>OX596028.1:50081881-51286881 GCA_951394125.1 Epistrophe eligans | reverse complement strand
GGGTTTTCTCAAGTCACAGAAATAAGCGACAAACCACAGCGGCGCTCGAAGCCAACATAACCAACGCCATCGGTCGAATTCAGCTTGATTTATGGGTCAGAGTCATGGAAAATTGGACATTTTTGATGCAATCCACCCAGAAAATCCGCGGCAGACATTTGAACGATTTAATATTCCATTCATAACGGCATCGATAGGCCTTTCAAACGAATAAAAAAATTCGATGATATCTCACACACACTTTGTTTTATTTAAATTCAATGAAAGACCCTGTATAAGTTTCAGCCCAATCTGAACGTCATCCTAGTACTCCAAGCCTTTCTCGTCTCGGATGCTTTGGGGGTAGTATATCTTGTCTTGCCTTGGTTTTCCGAGACGAGGTCGAGGCTTTTCTCGTCTCTTGGCCAGCCCCTTTTGCAGGACCTACTTTTTTCATATTCTCTTTTCGCTATCATCGTTATGTGTCAGCTTTGATTAAAGTTTCGAATACGATTTTTATAAAAATTTTGTCTACATACACTACACAGCTTATATAGCTACTTAAACATACATACATAATGTATATTGTTAGTAAAAATGATGTCAAGTGATTGAAAAACCATATAGATACAATATTTGATTGACAGTTATATTTTAGAACATTTATGTGCTACAAAATAAAAAAAAATATAGAAAATCATACATTTTTATTTCTTAAAATAATCTCTTAATTTTATTACCTATTATTTAATGAGCACTCAATTATTTGAATACTATTTTTTCTATCCAATCCAAATAGGCATAGATTTTTGTATAAACTCCAGGTGCATTTGGAGCAGCACAAAATTTTCCAAATGACGTTATTCCAATCACAAATTTAACACAATTAAATTCTGGGACTTCGGCATGTAATGGCCCTCCCGAATCACCCTGACAAGTGTCTTTTCCACCCTCCATATAACCGGCACAAAATTGCCCATCAATTAAACCCTTTGGTAGTCTTCTTTCGGTGTTATAAATATCTCGGCAAATTTTCTGATCAATTATATTCAGATCAACTTTTTGCAAATCGTCAGATTTGGATCCCATAAATTCTGTACGACCCCATCCGGCTGCTGATGACCGGGGAATATCTAAACTTGGTAACTGCCAAAGGCAAGCTGGTTGAATTTTTTCGGTGAATTGTACAGGTCGCTCCAATTTAATAAGTGCTATGTCATGATAGTATAATGAGGCTCTATATTTTGGATGCAAGATGATTATGGTTATTTTTATATCTTGAGTTTGACTGTTGGCACTGTTGAGTTTCTGAGCACCAAGCCGAACAATATCAGGTGGCTTTCTGTAAATTTAAGACTAAAATTGATGTTAAAGGCTTTTGTGCGATATTTTATTACCTACCCACCTGATTCAGTACAATGTGCTGCTGTGAGTACATATTGTTCGCTGATTAGGGATCCTCCACACGCCCATTTGGGATCACTGTTTTTTTGGGACCAACCAAGTGCAGCCTGAATAAAAATAATACTTTATGTATAGAGGTATAATTTTAATACAGGGTTTTTCAATAAAGGGTTTTCATTTTGATATTAAAAAAAAGAGTATTTTTTAAAGTAAATCAATGGATGTTTATTTTATTCAATTCGCACATTTGCGGCCGCATGTCCTCGATAACTTCAAGAATTCCATCTTAAAGCTCTTGAATCGATTGTGGATCATTGGCATACCCCTTTGGTGGCCCCAAAGAAAAAAGTCTAAAGGTGTTAAATCACAAGATCTCGGTGTCCAATTATGATCACCTCTTCGAGAAATAACACGGTCAGGAAACTTTTCTTGCAAAATTGCGATTGCTTCGTTGCTTGTGAGGCACGCGTAGCGCCATTTTTTAGTGAACTTTAACAATTTCAATGCGTTGTTGAAGCGTGTATCATTCCAATTTTAGTGATGGCGTAGTTTTTACTTGTCAAATGTCAAAAGATGACAGCTTTAAAAGTGACAGCTGCCCAAATAGCGAGCTATTCAAATGAAACCTTTTATTGGAAAACCCTTTATATAAGAACCAGGTGACACTGTGTTTGTACACACTAATTTACGAAACCGGTTTCAGCTTTATGAACAGAATAGTTTTGGACCCAATAGGTGGCGCTGTTGCTGAGAAATATCTTTTTTTAATTCTTTCAAGTAAATTTTTGAAATTTCTCATATGTTCGCTTTCGATCTTAGCTAACACTTCCAGCTGGTCATATCGAAGGATATGGTAAATTAAGCCATTTATAGGGTAAAAATGGGGTAAACATACAAAATTCGATCTATTTTAAAAACTTTTGTTGTGTTTTAAATGTAAAATTTAGAGGAAAAACTTTAAGGATCACTTCAGGGCTACATACATTTAAAAAAATGATTTTTATAGGGTGAAATGGGGTTAAACAAAACTAATACTTTTCAAAATTATTTTAGTGCTAAAATGTAATATTAAGATGTTGGACTTGCAGGACCACTTAAAAGCTATATATTTTTCAAAATTAAGATTATTGTAGGGTAAAATAGGGTACACAAAAATTAGGTTAATTAATAGGTTTTAAATATTGATTAAAAGTTGATTGAATTTAACGACCTATAATGGTGAAATGAGGTAAGATCAAAAAATTCTAGAAAAATTCTTAGAATTACAAAATGCCGCTTTTAACAATCTCGAATTTACATCTCGCGCCAAAAGAAGACCCAAGTTGGAGTTCAAATCCTAAATTATGAAGATAAAATATTTCCGACTTTTATCTATTGATACTGAAAAATTCAAAGTTTTACCACTAAATTCAAGAATTTCTATTATTTCGGGACACATAATAAAATGAGAATTCACGTTCAAATTTCGCATCGGACAGAGAAAATTGCTGGTAATTGTAGAAAGTCAAATTTTAGATTTTCCCATTATCAAATCAAAACAGCCATCTTACCATGTGTGGATATTCACCATTTTGAGTAACTTTTCCGCCAACAATCATTGGAATGCTTTGCTCACAGAACTTTCCCGAAAAATGTTGTATCATTCCAAATTTTGTACCCTTAACAGTCTCATGGTACTCCTCACATTCTGGAAAAGACAAAACCAATAAAAACAAAATACATACATATACATATATTTCCAATCAAAGACTTCCATAACTCACTTCGTGCACTTATTCTCCTTGCATTGGGATCTTCAATATCTTTCGCAGCCAAAGGACAACAGATAATTGGAATATTTTTGCGATAAGTACAAATATCAATTTTTGTTCCATGCAAACGATATTCCCGTATAACATGCAAACATTGATAGGCCATAAGACAATAACCACTTTCGTTGTCAAAACTACGTCGGCAAAAAGCTCCTTCTTCATTAGTTTTGCTCTGATGGAAAGTATTTGTTACATAGGTTCCTTGAAAAATGTGGATCAAATCATTGTTAAGACTTTGAAAACCCATCTGGATAGGTTTATTTGAAATTTGTTTACCCGTCCATTTTGGTATTGTAAACTTCGTTGTTTGGTAATATTGAGCCAATTGATTGTAGTCTTGAACTAAAAGAGATTGAATCGAAAAATCTAGGTAATCTCTGCAGAAAGTTTGTACGGTATCTGTAAAGTATTGTGATATAATTTTGAATTAAATGAACATATATTCATATATAGGTAGTTATCGCATGCTATATAACATTTATTAAATAATATTAATTTTAAATTTATGAAGGTTAATCATAAAAATTGAAAGTAATGTCATACTTAAAGGATAATCATGCAACATACGTTTTGTCCTATTAACTCATTGTACAGACTGAATTAAAATATTAAACTACTCTGCCAGCAATTTTAACTTAATTTTCTTAATTTATTAAAAATCGTAGTACTCAGCTAATTTATGTATAAGTTTTAAGATAATTTTGAAAGTAACTTACACACAGTAAAAGAGCATGAACAACTTAAATAAAGCAATAAATTCAGAAAAAGGAATATTAACTCCATTCTTTAAATAGTTTCAAAACCTATAAACATAATTAAAATTAAAATTAATATTATTTTTTATGTTTTGGTTTTAATAATAAAATAAAACTAAAATAAAGCTTCGAGTTTTTATTTTGACAGATCACAAAAAAATGCGTGGTTATTTCGTTGTTTTCCCTCTTCTTCTCTAATCTGACAGCTTAACAATAACACCTATATACATTGTGGTGATATATAAACTAAACTTATACCTACATGTATATTGTACATAAACGAAGTAGATATAATAAAATGGAATTAAAATTATGGGATAATAGTTGGATCGTGTGTAGCTTTAAATCAGCAGAATTTTACTATGTACTTTTGTATGTTCTTTTAAAAAAAATTCTCTTAAGTGTTGCTTCTTCTATAGTACTTAAAGAAATTAGTCATTGAAGATATATGTATAAGTATAGTAGTGGTTTATTAATATTATTTAATATTTGTAATGAGTATAGGACTCGGATGTATTCAGAAAAATACAAAAATACCCAAAAAATAAATGAAACAATTGAAATAAATAAAATTCTGAATTGAATTGATTATTTTATTTTTTCTCGAAAACGGTAGAACTGATTTTAATCAATTTTTTTATGCACTCTTCTTTAAATGGAAAAAATTGTTTCTATATTTATAAAAATAAAAAAAAAATTGGAATTTAAAAAATGTTTAAATGTGATTTTGAAATCATAATACATACTTTGAAGATAACTTGGTCAATATTTTTGAAACTTGGCATATAATTTTCAATCTAGAAGATTAACAAAAACCTTCTTAAGAACCTGTTATAGACAAGACTAGTACTTTCTAAAATTTAATAGGAAACAAATTTTAACTATGAACATATTAATATACATAAATAATAAGAATGTACATTAATATTGCATAAATAAAATGTTTCAAAACATTTTTTTTTTAAATTCGATTTATATATAATTAATATTTTTTTAACTAAATAAATAAAATCAGGTTTTGTCAAAAAGTTTGTATTACGTTAATAGGATTTTGTTGATTTCTTTTGAAAAAAATTCCTAATTTGTTGTTTGTTTATCAAGTGTTTCTTTTCAATTTCTCGACCGGTTTTATCTATAATATAGCAATATAATGCTTCTTAACTTAATAAAATTTAAATTAATTAGTTAATTAAATTCATTGAAAATTTTTAAAATAATTTTTTTTTAAATAAAAAAAAATCCAACAAAATCAATTTTTTTTAGTAAATACTTTTGAATACTTAATTTTTTTTAGAAATGTAGGTCAAGAGCAGGTCCGTGTGATCCAGTCGTGCATATTTTTTGTTTTACTTCTGTATGCACGTTTTTGAGAAAAATAGGATTTCCAATCAAATTGATAAAAGATTTTGTATGACAGGTACCATTATATTTTGGTTCTTAGAAAAATTAAAAAAAAATGCCCAAGAAACGAAGGATTTCAGAAACTTTAGTTCAATTTTTGTTACGCATCAATAACTTGTCATATACATATGTATGTATGTACAATAGCGCAAGTAAAAAAATTCACATATTCTTTTTTTTTTTTTTTTAAATAAAACTTCTATATCTTTGGTACATAACTAATAAAAAAATGTAGTATAATTTATTTATTTATACATGATTTAAAAAAGAGAGCATTGGAACATTATTGTCCAATAAAACATCCATATTTTTATATAGTTATAAAATCTTTAAAAGAGTATACTTGCTTTTATTCTTGCAGCATAAAAGTGCCGCATACATTATTAATAAATTAAGAAATTTACATACATACGTTTACTGTAATGAAGGGTTGGAATAACAATATTTATTTTTAAATTGTTTACCTTTATTAAATACATTATGTCAGCTGAAACCATGGAAATTCATTTGATATGTAAGTTTAATCAATATATACATAACCATAACGTTTGAATTTCACGAGAAACTGTTAAAAAATAATAAAATTAAAATAGATGGCTGGAAAAGGTAAAAAGAAACGAAATAGCAAAGATTCTACTGGTCAAACAAACGGAAATGCCGAGCCAAAGAAAAAAGGTAAAAAGAAAGCCGCATCTAAAGGTAAATCCTTTCAATGTGACATCTTTAATGATGCAGCTATGGAAAATGCTTATTATGTGTGTCACAACATTCAGGTTGGTGCTACATTATAATTTATTAACTTAAAACTTAATTTTATAAGAAACTTATTTAATTATTAAAAGGAAGTACTTAAATCACGAGGATTTGCATGGCCCGATGGTCAGAAGAAAAAAAAGAAAGGAAAACGCTAGATAACAACTAAGTTTATGTGACTCTACAGTTTGGTACTATACAAATCAACTTAAAGTTTTTTTTTTAATTTAATTTGTTAAGATTGGTGACATCTGAAATATCTAACCAAAGTTTTATATTAGGGTCTGGCGTGGATAAAAAGATTAAAAAAAAAAAACGTTAAATAAGGAGAAAAACAAAGTAAATTAAAGAAGATATTGAAAAAATCAAATATATATTTATTGTATACACATATTTGAAAAAAAAAATCCTTTAAACAATTTGAATAAACAAAAAAAATATATCTTTCCAAATCATAAAATACCGGAAAAGCACGCACATGATTTGTAATACCAAAAAGTTAATATAAGTGCATAGGTAATATGCGATATTTTTCGATTCTTGATTATGAACTCAGAATTTTGGGAATTGGAATTTTTTACACACCATACATAGTGAATAAATAATAAAACAATTTACGTTATGCGTATTTTTTTAACAAAAACCTGAAATGCATCAGAATCATTTTAATTGCTTTGCACATTTTACGTAAGTTTAATCAAAACCGATATAGCAGTTTTTTGTTAAAATTTTAAAAACTTAAAATCGTTGCACGAAAATTCTACTCTTTGTTCCACACTAATTATATATATGTATGACGTATGTAGGTACATCAGATTTTACGTCAGTTTTGGTAGTTTTTATTTTTCGCTAAGTTGTTTGTGATGTTGACCTAACGAATAACCGAAGTTTTCGAACTCCTGCCTACCTGATTATAAAAAAAAACGCAACGGAAGTGAGCCGTGGAGTAATGAATGCCATAACTTAGTCAGTCAACCTTAGTACCTTAAGTATGGAGTTTCTCTCGCAAATTTCTATATGGATTAAGGGGGGCATTAGTACCTTTAATCCGGTGCGCTTATAGTGATTTGACCGTCATACCTATTTTCTACTTTATTTTCATAAAAAAGGAAACACCTTTTAAAGGAAATCATTGCATTCCACCACAAGAAACACTCACCATTTTATAGCGGGCGTGTGAAATTCTTAAAATAAACTTATTTTATCTTTAGAAACATTTTTAATAAACACACAAAAATATATAATTTTCCCCCACATATCCCACCCCCATCACAAATTTATGACATCATGGAATATATCTTAACAAATTTTCTAGTATTTTCGATTTCATTATTAAATAAATAACCTACATTTCTCATATTAAAGAAGTGCAAGCGAGATTCCCTCTTCGATCAAATAAGTTTTCATAAAAGTATTGGCTATCTACCAAGTCAATTTTGTCAACAAAAAAAAAAGGAAACAAAAATGAAGAATAGAATGGACATGATCTCCATCGTTTTTGAAAAAAAAAAAAAAATATTCGCTATCTAAACAGTGCGTCATTCTTCTTTTAGCTGAAGAGGCGAGACATGATCTACGAGTATAGATACAAATATGAATCCAAACAAACATTAAATAGACAAGTTCACTAGAGTAAGATATTTAGTCGAGTTTCGTAGACCACAGCAATCAGTCGAATTTCGAGGTGTAATTCCTTTTATATAGTTTCAGCCCATCATCAACCGTGTATTTTTTTTTTTGTTAAGGAGTGCTTCAAAGTGAATAAAATCGAGAAAAAAAAAATAATCTAAGTTTGCACGTTTGATTGACAACCTAAAACAAATACAGGAATTAAAATTCAAACTGCAAAGATTGATAAAGCCGTTAAAAAAATAGTGGCAATTGTTTTTTTTTTGACAAAGCCGTTATATTAAAAATATAAAATAAAATGGGTAAAATCCCTGCAATTGGAATAGATCTCGGTACAACATATTCTTGTGTTGGAGTTTGGCAACACAGCAAGGTGGAGATTATCGCTAATGATCAAGGAAATAGAACAACTCCTAGCTATGTGGCTTTCAATGACACAGAAAGGTTAATCGGCGATGCAGCTAAAAATCAGGTAAAGTTTAATTTAATGAATACATATTTTTTAAGTATCTACATAGGTATGTAGGTATCTATGTATGAAGCTTAGCTACCTATAAAACCATAAATTCAACGAGAAGATAATCGCATCCAAAGTATGATGTCCAGTCATATACATACATATGTACATACATGGATTCTAGTTCCTTTAGATTTTACCTTAAAAAATATTTTAAAACTTATAACAAAAGAGTAATTTAAACAAATAGTTTCTCAAGAACCAATACAGCTTTTTCATTTCAACATTATACAAAGAGTTGATGATTTAAAAAAAAATGTAAATATATCTATGTAGTGTAAATGCTTATTCATATGTACACAATGCAGAAAGTCCAAAAAATTAATTTTGCAGTTTTCGATAGTTTTCGTAAAAAAAAGTTCCAGGGTTTAACACAGAATTTTTCGGGATAAGAGCTAAGCCTGTAAGGATTTAGTTTATGCATTTAATGTCGTTTTCCTTTTTATACGAAAAAAAATAAATCCCTTAAGATTTGAGATTAAAATTTCTGATTTCGATTTCAAGAGGGATTTATACGTAACATGTTAATTTTGTTTAGCACCGACTTCGTTCATGGCGTATGTTTTTTTGAAAGTCTAATGGAGTTAGAGGGAAAAAACAACATCGGAACTTACCAAAGTCTTCACACCAAACAGGCCCAAGACTGTTACAAATTGCAATGTTAACATATATTTTTCAAAATTTGTTTAGTTAAATTAAATCTATTGACTCAAAATAGCTTTTTACGGCTTTAAGTCCGTCCACAAAAAATAGGCGTTTCGTTTCGGCGATATCACTTCTAGGTTAATGATGTTTAATACGCTTTTTAAATTATTTAAAAAAAAAGTACATAATTTTAACTTAATTTTTACATGAATATATGAATACCTACATGGTTTTATGAAAAATCTTAGTTCTATTGAAAAAAAAAAACTTAGAACAAAAAGAAATTTAAAATTAATTTAATAAAATGTAATTTAATTATACAAAAAAAAAAAGTACTACAAAAATAAATTTATACATATCTATATTATTGCATATTGCTTAATAACATTTTTTTAAATTAATTTAACTGAAAAAACCAAATCAAAAATATTAATATGTACTTGCTAATAATTGTTTAACAAAAACAAATATCTCAGACTTCATGTTTCGGTACTATTAGTATAAGAGAAGAAAAGAAGTAGACTAGTAGAAGTAGATTTCAATAATTTGGTGATGGTTCGAAGTAGAAAGTAGATTTTAATTTTTTTTTTTTTGAAAAAAAGTATATCTACTTCAATTCAAGTAAAGTGGTACCACTGCCGCCCGGTCGTTGGCTGCTCTCTCTTTCTTTTAAGAGGGTTAAGAGGTACAGATAATGAGTTGATTGAGAAAAGGGATAATTTTTATTCCTCATGCAATGTCAACTCAACACTGGACTTAGGGGCCAGTTATAGCCTTCATTATAAAAATCATCATTAAACTTTTTAATTTCTTATTTTGAGACACTTTAAAGGCAAAATCACTGATTATTTTGATGCCAATCTAAAGCTAATGACTCATTTATTATTTCTAGTAAAAAAATATTTCATTTTGGCCCAACCTTCCACGTTGACATTTGATAATTTTGTTTTTATACCATACACCCACCCAGTATCTTGGGGAGCTCACTTCGGAGTTTCAAAGTATGTATTTATTTGAACTCCTTTCTGGCTCGCGCAACTCCATTTCTCCGCTTGGGATAAGATAATCAACCCTGTTCTGATTTCCGTTCCCAATCAAATCGGAAAGTGAAATTGATTTCCACACGGATTCAAAAGGGTGTTCTCAATTTCACTTTCAAGTTAGCCAGTATTGAAAACTTTTTTTCTTTCGAAATCAGTAAAAAAAAATAAGGAATATAACAGTACCTTAAATTTTTAGCTGAAACAAATTTTTTTAAATTTTGCCAACTCCCATTCGGATATCAAAATTTCAAACGTTAAGAATTATCAATCTGATCGAAAATCAAAGAACACTCAATTCACAAGTATTAAAAGCAAAAAGTATTTCAAAACACCTACAGTCGTATTTATTTGATGTTTGTCTCCTTAGACACTGTCTAACTATTTTCCAATTGGTAATTTATTCACTCTTGTGTCTAAATTATGCAGCTATAAGACAAGGTTTTTGAACACATTGAACAGTTGTCTAAAGTTATACAACGTTTATAAATAAGACCACTAGAGTTTGTATAAACGATTGTAATTCAGAACAGGGATGAATATATTGCACAGGTTTTTAAGTGCTGTGATGTGTTAAGTGCCCACAAGAACTAATTACTGCATCATTAAAGAAACAACAACAAAATATTGAAATTGGACAAGGGTACTGGATCCACCATTTTCCTCGATTTTGACAGATGCACAAATAAGTTAATTTAGTTGAAATTTTCAAATTCAATATAAAATCATCTCCGCTATTCGCATACACATTTCGAAATAAGATATAATTTCAACTTAATTTATTTGCACGAAATACGGTAGTATATAAGTTACATGAGTATTTTAAAACCACACCCAAGTGTAGTAGGTACATTCAAATGCCTGTTTGAAAATTTTCACCAAATTTTCCAAAATTGATTTTTTAAAGGGGGGTTGACAGTAAATTATGTAAAAATTTGCGCAAAATCGCCAAAAAATTTCACGTTACACAACTAATATGAAATGTCAAAATGATCTGTCAAACTAAATTTGTAATTTTGAGATAAAAAAAAACTCTTTTTTTTCGTTATGTCTCTATGAAGTAATATTAGACTTTTTTTCTGTTTTATCGCACAGTGTTATAATGCGAAAACAATCTAAAAAAATGATTTATAAGTTTTCAATAATTATATATAAAACTGATTTCAAACTTAATTTCTCGCTTGGGAACTACCTTACCTTTACTAATACATATTCTTAAATTAATTCACAAAAAAAACTTGATGTACCAAACCAACATGTACTTTTTTTTAATGATTTGTTTGTTCTTATGATTTTATTTGTTAAGATTTTTCTCTCGCAGACTTCTGACGCCTTAAAGCCGTTTTTGGGCAATGGGGTGCTGTTTAATGCAACTCATATTTTTCGCATATTTGGTTTTACCTGTCCACTGGGTACACAATTTAACGTCTTAGACTACACGATCATATCAATAAGTGCATTAATCCAAAAGAGTCACAATATCCAATTGCAATGACACCATGTCTATTTATAATTATATATAAGTACCTAACAACTTTTAAAGCTACATGGTGTTAACTTCTATCTGGAAGATTGTAAACATTCATTTTTTAATCCGTTAAAGGAAAAGTATACATTTATTTCATTTATTAACAATTCTTTTGGGTTATCTTGTGATTTCAATTACTTCGTTGAAAACATACCGAGAGCTTCACTATGGCTACTAGTTAAACACTAAAGCGATTAGATGTCTGACAAAAAATAATTGAATTTAGTTTTGGATATTTTTAGATTGATCGATTGATTGATTGCATTCAAAGACAAAGGTGCAAAAATTATGTCTTCGACTTAAATTTATTTTTCTAGCTTTGTATAATAATACTCTCAGTATTTCTAACAAAATTCTTTAATATAACTTTTTAGTGCTCCTAGAGTATCTAATGGATAATTTTTAAACTGCATAAATAATAAGTTATGCCAGTTAAATTGACATTTTAAATTCCATTAGTGTTAAAAAAATTGCGTGGGTGTTAATGCAGCAATGTTTCGATAACGGCATCACTCCTTACATAATATACCTGCTACCTATAAGCCTATATGGCTCATAAGTAAAAAATAAAAAAAAATAGTTTCATCAAAATCTAATCCATCAGTAGAACTTTAAAAAACGAAAATTTTAAAAATTAAAAAAAAAACAAACAAACAGAACTAACAAAAAAATTTTCAATATACACTTTCAGGTAGCAATGAATGCCAAAAATACAGTTTTCGATGCCAAAAGGTTGATTGGTCGTAAGTTTGATGATCAGAAAATTCAAGACGATATGAAGCACTGGCCATTCAAAGTTATCAATGATTCCGGAAAACCCAAAATTGAAGTTGAGTTTAAAGGCGAACGGAAGGTTTTTGCCCCAGAAGAGATAAGTTCCATGGTTTTGGTGAAAATGAAAGAAATTGCCGAAGTGTATTTAGGTGGAAAGGTTGTAGATGCTGTAATAACTGTGCCAGCTTACTTTAATGACTCCCAGCGTCAAGCCACAAAAGATGCAGGATCAATTGCTGGATTAAATGTTCTACGAATTATCAATGAACCTACGGCAGCTGCTTTGGCTTATGGTTTAGATAAAAATCTCAAAGGTGAAAAGAACGTTCTTATCTTCGATTTGGGTGGCGGAACTTTTGATGTATCCATACTCTCTATTGACGAGGGTTCGCTTTTCGAAGTGAAATCAACTGCAGGAGACACACATTTGGGTGGTGAAGATTTTGATAATCGTCTTGTTAACCATTTTGTGGAGGAATTCAAAAGGAAGCACAAAAGTGATCTGCATGGAAACATTCGTGCTCTTCGAAGACTGCGAACAGCCTGCGAAAGGGCAAAGCGGACTCTGTCATCCAGCACTGAGGCTTCGATTGAAATTGATGCTCTCCATGACGGTATTGACTTTTATTCAAAAATAAGCAGAGCTCGTTTTGAGGAACTTAATATGGATCTCTTCCGGTCAACATTACAACCAGTTGAAAAAGCCTTGAATGATGCCAAGATGGATAAAGGGGCCATTAATGATGTGGTTTTGGTTGGAGGCTCTACTCGAATTCCCAAGATTCAGAAATTGCTTCAAGACTTCTTTGGAGGAAAACAGCTTAATTTATCTATTAATCCAGATGAAGCTGTTGCTTATGGAGCCGCTGTACAAGCTGCCATTTTAACTGGTGTCGGAAGTTCTCAAATCCAAGATGTTCTTCTTGTAGACGTTACACCATTATCATTAGGTATTGAAACAGCTGGAGGTGTTATGACGAAGTTGATCGAAAGAAATGCAAGAATTCCATGCAAACAGCAGCAAACTTTTACAACTTATAGTGACAATCAAAATGCTGTCACTATTCAGGTATATGAAGGAGAACGGGCTATGACCAAGGACAACAACTTGTTGGGAACATTTAATTTGACCGGTATTCCACCAGCACCAAGGGGCGTCCCAAAAGTTGAAGTAACTTTTGATTTGAATGCCGATGGTATCCTTAATGTCTCAGCAAAGGATAACAGCACTGGAAAGTCAGAGAAAATTACCATCACTAATGACAAAGGTCGCTTAACAAAAGCCGAAATAGACAAAATGCTATCCGAGGCAGAAAAATATAAGGAAGAAGATGAAAAGCAGAAGGAAAGGATTAGTGCCAGGAACGCCCTGGAGGGATATATCTTTAGTTGTAAACAGGTAAGCTTTGGAAAATAAATACCTATCTTATAGAAAAATATTGATTGTTTTAATTTCATAGGCAGTTGAAGATGCTCCTGCTGGCAAGCTGACAGATGCTGATAAGTCTACCGTGCGTGATAAATGCTCTTCAGAAATAGCTTGGTTGGACCGAAATGCATTGGCAGAAAAAGAAGAATACGATGATCATTTGAAAGACTGCCAACAAGTATGCGGACCAATAATGGCCAAAATGCATGCCCAAGCTTCTGGCGGAGCTAGTGGTGGTCAACCAAGTGCTCGAGGTGGTGCTTCAGGCCCAACAGTTGAAGAGGTTGATTAAAATAAATTATATCATTATACTGAAGTATTAATTTTTTAGATTGTATTATTTTGCGTATATTTTAATTATTAATTTTTATTTCAACATGTTTTTGTGTATTAAATCATTTTGGATGATGGAAAAACATTATAGACGTATAATAAATAGGATCTTTTAATGAGCTCCTCTTCATTTTGAAATGGCGTAAAGTCGTAAATATCGTAAGCTGCGTAACCTTTCAAATTTGTATGAACATTTGACAGGTTTACGCAGTTTACCACGTTTACGAGGACTTTCCGACGTTGCATGAATACCTACCCCTAATATCCAACTATGTTTTGAATTTTGATTTTGGATTTCCAAGTCCATTTTGAACATACACCATTAATTTTCAAATGACCTCAGTAGTATAAAGAAAAAGAAAACGGGTAGGTCCATACAGATAAACAAAAACAAAGGGAAAAAAGAGATGGGTGTATTAGAGTGCTTTAAGACGACTGCGATTTTAAGGATGTTTTTAAACACTGCGATTTTTAATAGATGTTAACTTTTTAAAATGAAAAAGAAACATATACCCACACTCCTTATTCCACTTATTTTTCAAACAATAAGAAAAAGCACAAAGCAGAATCAGAAATAACTCACAAGGTCAACAGAACACACCAACTGATTTTGCTTTATAAATGTCTCAAAATTGACAATTCAAATTTTTAATGACCGTTTTCAACAAAAGCTATAACTGGCACCTGACTTCGAAAAACCCCAAAGAAAAAAGTCCAAGGGTGTTAAATCGCAATATGTGGATGGTCAAATCTGATAGCAAAAACGGCCTATAACACGAATAGGAAATGACTCATGCAGTAGTTGAATTGTTTCCCTGCCTGTATGGCATGTGGCACCATATTATTGAAACCACATGTTGGCCACATCCATATCTTGTAATTTGGCCACTAAAAACTGGGTTATCATGTTACAATTACGAACACCATTAATTGTTACTGCCTGACCAGCTTCATTTTCGAAGAAGAATGGTCCGATAATGCCTCCAGCCCAAAATCCGCATCACGCGTTGTGAACGCATTTGTTTTATAACAATTACTCGTGGGTTTTCTGAACCCCTAATGCGACAATTTTGACGATTAACATAGCCATTAAGATGAAAATGAGCTTCATCACTGAAGATGATTTTGTTCGAAAATTGCGGTCTGTAGCTGACAAACCTTCATTACTTTTAAAAGATTACTCAACAACCAAACTGTCAGCTTTCATATTGTTATATTTTTTTCCGTTGGCAAAACTGTACTATTAAATGGCGAAAAATTCTTTTTCAATAAACAAAAAAATACATTTCGCGATAATACAAAAAGTATCATTTAATTAAGCTGTCAGTGTCAAGCACCACATATATAATCATAAAAAAAAATTCTATTCTTTACACATTCCTTTCAACAACAGAAAAAATTCGATTCTGCTTGGGAAAAATTGATTTTAAAAGGAATTCGACATAAGTCAATGAGGTCAATCATTGAATGTTACAGAACGTAAGCGGAGGATAAAATGCACTGTATAAACGAATTTATCTAAACAGCTACACCCTGTTGTAATTCTCTAATACGACACTAGTGCCACTTTTTTAGTGCGGCGGCCATATAGTTTTTGTTTCAGCAATTTATTTTTTTGTTTAATTTTCTAAACGTATGGAGCGTGCAAGTGCAATTGTGTAGATGTAGACCCCGGTGCTGTTCTTTAAACAATTTTACTGCCAACCAAATTCGTTTTTGTTTTATAATAAATAGTTGAGTGTTTTTGTATTAAAAATAATTATATGGTATTGCCGGATGAAGAAAAAGTGTATCTTAAAAGCATCCACACTAGATCCCACAGACTTTCGGAATTTCATGAAGATTATTTCCGAAAGATTTTTGCACAATCATTTTACAAAAAAATCGGAAAATTTAAGCTAAAAGGTTAGTTTAACAATCTCCACAACTTTTGGCTACAATTTAATATCTTGATCTTTAAACGATAAGTCTTGGATGTCCTCAATTATTTCAAGGTAAAGGGCAATATTGATACGAATTCTGAAGTAATATCTACACCAACAAGTGGGTTGCCAGTTGTTGTTTTTAGAACATGCTGAGGGATCCATTAATGTCTTTCCCACCAGAGTAAGCCTCCAGGAGTTTCTTAAAACCTTGTATTTTGTATTGGTTTTTTCTTTTTCAGTGGAAGTCTGGATCCTTATGAAGAAACTCGTACTATAGAAATGTTTTCTTTTCCTGAGTAAGTATTTTTCTTTTGCTTCTATTTACTTGGGTTAATAATAATAATATGATGAAATTCCTTGTGAGATTTAAGTATGAAGTTAAAGATTTATTGCAGATACATTTTTAAGACTTAAATTTAACTATTTTTTTTTTTTTTAGGTACCAGCCAAATGAGATTGGTGATTTGAGTACCATTCGGGTAATGATTTTTTTTTTTAAATTCTACTGTTATTGAGATGAATACGTTGGTTTATATCTTTTTTATTTTCAGGATGACGACTTGTTGCAGCTTCCATCGGGTGGAGAAGTTGTGAGTATCTAATAAATTTATTTTTAACAAAGTATAAAACTGAATAGGTTTATACCTAGCTTTCTTATTTCTTAA
This sequence comes from Epistrophe eligans, assembly GCA_951394125.1. Lineage (NCBI taxonomy): Eukaryota > Metazoa > Arthropoda > Insecta > Diptera > Syrphidae > Epistrophe > Epistrophe eligans. The sequence goes on along the minus strand of OX596028.1, from coordinate 51,270,293 downwards.
GCTAACCAAAAAATACATACATATCTTATTGCACGAGTTGCTGCCTCTGCGAGAAATTGAAAAATCCCTTGCATTTAAAAGTGCGCTTCACCTTAGCCGCTCGGATTCGACAAGAAATTGTAGGTTCCCTCCATTAATGCCAAATAAAACGCACACAAGAATGGTTGATAGTTGTAAGTCACTAGGCCCTAGTTATGTAGGAGCTGTCGTGCCACCCAATATATTTGTTTATTTAACCAGAAAATACGAAATGAATGTGTTTATAGGATTAAGAAACTAAACGGGTGCTTTGGGAAAAACTTTTTGCACAAATAAGAATAACACAATACATGCATGTAATATCCATATATGGGGAAAAAATGTATAAAGGGGTTTTTACATAAGGCGTGTTCCTGGGGCTACATCATCTACTGCCAAGTACCTACTTCTTGCAGGAGTCAACTACTTCTGCTTTGTGGTCAAAGTATAGTTCAAAGCACTTCAATAATGTATAGAATTGAATCCACACAAGAATGCGAAACTACAGTAAAAGAAATTATTATTGTTGATGCTAGCAGAAGTTTCTCTAATCTAAAATAAAATACAAATACAAACAACAAAAAATTACATATACATTGAGGTTAAATTTTTCTTTTTGGTACTAGTACTAAAAAGTACCTTGCAGGAACCAAAGAAACACCTATAAAGGAACATGCTATGAAATAAACAGCAATAACAATGTTTTCGTTTACAATGATCGTATTGAAATTGAATGGATGCAGTTATAGGAACACAAATCAAATTCAAAAAAAGTTTTGTATAAAGGTTGTTCTATTGAGTGTATTTGTTATTTTGCTTTGCGTATATATAATTTAGCTAATTTTGTTTGACAGATAATTCCATTCTGAATTTTTTAACACGTAATATAAAAACGACATGGAATCTACGTTTACATCTCGGTGAGACTACACTATCTGGTTGTGTAAAGAAAAAAGGCAGCAAATACGTGAATTTGCTTTCAAATCCCATTACATTTTTGACAGTTACTAAATTTGCACAAACAAACATACAATATTACAATGAATAGTTGACGTGTAGTGTGAAATGCAATAAATTCCTCTCAAAAACTTAGTATGTATTGGTGTCGTTCAATGGTAGACATAATTTTCTTCCAGCTTTATTTCTCTTACAACTTATGTAGGTGTTTAAGCTTAAGCTTAAGCTGTTTTTTTCTGTAGTAGAGATTATAAAGAGGTCACATTTTTTTTTTTTAATAATTTATTTTATCAACAAACCTCAATTTTTGTTCATATAAATTTAATTTACTGCAAGAATCTTCTTGATAAATCAGCTTGAATAAGTATCAGAAGAAAGCTTGTCACTGTTGCAAATACCTGAAAACGAAAACAAAATATTTAACTCGCAAAAGCTTTGATTTATTTATTAATGGGTTGTTTTAAAGATTTATCTTTAAGGTTAACCAAAATAGCACCATGAAGTTTAATAATATAAAATTAACCCACCCCATGAAGGAGAGACCAATCAACTAAAATCAAACCCATCGGTTTTATTTCATAGTCTCGCTGATGTATGCGTAAATTGAAGAATTCAAAAGCTTCTCTCAGCCTCACATCTGCTTGTGTAGTGTCAGCTTGACCTAGAATTATTCCCGTTTGACGAACCTAAAAAAATAAAGATTGGTAAAATATTTCAAAAAAAAAAAAGAAAAACGTAAGCTTACTTGTTCCACAGTTGCCGCACACGATCCCGACTGTGTATGAATTTCCATTATCGAAATCAGCATAAACGCTGAATCGGTCATAACATTGTAATAGTCATACTCCTTGCCATTAAAGACCGCATCAGCAATGCTCATATATTGTGTGAAACAACCTGACATAATTCCAACAACATTACACAGCATCGAACATAGCCACGGCAATGATGAAAAATCCAAAAGTTCATTACTAATATCAATAATTATGTTATAAACATGGTTAAGCTGATCAATTTTATCGCTCAAATCGCAATAACGTTGCATGCGATGGAAAGAGGTCTTACAAAGCCATTCCTTATGCGTACTCATTCGATTCACTTCATCCACAATTAATTTGACGCGCAAGTTCATAACTTCTATAAAACCCGCACATAGTAGAGTCATGCCATAAACACTTGTAGCTGGTACAGTTCGAACTACATACGGAAACAACGTGTAAATTGTCCACAGTAAATTTCTATCTGGCTCGAAATGAAGTGACCGTAAAATCAATATTATTTCAAGTACAATTGGAAATAGAAACACTTTAATGGCCACCTTAAGAACCCCTTTTTCTATTCGTCCATCATTATCGTCCAAAAAGTCTATAAGTTTAAACAAATGCGGCCTACTTAAATTTATAAAGTCAATATGTCGCTGTACATAAAAGATGTGAACAATGAACGAAAGTATACCAGCCATAATATTGAGATTCGAGTACAGTTTTCCAACGTCATTAATATCGAAATCACCTGTGACTACTTGATTGGTTATATCTCTGAGATAAATGGTACAAAATGTACAAATCACAGCTATAGTATAAATTGTAGTCTGTGGAAATTGAACGAATTTATCGTACTTGGCGGAGTAGCCATATGCACCCAATCCAAAGAAAACAATTGATGTAATAATTATTTTTATAGCCGTAAATACTACGTCCATTTTGATGGACTTTAGGTTTTTGACTGAACATTCAAGGAGTGAATTAAATGCTTGAAATAGGGAAATATCAGATAAAGAATAACCTGCGATTGATAGTTGTGATTATGTGTATTTAATTGGTTGGTTTAATTATAGCTATGTAAGTTTTAGTTATAAACTGTTAGGAAAGAAATATATTTACTTTTCAGCTTTCCTATAAATAGTTTCCTACGTATTCATTAACCACGAAGACTATTTGAGCCGAAAACAGAAGTATTGATGAAAAGAAGTTATTGAATAATTGTGACAGAAGCAATGCATCTATTTCAAGACAGAAGAGGAAATAAAGTACGTTTAATCCTAAGCAGGGGATATGCACGGCTTTTATCGAAAGCAATGCATTAGTAATGACGTTTTGGAATAAATTTCATCAAAAAAATCTATTACTGCACAATATAATGTTCATTCATATTATCGTATTAATATCTGTGGATGTATAATCATAGATGAAATAAAAAATAAAAATCTTCGAAGAGTCATATAGTCCGTAACATTTGGATAGTCTCATACATAGTTTTTTTCTCATTTTTATAGTTTATTTTTCAATTTACTGTTTTTGGACTTCTTTGAGGTGTAATTAGAAAATGTTTATTGAGTAGCAAGGAAGGACATGTTTGAGAGAAGTTTTAACTAATATCTAAAAGCTAAAAGAATTTTCTCAACTAATTTTGTTTACAGTCACTAAAACGCGTATTAATTTCATGTAACATTAGAAACCAATTGATTAGTTTTTAAAGAAAATTATTTTTATTTATTATTATTATTATTAAAATTTATTAACAATAAATTAAAAATTTACATGCTAATATTTGTAAGAGACTTAGCTGCTGAGGCTTCTGACTTTTTATTTATTTTCTACCATTCTATTAATTCATACAATTACTCAAACCTCACGGCTACGATAACAATCCAAAACATAAAATTTCTTTTCTTAAATAATGGAGGTATAGTTATATCGGTCCGGTCCGTCAAAGTTGAACTTTTTTTTAACTCAAAATAACATTTCTTTCGTTTTTAACAAAAACTTGTTCCAAACTTAAGGGGGTATTGAGGAGGAGGAGTTTCCTAGTGTTTGGTTCGACTTGATTGAATAAAAAGTGGTAAAGGTCTATTTGATGATTTAATTTTACACAATTTTTAACATGAAATAAAAATTAAACTGATTGGATAACAACCAACAAAAATCTGTTCCACCACTGTTTTCGTAAAGGTCTAAGCTTTTATTTGATTACCTTAATTACAGAAATTCCTTATTAGTTAAGGACTATTGACATGAAAGCGACCAACGATCGGCGAATAAAAGAACAAATTCACAAAAACTAGACAAAATGGTAGAAAACTTATTTAAATTAATGTTAAGAAATGTTACGTTTGAATTAATAAAATAAGAGAAATTTGAGAAAATAAATTGGTCGTCACGAATTCCAATCTGATTGTTTACAAGTAACGTGTAACGCGTTCTACATACCATCCACACTGCAACGAATGAATTGTTCGCGCGCGAATAACCTCAAAATCATTCTTGTTTTTGTTTACTTGATGATTGGTCATTGCTGAAACAAACATTTAAACGTCATTCGCGACGAAAAAAAAAATTCTATGTGAACAAAATTTCAAAATAGACAAATGTTCGTTCATTCATAATATATACCTTCCTTTATAAAGCGTTATATTCAATTTAAATAGGGTTGCCGTGTTTCAAAAAAAGTTTGTTTACAATTTATAGATTGAAATGAATCATGTTCATTCAAATGACCTTGACATTGTGACTCATGCATTTTATAATATAAAAAATAAAACCATCTTTTCTGAACGTGCTCAAACATGTCTAGCAAATTCAAAGTTGTTACACTTATTGCACCCCTTTCAAATTGATAATCTGCCTTTGTCTATATGAATCACATTGTGAAATGTATCGAATATAAGCAATTACACATCCCTTAACTTATAATTTCTAAATGCAAACACGCAGTATTAAAGAAACCATCATGGTGATAAGTCAAAAAGTAGGAGAATTCAGTATTTTGATTATTTTCAATAGCTACATAGATTTAACGAAATATTTTTATTTATTTTTACTTTTAGTCTCAATCACTTAGTCAATTCATCGTTGTCCAAGAGGGTGCCATCGAAAATTCAAATGTAAATAAAATAAATTATTAATTGTAAATTATAAAATTAATCGCTATTTTCAATTTAAGATCAATCAAGTTCTTCCTGATTTAGAAGAACACGATAAAGCTGGACTGAAGTTTGAGTTGAATTTGTATTCACAACTAAAAGGCAAACCCAATTGGTTCTATTCCAAAGACTTAAGTAAAGTCTATATAAAACTAAATGAAATATTCAATATTGATGTCATCTATAGACCAAGATCATCCAACGAGAAAATCTTCATACGTACTATGATGGTTTTTAACTCGGAAGTTAGTGAACCAGTTGTTCGTTGTGAGAATCATAGCAGCAAGGATCTAAGTAAGAATGAATAAGTTTATTTTTTATTTTACATTAGTTTATGTTTGCAGATGTAGAAAAAAACATTAAACATAGTGTCCTCCGATGTGAGAATTCAAATGTTATCTATCAAGGAACTGTAGAGGGCAAAAATATAAGCGACAGATTATCCGTGCGTATTCCATTGGGATGTGTTCAGCCAAATGAGGATGATTTTGTGAAGCAAACTGTCGCCTTAAAGTTTGTTTGTCAGAATTCTTGTGTCGGCCGTAGAGAAACTTCCATCATTTTTTTTCTAGAAAATGCTCAGTAAGATTTTAAAATTATACATAATTTTTTTGTTTTAGCGTTTTATTTATTATTATTATAAATTTACTTTCAAGTGGTGAGATTCTGGCAAAGAGAGTCACAAATGTTAAAATATGCAGTTGTCCAAAACGTGATATGCAAAAAGATGAAAACTCACTGCCAAAAAAGAGATCCAGAAAAGGTAATATAACGTTAAAAAATAAAGTGCATTCTTTTTATTCGTTTTAACCCTCCTAGATGAATGTCCAGTTGGAAAAAAGATATTAAAACTTGATAGTGAAATAAAAGAGGAGCCAAAACAGGAAGAAAATGACGAAGAAGACTCATTTTCTAACGTAACTGAAGTAAATGACATAGTCGACACGCCTAATGGATTCAGAATAACCATGGAGTTACCAAATATGGAAGCTGTTGTACATGTCTTTGATTGTGCATTTAGTAAGGTTGCCGGACAAATGGCTATGAAACCAGAAAATGCCATAATGTATTCTAAAGTTATAAAAAGTCTTAAGAAGAGTTTAGGTAAGTGCCTATAATATCGATGAAAAAAAAAGAACAAAAAAAAAATATTAAAACTGAATACCAGAAATGAATCCACATCTTTTAAATTTTTATCAAATACAAATTTCAACAACTTATCACTTCACTTTAATTTTTCGCACTTTTTACATTAAAGTATTTTTTTTTCATGAACTACAGCGGCTAATGCTAGCTATAGGCTTATTTTCTTCAAACGTTGTATAACCATTTTAGAAATTTTGTACAATTTTATAAATTGTTTATTTAAAAAACAATGTGTTAAAATGGTTCCATACTTTTGAATTAAGCATTCCTTATAACTTTATATCCATATTATTTTATAACTTAATATTTTATTTATTTTATTTATAGCAAAATCAAGACGGGTTATGCAGGAACAGCAAAAATAAAAAAGACGACTATCTTATATTAAACACAAAATAAATTAGTACCTTAGTTACGATTATTATTTGCGTAATACGTTACATCTTTATTTAAGCCTCAAAAGGCGCAATTAATATTCTTCCATAGATTCCATTTATTTACAATTATTATGATTTTTTTTTATTATATTAAGTTTCCTGGTGAGACACTATTATTGATTTCATTCATTATCATAGGAAAATATTATTACGTTCTTTATTTTTTTCTATTTTTTTATATATATGTAAGAGTTAAGACCTCATTACTGTTTTTTTTTTAAGTTAAAAATATCGTTATTTTTTGTTGGCAAAGAACGCGCGTCTTTTTTAATAATACCTAGCCGCCCTTCTTCGCAATGGTAGACAAGCCTACAGAAGAACAATAAAAATAAATATAACTGTACTTTTTATGAGGTTTAATTTCGAGGTAAAACATCATGACATTGCTTGCCCAATACATAATTCTCCTATATTTATTTATATTTTTTTGTTTGCTACCTATTTTACGAAACTTGGTTTTTCTGCCCTTGCGAAGTCGAGCGGGCCGGCAAGTCCTTAAAAACTGCCGATGGTCAATTAAAATTCGGTGCATTGTAGTTTCTACATGAAGCGCGTACGGCCATTTAAGTTATTTGTTTGTATTTTTTTTGTTTTTAATTTCGAATCCATTTACATAAATATTGATACTCATAAGATTTTTTTGCTATAACAAAAGAGAGAGATAGAAAAGCTCATTCCGTGCTTGCTTTTCGTTTTGTTTCCCTATCGAGTGCACGTTTTTGGTTGGCCATCGTTTTTAAAAGTACAAATTTTGTAAACTCTAGTGTTTATAAAAAAAAAAAATAACTTAAATAATATTTGAGTAGAATAAATTAAATATAATAAATCATGTGCCTTAACTACATGTTATGTTAAGATTTTAATTTGTATGTACTTCGAAAATACTTTATAGGGAATTAACTATAATTCACTGATGACATTCAGTAGTATTGAAAAGCAACGACTACGATTCTTTTAATGATAATGATAAGTAATGTATGTTTATAAAAACATGTTTCTTAAAATTAATTCTTTAAAAAAATATAATTGTAAATTTTTATGAGATAATAAAAACAATTGTATACAAAAGTATACAGTTTAAAAACGAAAAATGGTTGTTTTTAATTATCTTGAATGTTTGGAAAACAATAATAAAAGAGGTTAGTAGGTTAACCCTTGCGTCTTCACATTATTTAAATCTAATGTCGAATTCCTTTCAACAAAAAAACGATTTTTTTCCAAACAGATTTGAATTTTTTTTTTGTTATTGAAAGGAATTCTTAAAGAATTGATTTTTTTTTGTGATTATGTGTGTGGTGCTTGATAGCTTAGTTGGAAGCAAAACAAAATCGGTTGGCTTATTGATCTATACATCGCGACGTGAGAATTATTATGAAATGGAGTTCTCTTGCAAAGATTCCAGAACAAAATTTTTTTGCTGATAAACAGCAGAATTAGTCACGATCGGTTTTCGAGAAAAACATTTCCACTTTTGGTGTATTTCAATTCACCGAGAGATTTAACATGAATGACTGAGATGTTGGAAAATATACTAACCAAAATAAAACAGCGAAATTGAATTCGAGATTTAAGAAATGTCAAATCTTGCTAGTGTGTGTGTGCAAATCTGTGTAAATTCTTTTTAAAATCTTGCAAAATATGGAAGATTTGTTTTGACAGAATCGAATTTAAAACAGAATCAAATTTTTTGTTGAAAGGAATTCTACATAAATCACAACCAAATCCTCTTATCCGAAATCTTAACTTTACTTTCGAATACATTTTTTGAGTTGTGAATATCCAATGACGACGCGACGAAGTAAAAATAAAAATAAAATAGATGTACTCAGCAGTAACCTTCTCGGGTTTATTAAGCTTAAAGAAAGCCAACTACAACTAGACAACATTAAAAAGTCTCTTCAAGAGATTCTACACTTGCAACAAAATTTATGTAAAAGCGGAGACTTCAGCAATAAAATCCCCACACAAGCCAGTGCGGACAATGAGCTCCTTATGGAAAGCTTGGGGCTTTCCATATGTATAACATAATTCGATTACTCTGCTGAAAACAACCGTTTGAAGCGTGGTATTGCAGATATGAAAGCCTTTTCACAAAAGACTCCTACCAGTTATCTAATGAGGCCAAAACGCGGTTGCTGTTGAAATATATGAAAACGAGATGTATGTAAACTCCATTCTTCCAAACTGCAAGGAAATTACATTTAGAGACACGAATATCCTTGTTGGACACGTGTTATAAATGTCGACAATTAAAAAAGTCAGATTAAGAAGAATTCAACGAATACGCAGTATGAAGAATATTGACATTGAATCAATTCAAATGCCTTCTGTTGGTGTGTATACTTCAGTCACAGCAGTATGGTGACATCAGAAAAAAACTGCTTCCGAAGATAGAGCTCAATGACCAAATATCCAATTTCAAGAGTGATACTGCACTAATTGGGCGTTTTTCTTTTTTAGTTCAGAGTAGAGCTCTGCTCTGAACAGAGTCTGAACACTCCGAACATACTCTGAGCGATCAGATTTATTTAAAGAAACACGCTTCACCAGCTGTCACTTTTTCATTTGTCGTTCACAGTTGTTTTTTGTGTTCACCTAATCAACTCCGTCTGCCTCATCAATTTATTCTGAACTCATAGAGCACGCTCTGAACATGCTAAAAGCGAAAAAAGAAACACAAAATTGGACCAACATATAAATGCTCTTAGCTAAAAAAGAAGCTCGATTATTTTTTGACAGTTCAGGCTCTGCTCTTAGAAACAAAAATATAAGAAAAGTGGGCGTGGTAGTGGGTGGATTTTACTATAGAGTGTTGTTAATCCGGAGTGTTTTCGTCAACAAATACTTACCCGACTTCATCAGAACCACCCATGACAGTTCCGTATCAAAAGCTTAGCCAGATGTTTCGTGTATTGGGCCAACATAGACCAACAGATAGATGAGATAGATAGGTAGATAGATAGATGACTTTGTACCAAATGCATCGAAACAAGCACCCACGCAATTATTGAATTGCTTAAAATCTTAAAAATATTCAGAAGATGTTTTGATTAAGGTTTGCAAACCATTTTCCGTCGATACTTGTATGATAATGATTTCGATTAATACCTTTAGCTATGAAAAGTCAATAAGGTCTGTTATTTTATTATAGGATCACAATCACAATATTTAAAACTAAATTTGGTAGTAATGGCAACTTAGGCACTGAAAACTAATACAGTAGATGACGGATATAAGAAACTCAAAAAAAATCCAAAGAATTATTTTCTTATACCCGTGTTTTTTAAATTAAAAATGTACATATATAAAAAAGAAAATTTTAAATACATACGTAAAAATATTTATAAGAAAGAAAATTTCTTATATAAAATTATTTATTTTTTTTGACGACAAAATTTCATCGGCAGTTACGAAAATACATTGTGAAATGTGCGGGCTTTTTGTTTCTTGTTCATATTCAAACTGTCATTTCTTTGACAATTCAATAAGGGTTGGTTCAGAAATTTTGTTAAAGTTAGACACGAGAAAATTTCTATGTAATAAATGAGATTTTGTATCAGAATAAGAATCTTATTAACATTAGAAATGTTTAAACGGAGGCATACAATATAAAAAAATCAAAAAAATATGAAACGCCTAGTAGACAAAGGGGGCGAAACGTGAGGGGAATAAACAAAATAAACAAAATCAACAAAATAAAAAAAATAAACAAACTAAACAAAATAAACAAAATTATTTCGTTCATGCTTTGTTGTTACTAGTTTGAGGAAACAGAAAACGAAGAAGATGATAAAACGGACAGAAAAAAAGGAGAAATGTTCGTAGGAAAAAAATGGGTATGTTTTTAATGATGATTTTTGCGAAATCCGAAAAATATCCGATTTGCGTTTACTTAAATGCTTATATCTTTCGATCCAATTATCCGATTTACATTATTAAGGTATATAATTAAAGGAAAAATGACTGGCGTGTTAGAGCCAAAAATTTTCAAAATCATTCAAAATTTTATACTAAAAACATGAAAATAAATATCGGACAAATAATTTAATTCAACGAGGAAGTTGATTAAAAAAAAAGCATTAAAATACTTTCAACCACCAATTGGCGAGAGGAATATAGTATTCTAAAGCCGGCGGCGGCGGAGTTTGTCCAATAAAAAACCACAATCGTGGCAAATTTGCTTCGCGTCGGAAAAAAATGCTAAATGTTCATATGTACCTAACTAAATTTGTAGTCGGTATAATAATTGTAAAGATACATTGTGTTTGGTTTGGCTTGCTTATAACTTCGGTTCTAATAATCCGTTCATTAAGGTCTTAAAATTTAGCTAGAATATCGGACTACATTTTTTGTATTATATCATTGCACAGTCACATAAAACTATATATGAAAAACCCTATTAAATTGCGTATTTAATAGAAACAAAAATTTAATACAAAACAATAATTTTTTAAACCACATGTATTTGACCCTTTTTAGGAAAGTTATGATGTTGGTACCTATGTTCAGAAAAGTTGCTCAACATTTAAATTTGACATTCAATGTACATACATAAATACATAAAGCTTTTTTCATTTCTAATGTTCCTCAACTATGCTGGAATGGCAAATTGGGTAAATTTTTCTTATATCAGTGTTTTTCTTAGACTGCTTTTAAATGCTGCAATTACCCCCTGCAATTTTTAAGCACGTAGGCGGGGACATATGCGGTGGCCGGGGTAAACAAAGTTGCAGAGGTTGAAATAATTGCAGAGTTATATAGCTCTTTCTTCTTTGTGCTTTTTCTTATTGTTTGAAACATAAGCGGAGTAAAGAGTGTGAAGTGATGTTTCCTTCTCATTTAACAAAATTTGTAGTTATTAAAATTTGCAGAGTTTAAATGGATGCTGCAATCCAAAAGAAACTAAAAAAAAAAACACGTTTAAAATTGCAGTAGTCTAAAAGCAGTCTAAAAAACATTTTTCTTATATGGGGTAAATTCGACACGTATCTTTATGGGAATGTGTAGTGTGTTTTGTCTGTCTGTCTTATAAGCGTGTTTTTCTTATATGATACTTTGTTATATCCGTCATCTACTCTAAGAGATTTTTAAAGGTAGAGGGACAAAATACAATAAATTTTTACAATTTCTGTGACTATTTTAGGAAGTCCGTAAACTTGACCTTTCTTTAGTCATTTAACAAAGACAAATAATTAATTTCTTTTTCTGAGTACATGTCTTTAAAAAGTATCAACAAACAAAATAAAAATGCAAAAAACCAAAAACAAAAACGTTTAATTGCATAATATGTTTTTAGTTTATTAGCGTTATAGCGTTTATACTCTCTAAAAAGTAATAGAATGGATTGATTTGTATTCAGCAAATCAATCTCTTGGCTAAAAAAACATCAACACCATCCATTCCATTATCCAATTTAATAATATAAAGAACTCTTAAAGAAAAGATATGGCTGTGTTATGCGACGACGCCTGGTAAATTATAAATTATTTTTATTTCTCTTTTTGGCATCTTAATAAACCAAATATGGTATTGGGGTGGTACCTATAAACTTATTTTAATGAAGATTTATATTGTATGAAGGTAAGGTACACAAATAACGTTTAGGTACATACATATACCTCAAAATAATGTTTAAACAAAATTCAGCAGCTGTTTCAAGTTAACAAACACTTTGAATGAAACTTCCGCTTTCCGCAAAAATATTTGGAGCTACTTCCTGACGCATAAGAGTATGTGACTTTTTTTTAATTCATTCATAATTCATAAATATTTACATACATAATTCATTTATTAAAAAGGGCCAAATGATGGATATCTGACTATATGACATATTATTAAAGGTTACGCTGAATTTTGTTTAAAACAAAGATTTTAACTAGCGGTGTGTACTTTGGGTGTGTGTCACAGGGGATTCAGGCAGAGGTACTCTTGTTATTTAATAAAAATGATAACAAATAAATTATGTAGCAAAAATTAAAGTATAGGTATGTGATTTATTTCTATCTATTCTGTTTCTGCTCCGGTAACTAACTTATCAGATAAGTTGCATTGTATTAAAACATTTACTTAGATGTCGTAGTCAACCAACTTGATGGTTCAAATAAAATAAAAAAATAAATTGATTAAGAAACCTCTGAAATTATTTTGACGAACAGTAGGTGCTGTTGAAAATAACGCCATAAAATTGCAGTTAGGCACGTTGAATACAAATTATTGACTGGCAATTTTGAAAAATAATTTAACAATTTTTTTTTCGCTGTGCGATCGTGAAGTGCACCATGCTAAATCTCCCAAGCTTTATGTCTTAAACAAAAAAAAAAAAAAAATATCTATAAATAAAAGAGTTATTAATTTTTTACATAGGATAGAGATTTTTGGTAAACCCTGTATAAGAGATACCGTCAATAATGGATCAATAGCAAAATTTGTTCAAATAATATTTACTATCGTCCCTACTTGATAGTAGGTCACATAAAAGTAGAAGTAGAAGTTGTTTTTGAGAAAAATTAGACATATACATATATTATAGGTACGGTTATTTTTGTTTATAAAAATAATTTTTGTTCAAAATTTACTAGATAATGTTAAAAAAATCTGGGTGACAAATTCAATTAAAATCGACCAAGTCGTGTACGAATTATTGAGTTTTCAGAAAAAAAATTAACGTTTTTTAAAAATAAAAAAAAAAATTGAAAATTTTGGTGTAAGTACAAAACTTTTAAAACTTTTTGAAATAATCAATCAAAATAAACAAAATAATATAAAAATCGAAAATGGTTCTATAGGGGGTACGATTTATAACCATTTTTATGAAATTTTATTAAATTTTTGTTTTAAGTTGTGGAAACGTTTTTGAGAAAAAATAAGATTTTAATTATTTGCAAAAAAATTTGTACCGCTTATTTTTGGTCATAAAAATAATGAAAAAAACGTATCGGGGAAATGCCCAAAAACCTAGATTAAAGACAATAGACCCACCCGTTTAGGCAGCCGATAGAATAGACAGACAGACGGAAAGAATTGCGAAACCTATATTTTTTCGACTTCGCTATCATCCTAATGTAAAGTTTGACCAGAAAATATTAAAATTGTTATTCATTTAAATAAATTTGGCGCTAAACTGATATTTCTAGGTTTCGATTCTTCAGGAATAATAACTTAAAAAAATGTTAGTAGATACTGAGTTTTTTCAAGTCCTGCAAACTAATTTTCATCAAACTATGATGTCAGAGTTGTTGCGTTGAGAGACAATAAACTCCATAAAGCAGCCTCTAGACGATAAAATTGATCGTACAACTGGGTTAAGCCGATATCATTACAACCGTTGTATGTAATCTACAAACAAACTATCAATTTGTTTCCGACTCACAAACCTCCTCACAATCATAGCATGCAATCGAAGGTTGGCGGTGAAACTCGTTCGACAAAGCGATATTGGCACAACCGTCGAAAGCTCGCATACACACCATACAACAGTTGCACGGTTGTTATATAATATCTGAACGACGATATAGTCTAGAGGCCGCTTAAGTCAAATTGACGGTCGTATAATATAAATAAATGGTCGTATATAATAAATGACAAAATTATGAAAAAAACATCTCCTATTTACAAAGAAATTTGTCTTAAACAATTAAATTCACTTCTTCTTGCCTGAATGCCAACAGCTGATTTAAATTTTGACAGCTCTGAATTCTTACCCAAAGAAAAAAGAAAAAAAAAAAAGAGTTATTCAGAACTCGGCCAAACAAACAAACATCAAGGACAGTATAAATAACCTACATAAAACACCACAGAACAATTTCAGGGCGACCCAGTTGATTCGATCTTAGATCTCAGATCAGTCAATTGACAGCAGGTACACTTATAGCGAGTTTCATTCATATTTTAAAGAATTGACCTCAAAACCAATGAATGAAACTTTCAAAACTTTCAATGAAACTTTTTTCATTAGTTTGACATCCCTGTCATTTGGAAAAAACATATCTTCATCATCAGATGACGAGGATTATGAAGACGATTCAAAGAAAAACTCCAACATATTTACGAAATCCAAATTATGAACTTCCTCCATAATTTTTTTTTTTTTATTTAGCACCAGCCGACACAAATTCACAACAAACAACAATATATTTTTCATTTGACAGAAACAGCTGTGTATTCAGATCGAATCTCTCACCCCATGAGAGAGCTCTTCTTTCGTGTTGAGAATTGACCTAGAATTGCTCTTTTTCTTGCAATGAAACTCTTAAAATAATAAAAGGACACATCTTTTTACAAAAAGTTCAAATCTTTTCGTGAATGAAACTCGCTATTACTGTTTGAACATAATCGAGACGGAGCTGCAGCTGGAATAGCTGTCAAAATATTCAGTACAAACAAGTTTAATGTGACGAACAGTGCCGTAGCGAGGATTTTGCTTCAAAATTTTACGAGGAATTCTTTAAACAAAAAACTATGTATATATGTACTATATTCCAATTTATTGATTTTTATTAGTTTTTCAATTGTATGTACTCAAACGAACATATACTTAAATTATTTTTTTACACACACATTTTTTCAAAGCAGAAGACGTCTTGATTTTCTTTTTGACATGAGATCAATCGCCTTACCTGGATCCACATTAATATCTGAATGAACAGATATCATAGCAAGTGAGCTTAATCTTGCATTTCCCATAACGCTTCGGGACACTGATTTAATCCTTTTCATAGTTGAAAAGATTCTTTCAACACTAGCTGTGGTCACTGGAAGCATGGCTAAAACCGTAAGCAAGAAGTTTATACCTCTAAAGTAAGTCTTGTCACATATACTAAGCAATTTTAAAACTTCCATAGAAGGATCAATCGACGATATTTTTTCGCACCAGAGAATGTATTCAGCTTTCACAGCTGACAACGAATTTGCATTATTAAAGTAACAACATGTTAGCTTTTCCATTTCGTTGACTCGCCCAACTACAGAAACACCTGGGAGAAGAGCTTGAAACGATGGTATAACGTCTTCGTTGACCATGAATCTGTCCGTAAGATTTTGTATTAATGAATCTATGCAAGGAATCAAAACAGACACTCTAAAATACGATGCAGTAGAAGAGGTTTCTGGATTGGAACGCGTTATTTGTTTTAATAAAGTTCTTGGAGCTCTTAATTCAACTTCAAATAAGTCCTCGGCAAGTTTAGATGCGGATTGAAAAGCCTCTCTGAAAAAATCTTCGGCTTTTTCTCTGATGTTTTTAAGAAATTAAATTAAATATATTCAATACAAAATTGTATGCATACCTAAATAGTCTCTTGTTTCTTAACGAAGTGTTTTCAAGTATGTAGTTGAGAACTTCAAATAAACTATACCTACCTGGATAGTCTCCTTATTTTTATAGATTTGAATTTAGTATATTAGAAAGTTTTAGTTTTTATTTTAGACTTTCGGGGGGGCTTCAGCCCCTCAAGCCTCCCCTCTGACTACGTGCCTGGTGACGAACACAACGCAACGCAGCTGCAAACGGAGCTGCAGTCGGTGCTGCAAGAGTTCACCAACAATAAACTTTTCACGTTCAGCACTTTTGAAGTCTTAATTTGTATGAAGAGAAAAAATCCGGAATAAATATCAAGCACAAAAAAATGTAGATATTAATTATAAATATATATCGGAATTAAAAAAAGTGAATAATAAGCCTATAGTTTTGTTTTTTAAATAAACAAAATGTTGTACAGCTGTATTGTGGGCACATAAAAAATAGCACGCACGAAAATTTGTCACAGCTGCGGCATCTCCAGCTCCAGTTCCAGTTGCAGATTTCTATTGTGTTCAGGTAGTTAAAGGATGCAGGTATGAGCATCGATTGGTAAAAAAATCCAAAAAATGGTTATGAATGGCACCTCAGATAAAACGATGTCTATCAATATTTCAAATATAAATTAATCAATTTTTCTGAAAGTTGATACTCTTTTTTTTACTTTTGATATTAATATAGACATTGTAATGTAGCACATTTTAGAAACCCCATGCTTTTGTCTATGCTTTTCTAATTTCTCATCTCATCTGAAATCCTAATGCTGGTGATGTTAATGACCTCACGATCCACTGATGCATCCTAAGAAAGTTGACACTTTCCTGCCAGATGCAGATGTTATAACTAAATACATTATGATAACATGTCATGGTTGCTGGTTGCTGCCACACAGAGAATCTAATGCAATGCAAAAGCAATTCGCACATGCGCTCCAGTCAATGAACCCATTTATAATAGATTCCCGCGGGATTCTGGACCGCAAAAAAAAATTAAAATTCCATAAATATAAACGCAGAGAAGCCAAGACGCAAGCGCGTCACGCAAAAAAAAGTGGCTACGAGAAAACCAATTTGCATGTGCGTTTTTTTTTATGCGCATATTGTGCCCATCAACGTCATCCAACTAAACAACAGATGTTGCAACTATACTATAAAGACTATGCAAAGTTTGACTCTCATCTCTGCGGTCGATTGCTTCTGGGCTTCTGGTACCACATCCATATACATTATACATACGTATAGATCCCTGGACCATGTTCTACAGAATGTCAACCAAAGATATGTATTTAGGTACTTTATACGAACAGCACGTTGAATGCAAAAATGTATCCTCATCCATGCCCTGCCCCAATGAGGAACATCTTGTGCTCTGACGTCTCTTGTGTCATTCGCGCGATATCTAGAGCGAGATCTGGAATCTGTGGATGCATTAATTCCACACCGATCCGGACGCAGTGCAGACAAACAAAAAAACGAGGAGAAAATGTACGAATACGAAACTCTTGCTTCGACAAGATGTTATCCAGATCCTGGTGAAGTGTATTAGCACCCATGATGTGGAAATGGATGCACGTAACGTTCACAAAAGTTCTGCGAATGTAAATGGGAATTAAAATCACGGGTGAGATATCATATTAATGAGATTACACAGAGAACACGTGTTGAGATGTTCCTTGTTGTTTATTCTTTTTTTTTTCGCATCTCATCACTAAGGCTATTAGCAATAAGGTTAATGGATGAAAATATGCTGACGGTACAATAAATTAAATTTTCCTTTTTTTCCTTTCATTTCCGATTTATTTCTATAACACTTTTGCTAACACGGATGTGATGAGAGAGAATTTTTGAACACAAAGCATTATTCCATTGATTGTCTTGCAATTTGCATTGATTCTTTTTATGTCAATATCAACACTGCAAGAGTTTGAAACCGTGGTAAATTACTATATAAATTACTTGCATCATGAATCTCATTTAAATAAACCAAATACCAAGCCATTCTTGAAATCGATGACATTTTAATAAGGGTTAGTTTTTCAGTACAAAATCATCTCAGTTTCGGAGTTAAACCTGAGTACGATTTAATTATTGAACTTTGTGAGTTAAACCCGATTACGATGATATTTCTGATAGATATTTGTAAAAACAAAAGCGAACTAGAGAGGGCGACACTGGTGGAAATCGAAGAGAAAGGGCATTTCCATGGTGTCGCACTTTGATATCGATATATTTTTGACAACTGAAAGTTAAAATTAACCGCACACCGAAAAACTGCTTTTGAGTTAACTCGGGTTCAATTTATTTGCAGCATTAACAGCATTGAACAAATAATTTTGTTCAATTCAATTCAGTAATTTGGTAAATTGTAACAAGAAAGTGTACGGTGTATTACAAGATTTTCCCAACTCCTGCTACATCATGCTACAACCGACAACAAGTTTCATTTCAATTCTTTCATACTGAGGTACATATCTCTTATTCATTTCCTGGAAGTAACGCCACATTTAGTATGATTTATTATTGTTTTTAGCTTTTTGCTTAACAATAGACATTTTGTCTTCTTTGTATTCGATAAAATATAAGCCAATTTTTGAATTTCAAAAGAATTTTTTTTTAATTTTTTTTTTTTCAACAAGTTATAAGGTATTATAAAGCTTTTAAAAATGCACCACTAGTTGCCATGAACTTGATCTTGTGGTTTAAAAGCTATAACGGGGCAATGACAATTAAAAAAAATAATGTTAGATTTGTTTGTTTATAAAACAAAATTATTATTTCCATATATGTACCTACACGGAGGCGGCGGCGGCACGTCACTTGAATAGAAACAAGCTCTATTTTTACAATCAGAGTTAAGAGCTTTTGTAAATTTATAAATTCAATGTTTTGTTTAAATTCTTAAAAGAGTTATCCATATCAAATAAAATTACATTAACACAAATACATCGCATGAAAAAAATACTTATTGTTTGGGAAAACGTTTGGGCTTGAATTTTTTGATGTTGTTGTTGTAATTTTTGACCAGAAATGAAAAAGTAAGAAAATGCAATTGGGGTGTTTTTAATTTATTTCTGGGTAAACTTCACATTCGACAACAGAAGTTATCAGTAGTTTGACAAGCAAAAAAAAGCGGTAGATAAAATATTCGGGTAGATTCTTGCTGGAGGAGAAATGGAATAAATTAAATTAAAAAAAAAATCAAAAGCTCTTCGTGTCAGAAAAAAGTAAAGAAACACATTTTGGGTAGATTTTGGATAGCACGGGATCCCGCGGGCGAGTAAAGAAACAGATCTGTTATTTACTATACTTTTTTTTCAAAAGCTCTTAACACTCAAATAATAAAAATAATCAAGTGACGCGCAGTGTTATTTTGGAATACAATATTCATAGTCATTAATCAGAAAGGGATATAAGGGATATACCAAAAATACAATTTTCTCAACAAAAAAAAAAACAAAAACGTCAAACTGACACAAAAACCCGGCTAAAATTAAAACTATTAGTTTTTTTGTCAATATTTTTACTTAAATTATTATAACTTACACAAGAGAATAATATTTGTACCTAATTTTTATTAATTTAAAAGTATTTCTGAGTTCAAATCCTGTTGTGAAATTATTTTTTTTGGCGGAGTGGTGTATGGCGTATGAGTGTTTTTTTAGTTCATGAAGGTGGACGACTAATTCACATAAGAAACTTCGGGTAGCAAATTGTTTAGGTATTAGAAAAATTGTAGTATCTTGAAGGTAACATAAAGGCTTTATTTTTGTAAAGAAAAAAATCAGAAAAAATGGTTGTAAGTGGTTACCTCCAATTAAACGGTTTTTTTTTTTATTTTCATTTTTCTCAGAACCGGATAAACTGATTCTGATCCATTTTATTAGGGATAATATTTTAAAATATAATTTCAAAATGTTTGTCTTTGGATTTTAAGAAATGTTTCAATTTGTTTTTCAAACCTTACATTAATAATTCTTAAAAGAATTGTTCGATTTTTATTATACTTTTAGCACTTTTTTAACATTATCTCTAGCAATTATTAAACAAAAAAATTCTTACAACCAAAAATAATTTCTAATGTATGTATTTGTTTACAGCTAATAAAATCAATCCTTGATAAAGTTAAAAAAAATCATCTGTAAGCCTTTAAAAAATCATTTAATTATGATTTTAATTTTATGTTCAGGTGCATGTGTGCAACATATTGCTATACTGTTTACATTTTTATGAATTAAGATAACACTACTTTGAACTAAACCATAACTATTTTACTTTCTTTTATCAATAATGAAATGTTTTATTTTTAAATATTAAGACTTTAAAACCACAGTGTGATCGTACTTGAGAGCAAGTTCGTGCGATCGAGTCGTGCATTTTATTTTTGTTTATATTAAAGCAATACTCGACTAACCTTCCCAGCTTCAAAAATTGACATTGACCTTGAATGTTTAACAGGACAAGATTTTCTTTTTTTCATGTAAAAGGGATGTCATTCTTTTTCCAAGATGGTGCCTAAATGGGGAAAATGGTTTTGTATACTCACTTTGACCCACCACCCATACACCTTCAACACAAATTTTATCCTGTCTAAAAAGCACAGTTCGGCATATTCATTTCAGTTGAGTTTAATCCAACAAAATAATTTCATTTTAAGAACTCCATCAAAAATTGTGTAGTTTCTCCGCATGTACATACAAATATAAAAGTGATTTCTGACGTAATCAAATTTTTGAACCAAGCCCATATAATAATATAAATAAAAACCGTTGAAATGATTTTTCAATTAATTGACAGTTAAAATTTATTCAAAGGAGAGTATCAAAAATACATATAAGGCAACTAACGTCATGCTATTATAATTTGATGTGCTTTCAATGTCAATTCTCAAAATTTCATCAATTGATCGCTTCACTATCTTTTTATCTATTTAATTATCTCATAGAGAACAAAAGCACAAAATACTTACTTTAAAAGCTCTCGTAGTAAATAATATAGTTATGTACCTAAGTGAATTATCATGAGAACAAATTAAATTATTTTATCTTCGATCCAAAGATAATAAACAAATGACTTCGAGTCTCGAAAAGATACAAGTAGGTACAGTAAACACCCTTCACCTCACCCTTTATAAATATATGTAGCTGCTTTTTCAAGCTGGTTCCGTTGCGTGCTGTGAATATGAATCTTTTTTTTAATTAGAAAAAATTCTACCTCTATTCAAGCATTTTTTTCCGATGCCCTCCATACCTAACGTCGTCTACTCGTCATCATTATCATCTTCTTCGTTGTCGACGTCGTCGTCGTCGTTGCCACCAAAACTGGATGTGGCTACTCCCTGTTTTTTTTTTATTTTTTAACTTGAAGCCTGAAGTTATGAACTAACCAAGTAGAAGCAGCTCTCAGCAGCCGTAGTTTTGTTGGGAGTGCGCGTTTCCAAAGTACATATCTAACAATTCATCGATCAAGTCAGCATTTTCTTCGATGATCGCAATTCAGTTGGTTTCCGTGTGTATTAACGAACAAATCGCAAAATAAACACCTGTGTGAATATTATATCTTAAATAAAATATCTTTTAGATATTATTTTCTTTCGGTAACGAGTTTATCTAGATTAAATTAAAAACAAACAAACAAAATAAAAATATCAACAATAATGGTTGAAGCTGAAGTTAATGAAAAACGCCAAAGATTGATCTTCAATTTGAAGATAATTTTGTGTCTCCTATTTTTGCCGATTATTTTATTTGCCGTTGCATTGAAACATCTTTTGGATTATTTATTTGGATCAAAGGAAAAGGATGTTAAAGGAAAAGTTGTTTTGGTGAGTTAGTTGGTTTTTTTGGGCATGTTTTTTTTTAAGAAAAACGAGATAAGATCATTTTTTTTTTGCGGTGAATAAAGAAACGTGTGTCAAACAAACATTTTTGTATTTCATTGTTTATTCTAAAAGCATTTCAGTGTTTGTATAGGGTAAAGATTGTATACCTATAGCGTGTGAAGCAGTGAAGGTTGTTTTTTATTGTTAATTTTGCATCGACGAAGACACTAGAGAATGCGTTTAACTGATAATTTTCCGGTTTAATATGTTTTTTTTTTTTAGTACCTAGTTATGTGCAGCTTGCGGGCTTAACAAGTCTATAAAAATGAGATAGGCACACAAGCGGCTGGAAATGAATGAATTCTCTTTGGAATATTCAATGTCAACATATAGATATTACTATTACTAACCTACCTACCTATATTTCCATTATGTGTGCCAAATTCCAATGTTGTTTTACTTAAGTTACCTTTAATTAATTGGGTCAGTAGTTGAAGATGTGTTTTGATTTTTGCTGTTGATATAAAAATTATTAGCTTCATTAGCTGGGGGAAATAGGTACATACTTAGTTTATATTTTAATAATAAAAAATTCTTATTTTCTTTTAATATTTTTAAAATTTTGTGTGCGATTTAAGTTTTAGACTTTGCAAATTCGCAAGTACATATACCTACTCATTTTATGAACAGATGGTGGTTTTTAAAGGTGTGGCTGTTTTTTTCTTCAATTAAATGACTATTGATTAACTTTTTTTTACTGCGGTGAGATTTTTTAATTTCTTCTCGGTGAGAAAAAATATTTTTATTTAATAGTAGGTATCTAAAAAAAATGTTTGTAATATTTTTTAGAATATCACAATTTGTTTTTGGTTTATATGTATTTTAATCTTAGATGGCGAATTTTTTTAAATTCTAATTTAGACTAATTTTAGATTTTAATATTCTCTACAAACAAGCTGCCAATTGCAAGATATTGCGACTCTGAAAATGGTGAATGCTTACTAATGATGTGTTGATGTTACTGTAAAACACCGAAATGTAGAAATTAAGAATTTTGGGATCGTGATATCCACAGGGTATTGTTGTTTAAAAGTCGGGAAATAATTATGAAAACATATAATTTCGGACTTTTACAAATGTTGCTGGAAAATTCGAAATATTTCTGGTATTGGTAATATTCGTCCGTTAAGTGGTCAGTGTAAAACATTTTCGCTAAGTATTGATGTTGACTTGGTAGAAATTAAACTTTTTCTAAAACATGCTATTGTCTAATCCCCCCCTCCCCCCCCAAAAAAAAAAAAACATTAATTTTTGTGTTCCCAAATATTTAAATACCAGATCCGGACTGTTCATTCTCAATGCTAGAGATAATATGTGCTTTGAAAAAAAAAAAAATTAAAAACAACAAAGCCTCTGATTTCGATGGTTTCCCAGAAGAATTCTACAAAAACGCACAATCAGAATTCTTGGATTTTTTTTTTTAGTTCTATTCAATTTTTAAGAAGGAATTTACCAGAAAACTACAGAGGTATCTCTGTGATCAACTGTCTTAGAAAAGTTTTTACGGAAGTCCTTTATAACAGACTTGTGACATGGGTTGAGCAAAACAATATAATAAGTTGTTTTCAGGTTGGTTTTCGAGCTAATATTTGAACTGTTGATCAAATCTTTGTTCTTAATACTGTAGCAAGACTTTTTAAACACAAAAAGAAGTGTTTATACGCTTTTTTTCGTTGATCTAAAGGCAGCATTTGACACTATTAACCGAAAGTCTTTACTTTATAAGCTTGCAGAGATCGGACTCTCGACTAAATTTATCAAAATCTACGAAAAACCGTATGAACGTAGCTATACAGAATGGTAAAAATGTATCCAAATTGTTTAAATGTGAAACCGGTATCCCGCAAGGTTGCGTCTTGATTAATTAATAAGTTTAAAAAAAAAAATTGCGATATGTGGGATCTCAAATTTAAAAAAATCGTTCTATTAGCTCTAGACTAACTGGAGCCTAGAGAGTGAAGTAATTAGAAGTCGTCAAAGAATTTAAGTATCAAGGCTATGTCCTTACCTGTAATTTAAATATTCAAATTTTAATTATGTGACTTCGAGAGTTGAAATATATTAAGATATATTAAGATAGGTATAGGGAACTTAACCGAAATTTTTGGGCACTACCTGGAGAGTTTGATCTATGTCAAAATAAATGTTCTGAATAAAAAAAAACACATACATGTACTCAAGTGGTCCTGTTTTTGATGGCACTTGAAATATTAGAGATTTTATGTCATCTGAAAATTCTCATGGTGAGTTAAACATTCTCACCAAGTGTTGTCATTAGTATCTGGAAGTGTTTTTCTAAAAGATTATTAATACCTTACTAATATTTTACTTCTATAAATAAATAAATTAAAAAAAAAAAAACAATTCTTTTTAAATTTAAGTAAGGGATTGATTATTTGTTGTTTATTTTATTCCTTGTTTTAAATCTGTTCGAGAGAGCAATATTTCATCCTATAACCACATACGTGTCCTTAAATATGTAAAGCGTGTCTTATATCTACCTTATTTCATGAAACTAAGAACAAGTTTGATTTAAAAAAAAAACGTCTCTTAAAGATTATTTACAGATTTATCATCAATTAAATAATTTTTTAATAGTACAGAAAATGAAAAAAAAAAAAAAAACAAAAATTTCTCTGTCATCATTATAGCTATCAATATCAAATGACTCTTATTCAATTAATTAATTCGCACATTATTATTAATGAATCAAAATAAATCAAGAAGGATATATGATGAGCATGACCTGATTAGAATATTAATTAGCTGCATTTCGGAACATGGAATGTAAATGTACGATAAATTATTTCAAAAAAATGTTCCTCTCCTTATTATTAATAAATGAAATAAAATTTGGGTGTATTCAGCAAGTATATAGATGTAGACAATAAATGATAAACACTATTATCAACGAATACATATGTATGTAAGTACAAAGAGAAAACATTTATTAAAAAAAAATTGCAGATTCTTCAATTCAAAATAATGAAACACACACATCCATAAAGATCATTCTATTTGTGTATTTACTTAAAAAAATGCTAATATTTTTCTTTCGTTTATTCGCTAAACAAATGGCTCAAATCAATTTGAATTTTCATTAAATTTGACATACAATATGGATATTTATAAATTATTTCGCATAGTTTCGATAATTTATTGATATCGCATTTGCTATTCCATGAATTTAAGTTATGAATATGTATATTACTTCTTGAAATCAGATAATGTTATCTGATTTACATATCAATATCTACACAACATAAGAAACATATTATAATTTACATATGTACATAATTTACTAATAAGTAAGTATGTAATTGAAATCGAAAGTGTTTTGTTGTTTAAAATAACTGTATTGCTAGTCATTTTCACTTTAAATCCAAATAAAATTAAATTTAGTGTCGCCAATAAATAATTTGTCGCAACTGTCTGACAAAATTTTTGAGTTCATAAAATATTGACAGGTGTCATTATTACAATTACAATTACAATTACAATTACAATTACAATTACAATTACAATTACAATTACAATTACAATTACAATTACAATTACAATTACAATTACAATTACAATTACAATTACAATTACAATTACAATTACAATTACAATTACAATTACAATTACAATTACAATTACAATTACAATTACAATTACAATTACAATTACAATTACAATTACAATTACAATTACAATTACAATTACAATTACAATTACAATTACAATTACAATTACAATTACAATTACAATTACAATTACAATTACAATTACAATTACAATTACAATTACAATTACAATTACAATTACAATTACAATTACAATTACAATTACAATTACAATTACAATTACAATTACAATTACAATTACAATTACAATTACAATTACAATTACAATTACAATTACAATTACAATTACAATTACAATTACAATTACAATTACAATTACAATTACAATTACAATTACAATTACAATTAATATGTATTTATCTCCGCTTAGCGATACTTTAAATACATACATTTTTAAGTTAATTTTAAAAATCAATAACATTATAACCTGTAAAAATTATTAGACTCACCTTCCAAAAAGATAAAAATCAAAAACCACAAAATTGAATTATAAAATGTGTCCAGTTTTAAAATCAATTAGGTTAATTTTTTGTAAGATTTTTTCAATAAATGAATGACTTTAAAATTTTAATGGTTAGGGGGTTGGAATGTTACGCCGAAGGTCTTGGATTCGATTCTCAGCCTATGCCACCAAAAAAAAACAGAAATATGTTTTTCACAGGTTACTGCCTCTTTCGAGGAATTGACAAATAATCTTCCAAGAGTATCTCTTGTCATGAAAAAGTGCTTCTCACCCTAGCCGTTGAATGGAATGGTTGAGAGTTGTAAGTCACTAGGTTCTAAACGAGCTGTCGCGCCAACAAATTTATTTAATTATTTATTTATAAAAATAAATCAAATCTTTATCATCTTCTTGCTTCCCACCCCTCTCCTTAGAATATATGTACATAGATCGTCTATCCTTACTCAATTAAACCCTCATTAACGACTTTTTAATCTCCAATTAAAGATTCAGTTAACTGTAAGAGTATAATAAATAGGAACACATAAATGCTTTATCTCACGAATACTATCTTTCTTATGGGGGCTTATTTAAGGCTCTTGATGTTTAATTAAATATTGAAAAATTTTACCTTAGAACACAAATTTAAAAATATTCCTTTTTATTTTGTTATTATATGTTGTAGTATGAGCTGTAATTAAAATAAAATTTAACTTAAAATAACTTTCAACGTTTAAACTACAACCTTGAAACTTGAGTTGAGTGAACATAAACATAAGCAAGTGAATTTGATTTTCAACCGAAAGTTATAACTTTTTTTTATTTGTGTTAGATTTGCTACTGAATTTTTTTGACTCTTCCTCCCTTTCTTTTTTAATATTAAAATTCTATTTTCAGCTAAGCCTGACATTCTTTTTCCATTTTATCTTTTATCAAAAGAAATAACAAAAAGAATAGTACATAAGTATACCTATAGCTGTTTAAAGACGTACAGTACTAAATGACAAAAAGTCAACTTACGCTGACCCAAATCGCCTGATGATGCCTGGGCCTGCTCTCCATTCAATGCTCTTCATTAATTCAGAATCACAGGTCAAAGAGGTTAATTATTATGATGATGAGTAAATGCCATAAGGGGGTATGTGGATCTGTGTTCTATCATGGTGTAGTCATTTGTTAGTTCCATTTACTTATTCATTCATCAGCATACAACCTATTAAATCACCCCGTATAAAAGCCAAACATCTATAGCGTTATTCTCTTTAGTCGATGACAAGTAGGAGAGTGCAAGGTTAAAATAAGGAACGCACATTATTATGAACCAAAATAAATTTACCTACTTTTACAGCGCAAAAAATCCAACTAAAAATTTTTAAATGCATTTATCGTTACTTTAAAATACTGTCTACAAACTCGAATTTCAAATCATGTTTGTATAAAAATTTATTCAAGGTCAAATGATAAAAATATTGGTATTTTGCATAAAAATGTTTGCACTTTAATTTCAGACAAAAGTTCTAAACCTTGGAAGAATAACAAAACGACTTTCAAATAAATCCCAACCCATGAATAAGGCCATGTAAAAAATAAAGTACCTTGAATACTTTACCTCAAAGATGGATTGGACACAATTGCACCATACAATTCCCACTTTATGTCGTATGAATATCTCGAGAATTTTTCGTATAACCTCATGTAACTACTTTGTTGAAAGCATTGAAAGAAAATAGCAACATGACACATAATGCCATTACAAAGCACCTGGCGTAATGGTTAAAGTGCGTAGTAGGACTATCACGCCGAAGGTATGGGAATTTAAAAGCAGAAATTTTATTTTTACGGATAGGTACTCTACTTCTTGTGAGGAATTCAAAAATCCTTCACGAGTATGTATGTCTTGTGCTCTCATCTTAGCCGTGCGAATTTTGCAGAAAATTATAGGTAGTTTCCCTTTCCATTACTGCCGATAACACAAATACACACAGGAATGTTTGAGAGTTGTAAGTCACCAAGCCCTCGATCTCCACGAGCTGTCAGTCACGCCATCAATTTTTTTTGTTAATAATATAGGCATGTTCAGGAAAATCAGATCTCGGAAATCTCAGCATTCTCAATTAAATAAACAGGATTCCTGAACAAAATTTCTCAGCTTTGGTGTCAAAATTCTGATTCGCTTGCTCACCTTTTGAGTGAGAAAAATTTCTAAGATCTCATTTCTCATGGTGTAAATCTACCAATTTCAGCATTAATAAATTGAAAAGTGCAACTTACATTTAAATTTACCATTAAACTAGCATCGTGTAAATATAAATGTTGACACTAAATTGCAAATTATTACAAAATACAAGAAATAATAAACTTGCTTATAATTTCTTCATAGTGCCATTATAGGTCTGTTCGTTTATTTCCCAAAACTGTTAAATTCTAAAATTTTTTTTTATGTGAAGTTTAACAGAACTTTGGAGAATTAGCAGTCTAAGGAAGCAAAAGAACAACTGTCAATGGTCTGACAATAGCTGGCAATTAGCTGACAATTGACATTGTCCGTTCACACGGTTGGTAGATTTCATCCCAAAGTCTGACAATTTGATTGTCTGCTCTTGTCTGACAATTTTCGGACAATAATATATCTGAAAATATTGTCAGCTTGAAAATTTTCTGTTCAAACGGTTGGTAGATCGAAGTTTATACAAAAAATTGAGTGATTGTTTAAATCTTTTTGGGGAAGGCATCATTACTTGGGGGAGGTTCTGCAGCATTCCCATCGATTTCCTCTGCATTTAATAAAGAATCTTTTTCTTCTGTGATCGATGGTTGCTCCTTTTAATAATCGGGTTCTTTAAGAATTGGTGAATTTTCGTTTTGCATGGTAAAATTTTTGACCATTGACGCCTCCATTGTTAGATTTTGTATATATTTTTAGTCAGAAATGCGACAAAAATTCAACAACATGCTAAAAAGAATTAATAAAAGACAAATGGCGGCCGAGCACAAGCACTTAGTTTATTCCGAATAAAACTACACAACACAAGGAATTAATATTAAATATAATTGAAGTGAGTTAGTTGCTTTATACATATTTTCTTTTTGAGTTTATTTATTCAGTTGTGCAAAAACTACAAATTTTCAACACAAATATTTTTTTTATCTCTCTAACTCGACTCCAACCGATGGGTTTCATTGACATTTCAGACAATGAAAAAATTGTCAGCAATTGTAAGATGCTTTCAAACTTCTGACAATGACCAATGAGTCTGACAATATCCTAATCGTCTGACAATGATAAAAATTGTGTCTTCAGACGATAGTAAGACAACTGACAATTTATTGTCAGATTGCCGTCTGACAATTACCTGACAATGACGTTTCTGACAATATTGTCAGACAAAATTGTGTGTTCAGACGATTGTAAGACATTTGGGACAGTTTTTTCACTGACAGATCTGACAATATTGTAAGATCTGACAATCGTCTTTACTTAGCTTAATTACTGACAAATTACCACTTTTCGATCATCGAATGTTGCTTCGCTAACTTGAAATTCATACATTCATATTAAAAATTATGGGTGTTGTATTTAAAAAAAAAAAAAAAAAGGTATTTTCAATCAAAAGTTTGAGTTCCCTTATTTCAAAAATATTGCTCCTTCTCCCCATCACTGTTGCTTGCCAATGTATTCACAGGAATGTATAATCCAGTTTAAAATAATTACACCGGGGAATATGGGGACTCATTATCCCTAGAGTATTAAATTTCTATATCAAATATTCAATTATTTCGATCTGTTTTAAGAACAATTTTTTCTTCTTTTACATAGACTCTCTCTGTCTCGTCTCTATAATATCTGCTAACTCTTGTGTGATTTTCTTACAGATAACCGGAGGCGGAAGTGGCTTGGGTAAGGAAATGGCAATTCTTTTTGCGAAAAAGGGTTGTAAAATCGCCGTTGTCGATGTAAACACCAAAGCAGGCAATGAAACAATTGAAATAATATCAAAGATTCCTGGTGCCATGGCTAAAACCTATAGGGTAAGTTCTATAATGTCTAAGTGCTGATGATGCAGCACTAAAAATTCCATACCTATGTATCTATCTATTTATATGTATAAAAATAAATATTCTACAATTTCAATGTAATTTCCGTAGCGTTCCGTAATTTTACTCGACAGTTATATTATTCGTTTAATCTTTAGACCGACGTCTCTTCCTATAGGGAAATTCAAGTTCTGGCCGCTAAAATTGAAAAGGATCTCGGTCCAGTGGAGATACTTATTAACAATGCGGCCTTAATGAGTTTGAATTCGACGCCCAACTTAAAGGCCGAGGAAATCGAAAGGATAATTTTGGTGAATTTGGGTTCGTACATTTTGGTGAGTGTATATAGAAAGTCGGGCAGTGTTATTTTTTTGTTTATTTTTTCTAAAAATAAAATTCTATTCTATTACATCCTTTTTTTTTTTCCTTTTTAAGACAACGAAAGAATTTTTGCCAAAGATGATAGCACGGAAGTCGGGGCATATTGTAGCGGTATCTTCTTTGGCTGGTGAGTGTGAAAGCAAAACGTGAATTTGGAAATTTCGGTTTTGAAAGATAATCCAATCATATTTTTCTTATTTATTTATTTATTTATTTGTTTTTTTAGGACTTATCGCATTGCCAGGAGCTGGAATATATTCGGCAACAAAATACGCAATAATAGGATTTATGGATTGCCTTAGGGCTGAATTACGATTGTCAGATTGTGATTTTATAAGAACAACAACTGCTCATCCCTATTTCATGAAGACAAACGCGGAGGTTTATGAGACTCTCAATGATTTAGGGTAAGTGGAAAATTAATTTGAGCATTAATTATGAATGGACATGTTATGGTATAAGCCAAGAGATAGAATTTTCTTCATATACTGTATATATGTATGTAGCTATGTATCGAGCTGTTTATATGTTGGTGCTATGCGGTATAATGTTTCCGACCCGGAAATATTAAATTAACCGGATATTGTGATGTTGTTTTAAGGTTAGTTGTCTTGAGATTATATGTGTTTTTGAATTTTTCATTAACTTGTCTAAACTTTTGAGTATATAAGTTGTTTCCTTTTGGGTTGCGGGATGATAATTGCTTTTCAACGAGTTTTAATTATGTAATTTGTTTAATTGTAATTAAATAGAAATTTCATGTACATAATTTAAGTACATAGATATTTAGGTAGTTATATATTTTTACATAAAATTGATCTGGCAAAAATCTTCAAGACGTCAAAAAAAAAAGAAGTCTGTTTTGAGTGACAAAAATCTATCCATTACAGACCATAATTAACTCTAGAGTCTAGATCAATGTTGGAACTTTCGATATTTTAATGGATCGACTAAAAAGTTAGTTTTGTTTTGTCGATTTTTTTCCAAACCAGATTTTATAATTCAATAGTACATAAAAAATATACTCTTCCGAGGAATAAAATAAAGGAATGCTGATTTTTGTGTACCTAAAAAATAGTTATTATATTTGCGGCGGTTTATAATGTAAACTAAATGGTGGGCCAAATATAAGTTTCTTTTTAAAAATGCAATAAAATGAACAAAATTACATTTTTTCGCCCAGCATCCTGCATGAACCAGAGGTCGTCCAAATCCATGTCTTCAATTTCAGTTAAAAAAAGTCGGTTAACATGGCTTAGTAACGCGCCACCACTTCACAATCCGCACCAAACTGTCATTCTCTGTGGATGCATTTGCTCACGACAAAACCGTGCGGGTCTTCCGAGCCCTAGATGCGGTAATTTTGTTTGTTAACGTAGCCGTCGAGATGAGAATGCGCCTCTTTTCAAAAAACGCACTGTTTGGGCTATACAGCCCTCACTTTGAAATTTAGTTTTCATTATTTCCCAACATTGTTAAAGCGTAAACGACTCATTTCGTTCCGCGGAGGTATAATACTGACTTTCTGTCAAGATTTCGAGCGGGAAACAACTGTCAGTGTCAGCTGTCAAAATAACCTATGATTTAAAAAGAAACCACTAGATAGCCCATCCGTTATACGGAAACCCTGTGAGAGCTTTAAAAGTATATTTTTGTTTATACAGGCCAATGCAACCTATCTTTTCACACTGACAATTTTTGTTGAACATATTAAAGAAAATCAACCAGTCGAAATCCGACATTTTGAAAAAAATTGATCGATATATCCGAAACTATATTGGTTAGACCGATGTAACGACTTGTGTGTAAGACAGTTTCACATATAAATATATTGGAAGACATGTCAAAACTGGTTTTCGTTTTATTTCAACAGTAGTGGAATTGGATTTGCGTCGGGAATGATCCCTGTCACTAAGTATTATTTTTATAAATGAGAGTCACTTCCAGTCGACGAGTGAAGTTTTGCGTTAAACTGAACACTGCCATTACACAGAGTGGGTTAAGAAAAGAAAACACCATTATGTCAATTTTTGATAGATCCTGTAATAGAACAAATAGTAGTACAAGATTTAAGAATTTTTGAAAATCGGTATCTTGATGATAAATATTTACATAGATAAATCTTATTTTATCCAGCGAGGGAGATTTAGTAAATTTTTGTTGAGGAGGAAATTATTTCGAAGGGAGGAACTTCAGAGGTTAGGGCAAGGTGCACCAGACAACTTTAAAGGAAAAATCCATTTTCTTAGAAAAAAGAGCAATTTGATAACGGGGTAGGCCTCCGTTATTTTTAATGATACTTTGTTTCCCGAAAATACGGGATTTTTAAAGCCCCATTTTATTCTTTGTTTTTCGGTAATCTTTCCCAAAGTGAACTTTAAATCTTCTTGCGTTTTTATAAACTTTGTTGTTAATTAGGGTTTTTCACCTATACCTGCTCGTAAAGATTTCCCTAACTTAATTAATACTAGCCTACCTGTGCCATAAACCTAGCAATTACAAGCAAAATACGCACAAATTATTTTTTAAATGAACGGTCCTAATAAATTGAACTCACCGACCTAATGTCACATTTCAAAATATTACCAATTAAAAAGTGGAAGTGTTCATTTTTATTGGAATAATATTTAACAAACAAATGCAGTTTCTGAACAAATTATTATTATATTTTAAAAATAAAATTTTGATTCGTTTGACACATCATTTGTCAAAATGGGTGATATGAGAGTCGGAAGTCGGGGGAGTCGGAAGAGGAATTTCATTTATTTAAGGTCCATGGCGCTCATTGAAGACGACTCTGTACTTTCTTATTTAATTTTTTAATTGACAACCTTTAATTTTTTTTTAATCCATCGCAGATTAGAGGCGTCTGTGATATCCATGGGCCATGAGTCCACTGTCATTTGAGTTAAACCGATTTGCTTTTAATTTTGTAAAAAAAAAATTTTTGTAATTCCTTAAAATTCGGATTATTGTTTAAAGTTTAAACTCATCTAGAACTGTAAAAGCTGTAGACTTTTTTTTTGAAAAAAGCATAATTTTTTGTTAGTATTCCCGTATATATTTTTAATGACCAAACCAATTTTGTTATACTTTTTCAATTACATGAATTTTCAAATATTTATTTCAAATAACTATGCAAATAATTTTTCTTAAATAAAAACAATTTAAAGAAAGAATACATTTTTGATTTTTATCACACTTTCTGTCTAATGATAAATTAAAACTTTACTTAATCATTACCATACATTTTTCCGCCACATTAATAGTTTTGAACCAAAAGAATAAGTTTTTGCGATTCAATCTTAGATAATTTAATTTCTTAGAAATAACGTTACCTGCCATCCAGAATTTTAAAGCCGTTATCGAATAACTTATTTCTCAAAAAACTGTTCATAAGCTATCTATAAACAAAATTTAATTAATGGGTTTTTATTGCACCTAGCATAGAACCATTTTTTACTTGCAATATATACTTACATATGTACATACATAAGTACTATATGGATTCATACAAAAAATCGAACTAGAGATTTTGATCAAACCTGACATTACGATGATAGCGAAGTCGTAAAAAATGGATCTCGCAATTCTGTCTGTCTGTCTATCTGTCCTGTCCTTTCGTTACCTGCCGTAAGAAAAAAGTTTCGGAAAAATGTTTATAAATGGTACCTTCCACAGAACCATGTTTATGATCAGTGTGATCGCACATAAGAGTTAATTCGTATGACCCAGTCATGCATTTTATTATTGAAATTTTTTTTTTCAAAAATTGACTTAAAATATAAAAAAAAATATTAAAAACAATGGACGCATTCACTAATGTAGTCACTACGTAGTAAAAATTCAACTAGCTTTGTGAATGCAAAATTGCACTACAAAGGTAGTCAATCCTGAACTGTCATATGAATGACAGATGTAAACATACACAAAATAAGAAACATTTGTCTTTTGAGAACTTTAAATAATTTTTTTCTTTTTAAATTAAATAATATCAAATATAAGATATACATAATAATATGAGTGATTCGGAAAAAGATGAAGTCATATTATGTAGGTATGCAAAATAATTTAATTGTGGTCAAGTTAAGATTATTTATAAATTTTCCAAAAAGCTAGAGCTAAGATTTGATTACAAATTTCTTCATTGGCCTCAATTTCACAATTTATGTTTAAATATTGAACAATTAGTTTCATTTTGAATAGTTTGAATCTTTTGTATCTTAATGGAACAGCTGAATTGTCAAAATCATTCTCCACTAACTTTGAAACCGAAATTTTTACACTACGTCGTCGGATGGGAAATTTCAACTCATTTTGTAGTTGTATGTAGCCAATCGGAATGACTTGACTACGTAGTGACTACATTGGTGAATGCGCCCAATGTCATTTGCAATGTCAACCTGTTTTTTTTTTCAAAGCCAGGAACTCATTCTTTAATTTTAAATTAATTCGTTTGTATTTGAAAAATTAAAAAAAAAAACTTTTTCAAACAATTTATTTTTCAAGTTTTTTAAAGTTTAGATAATATTACTGCAGTGGTTAAGGTTTTAGGTCGAGGTATCTACAAACATACATAGTAGACATGCAGAATTGGGGACACACTTTTTTTCGCTTTCTCTATACCGTAATTTAAGGGCTGATTAAAATCTCGACTCTAATTGATTGTTATGAATCCAAGACTTTCCCTTTAGTACCGACATACATATATGTATAACTGCAATTAAAAAGATTCATTTAAAACGTCAGAAATGATTTTAAAAGAGATTTAGTGCATATGTTATATTTTGTTATATTGATTTATTTATGTTTAAATTTATTTTTTTATTTTCCAGGGTACTAAGTCGATATCCGTGTATGTCTGGTTCATATACAGCTGAGAAAATTGTTGAAGGAATATTGCGTAACGAACGAATGGTCTATGTCCCAAAAATGTTTGCTCTTGTAGTTTGGTTGCACAGGTAAGCAAATAAAGAGCACTTTGGATTATATGCTAAAGCTTTATGGTTTATAAATAAATAATTGCATTTAATTTTTTTTTTGCAGATTGTTACCAGTGAAATGGCAGGATTATACACTTTTACAGTTTTACGACAGCACTTCAAATAAATTGGCACAATTCTACTGGAGATAAAGTGTTATATCTATGTTCAAGCATTTAAATTTAATTTAAGTTTTTAAATTAATACAAATATTATGAAAATATTAACTAGTACCTACATACACATACATATATATATCTATATATACATTTTATTAAAACAAAATTAATTTGTGTATTCATTGCATTTGATATTAAACTACAAAAATAGTTTTAAAGACTGTAACCATTTATTTAATTCAATATGTATAAGCTTTAGGTAATATTAAAATTGATTTTCAAATTTGAAAAACAAGTATAGATATATAGCTTTTGAAAAATTTATTTTTTTTGCAAGAAAATCGAAAAAAGAAATCAATTTTCCTAGAAATTTCTCCCCAACTATTGCATTGTTCTACTTATTAATAAACAAATATATTACATCTTCAATGCCTAAGTACTTTATAACCTTGAACTAAGAACTCACTACTGTCAGGTATGACTGACATTTTTTCGCCATGATATACTAAAATCGTGTTTCTTGGAAGCTAGATCCAAACTTCTAAGTTCTAAATGAAAAAAGACATCTGTGAAAATGTTACTTCTTTATATTAATGTTAAGACTTGTATTATCGTATGTCTCCGGTCTCTTATGAAATGTTAATTATTATCTGTAAATCTAGTGCTTGTTTGGGCATCAGCGTTACCACTTCCGGAAAAAGGTCAAACTTGATTTGAAGAAAAAAGTGAAGTAGATTGAGCCAAATTGATGTAAATTTCATAATGAACTTTATTCTCCAAATCTAATTTGACCTTTAGATAAATACAATATTCTGTTATTTTCTAAAAAAGCACCTCCACGATACTAGAAATATAAATAATTTAACAAATCAGAAGCTTCAATAAAACCACTTATTAATTGGTGAATAAACACAATTTCATTATTAACCTTCCTTTGAGACAATGTTTGAATCTAAAGAAGATTAATCCGATGTTCATAAGATGGGAGATTATAAGGATCAGACTACTGTCATCCTCTTGAAGCGAAACGAATAAGTTTACGCTGAACTGTTTCTAACCTAGTTTTGTGGACTTCATAAACAGAAGCCCATACTTAAGATGCGTATTCAAGACACGGACGAATTAAGCAGTTGTTAAGAGCTAGAATAATGTAAGGATCCATAAACTCTTAAGCCCATCAGAGCCTTACAAAACCTAACATATAGTTGGCTTAATTGATGATTAAATTAATGTGCTCTGTAAAATTAAGATTAGACGTAAAAAGAACTCCAAGTTCTTTAAAAATATTTATGCGAAATAAAGTATGTTTTAATATTTTATAATCATTACAAACTAGGAATAAGTTTTTAGAGAAAGTCATGGCCTGGCATTTAATGGGGTTTAAATTTAAACCCTTCTTATGACACCATATAACAAAACTATTAGATAATAATCTTCTTACAGAAAAACGATCACTGACAATTGCAATACTTTTAAAAATTTTCATATCATCTGCAAAAATAAGGTTTTCGCTATTACGTGTACATAAAGGAACATCATTTATAGCTAATATAAAAAGAAGGGGTCCTAAGTGACTCGCCTGAGGAACTCTAGACTGATGATGGGGTAAAAGAAGATCGAAAGTCTTAGAATAGTTCGTCACTTCTACATGAAACCGTGTTGTTTTTGGCATATGATATTTTTGCAGTTAAACAAACTTCAAACCACCGCACCTGTTTGAAAAGTTTGGGAATAAAAGACAGCTTGGAGATAGGCCTGTAATTAGCAATGTCTGATATGTTACTTTTTTTTAAATTTCTTCCATTTCTTCCAGTATAAGTGAGTAATCTTCATGAAGTATGGAAAGGTTATGTGAGGCTTTGTCAATATCAAAATGAACATTATAGACGATGGTTTGTGGATAATCATCTAAATAGCGGAAGAAGTCAATATCAATATTAAGCCCAATTTAGGCGATCATTTCAGTTTCAGTTGAGCTATTAGTTAAGCTTTCAGTTAAACTGGTGTCTAAATGCAAAAACTCAATCGTTTAACTGAAACTGAAACTGATGGAATTCCTATAAGTTGTAAGTTCAGTTATTGCAACAAAGCTTTCATCGTCCATTACGCAATGTATTTCTTCTGACTTTCGTTTTGAACCCACGAAGCGGGCCACCCGTTGTATTGGTTTTCTAAGAAAATTCGTTCGGCACATCAACCTTGAGCGGTTTTCTAGGACTTAAGCAAACACATATTAGGTATTTCCTATTAAACTCCTAAGACGAATCTTAAGCTTAAAAAAAAACAAAATAAATGGTTTTTAATAATAATAAAATGAATATTTTTAAAATTACCAAAGTGAGTCAGGATTCTACAATTAATGAGCCAGAAGTCCACAAGAATTTCCTGTGGATTTTTGGCCCACCAAGGTGGGATAGAAATCCACAATAGATTTGTGGACTTTTAACCCATCTGACCAGCTCTGATCAGCGTAAGAAACATACTCCAACTGTAAGAAAGAAATTAAATCTACCTTACCACTCCGCTTTTTTTTAGATCTACTCCTTGTTCCCACACTGAAAAGTTAAAATGTTGTTTTAGCCAAACCACATAACTCTGACTCTGGATGTTTGAATCTTAAGTTTTATTCTGTTCTGAAATGAATGGAATTTATATGATTTATTTACTTTTTGTTAAAAAATATTTATTTTTGTTAAACAAAATTTCTTGTTACAAATGCAGTTTTGAAAACATGAGTTTTTATTTTATTTTCAAATTCACTCTGGAAATTACGGATTTACTCCACTTTTTTTTTGTCACATCTGCTCCAAAATTTTACATTTTGAGGTTCTAACTTTTGTTTTGACTGATATTTGTGTCTCAAATTTATTTAACTCACTTTTGACCAGGGTTGGCCGAATTAACTGCACTTTTCTACATCATTAACTAACTACTAATTGAATAAACTACACGCCTAATTTAATACAATAACATCTAAAATCTGCTACATACACAGTAAATACAGAAAATAAAAAAAAAATTTCACTAAAAATTTAAACTTCAAAGTGACAGCTGAAACATCATTTGACTTTTGGAACTACGTTTGCTACAGTTTGTTTCATTAACTAATTTAACTACGTTTAACTACCATAAACTACGTAGCAAATGTAAAAAATGAAGTTAATTCTAAAAATTGACAGTTCGGACAACCCGGATATCTCGGATACTAAATTTAATTCAAATCCCTACTTTCATAAATAATGTATCTGGGAGAAGTGTTAAGTTTTGATTTTCGTATTTTCGTTGGAATGAAAATTGAACAGTTTTTTTCTTTTTCTGGACACTAACAATCTTTCTTTACCATCGACCAGAAAGCATATCAAACTATAGAACGTAATAATATCCGTCCAAAAGTAAAAGTACAGCAACTACTGATCTTAATCTTCTTTTTATTTCAATTTCAATCCTTTCAAGCTCTTAAACTAATAATATTTGTTTTAATTCTGATTTCTGAGCTGGCTGAAGTATTTATAGAAATTAAAAAACCCGCCTCGAAATGATGATAAACAAAATAGCACCCTTGGGGTGCATTCTTTCCCCTTTAAGTTTTTTTTGTTGTCCCGTACGCCCGCCACCACCGCCGCCGCTGCCGAGCACTCGTTCGCTTTGCGGTTCACTCAATTTTTATTTGGGGTCAATCAGAACAGAATGCAACGAGGATCTATTTTTAATGCACGAGCACTCAATGCGTGCAATAGGTGCTGGGGGTCCTCCTGACGCAATAGAATGGATGCTTCATTTGACATCATCTACTACGCCAGAGAGTCATCATAATTAGATTTCTCTTCTTATTCGTAGATATATAGTAAAGCAGTGGCACAATCACAATGTTGTGGTGGAATGGAAATTCTGTGTTGCACACAAGCTAAATTGCTCTCTACGAAAGATTCGAATATTGTTTTTATCTGTCAGATAATTTACGATCTGTGTTTATGGCTCTATGCGCGGTGCACGATGACATTTGTTGTGTTGATGTTGTTGTTGTTGTTTTTTTTTTTTTATTACAATCAGGATAATTTTAATTTTTTTTATCATAGCCGTTGCAGCATTGAGACAAGTGCATCCATTCGGTTGCAGTCTTTACCTTTTTATTTCTGGATAATTGTATATTGCAATGCGCGTCCTCGTCCTGGAATAGGATGACAGTTTGAATGGAGGTTTGAATAATATGTGTTTTCATTGTGGAGTTGTATATTCTGCTCTATAAGGGGTACTTTTCGATATTTCGTGTTACTTTTTTTTTTTTGTGTGTTGATTTAATGGACGTGAGGAGCTCCTCGTGTCAAAATGCCACAAAAGTAAAAAGGGGTGTGTTTTTTGTGACATTTTATTTATTTTTTACAGATGCGTTACAAAGAAAAAAGTTCATTTCTCAAATATTGAACCAACACAAAACAACACATGTTATAGAAAATTTAGAATTTTGAAAAATGGGTTTTCTAATTGTTAGTTGATGATTTTTCTTTTTCTATAGGTACATTATAGGTATGTATAGATATCGTGGGAATGTAATATTTAGAAATAAATAAATAAGAAAATACTGGCTTGTCGTTTGTGTTTTAACTCAAGGTGTTTTGTTTATGTTGAACGTCAAGATGTTCAAGGGTTAGTTGATGGAATGAGAAAATTTAAAAAAAAAATTGAATTTTTTATTAAGAAAAAAATTAGATAAAGCAATAATAATGGAACTTATTTTTTTCATACAGAAAAAGTGGTATAGATACAGAAAAAATTTCATCCAACAGGTCCAAAAGGTATTTGTATTTGTATTTATTATGAATGGTCACTTAATTTTAAAATTTACATCTTATTTATAATTAAGTATAAATTAAGGAGTATAATAATATAAGGACATAATCATTAATTAAATTAAGATTAAAAAAAAAATAAAAGTTTAAAGAAAAAGAATACTAACAACGATTATAATTTAAAAGATTATTATAAAAAACAAATTAAAAAATTGTAAGTTAAATTAGAGAAAATAAATGAACAGAAAAGCAACGCCAACAGCAATCAGGCAACATGGGAGCCAACTAGGACGAAGAATAATATAGAAAAATATTTTGCCTAAATTTCCCCACTGTATCCGCATCTCTAACATGCCGTGGAAGCGAACTCCACAAACGAGCTACATTAATTAGAAATGTTTAACGGCTAGCAGATCGTTTTGTAAGAGAAATCGAGATAGTTGTTTCTGCATAATTTTTTTCAGGACTTTGGACAGGAATGGGAGGATAGCGATAGGTCGAAACTCAGTGTTATTTTTAGGGATGGGAATAATTTTAGAGTCTTTCCATTTGGAGGGAAAGATTCCCTTGGTAAGTATGGTATTGTAGATGTACGTAAGATGCGGCAAGATTATTGGCAACATGGCTTTAAGAAAAGTGGCAGGTTATCAAACCCAACAGCATTAGATTTAATTGAAATAAAGCTTTCGACTACATCTACGGTGCTAATACATGAAAAACCAAATGCCTCTCCAGTGTATGTGTTGGAAAACTCTTCTGCAGAAAAACTTGGAATGGAATCTATGGATGGCTGGGGGATCGATGTTTATTACATTACAATCAAGTTCATCAGCAATGTAGTTATTTGCTTTGCTTACTATTTCTTTCAAGTTTTTCCAGAGCCTTCGTCCACTTAAGGAAGTATTTAAACGATTTTGGTACCAGTGGACTTTAGCCACTCGAATAAGGCGAACCGCAGTGTTAAGGTAAAGTGGCTTGAGTCGATATTTTATTCCTAAAAAAATTATTCCGAGAATATTATTTTGAATAGGAGGTTGAAACTTCAACCTAATTGTTAATCATTATTTTGGAATCAAATGCGGCACTTTAAAAATCGGTTAATATAATAGAACTCGCACTGCCCTTAATTATTATTTTTCTTATAATTATCATTATAATAATTATTATTTCCATTGCTTAACCCATACACGCATTTACCTTTACTTAGCAAAACTCAGGTCTCAAAAGAACCGTCTGGCTTAGTTTTCAACCAGCAACAAGTTAGGTATATTCATAAGAATTTTTGAAAATTTTAAAAATAGTGTATGTACAATGTACATCATATAAAAAGTTTTATTTTCAATGATGAACCGAAAAAGAAAAATTACTGACAGCTGGGAAATGACAACTCTTCCCTCAAAAGTAAGAGATAAATTGGTTCTGGTATTGAAGAAATAATCAAAACCAAAAGCATGCACACATGTCAACATTTTTAATGTCAAAATCGTGAAATGTCATTTGTCATAATAATATTAAATTCAGAATTTGCTATATTGTGAATTTGTAAAGAAAGTAGGTACATACCAGTGGCGAGGCGTGAATAATTTCAAATGGTAAGTCGATGTAAAAATTAATTACCTGCAAACGTAAATGAGTTCTAAAACATATTGGCGCAAAATTTTAAACAACCAATTGTTAAGGGCTTAGCATATTACTAGTTAGCAATTTGCTAAACATTTAGTAATTTACTAGCTCCTCGGAAATTTTAATCCTTTTTTTTCGTTTTACTAACTAGTAAAATACTAATTCCCTTTTATTAAAAACAGTGGCGCAAAATTTTAAACAACCTATTGTTAAGGGCTTAGCATATTACTAGTTAGCAATTTGCTAAACATTTAGTAATTTACTAGCTCTTCGGAAATTTTAATCCTTTTTTTTCGTTTTACTAACTAGTAAAATACTAATTCCCTTTTATTAAAAATGGTGCATCTGAACACGTGCAAACAATGACAGTTCGTGATAGAAAAACAAAGCAAACAAATCTAAACCTAGGGAACGGACCTAATAGTTTGATTTATCGTTGGCCAGACACATTCCAAAACTATTTCAAAATTCTTAATTTTTGCCATCATGAAGAAAAATTAAAAACATTTTGGAGTGTACCTGACCAACCATAAACCGTACATGGATGGTTGATACCTTTTTGGAATCAGCACCTCCATT
Source organism: Epistrophe eligans (assembly GCA_951394125.1). Classification (NCBI taxonomy): domain Eukaryota; kingdom Metazoa; phylum Arthropoda; class Insecta; order Diptera; family Syrphidae; genus Epistrophe; species Epistrophe eligans. Next base: position 51,228,064 of record OX596028.1, on the reverse strand, counting down.
AGCTTCAGTAACTCTTGATGTCTTCCGAAAACATTTTATTTTATTTTATTTACTTTGAAAAACAATTAGCACACGAATCATAAAAAAAACACAATTTAACTCTTTGCCAACAAATTTTTTTCGAGGAAAATGACAGATTTCATATGGATTTAGCAAATTACTAAAAGTTAAAGTAGCCATTTTGTGATTTTAACTTTAGTAAAATGTTAAGAGATAGTAAGTTGCTAAAATCGTTTAAAATTAGCAAAATCTTCTTTTTAACTTAGTAACTTACTAAAATGGCTTTAACATTTTACTAAATCGTTTAAAATTTTGCGCCAGTGCATCTGAACCCGTCCAAACAATGACAGTTCGTGAAAGAAAAACAAAGCAAACAAACTTAAACCAAGGGAACGTCCTAATAATTTGATTTACCGTTGGCCAGATACACTCCAAAACCTTTTTCAATTTTCTTAATTTTTGCCATCATTATGAAAAATGAAAAACATTTTGGAGTGTATCTGACCAACCATAAACCGTACGGCGTACAGGGATGGTTGATACCTTTTTGGAATCACCACCTCCATTAGCTTCAGCAACTCCTTATGTCTTCCGAAAACATTTTATTTTATTTTATTTGAAAAACAATTAGCACACGAATCACAAAAAAAAAACACAATTTAACTCTTTGCCAACAAATTTTTTTCGAGGACAATGACAGATTTCATATGGATTTAGCAAGTTACTAAAAGTTAAAGTAGCCATTTTGTGATTTTAACTTTAGTAAAATGTTAAGAGATAGTAATTTGCTAAAATCGTTTAAAATTAACAAAATCTTCTTTCTAGCTTAATAACTTACTAAAATGGCTTTAACATTTTACTAAATCGTTTAAAATTTTGCGCCATTAATACGTAGCCAAAATTAAATAATGTATTGCAGATCTGCTTTCCACGACAAACTTAGCCAGTCTTTTATAGGTACCAACAACAAATCATTAATTTTTAAATTTACAAGGATCTTAATAAAAGAAACCGTTTCTGACAAATGTAGGCAATATTAAAATTAATGCTAAATATGACGAAAAATAAGGAACTTCAATGTGTTAGATAAATAACCAAATAAATCAATAAATAAAATTTTTCTATAAATAATTATGTATCTGAATTAAAAAATAGAAAATATTGAACATTAAAAATACCCAACTGAATTTTCATTATTCAAACAGTAGCAAATTTAATCAGCTGTAGGTATTAACTACAGACTGCTGTTGTTTAACAGCTGCTGTTGTTGTTAAACAGCAGCGCAACGCTAAGAGATACACACAGAATTCACCAAATAAGTCGAAGAAAAGCGTGTTATTTGTTTGCATAAGAAAGGGGGACAGAGGGACATTAAGTAACTAAGAGAACTGACCTACTCAATTAATCCACCACACCACAGCGCAGCGGTAGAAGATACTCACAAAATTCACCAAATAAGTCGGCGAAAAGCGTGTTATTCTTTTGCATAAGAAAGCGTGTGTTAAACAGAGTCGAGTCAAAATCAAAAAATCATAAGGAAGAAAAGAGAAAGGAAATAAATTTGTTCTATCCAGTGAGAGATTTTATAACCCGACATATTTCGGGTTGCTTTGCTTTGGCTTTGGCTTATGCACAGAATGCAGAATACACATACTAATGATAATAACTGTGTTGTTTGAAAATAAAATTCAATTGAGAAGTGGAGTGTGCAGCTTGTGCAGGTTAATGAATAAAATTAGATTCATCTCGTGGGTTTTATGTTGCTCGTTATTTAGAAAACATTGTTGTTTAGTAGAAAATGTAAAAGGTAACTCGATAGGAATCGAGTTATATGGACGCCTCGCCACTGGTACATACATATATGTAAATTATGAAATCAAATGCGACCTACTTTATTTTATCTCACAATTTTCTTTGCAAATGGGATCAAAACCTTCGTAATTAGTATTCGCCATGTTACAAATAAAAATGAAACCAATTAACATTTAATTTGACAATTCACAGATACAATGAAATAAAAACTTCGAAATCAAAAAAGTGGTGCAACTTATTCGTTCGGCATTCTGGATCGGAGAGTTCCGGAGATTACCAAACGAAGACGCTTATAAATTGAATTATCTTTTTAATGCTTTCTTGTCACATTTAGCATTAGAGAGCTTGAACATGTATACATACAAATATATGCAGTTGTACAGTACAATTTTATGTATTTTTTTTTGGAAGTGTTATACACAAGAAAAATTGCAATTTCTGACAAACACACAAACTTTAAAATAATATATTTGGACTTAAAAATGTGTCCATTTGAAGAAAATGGGAATAAAATGATGAAGATGAATAAAAACAGAATAAAACAGAAAATAAAAAATTTTTCACACTAAAGTCTAAATTGCCCTAGCAAAAAATGATTTTTATAATAAAAAGTAAACAATGCCCCTAATGTACCAACACAACTTAAAAATATCAAAATGTAATATTATATTATGTAAGATAGAATTAAGAACCAATTATAAATATATATGTTTACTGAAAAAATTAAACAGTTACTGCCTGAACACAATGGATACGGAGCTGCAACTAGAGCTGCAGCTAAAATAGCTGTCAAAATATATACAAATTCAATGTTACGAACACAACGCAACTGCAGTCGGTGTTGCAAGAGTTGACCTCCTTTTAACTTTTCACGGGCAGCACTTTTGACATTTTAATTTAATTTTAATAAAGAAAAAAGAACCGGAAAAAAATACTGAAGCTTTTTGTACTTATTTCTTTCGCGAATATTATTATTAATTGAAAGAAAAATATCAGAAATGAGAAAAGTTTAAAATAAGGTCTTAGTTGTTTTTTTTTTTTTTTTAATATGCCAAAAAGCTGTACAGGTGCATTGTGAAGACATAAAAACTAGCACGTACAACACTTTTTCACAGCTGTTGCATCTTCAGCTTTAGTTCCAGTTCTAGCATTCTATTGTGGTCAGGCAGTTAAACGGATAAATTGAAGTTTATGGATTCATTGTGATTCCTGATTAAAATATTTGGAAGTACATTATAAATGAATAAGGTTCCAGCTGATCTCAGTTGATATAGAATCTTTTGGTCGCTTTAGGTTGCTTTGTTTGATGTACTATTTAAAGTTTACCTTTTCGATAGTGAAAATTGTATTGTTTTAGTTTTCTCTTGAATAAGCATTGGGCAGGAATCAGACTACTACCTTTGTTCTCTTTGCTTGCTCCTTCTGAGTGAGATCTGTGGCCAAATTAGATTCATACAATTTTGTTCCTTATAAACATATTCTAAGTGATATGAATGAAATTTAAGTCATTACCGTTCTTTTTGAAAAATAAAAAATGGTTCATAAAACTAGTAAATAGTTCTTAAACCCAGATTAATTGAACTACGAGCTTACTTCAGTCTCGAGAAAAGTTATAACAAACTTTGCTGGGTTATGATGTCAACATGTCGTTTAAACCTTTCACTAAAATTCGACATAGAAATTTTACTCTCAACCCACCGAAAGAAGTTTGAAAAAATGTATACCTATTTACCTCAAAAAATAGTTTGTAGTTCAATTTTTTTTTGTGAAATATTAGTTATACCAAAAAAAATAAACCTTAAGTAAGTAAGCATGCCAACTTTCGGAAAAGTAACTTTTGGGCTTTTGACTATCAAGAAATTGACGAATAATCGCCTTGAATATTCCGTGAAAACAAAAAAATTGTCTCTGCAGTTTCTAGTCGTCCATGAAAGATACAGTTTTTTTCGCTTGATTGGCAAGACGATCATTATCATCAAGGTATTATGGAGTACATAAATATGAACAATGTAGCACCGTCCTGTCTTGCACATCGCACATATGCATGGAATTCACAATTTAGACTGAAAAAATGTTAAAAAATCAATAAAATTTGAAATAAATTGGTTAAACAAATATCTGAAATTTATTTGACACCAACGCAATGTACACCAAGTGATTTCTTGCACAAAACTCAATTTATGAGAAAAATTTTTTAAAAATAGTTGGAGCGGTTTTTTTTTAAATATTTTTTTATATATAAAATTTTGAATATTATGTATATTTAGGAAAAAAATTTTTATCCCAATTTTTAGTACTTATTTATGCGGAGTTAAAAAATTAATTTTGAAATTATTTTTTGAATATTTTGATATGCAATATTATTCGAATTTATTAGTAGCTTTTGTGTAAAAAATTTAATTAAAATTGGTTCAACAGATAATGAAATAGTCGAAAACCTAAAAAATGGTTCTATGAGAGGTACCATTTTTAAACAATAGATAACTTTTTTTCCCAATAATATGGTAGATTATTCTGATATAAGTTCACACAAAAATTTTAATAAAAATCGTAGAAGCCGTTTTAGAGAAAAAAGAGATTTTCAATACCGGTTTTTAAACATTTTTATGGTGTTTTTGATTATAAGAAAAAATTTTATTTAAAATCTGCTAGATAGTAAAGATATTTGAAACATTTTTTAAAAATCAAAAAAAAAAATTGAACATTTTAGTATACCTACAATATTTTTAAAATTATTGTAAACATTCTCTATAAAAAAAATTGATCAAAATCAGTTTTTGAGAAAATCGAAAATGAAAAAAATGGTTTTATTGGAGATACCAAGTTTAAAAAAATCGATCCACCCGTTTAGGCTGCAGCAGAAAGGACAGACAAACAAACATTTACAGACAGACAGAATTGCTAGACCTTTTTCGACTTCGCTATCATCGTAATTTCAACTTTGATTAAAATCTCGAGTGCGATTTTTCTTACGAATGCATAACCTGCCATATAGTACCTATGTATACATCACAAGTGAAAAATATAAAATGTAAATTGTTGCGGTTTCCAATGATGTGCATGCATTTTTTTTACCATAAAATACCCTAAAAAAGCTTCTCTTCGCTCAAACATGATAAGTTACCAACCTTTTAAAATAAGTCAGGCTATATATTTTTTTCACTATCAGTTTAGGGCCTATATCGGAAAGATAAATCGTAAACAGATCGTGGTTTTAGCGTCTCTGAAATATTTTACAAATGTTTACATACAAGCCCAATAAATCTATAGAATTCAGCTTGGGCTAACACCAAAATTTTTGAAATTGTAAAATAATAAGGACAAAATGAAAAACTTCCAATTCTTTGAGAATTTCAATTCTCAATAACAATCGACTATTTATAGCTAAACTTAAAATTATATTTTAAAAATAAGTTATGGTGATTAAAACTTATAATATTAAAAAAAAAATTTAAATTAAAACTATTAAGTAGAAAATTAATACAAATTGAAAAATAAAAAGTTTTTATTAAACATTAATTTTTAAATATTTAAATATTAAAAGTAACAAAAAAATGAATAATATTTGTGTTTCAAAAATGTACAGCTCCCCAAAATGTATATGTATCCCTAGTATATCAACTTTTTCCTGCGATTAACTCAGAAGGATATCAATTTATTTCGTGTTTTTTTTAATTAACCTTCTTATACCGAACAATTTATTTTCATTTTTTTATCATCATCCCAATTAAATATTTAAAACAAAATATTAACAAAAAAAAAGAATCTGTTAAGTGGAGCATTTTTATAATTTAAATTTTGGTTTGTTGAATATGAAAACTGAAAAAATACACAAAAAAAAAAATTATTTACATAGGAACCTACTTACTATTACAGTTGGATACTTTGTGTCTTAATTTAACTCGAGGCCAATGCCGAAATGGACACGTAGAACCGAAATGGCTTTATTAATCGGATTTATGTACGAGGTCATAAAGTTCAATTATTAACATAATCCAATGGGCAGGAATTAATTCGATAAAATAACCGTAGGATGTATAAGTGATTTTTATTTCCTTTTTTTTATTTTAAAAAGCTCAGCGGCATGTAGGGAGCGGCGGCGGTGGCGGCGTATGTCTGAAGTAATTTAAAAACTGTTTTTTTTTTTTGTATATTGTTGAATGAGTAAACATCCTTAAAATGCATCAATTGCATATTTTTCAATTAACGTCAATAACGGTGAGTAAGTTTTATAATTCATTTAATTTTGAGATGGCAGATTGATTAAATAAGTTTATATTATATAAAAATGTCTATACATATAGAATACATTTATGTAAATTCAACATCATGGGTATATACATTTTTGCGGTCGATGTGTTATATATGTACCTATCTGAAATTGATACGAGACTTTTTTTTTTAATAAAGCTTGAGCGTATAAATTGAACCATGCGATGCAAAAACACAAAACATGTTGAGAAAATATAAAAAAAAAAAATTTTTTTAAAATAGAAAAACTAAATACAATAAATAAAACATAAAAATAAATTAATAATTTTATAAGAGTTTTTTTATTTTTAATCAATTGGACAGTAGGTAGTGTCTGAGTACGGATTTTAAACAAAAAATAGTGGGGCTGTAAGTACTGTACTTCAGGCATTACATTTTAACCAATGTCTCGAGAATTATCTTTGTTTTTTTTGTTGAACTGCATGACATTTTTTTGTAGTATTTTTATTTTCAGAGTTAAAACGCCGAAAAGTATGCTTATTTAAGTTTTTGACTCAGTAACTTAAAAAAGCATAATTTTCAGCGCTTTAACTCCGAAAGTAGAAATCATATTAAAAACAGACATGTTGTACCTAAAAGAGAAAAATAATTAAATTAAAGCCTGACAAATTTTTTGTTTCTTTACGAGGTACTGGTAAAAATGTGTGTTTTTTTTTTTAAATGGGGACTGAAGCCATTTTATTTTTTTTTAACACAGACAGTATTTTGAACCTTTACTGCGTGAACACAATAGAATGCTGCAACTGGAACTAGAGCTGTAACAGCTTGGAAAAAGTGTCGTACGTGCTAGTTTTTATTTGCCCATCACAATCAAGCTGTACAGCTTTTTGTATATTTTAAAGAAAAAGAAACAACCACGAGCTTATTTTTAAGTTTTTTTATTTCTGATATTTTTCTTTTAATTAATAATATTTTTTGCGAAACAAATACGCACAAAAAGCTTCAATATTTTTCCGGCATTTTTCATACAAATTGAAACGTCAAAAGTGCTGTGCGTGAAAAGTTAAAAGTTGTTGAGCTCTTGCAGCACCGACAGTCCCTATGTTTGCAGCTGCGTTGCGTTGTGTTCCTAGGACTGCTTTTGAACGCTGCAATTATCTCCTGCGATTTTTAAGGACGTAGGCTGGGGACGTACGCGGTGTCAGGGTAAACAAAGTTGCTGAGGTTGAAATAATTGCAGAGTTATCTCTCTTTCTTCTTTCTTCTTTGTGCTTTTTCTTATTGTTTGAGACATAAGTGGAGTAAGGAGTGTGAAGAGATGTTTTCTTCATATTTAAAAAAAATTGCAGCTATTAAAAAGCATCTTTGCAACCGAAAGGAGGTGGAAAGAGAAACGTCGTTGTCTAAAAGCAGTCTAACATTGAATTTGACATTTTGAATATTTTGACAGCTATTCCAGTCCAGCTACAGCAACAGTTGCAGCTCCGTCTTCATTCTTCATTGTATTCAGACAGTTACTGAGCTTTCATAAAGCTTGTCTGAAGAGGTTTCATTTAGTCATTGATAGTTTATTAAAACGTGAATCAATTGAGAAAACAGTTTTGTTATAAAATCTTAACTAAAAACGAACATTTCAAAAATCAATCCCCATGAATGGTAAGAGTTAAGGCACATTTTTAATATTCCAATCATGAAATTTTGAATATTTTGTTGGCAAAGTATTAAATATTTTTTTTTTCTGTGATAAGAAAAAAACACACAATATTTCCATGATATTTTTATTTCAACGATATAATAAATTTGTGATACATACCCAAAAAGTTACTATAAGCTCTTCGTCGTTTATTATCTTGCATTACGACAGGGAAATTTATTATTTTCCAAACACACGAGGTTTCTTTCGTATAAACAACGCATTTGTACGTAAATGTTTTCTATTTAGAACTAAATCGATCTAAGTCTTTTGAAAACTAAATCAATAAGTTTTCTAAGATTAAGGTTTTTTTAACCAAGAAAAAATACACTTGAATTGCTGCTTAAAATTTTCGATATAAGTCGACAAAGTCCACATTTTTATCGTAGATAATAATTATAACCACAATCACTAGGATTTTGTTAAATGGAAAAACCTGTGATGAATGTAGTGTTGAGGTTGCTCTTAATTAGCATCAACGCATTTATTTTTCATATTTATCTTATCATTTCGCAATATATTTACATATATTCCACTCCATTAATTACATCGATTGCTCCCTCAAATCAAGATTATTTTTTACATTAATTAATTTATTACATTTAATTGAGTATTTACGAAATATAAATTTTAAAAACTATTTGAAATGTGTTACAGTAAATTCGTATTTCTAATCGTTTTATAACTTTGGACAGCCGCGTCCAAGATAAATATTTTTAGTTTATTCAAAATAAATTTTTACGATCTTTAGTCGATACAAATTGGCGTTTCATCCTGTGGCGGTACGCCACCCCAAAATTTGTTTTCAAATCCTCAAACAGCCTAAACGTATATTAAGATATTTATTATACATAGCTCTGGTACTAAGACCCAGACAAATCGATAGCTAAGACGAGTGTACTTTATGATATTTTCGATTTTTAACTGATTTATTTAATATAGGTTGTAGGACATCCAATCCAATAAAACTTCCAAATTTTTAATTGATTTCGAAGCAATTAAATCACGAAACTGCAGTCAAAATTTTTTAATTGACTTCGGACGTTCGAATTTTATTGATTTTCTTAAATTATTATCTTATACAATTCACAATTATGTCGTAAGTATTGAGAACTTGAGTTATATGACGTTAAAAAAAATTAATTGATTTATTATTTGTATTTAGCAAAAAATTCCCTTTTATTTTTTATTTTTTATGTTTTTTTTTTTTTTTATTTCTACAAAATGTTTATCTATGGTAACAAACTTATATGAATTCCATAACAAATGAACCTGTTTCACTAGCTGTTGTTCATTCTTTCGAGACCTTCACGAGATATAAAGCTGTTTAAAAACTTATTAATCAAATTGGAAGGAAGTAACCTGTAAAAAAAAAAATTTAAAAATTTAAATAAAATAAAATAAATCGAAAGTAATTAATAAATATTGGCCAAGGAACCGTTTAGTAGTGAATCATGTATACTAATGCTCCTGCTGCTTAAAGCTTTGGTAAATTAAATTATTATGTATAATACTTAAGTAATTTATTAAGTAATTTTGAAATTCAGTAGGTTAGCATTACATTAATGCTAGCCTATATCTGGCAAGGCTACAAAAGAACTACTTAAAAGCTTTTTGACTTTCTCATAAATAGCTTAACCGATTTCGAACGCAAATTTGGATAAAAAAAAATTGAAATTAATTCTTGACCCGCGTCAAATCTTTCATAAAATCTCCCTCCTTACATGTTCAACGAATTGTTGACTAATAAATAGAGTACGGAGAAAAAGAAAGAAACCGAATGTACAACTACAACTTGTGTGTGGCTAGTAAAAATGCTGGTTTCAAATGCAATTGTCAAACAACAAAACCTTAATTGGGACGAACTTGATCAGGTGGCCTCGGTAGCGCAATGCGTAGTGCATTGGCTCTGAGTGAGCTTGGTCCAGGTTCGATCCCCAGCTGGGGCAAAAAGTTTTTCAAATAAAATTGAACAATGACCAAGCACCACTAAAGGAGTCTGATGATCGGCCTGGCAGTCGTGAAATAGCTATAACTCCAGCCTATAAAATATTGGTGGTAGGCTCACCCAATTGTTGTTGTTTCATTCAAACCTTCAAACTAAAATTATACTATATTTTAAAAATTGGTTAATGACTTTTTCAAATAACAATTTTGTTTACATTTCTTTTCATTATTTCATTTCTTTACAAAAATCTGGAATTAAGTGTCATTTTAATTACTTTAAGGATTCAATGAAATCAAAATCATTAGAGTTGTTTTTTGAAAAAAATTAAATAAACCGAAATCATTGCTACCCGTTCTATACGAAAATTCAAATTTCTCCTCTACAAAATAGCACGATACTTCTTTTTACCAAATTTAAAGCAAATCCGTTCATTCGCTTAGACTCTATACTATCTCGATGTAGGTTCCCCTATATAATATAGAGCAAGTTTTAAGACTCAGTATATTGAATATCTATGAAGATCGACGCATAAAAAATTAATATTTTAAGAGAGAACATTTTTTTCAAAATTAGAAATTTTTCAATTGAATCGGGTTTTACAACTATGTCGTTTTTCATTGAATCTGAAATCAAAACAATTTTGAAAAAATATCTGTTTAGGGTTTCAAAGGTTACTAACTGGATGACAAAAGAAAAATGCCATTAGTAGCTATCGCTAGGAATATAACTGAAAAAAAAAACAATTTTACAACCATTTAATTACCTGAAACCAAAACTCATAAAAATATAGCTAATTAGCCAATCCACGTTTTGAGATCTCACTGCGAAATGAAGAAAGGAGAAATCTGCTTAAAGCAGCGTTGCGGAAGTGGCGCGATCGTGCTTTTTAACACAAACATTTAATCGTGGCATGGTGGTACGAAAAAATTCAATACGGATCGTTTTTCTAATTTTCATTTGTACTTCAAATATAAATCGAATTTTGCAGAAATTTTAGAATAATTCCTTCAAATGGAGTAAAAACTGACAGAAACTCTTAGTTTTCGACAATAGGTACATGAATAGAGCAAATTTATTTCTTCTAATTTTTTGTTATAATTAATGAAAATTTTTTTGTAATATAAGAATTTGCGTTTTTTTATATGGGACGAAAATTTAATTTTTGTTTGGGTGGCTATGCTCGCTAGAAGTCAAAAGCACTATCTATCTCTTTTTTATAAATTGATCAACTGCGACAAAAAATAATTGAGCAAACGAATCCAAAAATAAACATCAGTTTCAGCTTTTTGACAGCAAAACTGAGGAATAATTGAGATTTCTAAGAGAATTACATATGTCTTTAGGAATAAGTCGCTAGTCAAAAAAAAAAAAACAATAATTGCCGCTTTGGAAACCTACATACATCCAAAAATTCTTGAAAATGTGGTTGAAAACATAATCTCTCTGATGATATTTATGAGACCTAGCCGTTGTGGACATAAGTACATATGTCTGAAGTTCCTTTCATACATATTTGGTGTTTGAAAATTGGTTGCCATTGAAAACAAATAAATATGATTTTAATGAAATTTCACGTGTTTTTTTGTTGAAAATTAAATTTGGTACTTTCTTAAAAAACCGTTATGTATTTTTTTTATAATATAGGAAATTAAAATAAAACTATAATAATATTTATCTTACTCCAAAAGTCGATGATTGAAGGCGAATATTGATGGAATTATTACTTCCATTTTATTTTTAACAATAGCGTCGATAACTGCTTCAGCTGCTTCTTCACCTGGAATACTCGGATAGAAGTACGCACCACTAAAAAAATTATTGTGTTGTGATATTAAAAATATTACAATCATCAAACATCAAAGGACAAAGAAGTTAAGCCGAAATTATTAAAAAAAAAAAGATTGCACAAATTACATACATACTAAAAAGTCAATCGAATCGGCTTAATAAAGGTACTATATGGTATCTAGTACTTATACTAACTTCCAGTTAAATAGTTAAGGCAAAACTAATTTGTCCTTATATCGGTATGATATATAATATAATAAATATTATGTAGTTTTAATCTTACCCAATTTTGTGAAATAGGTCATCTACTAAAGCATTTGTTTTCAAGAAAAATGGTAGCACTGTAGTTGTATTTATAAATTCAGCATTCAGGGTAAAAAGTTCTGTACGTAGAGCCATCATAAGACCACGAACTCCAAATTTTGTTGCGGTATATTCAAGATTTCGAGGACAAGGTATTACACCTGAAGATATAATGAAATAATTATTGGTCATAAAATTAGGTTTGCTTCTTTATTTGCCCGAGTGGTATCCAAAATCTACCCAAAATGAATTTATTTATTTTTTTATGGCATGAAAATGTCAGAGCTTTTGACAATTTCAATTCATTTCATTTTCCCTCCAGCTATCGAATATTTTACCTACTTCCTTTTCTTGCTTGTCAAACTACTAATAATTTCTGTTGTCAAATGTGACGTTTACCCAGAAACAAATCAAAAACATCCCAAATTCACTTCTTCACTTTTCAATTATGGTCAAAAATTACAACAATAACATCAAAAAGCTCGACAACAAACATTTTCCCGAATTTTTTCCCAAACATTCCCCAAACATTAAAGAAACATGCTAATATTTCAGTTGCTGTCAAACCACCACATCGTACTGGAAATAATTCGAAGGGAAAAAAGTTGGAGAAAACAAAACGTTCTTCCTTGTTTCGAGTGGAATAACAAAGTTCAACTTTATGTAGTTAGATGCAATACGTAGTTCAAAGTTATAGCTACAATTTTTAAAGTCAGGAACAATAAACGAAAGCATCCAAAAGAACGATTAAAATGGGACATAATCTCGAAAATATAAATATGATATGTCTTTTGCTTTGCAGATGATAATTTTTTTCAACCATTTTGCTTTAAAAATAAAAAAAAATAAATCTAAGACACGCCAAACAATAACCAAATTCAAATGCAAGTGAGGTGCGCAAGATATTTTGACATTTACACAAATAGGCATTTGCGAAAAAAAAAATCTACTTCGTTAAGGCCTAGCAGGGATGTTAACGTTTGTATTTTGGAACAGTTTTCTTAGCACAATTTGTGCAAGTTTTGCGTTTAGGAATTCGGCCAATCGCTGAAAATATTTTGATAAAAATCTAACAATCTAGGTAATTTGACTGGAATATGAATTTTCTCGGAATCTGACAAGATAAACGGACTTCTTAATAGCAATCAGTACATAACAAAAATCAAATTTATTTACCTGCTATTGAACAAATAGCAACGATATGACCCTTTCCCAGTTCTCTCATTTTATCCAAGAAAATACGAATAGTCTGTCAAAATAGTTATAAAGATTATCAATAATAATTTAAGCGAAACAAAAAAAAAATAATTTGAACAAACATAAATATGCGATGTAAGATTTGTGTTAATCATATTTTGAATTTCTTGAGGTGTTGGATTAATGTACTTTTTAAATAACATTATTCCAGCATTGTTGACTAAAATCGTCACAGGTCCCAATTGTTCTTCTACATCTTTGGCAAGTTTTGTAATATCTTCATATTTTGTAATATCAACCTATAAATAAGGAATTTTTTAATTGTGAATAATTTTCAGTAAAGGTGCATGTTTTTGAGTGTTTTTTTCTTTTTTTTACTTTGAAGGCCTTGGATTTAATTTTGTAGTTATCTATGAGTTCTTTTGATGTAATTTCTGCTGCTTCTTGATTAATATCAACAACAGCTATATGACATCCTTTTTTTGCAAGTCCAATAGCGATTTGTTTGCCCAAACCATTTCCACTCCCAGTGATCTGCAAATATTTTTAGAAATTATTAAGAACTTTGCAGGAATTTTTTTATTTATTGAGAATGATCTTTTGTATATGAGGGCCACTTTTGTACATATCTTAAGAATTTTAAAATAATATTGATTATTTTTAATTTTAAATCTAAATAATATATTATTACATAAGGGGTTTTTGTGTGATAAGACACTGGCAGTTAAGGTGCAAAGTTTGGTCCAGGTTCGATCCCCAGCTGGGGCAAAAAGTTTTTCAGATTAAAATTGAACAAATGACTAAGCACCACCAAAAAGGAGTCTGATGATCGGCCTGGCAGTCGTGAAATAGCTAATAACTCCAGCCTATAAAATCTTAGTGGTAGCTCACCCAATTGTTGTTGTTTTAGTGAAAACCTTCAATATATTATAAAGTTTTTTTATAAACTGAGAAGTTTAATTTTGATAACATTTTTACCTTACAAAGAATAACAAAGTTGCATACCTAGATCGACAATAATGCATATCTGCAGCAAAAACAACAACAAAGGTTAATTGAGTTTATTTTTGTCTCATGTTATCTATCAAAACGAAATATTAATATAAAGACTTAAAAAAAAATAATGACATCATTCGTTTTTTTTTGCTTTTGGTTTGGGCGTTATTCGAAAGTGTGGTTTCCAGGACATCTCTTTTAAAGAGAACATGTTTTCCTTTTTTCGGCCAATCTTTTCTATAATAAATAGAAATAGCTAATCATCCGATTTTATTGATTAGCCCACTGTGAACAAACTGATCCGTAGAGCCTAAAGATTTTTGTCATTTTGCTGTTATTTCAGTAAAATGAAATGACATTTATGTATTTATATAATAAGGGTGATTAAAAGGAAATGATAAACAAGTCGCGTTTTTTTTTTGGAAGCTTGTATGCAAGAATTACCCAAAATTAAAACAAATAAATCACAAATCATTTTTATGTTTATTTTCGCGATACATAATGTAAGTAGATACTAATAAAAAAAAATAGTTCTATGGTACTATTATAAGTACTATTTATAACCATTTTTCGGATTTTTTTTTTTTAAATGGTGGTCTTTTTGTAAAAAAAGTAGTGATTTTTTTTAACGTGCCCACAGTTTTTAAGAAAAATAAAATATCAAAAAAAAAAACACTAGGCACCAAGTTTAAAAAAAAAATCGACCCACGGTTCAAGGGATTTTGATAATTTCTTTTAATAGAGAATGTTTCAAAAAGTTTAGAAAGTTGTATACCAAAATTTTCATTACGATTTTTATACATAATCATTTTAAAACTGCTTGGTGGATTTTTATTAAATTTAACACCTAGTAGTTTTTTAACATTACCCAGCGAATTAAAAACTTATTCTTATAATTAAAAATAACGGTACCTTCCATACAAGTGTTTAAAAACCAGTAAGAAAAATTTAATTTTTCTCAAAAACGACTTCTATGAATTTGATTGAAATTTTTGTATTAGCTAATATCAATACGATCTACTATATTATTGGAAAAAAATTGTATCTATCGATTATTAACGGTATCTCTCATAGAACCATTTTTTTTGTTTTCAAATACCTCATTATGAGATAAATCGATTTTTATCAATTTTTTTACATAAGAGCTTCTAAAAAGTTTGAATACTATTGCATATACAAATTTTCAAAAAATCAAATTTTTAATAAAAAATAAATAATATTTTATGAAAATTCGATATTTCGAAAATAGGTAAATGATTTTTTTATTTTTAAGTTCTTAATTAATACGTACTAAAATTCCTAAATAATATAAACAAAATGTTTTATAATCATACAATATTTTTTTTAAACTGTTCCAACGATTTGTTGGTGTCAAAATAATTTTAGTTTGTTTCAAATTGTTTAATCAATTAATTTCTAATTATATTGATTTTTTAACAATATTTCTGTCTAAATTGTAAGTTCCATGCATATGTACAACACGGTATTTTATTGTCCATATAATATACCACCTTAAACTAAACTACGTTTTTGGAAGGCTTAAATACTCGTTAATCCACCTATTTATGTGAATTAACTTATTAATAGAATTAACTTCGATTTTATTTTATTGATAAGATCTCACATTTATTTCACTGATTTTAGATATATTCATGTTTGATTTGATTTTATAAATACAGGTGTTATTATAGTTTTTCTTAAAAATTTACTGTGTCAATTGAAAAACAAAGTTAAAAAATTCTTTTAAACAGGCTTAATTTGGTTTTGTTTTCTAAACTAATAGTGTTATATTTTCCTCGATTAAATCTTGATTTAATTAATATCCCTTTGATTTATACTAAATTATGTTCTCAACAATTTTTTTTTGCAGTATCTACTTAAAAATATTAAAATATGCTCTCTTCAGTTTTCCATTTCTCAATTCTAATCTTTAAAAGATTGTGGCGACAATTTATATAGCACAGGAAATAGGGTCCAAGTATCGGCCCAATATCGTATGGGGCGAATGATTTTGAGTATTAATATGAGTTTGCGTAAAATTAGAGTTTGTGTGGTTCCCGTTATCTTAAAAATTTTGTTTTTGATTTTTTCCGTTTTCTCCATTTGTGATATTTTTTATGAAAACAAAAGATTAAATACTTTTTATTGCAATTTATATTATCTGCAAAGCCATAAGCAACATTTATTTTTACAGTAAGTAACTTACATATGTATATAGAAACACGAATTTGCGAGGTATGGGGATGTGTAGGATGTGTCGGTAAAAGAGTAGGATAGGAAAAACGAACGGTTATAGGAAATTGGGAAAGGAAGAGGTCAGAAATGGGATTTCCCCAAATATGGCAGACACCACTTTCCGGTCATCCATCTTACATTAGTTATCAATAACCCATAAATAGCTGCATTTTAATATCCACATGGTCTGATCCGGATCTAATTTTAACACGTAAATACAAAAACAACATGTAATCCTGCTTTTTATCTAGATCTATTTCAATGATCCAAAAATTAGTTCTTTTAATTATATTATTATGGAAAATTAGTGTAAATTGTAGTGCAAAGAAAAAAGACAAAAAAACACATGAAAAATATACAAATATAATGAAAAAAAGAGATGGTTATATACCACTGGCTATCACTGTGCCCCTGTTTGTTTTATTATGATGATCTGATCAAGATCAGATCATGTGGATAATAAAATGCAGCTAATATAAAAAAAAATCAATCTTGTTTTCTATGAATTCACAATTAAGTCATTAAAATCGAAGCATTAATTAAATATAGGTTAGGTATATATGATTAAGAGAAGCTAAAAATAATTATTTTCTAAATGCCTTGTAATAAAATCAATCTTCGTGTTAGCATAATATTATCAGATTATTTTCATGCATATCAATTCCATTTGAGAAATAACTTTGCTTGTGCCAATAAGTATAAATGTGCGTGAGTTTAATTTTAATAAAAAAATGTACAAACTTAAAATGCACGATAGTGTCGCACTTGTTTGATAAAATGCTTAGAGGCTACATATGTACATACATTTATTGATTAAAATAAAAAATGTTATAGTGAAATATGTTAATATTAGTTATAATAATGATTTATTATTATAAGTGTAAAAAACGAAGTTCATATGAATTATTTCATTATTACGATCATTTATATTATTTCTAGATTCTGAATCTCTTTTATGACTCTTATACTGCACCGATTTTGACAAATGAGGTGTCAAACGAAGATGAATTACCTGCTGATTTAACGAATTATTTTATTTTAAATATTTTAATAATTTGTTCGAAAACTAAATTTGTTTTTTAAATAATTTTCCAATTAATAATGAACACTTCCATTTTCAAATTGGTAATATTTTGGAATGTGACATTAGGTCAGTTCAATTTATGAGTTTCGTTAATTTTTAAATATTTTTTTTGGAACTCCGAGAATTCTCGCAAGGGTAGGCTAGCTTCATTATAATTCGTTACAATTTCCTAAAACTTATTTTATTTCTAAATGCAAGTTATAATAAAATTCTCTTCATTAGGATTTTTTGGCCAAAATAAAGAAGATTTATCCTGGTGACTTATAACTCTCAACCTTTCTGTGTGTGTGGTTTTATTCAGCATGCTTGGAAGGTACCAACAATTTTATGCTGAATCCCAACGTCTTAGATGATATGCACTTTTGCATGACATGAAATTTTTTTTGAGTGACTATAGGATTTTACACAATTAACCATTGTCCCTCGGCGGCGGCACGCTTTTTTTGAGAAAAAAAAAAACATGGAAATAATAATTTTTTTTTTAAAGAAATCAAATAATTCTTATATTTGTTATTCGTTAGATTTTTTTCTGAAATCATAAATTGCACTTAAAGTATCTATCTTCAATTTTGTATTTAAACGATTATTTATTATCACAAACAAAACATAAACAATGATAATAATCGAAGCTTGTTTTTGCAACATTATCTTTAGATGATTTATAAATAAAAACATTATTAATACATTTAATTCTCAGAATCTTATTATAGATAACAATTTATAAACAAATTAAAAAACATATTAATTATTTACCAATGCAATTTCACCATTGACACTTTTTTGCTTTTTAAAGAAATAATTAAAGATAACACTAAGACCACCCAAAAATATTATCACTGGAAATACTAATAATAATATTACTTCAAAAAACCAAAAACGAATTTTAATCAGATTATCACTAGGCATTTTGTTTTTGTTTGTTTCTTCTAAATTTAAGATTAACAGAAAGAAATGTAATTATACGTTGTGAAGCTTCGCAAACGACTGTTTATTGCACAAAATAAGCGAAAGCTTGTAGCTGTGCATAAGATTGTTGGAAAATGTATAGCTCTTAATAATCGAACCTTTTTTTTTGTTGTTGCGTAGGGTAAATATAAAGTTGTTCTCGGCAAATGGCTGTACTGTACTAACAGGTGTATTGTATGTATATAGTCATATTAGTAATACATTTATACAAATAATTTAGTGCTCTTAGATTTTTATCAAAGTCTAAACTATTTTTACATACCTATATTGTTAAAGCTGGGTTAATATTATTTTATTTATTCATGCATAGCTGTGCGAAAGAGAATTTAAACTGAATAAATACTTTTGTTTTATCAAAAATGTTAACGACCGTCGCGTCGAATCGTGCGCTTAAGGAAATTGAAAATAACAAATTTACTATTTTATAAGAAAAAAACATTAAAACAATATAATGTTACTGTGTAATTATTAATTTATATAGTAACCAGTATGGTAATAATTTTAAAATGTTTATTAAGGTTCGCATAAATTATCCATTTATTTAATTTACATATATACTAGTACCTAAACGATTGTCAAAATCAATCAAGTTCACTTGTAATCCTGAATTATTAAAACTTGTCTTTTAATCATAACAGTATAATTAAATTATCGTTTAAATGCGGCAGTGAAAATTAGCGTTAGCTTTATTTTACTTTCGTCCTGGACATATAGAATGAAAGTAACAAGAGAATAGTCTTGATAACAGCGTGAGATGCTTTTTATCATAGGCTGAGGTATTGCTCGTCGATCCAGAGTCCAAAGAAGCAACAAATTTTAGTGTTATCGAGGTTATCTTTATTTACGTATCACTGGTTCTTTACAAATTTCATTATTAAGTAAGTAAGTTATTCATTTATTTCTTGGTATCATACATCATTTACAAAAGTTTTTAATGAATTTTAAAGCTTGGCTTTGCCGTCAGCTCGGTTGGCAAATAAAAAAGTTAATATATGTATTTTTGAAAAGTATGAAAAAGAAAAAAAATGTATAGTTAACTATTCATATTCTGTTATAAGTAACAATCTATATTTTCAAGAAAAGATATAGTTTTTTCCAAACACAGTTGGATTACACAAAGAACAAAACTGATTAAAGCTGTTGTTAAATGGAGTTCCATTAAGGCCAAGTACTTCACATCTTGTTTTAAATATCAAAGATATTTCCTTATGAGTGTGCGCATCGTTAAAATAATTTGTTTCCATTAAGTTTAGCTTCAATTGAGAATAAAGGATTCTACTTTCCGATTTCTGAGCTTCTTTGATGAGTGCAACTCTTACAGAATTCGTGAGATTGAATTATTTTATAGAGCCGTTCTTTAAAGTGCAACAAATTACTGTGATCCAGTTCCAACGTTTCACCACAAGAATTTCCTAAGTTTTTCCACTTCGCCACCCACCAATCCGCGTTTCTGAGTACATACAGAGCTATTTGTTTGGTCAATCGATTGTCTTGATGAGCCAGTACCCTTACGATGTAGTCTGCATGCATCTTGAGAGTGTATGTGAAAATTTTAGGTAGACCCGTTTCGAGATATAGTGCATAATTTGGTGTTTTTTTTTGGTAGACTGAACAGTTTCTTTAAAAAGTACCTATGAAACTTTTCTATTTCATTATTATTAAAACTATATAATTTTATATAAATCAAAATTCATATCTTCTTATAACTATATAAAATCTTCTTATTATATAAAATAATGCAAAAGGGTTTTGACTGAGATAGCAGTGTCCACTAAATTACGTCTTAGATAACAGACGCCACTAAATTACACTCTGAGATAGCAGACGCGCACTTAATTACAGTCTGAGATGGCAGACACCAGTAAATTACAGTCTGAGAGAGTAAACGCCACTACATTACAGTCTGACGTAACGCCTCGAAGTGTAATGCATCATTACAACAGCTGAGTGAATTCATCATTTTATTAAAATTTAAAACTTGACTTCATTTACTTTTTAGATAAATAACCCATCTTTAAGGTGGCATATTTTGTTTTCTGTTATTCCTACAAACGGAAGAGTATGGAACGTCAAAAGTAAAAAATGTTACTTTTGTCCCCGGTTTCCCATACTGATGCCAATGGTTAAATTTTAAATTGTAGAACGAATGAACCCCTGCATTTATGTACGAAGAAAAAAATGTAGGTAATCATCACTCCAAGCTTAAAACTGGCGCAGATGAAATGTCTCACTTGACATCTTTAAGCCACAATTTGCTTAAGACTTAGGGAAGCCAAGCCAAAGACAATTAAATGATATTTTTCTTTTCTTATTAGATTTCTCAACGAAAATTTGAAAAATCGGTGGTAAATTATCTTATGTTCTATATAAGAAGTTTAGTGTTCCATTTAATTAGACATCTTCTTTGATCTTTGAATCATAGTGTCATCTGACCTGAACAACAGATATTTAATGATTATGTGTCGGAAATTCTTCTACTTAACATAGGTGTTCCCTAAGGCTCGATATTAGGTCCACTTTTATTAAAAATGTACCTACATATAAATGACCTCCCCTTGTGTATCTTGAACTTTTTGGTAGTGTTCCAAGAATGGAAGTTTTTCTTTACGCACGCTATATATTCATGTGTTGGTTGAAAGTCAATAACAAATCGAAGGTTTTCATCAAAACTAATATATATATATTTTTGATACTCACTTTCGATGGAATCAAGTAATTTTCATATCTTAATTTGTGAATAATTAAATACTCCCGCAACTCGTTCAATCCTCGATTTTAAAGCTCAAACATTTTTTTGAACATATAAGTTTTTGCTAAAATGAGACTCAAGTTAGCGGACAAAATCTTGAATAATATTTAAAAAAAAAAAAACTACGCGAGCTAAAAAATAAATGTGCGACAAATCTAGCTGGAGGAAGCTTAAAATTCTGGCAAAAAATATATTTAATTTTTAACTTCACTTTGGAAGTTAAAAATTAGTCCGATTTGTCGAATCGAAAATTTTGACATATCTCCACTATTTGAGATTCCAAGAATCCGAATCCATTATTTTTAGAGGGATGTCTGTATATGTGTGTGTCTTTTGTTTACAGAATCTTCAGAACGAGATATCGACTTCGAATAAATTTTATTTTACAGATAATAACGGTATAAAGTGCAGAAAAGCTTTTCAAATTCAGATAGCTTACTACATTAATTTAAAAAAAAAAAGTTGTATAAAATCTTTCGTCTCAATTATTTCGAGACTAAGAAGTTATAAGGAATTGAACAAAATTAAAAAAACAACAGATAGTTTGTTTTTAAATCAAAAAAGATGTTAACATTAGTTGAAAAACGATTTTCTGTTCTAGTCTATTGGGAACAAGCCCTATCGAAGTCGAATTAATTTTATTCAAAAATTTAATTGACAGTTTATTTTTTTTTTTTTTTGAAGTAACACCATTACAAAACAAGACTACTAAATATAATTGCTCAAAAATGTTTTTCGTACAAAAATTGTTATCGACTCTGGAATAATTTTTTTTTTGCTCACAATGATTTTGTTTTACTCACAATGATGAGATTTGTAAAGAAATTTAATACACAGTTTTTTTTTAAAGCAAGCAAATCGGCCAAAAATAGAACTTAAATATTTAGTTGAAAAATATAATACGGCCCAACTTTAATTTTCACTTGATCGCATGTTGAACACCTGATAAGGTATTTCGAGATTTTGAGTTATGAATTTTATTTTTAGAAAATAAAATCGGGTGTCTAGTTCCTACGAGCACCAATATGGCAAGTTATCAGTCTGCGCAACATCCAGCCTCTTTTTTCATTTTCTTTTTAGATTTAAGCAGCTCAATTTAAAGCTGCTTTTTGGGGAAACTTATGAATATAGTAAAAACTTTTCGTGCTACAATTAAGCATTTATAAAAAAATTACAAATTCAGGTTACAAAAAATGTAAAATGTTTTTTTTAAGATTTTTCCGATCCGCTAATTGAATTTTTATTTTAGCGAATTTCAAATAACAAGTTAACTATGAAGGGCTACAAAGTTGAGCTTTAGGCAACAAACTAGAACTAAAAAATCTTTAAAATATTAGTTAAGAAAAACTTTTAAATCTTACGTTTTAGATTTCGTAAATTTTTCAGGTGTAGGGGATATAAGGACAAGTTGGACCGCTTAAACTTGATCTATTTAAGTTAGCTTTTATTCTTCTGCTGTTTCATATGCTTTCAATATTTTTCAAATTTCATTAAGAAGCCAAAAAGTTCATTCTTTCTTTTGATACCAGCTCTATAGTTTTACCATGAATAATTTAATAATTATAAGATTTTAAGTAAAAACTAGTCCAACTAGCCCCACCCTACCCTATTCAGTAAAAAACTCGCGTTTTAAAATTAAATTTTGAAAATAAATTTTTGTGCAACAAATTAGCATTTAAAAACCTATTATTTCGGAAACCAAAAAAATATTATTTTAATATTTTCGTCTACTAAATTCAGTCTTATTTTAGTGAAAACTTGAATATTCAAAAAATCTTCTGAGCTAAAAAATCGAGATTAGGGTTTAGGTACAAATTGAGTTGCCAATTAAGAAAAAAATAATTCATATTATTTTAGTTTCAGTTTTTTCTTTTACAGAAAAATAAGTATTCCAATTTTTGATTCACACAACAAATTAGCATTAAGTTAGCTTCAAATTCAGATATTTAAATTATTTGATTCTGCCATGAAAAAATTCCCGCCAAAATAAAGGATGTTAGTTTTTGAGTTTTTGGCATGCGATCCATCAGTTTTTTTTTTGTTCGTGCCTCCTAAAAACCTAAAACCTAAACGCATTAACTAATTTGCTTGAAATTTAGTACACAGTACTTTTATGTGATCAACTAGAGAAAAAATTAAATTTTTTGTTTTAGCTCTTCCAATATTTGAAAATGTCTGCAAATATTTTTTAATGTTTTAATTCGAAATTTTAAATTTAAATACATATTGATTTTGCTTGGATTTTTGCAGAAGGTATGGTGCATTAAAGTATTATTGCATTTAAAAATTTAACATTTTTTTTATAAACAAAAAAATTTTATTATTTTTATTTTTATTATTTTTTTTTAGAATTTTTTCTTTAAGTATTTCATTCAAATATTGAACCATTCTAAAGTCTAAAGTTATTGTAATGAAATTGCGTTTAAAGTGTTTCGCTTATAATTTACATAACGAAAATGTATTTGTTTTTTTACATATTTCTTATTTTTAAATTATTATTCCACTCAACCAGTTAAATAAAAGTTGCGTACCAAATTTTCGTTTATAAATAAAATAAAAGGTTTTATTTTCTTTAATACTTTGCATTAATTTTTCAATTTTTATTCAATTTTTTCTGCAAAAGCTTTAATGTATATGTAATAGAAATTTCCATTTGAAATTCTATACAACAGCAACAAGTTTATCTCCATGTTTCCAATGATTTTAATTTTTAATATTGATGTTTAAACAGCTGAGCAAATTATGTTTAAAAAAATATTTATTAAAAATATGGTTAATTAAATTTGACTCTTTGTCATCGTAATATCATTATAAGTATAATATCATGTTCAATTGAAATTACGACTTCAATGTGAAAACATAATATCTTTACACTACCAATAATAGCATCCCATTCAATAAGAAAATATTTTACAACTGTAATTACATATATACATATATAGTTCACCAAGTAGGTACCTCTATTATATCTTTTCAAGTCATTCTTACAGATATAGATTTGATATTTTAAAAAACCATATTAAGGAAGAAAAATATTTTTTTTTCATATCATATATAAAAGGTTCACTTAACCAGTTTTCTTTTGGGATTGCAGTTTCTTTTTATACATTGATGCAATACAATTTCTCACATTTAACCATAATTCAATTTTATTTCTTTATTTAAGTCATTTTTAAGTCAACCCTATATGTATCTTCATATAACGTCAACGCCATTGCTGACGCTGAAAACTATCCTCATGCAATCATCAGTGCCGGATTATCCTTGAAAGAAGAAAGGGCATTCAAAAATAAAGAAAAACAAAAAATCCCAATGGACGTTGTTGGTTAAATGAGAGAAACTTTAATTTTTCACAAAACAGGTCTTACCAAAAAAATTATAAAATGTAATAGTTTTTAGGTTTTGTTTTAGGTATGTTTTTTTTCAGGTAAAAGTATTAATTTATAAAGAATCTGAATTATTACTGATACCATTTTGGTGTGAACAGATTGTTTAAGTTTATAAACACAATATAAATAAAAGAAATAATAACATTTCATTTTTATCAATAAAAACAAATAAACAATGAGTCATAATTCTAATTTGTTCAACCTAAACTTTGCAGCCAAGTATAGCATATTTTGGATAAACCCCAAGGTCATTACAAAAAGTAGTGCAATAGATTCATCTAAACATAACCTCAATACGTAATTTATGAATTTTATTAAAAGTGACGATGAAAAAAAGTGTACAAAAAAACCTTTAAACATTTTTTAATCCTCATCGATTTTGGAAAGTAATGAACTGTAATATAATATTTCATTTTTTGTTTATTGATGTGTGTGTCTATGCCGGCGTGGTGGTAGGGTAAACTTAAAATGTGAGCCTTACTTATAATGCGTTCTATGTCAGACATTAAGGTCATATATTACGTTGTAATTGTACATTTAATAACAAAACTCCGGCATCTGGACGAACATTGATGTTTACACATCATAACCGTGGTTCCCGGTACTCATACAATTTGTGATGTGTAAACATCTATGCCGGCGGCGGCGGTAGGATTAACTAAAAACGTGGATAATTCTGTAGAACATTACGTTGTGCTGTTACATGTTACGATACGTTGAAGTATATTGGATACGTTCAATATTGGGTACGTTCCTTCGTTCCTCAAACTAAATTGGGTACGTTCCTTCGTACTTAAAACTAAATCGAAAGGTCGAATTGAGTTTGGTTTGAAATTTGGTTGACAGTTCGAACTCGCTGCGTTCTGTGATGTAAAACCAGTAATTGAATATTTAAAACCATATTTAGATTTGGAAGATTGAATCCGGACTGGTGAGTCTCATCGTGTTTACATTAGAAACTTTGAGGCGCCCAAAAATACATTGAAACAACACCAATTTTGACATTTCGCACATTAAAACAACAACAAATGTGCCTCGCGATAATCCCCAACCCAGATTTCTCTGGCTAATCAACTGCCGTGATATCAGATCCTATCTTCCCAATCTAAATAGCGTCTAATTTTTTTTCAAAGTTGAACAATTTTTATGACTTTGTGATAATGTCTGAATCCCATATTTATATATGTAATTTTAAGTATTTTCTGCGACATTTTTATTTACCTATAGTTCTTAACTCAGCTCTTTCGTTTTGTTTTTATAAATTACCTAAATTACATCTTGATGGATGGTTTTTTTTTTTTTTAATTAAATGCGGATCAGTATTGTTGACCATGTGCGTCTGTGATATCTTCCAGCAGCCATCTGCGTTCTTGTTGCTTGCGGTGGGTTGTATTTGTATGATCTTTTGGGACGTCATATACGCATATACGTTTAGAGAAAATATTAAGTAAAATTAACCCATTATCAAGTTGTTATAACACGGTAGATGATGTTAAATAATTATTGGTTACGTCATGTTGAACCAACACTAGTTAATTATAAAATCTACATGAAACCTTGTAAGCTTAACCTTATCTAAAATAAACAATTAACCTCAACACTTAAATCAGAATAAATTAGCTATATCACTATTAAACTTACAAACTCACTATTAAATTCCTTACACTAACAAAATAATCAGGTCACTTATAATATCTAAATTTCGCTTAAGAAGAATATAATAAAATGCACGACTGGGTCGCATGAACTTGCTCTTATGTTCTATCGCACTATGGTTTTAAAGTCTTAATATTTTAAAACCTTTTCATCTGATAAAAGAAATAAATTAGTTATTGGAGTCTATATTTTATGCCACCTGCTAAAAACATAGTCAAGTTTAAGGTAGTATTACTACCGCGTATGCACTTTGCACATATGCTTGAAATTTACAGTTTGCACAGAAGATTTTTTAAAAAATCATTAAAATTAGAAATAAATTGATTAAAAAAATATCTGAAATTGATTTGACACCAACGCAATGTACGCAAAGTCATTTCTTACATAAATCTCAATTTATGACAAACATTTTTTAAAAATCGTTGGGGCGATTTTTTTAATATATAATTTTTTATAAATAAAATTTTGAATATATATTTAAAAAAAAATTGGTAGATATGCTAATTTTTAGTACTTATTTATGCGGATTTTAAAAACTAATTTTGAAAAAAAATCATTCATTATTCAATATTAAATTTTCAAAAAAATAATTTTGAAGTTTTTTTTTTAAATCCAAAATTTGGGTTTTTGAAAATGTTGATATGCAATATTATTTAAACTTACTAGGAGCTTTTTTAAGAAGAATTTTGATAAAGAATGAATAATGTTACTCCCCTTAAAAAATTTAGTAAATGCTATGTTTTATTCAAAGCGCTCATACAAGAGATCTTTCTGTTATCTACTTATCGAAAAGGCAATATGAGCTGCACCTATCAAATTAAATAATAATGAATTTTTGGAACACTAAGCTTGATTAAAAGCTATGTAAACCTTACCTATGTAAAATTCAGTTTATTATTTAAACCTTGAGAATCAAAAATCGCTTTCTGAAAAAATATATCGGTTATTTTCCATCACATTTTGAAATCTCTTTTGGTGTACGAGCAGTCCAAGTTACAGAGGTACACGAATCGTATTTCCTAAAGGCCCCAATTTTTCAAGACCCAACTCTGTATACTTTACAGAGGGAAAACTGAAGGGTACAAAGTTTCTTATATGGATGAAAGAAAGAAAAAAAAAATAAATATTGAATAGCTCTTTTCATTCTTTCTTGGAAGTTCTTTACGAATCTTTCTCATTGAAAAATAACACAATTTATTTTGTTTAACCAAAAAGGCTTCACAATTTGCTATAAAGTGTATATCCTATCCTCCTGTGCCTGATGGTGTATCTTTTGCTTATATGCTATAAGTTTAACCACCATGAGAGGAAGATAAGATTTATATGAAGATGAATTCACATATAGTGAAAGGATATGCTTTGATTAGTTTCTTTATACTTATACACCTAAACCTTCATACGTATATACATGTTTTTGACTTTATCTATTCCTCTTTGGTGAGGTATTCACTTTGGCAATTGCAGTTTTAAAATGTTACCTCTTGTTACCTATTTTATAGAAAGAAACATGGTTGACATGGGAAATTTGTTTTTGCAGGAGTTTAAAAAGTAATAACGTTAACTTACGAATAACAAATTTTTAATCTCATATTCAATACTACTATGTACAATTGTACATATATCAAGAAGAAAAGAATGAAAGATAAAAAATAAATATGAAACTAAATTGCTATTCGTTTTTAAAAAAGAATTTGTAAATTAATTTTATCAGCTTTGTGCAGGTTTCATGTAAAAGTATATATTAAGTAAATTGGAATTCAGGGAATGTGTTTCATGAATGTTTGTATGTTTTACTAACACCAGTACAGTATCTTGAGAAAGGGTGTAACATTTGGTGAAAGGGTGTAACATTTCGCCTATAGGATAATAATTACAAAAACTTACTGAAATTTTAAGACAACTGAACAATTTATTGCCTAAATTTATTTATCTTTTTTTAGCTTTTACTCAAATTTCAAATGACATGCAATTTTTTTGAATATCCCAAAAATTAAGTGCTAAGATCTTCTAATTCTTATGAGTGACATTAAAAAAAACTTTGAAAATTCATAAAAAATTGCTTCGGACCAATCAGTGACCTTTTAGATGGCATACTTTTTTTTTGAATATCCCATATATGAGGAGTTATCATTTTCGTTACCTCCGAACAAGGGCATACTTTTTTCGAATATCCCACAAATGAGGTGCTAACATCCTCTATTTAAAAAAACATAATTTATTATTTATAATTAATTTATAATTACTGAAACTAATTAACATTTTGTGTGAAAATTACTAAACATTTAGATGGCATACATTTTTTTTTGGAATATCCCACAAATAATGTGCTATAACATCTTCTTATCCTAATGGATGACATTGAACAAAAAACTTTTATAATTCATAAAAATTCGCCTGTGTCTGAACAAATTCTGAATCCAACTGATCTTTAAGGACCAATCGCAGTGACCTTTAAGATATCATACCTTTTTTGAATATCCCACATATTAGGTGTTGGGGTTTTCTATGGTTTTGAACAATAATTTTAGGAATTCATTTAAAATCACATATAGCTGACTAATTACTGAAACCAACTGACCTATTATGATTAATCAGTAAACTTTTAGATACTATACCTTTTTCGAATATCCCAGAAATGAGGTGTCCTTGCATTTAAACATTCATAAAAAATCGCCTTTACTGAAACTAAGTGACCGACTAACATCACAAATTAGTAAACTAGTAAGATGGGATACTTTTTTTTTGAATATGCCATATACCATAATGGGTGAATTTAAAATAAAATAAAAAAAAAAATATAAAAATTCATAAAAATTGCCTTTAGGTGATTAATTATTTAAACTAACTAACCGCTTGTGACCAATATTTAACCTTTTAGATGACAAATTATAAATTTTTGAATATTCCACGAGTTAGTTGCTCACATTCCCTAATCCAAAAACTAAAATCTATAGGGTGGACAATCTAGTGGTTTCTTGTTAAATCATATATTATTTTGACACTGACAGATGTTTCCCGCTCGAAATCTTGACAGAAAGTCAGTATCATACCTCCGCAAAAAGAAATGAGTCGCTTTACGCTTGAACGACGCGACATTGGGAAATATTGAAAACTTATTTCCAATGTAAGTGCTGTGTAGCCCAAACAGTGCGTTTTTCGAAAAGAAGTTTTTGCCGAAATGAAGCACACACCCCGCCACGAACATGAACTCGCCATCAATCTCAACAGCTCAACATGTTAACCGACTTTTTTTTAACTGAAATTGAAGGCATGGATTTGGACGACCTCTGGTTCATGCAGGATGGCGCGCCACCATGCCACACAGCACCAAATTCCCAAATCGTATTATCAGCCGCTTTGGCGATGTTAATTGGCCACCTCGGAGCTGCGATTTGGCCCCTTTGAATTTTTTTTTATGGGGAACCGTGAAGGACCGGTGTTATGCCAACAATCCGGAAACAATTCAAGCACTTAAGGCCAATATCATCCAGACAATCCGTGAGCTACAGCCCTTAACCATCAACAAGGTTTTGGAAAATTGGAGTGACAGAATGCGCTACTTCGAAGCCAGCCGAGGCAGCCACTTTAACGACATTATGTTCCATAATTAATGGGAATGTTTGCTCCAACTAATAAAGCCATAATACATGGAAAAAATTTAATTTTGTTAATTTTATTGTAGGTATAGAAATGTGGGAAATTATATTGATTATTAACTTATAAAAATTATTCTTGATGTGTAAACATCTATGCCGGCGGCGGCGGTAGGGTAAAATAAAAACGTGAGCCTTTACCTGTAATACGTTCCGTGACAATCGTTACGGTCACTTATTAGGTTGTATAATTGGGTACGTTCAATAACAAAACTCAGGCACTTCTAGGAACATTGATGTTTACACATAATAACCGTCAGCATTAACACAATTCTTTTGTTCGAACGGCTTTCCCGTTTCTTCGTATTCGATCAAGTTTGCAACACTTTCAATATTAAACTGTAAAACATGACATTATTTTCTAAACAAAAGCAATAGGTACGTATGTATTCCCCCGAATTAAAAAAAGTTAATTCTGTCCTCTAGTGGCATCAAAACTATATCAATGAAGATGGGACTAAAAATTTTTTCTTTTTCTTTTTTTGTTGTCATAAAGGATTTCTAAAAACGGATTAAAAATGAAAAATTTCATTGAGTGGAACCACTCAAAAAGCAACCAGCCAACCTGCCTTTGCTTGATGATGATGCATGTTGCATGAGTGTGTTATATGAGAGAATATACTGTTCTGCAATCGATAATCGTATTTAAGTGGCTGCAAACAATTTTGCTCCCATTGACACTATTGGTGGTGGCTCCAAGAGGGTTTCATCGATGTGAAAACATTCAAATAGGGTATAGGTACCTATGTATATGTTCTTTAATACTGTAGTGTCTATATAGTGCCTGAGTGGAGTTGAAACCAGGCACTAAACCGCAATTCAAAAAGAAAAGAGTTCTTTAAAGTTTTGATTGCTCTCCGAACGCTCGTTTTCTCCAATTTTTTTTTTTTAGAGAAGTGTTCAGTGTACGGTTCACTGATAATGCAAGTACCACTTAATTTCCCATTTGGATAACAAAAAATGAGAATTTGAATATCTAACGTGATAGGAGTAGCTAGCTGCATATATGTATGAAACGGAAATGGTTTTTAAATTACTTAAACGGGACATAAGACGTGACATTCTGAGTGAGATTGTGATGCTGATGTATGATGGAGCGTTACTTGTTAGCCTGATGGCGAGATTTGAAGCGAAACGAAAACATTTTCAATTGAATTTTGTCTTTCATCCAAATAATGTTTCACACGGTTTATTTTTTGTTTTGTTTTGTTTGAAATTGGTTTTTAAAAATTCATTAGATATAATATCCTAGCTCGATTTGATATATTTAAAGGGGTAAGTATAAGATTGTCAAATTAGATATCAGCACATGTGCACCATCACTGTTATCACAGGAACACACAGCTTCTTATTATTGTTGTTGGGCTTATTATAAACCCATCATCGTTGTCAGCATCACACAAAAATGACATCTCCTTCTTCCACTACTTCAATCCAAATCCAATTTTTCTAATTTTTGTTTTCTGTTTTTTTTTTTTTTTAAATAAAAATCCATCCCGAACTTGGAATATATTTACGATCAATTTGGTTTTGTGGAAAGAACAAGTGCATGAACTTCTAGCAAATAGACTGATGATGATGGCACGAAATCCTTGTATGGGGTGAAAAACAATAATTTATTTTTAGGATTTTATTTTCCTCGATGTTTATGAGTTTATGTTTTACACTGTTACAGATACATATATATATATGTGAGTTTATATACACTTAACTAACGAGAGATTATAAATTTATTTCATTTCTGGCCTTTTGACAAGTTGAAAGGAAATTAAAGGAATTATTTAGGTAAGGGAATGAAATAAAAGAAAAAATAATTAAAAAAAAAAAAATAAAAGAAGACAAGTTTTGGGATATTTTTAAATACTTTTTTTTATTGATTCTGGAGTTTTTAAAGAACACTTGGACGCTATTATAACTGAAGTAAAAGGATGAAACAAAGGGAATTGGTTTTTTCGATATTAATATTATACTGCTTGCGGGTTAATGATTTATTTAATATGACTTGTGCAAGGTAATATTTTTTCATGCCTTGTCATATTTGAATATTTGACATTTGTGGGTCGTCCGTGCGTCTCCGTAGGCCGGTAGAGTTTCTAGTTACATATATTTCAAATATATTTTGGGAGGATGAAAAAAAAAACATAATTAGAAAATTAAAAACTAAACTGTATTTATGGGCAGCATTTAGTCTGTAAACATAATAAACTCCACAACTGGATGGATCCCACTTACTTACTTTGTATAAGAGCTAGTTTAAAAGCAGAACTATAATTTACATATCTTCATTCGTCCAGTTTTTATTTACAGTTACTTTAAGTGAAGAGCAGTTCTGACTTCTGAACGCTGGCTCAATAAAGTAAAGCTGTTAATTGGTATTAATCGGAATAAAACAAAGAGACAGTTGAAAGCTTTTAAGAGACAAATGATTATTTGTTTCAATTTTTGTCAATTGGCGCGTTCAGAAAAATGAGATCTCAGAGATTTTTCTCACTCAAGACGTGAATCTAAGATTTTTTTCCTCAGAGATTTGACAACAAAACTGAGAAATTTTAGTTAAAGTTGTTTTTGTATTCCGAATTCAGACGCGGCTGCTTCTTTCGAAAATTGTTCTTTAGATAAAAAAGTTCTTGTAGCTTTATTAGCCGTTCTTGATGTGCCCCACCTCTTTCAGTTGAGTTGTTCATAGGCATACTTAAAATAAAAAAGGGAATTCCAATATTGAACGTATATTTTTATTTACTTTTGCAGGTGTTTCTCTTTCGCCAGACGAAATCCAACTGAAACCGGTTTTGTAATTGTGGGTTAACGTTTCGCATACTTCATTCGTTTTCATTTAGCTCTTTTGGTTTCTGCGTTGTTTAACTTATGTTCTGTCTCAACTAGCTCCACCCTACCCTAACATTATTTTGTATACGTAGTTTAATAAAAATCGACAAAGTTGTTTTTGAAATATTTAAAAATTTAAACAAAAATTTAAAATTTAAAAAATAAAAACAAAAATTAATTTCGAAAAAATAAAAAATAAAAAATGATTCTCTAGGGGGTACCATTAATAACTATTTTTAACTAATTTTTCCTTATGTAATAATACAATTTTGTACAATTTTGTACAATTTACAATTATTTTTTGTGCTAACAAAATACAAAAATGCGTCGTGACAATGTCCAAAAACTCACTGCCACCAATTAATTTTTTTAAAGAATTACATGTAAGTGGTGGTGGTTCGTTTTATGAAAAAATATACTTTAAAACTTTGTGATTTTCTATACGAAACTACACAATTTTTTTTATGCGGACTTTGAGAGACTTTGTGTAGTTTTGGAAAAAAAAAATAACAGAGTTTCTACGTAAAGGAACACACTGAATATGTGAATAAATTAGTTTGTTTTATTAAGGCAAATTTATTTAACCTAAATATTGTAAAAAAAATGTGTTATTATTGAAAATTTGTTCGCAAATTTGAATAAAAGATAATTTGTTTTCTACCTAAATCATGTGTGTGTTTGACAGCACCTGAATGCTTTGGAAACCCTAGCACAGCTTATAAACAAAAATTATTGTATGTATTTTATCTTTTAGTATTTCCAGTAAATTTTTTACTGTTTTATCTTGTTTCATTTTGCATTTGAGAAAACTTTTTTTGTCCTATTATTTGTCTTTCTCATTGCCGGTTTTTTTCTGTTAAAATATTGATTGGAAATTTGTTTTATTCAGTTCATGTAAACTGTTCTATATAGATTTCTCAGAAAGGTGAGAGAAAAAACTGCAAAGGACCTAGTGGGTTTGGGTTGAGTGATTATTTTTGGTAAAAACAAAGCAAAATACAGCTTTTAATTTGAATACACACATAGTATAGTTTAAATGTAATCACAATGATTGATAAATTGTATTTTGTGGAAAAAAAAAAAAAATAGACCGTATTTCGCCTCAAAACAGTAGCATGTTTCACAGTTTTGGTTTTAAAGCTGTGATTTTATGTATGCGGTTCGACTTTAATAAACTGTAGTATATGTATAAATATATATCTTTCTGCGATTTTTAATCGTATAGTTATTTGAGCATAATTCAAAAGTTCATTTTAACTTGCTACATTCTTTATTCTACAATTATGACAAGTTTTATAAAAATCGAGTTAGTAGTTTTTGAAATATTTATTAAAAAAAATAAATTTCTATGACTAGGGTGACCAGATCTATCCTCAATGAAAAGAGGACTTAAAAAAAAAAAAAAAAATGTAAAAAAAAAACTAACGTAGTGTGTTATTTATTTACTAAAAGAGAATAATAAAAAAAATAAAAAAAAACATTTATCAGCTTAAAAATTAAAAGGAAAATAAATTTAATAAATGAACATTTATCACTAGACGTTTTTTTTTCATGTACTAAAATTTCGAAACCCTTTAGATTTACTCAGTTCCAGATTTATTTTAGAAATTGTAATTGCAAGAAAGAATTGCCGTACCATTTTCCACTTTTAGGCAGTCTCGTTCCTCAGTCAATTGGGTCGTTATTAATGAAAATATGCGCTCAATGTAAGAATAAGAATTATCAAAAGTTCGCTTTGTTATTCTTGTTTACACTTACATATTTTTAAAATATTCTTAACCTATTTTTCGTTTGTTTACAAAATTAGTATTTAAAGTTTCTTCTTCTTTTAGTGAATAGTATAAATTTGCAGGGAGAAAAATATAGATATAAAGCTTTAATTCCTTTCTCTAGACATACTAGAAAATTATTGTGTTAAATTAAGTATGTGTATTATGTATTTCATAAATAATCTTTTTGAAGTTTAATAAAAATAAATATGGCATACAAAAATAATCATACAAAGAAAAGTAGCAAAATATTTTATTTCTTTCCCGTTCTAAATTTTGTGAATCAGTAAGCCAAACTGATGAGCGATTTATTTGCTTAAGTCTCGACTGTATTGTAGGTATTATCTTTTTATATTTCGAATAAAAATCTTTTTACTAATGGCTTTTATTTAATAATATAAATAATACTCCAGGAAATCTAGAGATTTTTGTATGGAGCAAATAGAAAAATTAGAGCAAGGCTGAAATTTTCCAGGGTGGTTTTGGTGAAATCTCAGCTTTCGTATTCGAGACTCTTGCAGAAAAAAGTAAGGCGGCCACGTCACTGTTACTTCCATTTTCCTTATGTCCTTTTTTTCGGAAACGGCTTGAATGATTTGGATGAAATTTTCAACATTTGCTTAATCCGCCGACTGCCACGCTCACTTTTCTTATATCTTTGTTTCTTATATCAATTTTTTCTTATCCATGTTTCTCGAAAAAAGCTTCAATGATTTGGATGAAATTTTTAACAAAAAAAATTTTTGAAAATACTTTTAGTAAGATCTGCCCACCGACACACTCACTTTTCTTATATCTTTGTTTCTAAAGAAAAAAATCCACCGATTTGGATGAAACACGAAAATGAAAAACGCGCAACTCGCAAACGTCAAACGAAACATTTTTTTTCTCCATTCAAAGAGCAAATAAATACTATAAGTACTTGAAGACATAATTAAGTTTTAGCCTTCATAAAATGAAGTTTGAATAAGAACGTCTTCAAAATATCTTTAATGTGTATTTGAAAGAGTTAAAAAAAAATCTATAGACAAACTTTGAATATGCCCCTTTAAAAAGATTTTAAAGAGGTTTTAAAGCAAGTCAATGGGCCCTGCCAATAACAAAATTTAGAGACGACTTAAATAATTAAGCAAAATGGACCATAAATGGTATATACTCTATATAACAAATCAAACATGGTATGGACTTGAATATTAAAGTAGACCCTAAATAATGAATATTTCATGGTATGGACTCTTTAATAGGTATGAAACATGTGATGCATGGTTCATTATTTATAGTCCATACCATTATGGTTCATTTAACTTGAATAGTTAAGTCGTCTCTAAATTTTGTTATTGAAAGGGTCCAATAAAAAAACATTTCGCAGAAAGTATTTAAGATATTTAAAAGACGTGTTTGTAATAGTTTAAAATAAAACAAAAAAAAAACAATTTTTTAGAGCAAAGTAGTCATAAGTCATAAGACATAAATGATGAATATCTATTAAGAAGATTGAACTTACAGCTTGTTTAGAGCTAATTTATACTTGATTGGAATACTGTTCAAGAGTTTATGTGTTGCTTGGGAATGCCATGCTAATAATGATCCTCATGTCACTCAAAACTTAAAGTATAATGTTATTTTTTTAAAAACCTTAGTTTTTTTGTAAATGTTTGAATAGTTCTATATATATCATATGCCATTTGTATTTGAGATTTGGTTTTGCGTTTAAATACATAAACAACAATGTAAAAAAAAACAAACTGACACAATTAATAACGTTCTTAAATTTTTTCCGTAAAATCTATACTTCTTTATTATAGGCAACAAATAATTTTTTTTTCTAAGAATAGTCTGTTGAATTATTGGAGTCCCATTAACGCCAATGTGTCACCCGAATAAGTCAATCCACCTCCAAATAGATACACATAGCTACTCGTAAATTCCTTTCAAGACTCTGATACATTTTTAACGTATTTCTTATGATTTTTTCCCAAAACTAATTCAATCCAGAAGTGATCATAATTTTTTTTTTTTTTTTTTGAACAAGACCAGTCATATTAAAAAACATGTTTTTCGTTATCCCTTTGCCTCATCCATCACTGAAAATGAAATACATATAAAAAACAAAATAAAAAATATACAACACACAACCTCAGGGAATAACTTTTTGCTGTTGAATATGTTCACATCCAACCTTCTAGAAGTTAATCAATACACTGACAAAAAAAAGGACATTGAACTTGACATAACTGTTAGATACGAGACTAAAAAAAAGTAACACACTACACTCATTCATGTATCATACATCTTTTTGCTGCCATACGATACCAACTGTTGCACGTAACTGGGTCTATCATTTTTAAAGAAAAACCGCACATCATATCCTTCCTCGTCCTTGTTTTCAAAATCAGTAGTAGTTCATTTGATGCGGATGACAAAAAAAGAAAAAATAATAAAAAAAATAAGGACATGGTTACCGCGTTAGTAAAAAGTGTCATCTTCCCATCCATGTTTATCCAATGCTCGTCGACTAAATTATGACGTTTAACATGTCACTTTCAACGCTTCGCATCCTTCGGGAAAACTGTGGGAAAAAATGTTTAACAAAAAACTAGACTAGCCATACAGTATGGAGTAACTTAAGAGCTACATGGAGGATATGGAGTCCTTCTTGTACCTACTATGATTAAAACTCTTGCCTACATAAATAAGTACATGTGTATAGGTACATAAATATATGAGCTCCTCGTCCTTGTCGTAGTCCTAAGTGTAGGTATATGTATATAAACCTCCAACCTGTGATGTCGATTATGGCAGTAGAGTAGAAGCTAAAGGACACTTGTTTCTTTATAAATGAACGATTTTTGTTGTGCCTGTAGGGTGTACGTGCACTGTGCATGCATTGTACATATTTCATAACCATCACTCTTCTCTCGGGAACTCACCATCTGGACACAATCGATTCCATTAGAAAAGATTGTTCTCTATTCTATCCTCAAGTGCGTTGGTTGTTGCATCGTTATTAGGAGTTGCTGTGGCTGCTTCTGCTGCTTCTGATGCTCCTGCTGAAATCACTTAGGATGTGTGATGACAGATTAATGAAAAATGACAAAAATGAAATTGACTTTTGGGATGAAATTGGAAAATCATAAAAAAAAAATAACTGAGAACATCAACATGGAAAGGTTTGGTGGGAATTTATTTGACTTAACCATCCAATAAAAAAAATCCTTAGGGACTAACAGATGATTAAAAAAAAAAAACTAAAAAAAAAACCAGCTATTGAAGCCGGACTGTGGAGGCTTATATGGAAGTGATTATTACCAGCAACACTCTTTTCGTAAGGCATTTCATTTTTTTAAGAAAATTGTGGCATAATATGCTTTCTCGAATGATTGATTAGTTCGATAGCCTTAAGTGACACCTAAAGTGAGTAATGTTTATATGAATGAACCTTTTTTGTTATGATGTTTGTGACCTTTGGGCCTATAAACGAAGAACAGTTTGAAAAAGTTGTGAAAAATCGTTTGCTTATATATCACACACTTTCTGATGATAAAGAAAGGATTGAAGGAAATTTTAGAAGAATGTAAGTTTTTTTTTTATTTTGTATTTTGTATAAAAGCAGATTTGCGTAAATTTATCATAATTCTATTCGAGTTTTGAAGACAAATATAAAGTCGAGTTTATTTTCGGAAGTTATCTTTCATATTAGGTATATAAGGAGTTTGTTTATGTTAGGGTGACGGGTGCCATTAATATTTCAAGGCTGTCAACATATCAATCAAAAAGTAACCTCTTGGCCATTATTGATTATATCTATTCATAAATTATTATTTTCGATTGGAATAAAACTTCATCTAAAAGGTAAGCAAAGTTTAAGACTAAACTAAAAAGATTTTTGATTTAAAATTAATATAATTGCTTCGGTGTTTTGACTTTGTTGACGTTTCAGTCAAATAATCTCACTTTCGATTAATAGCTGATTAAGGTATAACATAAGATACTGGGCTTGCGGATTTACTTTTGCTTCAGAGTAGAATTTTTGAAGTGCTTTCGCCGTAAGCGATTGAAATACAGCCCTGTACAGATTCTTAGGATTTTATTTTAAAATATTTGAGGTTCGTGGAGATGGTGAAAAAAATTGAGGAGCTGTAGCTGATGTTTGGTCACTTTTTTTATAGCATGCATAAAATCGTATTTGGAAAAAAGAGTCAATCAGGTAAAATTCTCCTTCAAACTTCTTCAATGCTCATTCAGGTGTACCTCAAGGAAGTCATCTGGGTACATTTTTATTTAATGTCGCCATAAATGATGTAATATCATCTAAACGTTGTAGTGAAATTAGCTGATGAAGACTTTTAGTACAATAAATGAATAAATCCTTACCATGGCTATTTGTTTTTGCAGGCCGATATTGAAACGAATTTTTTCTTAACTTTTCCAAACGCCAAAAAATTTCGTTCTCAAGAATACGTGTCGCAAATACTTTTAATTTTTCTATTTCGCAAAATAAACTCGGCCGTGTCTTTTGCTTTAAAGATCTGGGTGTTCACTTCACCTCTAAAGAAATAAGCTCCAGAGGTATTAACGCAAAGAATTAATCCCAAAGCTATGGCCATTTATTTGCAACCACAGAAATTTGGCATTTTAACTTTTTTTTGCACCAGAGCGTGTAAATTGTGTAAAAACCGGAAACAAATTCTTTAGGAGCGGAATTTACTTCCCACTTTTAGACACGAAGTGCAATTTTCTAAAAAAAATACTGTGAAAGCTCTAATAAGCGGACAGTAATGATCCCCCAATTTTTGTCCGGTTATGAGACCTGTCCGGTTAAGGGAAAGAAATAAAAATACTTTTTTTTTAACTTCATGTTAAATTTTTATTATTAAAAAATGACATCGCTCAAAACATAACGAAACGCGATGATAAAAGGAAACCATACATTCTCAAAATTACACCAATTTAGTTACTCGGGAAATTCCCTAATAAGCCTTCAACATAACATAACATCGCTCTGATGTCCGGTTATTAGTGCTTTGCGTCCAGTTATTGGAGATTTTCAATGGATTTGTTTACGTATTTTAATAACAATAATCCCTAAATAATATTATGTGTCTACGTTTGGGAAGTTTTCTGTCTAAAATGAGCCAAAAAAAAGTGTCCGCGTCCGTTTATGAGAGTGTCCGTTTATAGGAAAGTAATTTGTATGAACAATATGAAAAAAAGTTTGTTCCCGAAAATGTGTCCATTTAAGAAAATTGTCCGCTTATTGGAGCTATCCGCAAGTAGAGCTTTCACTGTACTCTTAAAAATAAAAAAAATAAAAAATAAAAAATAAAAAATAAAAAATAAAAAATAAAAAATAAAAAATAAAAACAACGGCAACACTAACAATATCATGGTATATTTTTATTTTTAAACTCAAGATCTATTTTTTTAATTAACTTTCAAATTCAAGTTATTTTGAGCAGGTACTATAAGTTTTCAAAATATTTATTTTGAAAATAAAAAAAAAGAAATCTTTGTCAAATTTATTTTTATTTTTAAATTAATAGTTTAATAGTTTTTTAAAAAATTAGTCTCAAATTTAAAACAAAATTTCAAACTGATTTTTTATTTTTCAAATGAAAAACGTGCAGGAATTTTTGGGGAAGGAAACAAACTTTCCCTACCGATAAGATATTCTCAGTCTTTTCCAGAAGTATAAAGGGAGTTCGTTAATTTGTAAAACGAATTTTCGAAAGAAATTAATGAAATCATTGTAGATATCGGTGGTCTGATATCTGCCATAGTCAAAAATTGATAATCAGCAGGTTTGGCAAATTTGCAAGTAAAAAATATCAGTCATTGTCAGTACACAACATGACAAGTTTGGCATTATGCAATTTGGGAAAGGTGTATTACAAACAGGTACATTGAACACGGTGCTAAACAAAAGTTGTTCCGCTCTACAGCACTGTCAATCCTGCTTTACGGGGCGCAAGTTTGGGGACATTCCTCCATTGAATCTGTGGAAAAATTTCGTTAAAAGGATATTTCGATTACCAAAGAATACTCCAAATTATATGGTCTATCTAGAAACAGGAACACCACCTTTGATTATGGACACCCTTGCACTGCACTTTAACTACATTATAAAGATAATGGAAATGGAAGAAAACAGATTACCAAGAAGAGTTTTAAAAGCGGTCATCCAAAGAAAAGGAACAATGTTCGGAGAATGGGCTAGCCTTGCCACAACCTGTGGCATGACCATAAACATAACGGCAAGGGAGCAACCGTCAATATTAAGGAATAAGTTTAATGAGATCTTGGAGAAGTTTGGAACCATCCTTTTTCAAAGATATGCATCAGAAGCCAGTTCTTCTCTGTTTAGATGCTACTATAGCCGCCTGAGCTACAACCTACAGCAGAACTCGTACCTTCTAAATAGAAACTCATTAAACAAAATAAGCATTATTTTCAAAGCGAGAGGAGAATTGCTAAATCTCAATTTTGTCCCACACCGACCAGATCTGCCTTTACTGTGTGGTCTATGTAATTTGAAAGCGCGTGAAGATACATTTCATTTTATTGGGATATGCCCAATCCTGACGGAATTTCGGTTGAGATACTTCAGCAAGCGCAGCTTGGAAGAAAGAGAAATGTTCAGCATACTCAACGGCGACCAGGGATGGGATGCACTCTACAACTATATTGTCGCAGCACTACGATATAGAAAAGCTATCCTTGAAGAAGATTTTTAGTGATTTAACACAGTACAAATTATTAACACTTAATGTATTATTTCTATTAATGCAATCATATTTCAAAATGTCAGTCTGGTAGACGGCCATATAGGCCATACCAATCTAGGCTTAAGAAATTTATATTACAAAATGTTATGTTAAGAAATAAAGGAGTCATTAAAAACTAACATTTAAAACTAACTTATGCAATTTGAAGATTAACTACTAGAGCTTTGCAAACATCAGGATGACCCTTTCTGTTGAATTTTATTCTGCTTTTTTTGTCATTTTTACATTGAATTAATTTTCATTTTCAGTTTCTTCTAAAAAGATTTAATGTCTTTCTTATTCTTTTCACCACAATTTATCATTTTACAAAAAAAAAGAAAAAAAAAAAAAAAAAAAAAAAAAACAATAAAAAAACAAACAGAACGAATTATGTTAACAAAATTATGAAATTCGTCGAAAACCATACAAAGGTATGCTTAATAAAGCTTTGAAGTGTAGGTACATTTTGCTGCTGTCAACAAGAATATTTTTGTTGTACCAACGTTATAGGTATTATTATAGCCCTGATAATGTGTAAGTGTGTATGTGTGTATGTGTGTGTTAAAAAATGTCCATCGTCCCATTTTATGTTCTCGTGTCAAGTGCTTGAGTGGGCGTTGCAATGTTTGTGATTATGAAACACGTACAGTTATTTCTTTTGTTCTCTTTTAGTCATTCCTACATACATACATACACACATTACCTAGGTAGGTAACGAACGGTAAGTCCATTGTTGGCATTATAATGCTTAGAATTGTGCAAAAAGGAAACGAATGTATGTCAAAGTCGCGTGATTAATTGAATAATGTCCGCTGTCGAGTTAACAGCGAGATAAAGATTGTTGGGTTTGGCTTTTATTGTGTTTTGTTTTGTTTTTTTTTTTTTTATTATTATTTCTTTTCTTTCTTTATTGTAATCAAAGAAAAGTCATTGCCAGTGTAACTGACATTTTGTTTTGTTAATGGAAAGGAAATTAATTTTTCACACCTTTGACAGTGCAATTTGTCAGAATAATGATTTGGGGTTGCAGGTTTTTAAATTGATATAAAAATTAAGCAAACAAGTTTCTAAGGTAGGTACATAAAAAACTGACAATGACAAATTAAATTGATCAAACAGGAACCAAGTGCCCAATCAATATTTTTGAATGCGTTGCCCTTAAATTGCATCACATGCAGTTACATATTGACTTAATTATATTTGGAAGTGAGAAAAGATAGCCGGTGGACATATTTGAATGAATGAATAATATGGAAGTGCACTGTGTCCTAAGGATATGATGTATGTCCCTTGGATGAGTTAAATTTTCCTTCAAACTTGTTTCGTTGAGAAATTCGAGTATTTGGGACACTTTCAGAGAGCGTTATTTGGTGACGTCCCGGATATATTTGTCGTAGTTGAACAAGTGCATAACATTTACCTGGTGATAGGTTTAAAAATAGTTTGTTGTGTCCTCATCGATAACACTATCGAAATTGATAGACTATCTAGAGTGTGTGAAGTTAGCCCCCCTTTTTTGGAATTTGGTATTTTTGAAACTTGTTCCAGGTTGTTCCCGATTTGTTCCGCATTGTTCCAAAGTTTTTTTGAAAAATATTCAAAAATGGGGGTTTTAGACCCAAAAAACCGTTTTTGACCTAGCCCCCCTTTTTTTGAAAATCAAATTTTTGAAAGTTGTTCCAGGTTGTTCTAGTTGTTCTGAACATTGTTCCAAGTTTTTGGACCCCTATGTTCAAAATTTCGAAAGTTATGAGCAAAATTCGAAAAAATTCTAGCCCCCCTTTTTTCGAAATTCTTGGTTTTGAAATTTTTTTCGGGTTTAAAAAAGTATTCTAACCATTGTTCCAAAAAATTAAAGTTGTAGTGCTTGTATTTTTAAAGATAAAGCCTTCAAAACTTTTTTTCAAAAATCCCAAAAACGGGCCTCCAAAATTTTATTTTTTTTTTAAATCATTTGTTTTAGAAAACTTGATGGTAAATGCATCTGTTGAAAAAATATTCTGAGTCTAGCTTTATATTATCAGTTTAAAAACTAACTTTAAAAAAACATCTGAAAATTTTCTAATTTTTAAAAAACTGCATTAGCCCCCCTTTTTGAAAAATCAAAAATCCAAAAGTTGTTCCAGGTCAAACACTAATTTGTCTTAAGTGTATCAAAATTTCATATAAAAATATTAATATTTAAAGGTTTAACATAACAAAAACGAATAAAGCACATTTTTTGCTCCCCAGTGCTCCCCTTTCAAAATTTTAAAAATTAAATACTTGTTTCAGATTTCTCTAGCAATTATTTAATCGACATTAAAATCCTGTTTCTTTAAAATAAATTTTTAATGCACATATTTTCAAAAAACACTTCCCCAACCCCCCCCATTTCAAAAATTCCGGAAGAAATGTATTTCAAATAGGTATCTTACCAAACCTCATTGTTCCAAGATTTCATCAAAAAATATCCGCAATAAAAGATTTTAAAAACGAAAAACGCTATTTACGATATTAAACGAAAATCTTTATTTCGCACCCCCTTTTCAAACTCAGACAGCAAAGAAATTTCCTAACATTGTATTAGGTCTTCTCTACATTGCCCCAAGGTAAAATCTTTAACAAAAAATAATTATTAAAAAAAAAACCTAAATAAAAACTTCCCCCCCTCTTATTATTACCAAAATTTGGAATCAAACATAAACATGCTGCTTCTGCAAAGTAAACCATATATCTTAATTTAAAAAAAAACATTGACAATCAAAAATAAAAGATTTTCAAACAAAACATATTTAGTTACGATATTAAATGAAAATGTGTGTTCTGAGCCCCCCACCCAGAAAAAAAATTATTTTTATACTTCCTCGTTATTGAAGTGTTCTTCTAAAACAGTCCAATCTAAAATTTTGAAATAAAAATTTAGAATAAAAAAATATTTTTAATGCTTCCCCAATTCTCTTCGTTTTTCCGAAATCGAAAAAAAAGATTATCCACTTAATAAAAATTAAAAACAAACTCATTGAGTTATAAAAATAATCAAAGAAAGCCCTAAACATACAGATTTTTACGATATTACATAAAACTTCAATTTTTGCACAACCTTTCAGAAATCTAAAATTTAAAAACTTGTTCCAGGTTGTTCTAGGGCTCTTCTAAATTGTTCCAAGCTTTCGTTTCATAAAATTGATTTTTAGTATGAAAAATTTCATTAAAATGCTCCCCCGCCCCCCTTTTTCCAAAACTCCAAAATCTAAAACTTGTTCCAAGTGCAGAATCACTCAAATCCAATTGTTCCAAAGAATCATGCAAAAATATTGAAAATTGCACATTTTAAGCCCAAAAAACACTTTAAATGAAAATATCTTATTATCCTTGCTCTGGCCCCCCTTTTTAGAAATCCAAAATTCAAAAACTTGTTCCAGGTTGTTCTAGGGCTCTTCTAAATTGTTCCAAGCTTTCGTTTCATAAAATTGATTTTTAGTATGAAAAATTTCATTAAAATGCTCCCCCGCCCCCCTTTTTCCAAAACTCCAAAATCTAAAACTTGTTCCAAGTGCAGAATCACTCAAATCCAATTGTTCCAAAGAATCATGCAAAAATATTGAAAATTGCACATTTTAAGCCCAAAAAACACTTTAAATGAAAATATCTTATTATCCTTGCTCTGGCCCCCCTTTTTAGAAATCCAAAATTCAAAAACTTGTTCCAGGTTGTTC
This sequence comes from Epistrophe eligans, assembly GCA_951394125.1. Lineage (NCBI taxonomy): Eukaryota > Metazoa > Arthropoda > Insecta > Diptera > Syrphidae > Epistrophe > Epistrophe eligans. The sequence goes on along the minus strand of OX596028.1, from coordinate 51,183,326 downwards.
TAGGGCTCTTCTAAATTGTTCCAAGCTTTCGTTTCATAAAATTGATTTTTAGTATGAAAAATTTCATTAAAATGCTCCCCCGCCCCCCTTTTTCCAAAACTCCAAAATCTAAAACTTGTTCCAAGTGCAGAATCACTCAAATCCAATTGTTCCAAAGAATCATGCAAAAATATTGAAAATTGCACATTTTAAGCCCAAAAAACACTTTAAATGAAAATATCTTATTATCCTTGCTCTGGCCCCCCTTTTTAGAAATCCAAAATTCAAAAACTTGTTCCAGGTTGTTCTAGGGCTCTTCTAAATTGTTCCAAGCTTTCGTTTCATAAAATTGATTTTTAGTATGAAAAATTTCATTAAAATGCTCCCCCGCCCCCCTTTTTCCAAAACTCCAAAATCTAAAACTTGTTCCAAGTGCAGAATCACTCAAATCCAATTGTTCCAAAGAATCATGCAAAAATATTGAAAATTGCACATTTTAAGCCCAAAAAACACTTTAAATGAAAATATCTTATTATCCTTGCTCTGGCCCCCCTTTTTAGAAATCCAAAATTCAAAAACTTGTTCCAGGTTGTTCTAGGGCTCTTCTAAATTGTTCCAAGCTTTCGTTTCATAAAATTGATTTTTAGTATGAAAAATTTCATTAAAATGCTCCCCCGCCCCCCTTTTTCCAAAACTCCAAAATCTAAAACTTGTTCCAAGTGCAGAATCACTCAAATCCAATTGTTCCAAAGAATCATGCAAAAATATTGAAAATTGCACATTTTAAGCCCAAAAAACACTTTAAATGAAAATATCTTATTATCCTTGCTCTGGCCCCCCTTTTTAGAAATCCAAAATTCAAAAACTTGTTCCAGGTTGTTCTAGGGCTCTTCTAAATTGTTCCAAGCTTTCGTTTCATAAAATTGATTTTTAGTATGAAAAATTTCATTAAAATGCTCCCCCGCCCCCCTTTTTCCAAAACTCCAAAATCTAAAACTTGTTCCAAGTGCAGAATCACTCAAATCCAATTGTTCCAAAGAATCATGCAAAAATATTGAAAATTGCACATTTTAAGCCCAAAAAACACTTTAAATGAAAATATCTTATTATCCTTGCTCTGGCCCCCCTTTTTAGAAATCCAAAATTCAAAAACTTGTTCCAGGTTGTTCTAGGGCTCTTCTAAATTGTTCCAAGCTTTCGTTTCATAAAATTGATTTTTAGTATGAAAAATTTCATTAAAATGCTCCCCCGCCCCCCTTTTTCCAAAACTCCAAAATCTAAAACTTGTTCCAAGTGCAGAATCACTCAAATCCAATTGTTCCAAAGAATCATGCAAAAATATTGAAAATTGCACATTTTAAGCCCAAAAAACACTTTAAATGAAAATATCTTATTATCCTTGCTCTGGCCCCCCTTTTTAGAAATCCAAAATTCAAAAACTTGTTCCAGGTTGTTCTAGGGCTCTTCTAAATTGTTCCAAGCTTTCGTTTCATAAAATTGATTTTTAGTATGAAAAATTTCATTAAAATGCTCCCCCGCCCCCCTTTTTCCAAAACTCCAAAATCTAAAACTTGTTCCAAGTGCAGAATCACTCAAATCCAATTGTTCCAAAGAATCATGCAAAAATATTCAAAATTGCACATTTTAAGCCCAAAAAATACTTTATATGAAAATATCTTTTTATACTTGCGCAAGTATAAAAAGATATTTTCATATAAAGTATTTTTTGGGCTTAAAATGTGCAATTTTGAATATTTTTGCATGATTCTTTGGAACAATTGGATTTGAGTGATTCTGCACTTGGAACAAGTTTTAGATTTTGGAGTTTTGGAAAAAGGGGGGCGGGGGAGCATTTTAATGAAATTTTTCATACTAAAAATCAATTTTATGAAACGAAAGCTTGGAACAATTTAGAAGAGCCCTAGAACAACCTGGAACAAGTTTTTGAATTTTGGATTTCTAAAAAGGGGGGCCAGAGCAAGGATAATAAGATATTTTCATTTAAAGTGTTTTTTGGGCTTAAAATGTGCAATTTTCAATATTTTTGCATGATTCTTTGGAACAATTGGATTTGAGTGATTCTGCACTTGGAACAAGTTTTAGATTTTGGAGTTTTGGAAAAAGGGGGGCGGGGGAGCATTTTAATGAAATTTTTCATACTAAAAATCAATTTTATGAAACGAAAGCTTGGAACAATTTAGAAGAGCCCTAGAACAACCTGGAACAAGTTTTTGAATTTTGGATTTCTAAAAAGGGGGGCCAGAGCAAGGATAATAAGATATTTTCATTTAAAGTGTTTTTTGGGCTTAAAATGTGCAATTTTCAATATTTTTGCATGATTCTTTGGAACAATTGGATTTGAGTGATTCTGCACTTGGAACAAGTTTTAGATTTTGGAGTTTTGGAAAAAGGGGGGCGGGGGAGCATTTTAATGAAATTTTTCATACTAAAAATCAATTTTATGAAACGAAAGCTTGGAACAATTTAGAAGAGCCCTAGAACAACCTGGAACAAGTTTTTGAATTTTGGATTTCTAAAAAGGGGGGCCAGAGCAAGGATAATAAGATATTTTCATTTAAAGTGTTTTTTGGGCTTAAAATGTGCAATTTTCAATATTTTTGCATGATTCTTTGGAACAATTGGATTTGAGTGATTCTGCACTTGGAACAAGTTTTAGATTTTGGAGTTTTGGAAAAAGGGGGGCGGGGGAGCATTTTAATGAAATTTTTCATACTAAAAATCAATTTTATGAAACGAAAGCTTGGAACAATTTAGAAGAGCCCTAGAACAACCTGGAACAAGTTTTTGAATTTTGGATTTCTAAAAAGGGGGGCCAGAGCAAGGATAATAAGATATTTTCATTTAAAGTGTTTTTTGGGCTTAAAATGTGCAATTTTCAATATTTTTGCATGATTCTTTGGAACAATTGGATTTGAGTGATTCTGCACTTGGAACAAGTTTTAGATTTTGGAGTTTTGGAAAAAGGGGGGCGGGGGAGCATTTTAATGAAATTTTTCATACTAAAAATCAATTTTATGAAACGAAAGCTTGGAACAATTTAGAAGAGCCCTAGAACAACCTGGAACAAGTTTTTGAATTTTGGATTTCTAAAAAGGGGGGCCAGAGCAAGGATAATAAGATATTTTCATTTAAAGTGTTTTTTGGGCTTAAAATGTGCAATTTTCAATATTTTTGCATGATTCTTTGGAACAATTGGATTTGAGTGATTCTGCAATTGGAACAAGTTTTAGATTTTGGAGTTTTGGAAAAAGGGGGGCGGGGGAGCATTTTAATGAAATTTTTCATACTAAAAATCAATTTTATGAAACGAAAGCTTGGAACAATTTAGAAGAGCCCTAGAACAACCTGGAACAAGTTTTTGAATTTTGGATTTCTAAAAAGGGGGGCCAGAGCAAGGATAATAAGATATTTTCATTTAAAGTGTTTTTTGGGCTTAAAATGTGCAATTTTCAATATTTTTGCATGATTCTTTGGAACAATTGGATTTGAGTGATTCTGCACTTGGAACAAGTTTTAGATTTTGGAGTTTTGGAAAAAGGGGGGCGGGGGAGCATTTTAATGAAATTTTTCATACTAAAAATCAATTTTATGAAACGAAAGCTTGGAACAATTTAGAAGAGCCCTAGAACAACCTGGAACAAGTTTTTAAATTTTAGATTTCTGAAAGGTTGTGCAAAAATTGAAGTTTTATGTAATATCGTAAAAATCTGTATGTTTAGGGCTTTCTTTGATTATTTTTATAACTCAATGAGTTTGTTTTTAATTTTTATTAAGTGGATAATCTTTTTTTTCGATTTCGGAAAAACGAAGAGAATTGGGGAAGCATTAAAAATATTTTTTTATTCTAAATTTTTATTTCAAAATTTTAGATTGGACTGTTTTAGAAGAACACTTCAATAACGAGGAAGTATAAAAATAATTTTTTTTCTGGGTGGGGGGCTCAGAACACACATTTTCATTTAATATCGTAACTAAATATGTTTTGTTTGAAAATCTTTTATTTTTGATTGTCAATGTTTTTTTTTAAATTAAGATATATGGTTTACTTTGCAGAAGCAGCATGTTTATGTTTGATTCCAAATTTTGGTAATAATAAGAGGGGGGGAAGTTTTTATTTAGGTTTTTTTTTTAATAATTATTTTTTGTTAAAGATTTTACCTTGGGGCAATGTAGAGAAGACCTAATACAATGTTAGGAAATTTCTTTGCTGTCTGAGTTTGAAAAGGGGGTGCGAAATAAAGATTTTCGTTTAATATCGTAAATAGCGTTTTTCGTTTTTAAAATCTTTTATTGCGGATATTTTTTGATGAAATCTTGGAACAATGAGGTTTGGTAAGATACCTATTTGAAATACATTTCTTCCGGAATTTTTGAAATGGGGGGGGTTGGGGAAGTGTTTTTTGAAAATATGTGCATTAAAAATTTATTTTAAAGAAACAGGATTTTAATGTCGATTAAATAATTGCTAGAGAAATCTGAAACAAGTATTTAATTTTTAAAATTTTGAAAGGGGAGCACTGGGGAGCAAAAAATGTGCTTTATTCGTTTTTGTTATGTTAAACCTTTAAATATTAATATTTTTATATGAAATTTTGATACACTTAAGACAAATTAGTGTTTGACCTGGAACAACTTTTGGATTTTTGATTTTTCAAAAAGGGGGGCTAATGCAGTTTTTTAAAAATTAGAAAATTTTCAGATGTTTTTTTAAAGTTAGTTTTTAAACTGATAATATAAAGCTAGACTCAGAATATTTTTTCAACAGATGCATTTACCATCAAGTTTTCTAAAACAAATGATTTAAAAAAAAAAATAAAATTTTGGAGGCCCGTTTTTGGGATTTTTGAAAAAAAGTTTTGAAGGCTTTATCTTTAAAAATACAAGCACTACAACTTTAATTTTTTGGAACAATGGTTAGAACACTTTTTTAAACCCGAAAAAAATTTCAAAACCAAGAATTTCGAAAAAAGGGGGGCTAGAATTTTTTCGAATTTTGCTCATAACTTTCGAAATTTTGAACATAGGGGTCCAAAAACTTGGAACAATGTTCAGAACAACTAGAACAACCTGGAACAACTTTCAAAAATTTGATTTTCAAAAAAAGGGGGGCTAGGTCAAAAACGGTTTTTTGGGTCTAAAACCCCCATTTTTGAATATTTTTCAAAGAAACTTTGGAACAATGCGGAACAAACCGGGAACAACCTGGAACAAGTTTCAAAAATATAAAATTCCAAAAAAGGGGGGCTAACTTCACACACTCGACTATCTATGTTTAACGAACAGTAAGTGACAATAGCACTGGTATGTGAGGTTAATTAGGTATGCAGGTATACGAAATTTTGAAACTGAGCAAAATGAGTACAAAATTATGACTCGGTAATAGACTTGAATGGACTTGAAGAAAAGAAAACTTGAGCTTCTAAAAGCCAAAGACCACCAACTGTGAAATAAAAGCTAGGTACACATGTAATCGCAATGTAAACGACAATGCAGCAAGTGTAGTTAAGTATAAAACAATTTTGAAGAATATAAACTTATTTTAAATGGACAAAAAAAAAAACAGATTCCTCTTTTCCAATCACTTCACACGTGTTAATTATAATGAGCGCGTAAATGCATTCCGCATCAAGTTATATAAAATCCATCAAAACACGTGCACGAAGTGTGTCCTATCTCGCATTGTATTTAACCACAGAAACAACTTGATTCAATAATATATTTATAACTAAAAAAAAAATGATTTCAATCTTAAAATAAAAATTGTTGACTTCACGTTACAAAAAAAAAATCATAGCGTTGGTGCACACAGATTTCCATCTGCTAGTTGCTCCTTATTCCTTTATTGTATCTGTTATAATTTCAGAATCATGCATTTAACGCTCAATTCAGAATTCAATTCAAATTTTCATAATTAATTTATAAAAAAAGGCAGCATTTTCAAATGAAAATAAAGCCAGGGCGTATATAAAACCTAACAGATCATAATTTCTTGTTGTCACTTTGTTTTCAGAAATTCTATTTATATTTGACCTAAGAAAAATCTTCAATACAAATTTACATATGTATATACATAATCTTGCATCTCGTACTTATTTTGAAATGATTTCATTATACATAGATACATTTTTAATAGGGAATTTAGAATTATCTTCCTTTAAGTTTCATTGGAAAATGGAATTAAATCTCTTGGATGATGAGATAGCGCAGAAAAATTAAAATTTTTCTTTGATAGAAAATACTGAAAAAGCTGAATTTAGTTGGAGAACTTTGTAAAGGCTATTTTTTACAGGAAATGATTAACACATAAAAGTTAAGAATTTCCTAAAAATTATCTTATATTATTCAACAAGGGCTTTTTGTTTTATGGATTGAAGTGGTAAAATTTAGTTGTTTGTATATTACTCGGAAAATATCAGATTTCAACTGTTAATCTTTGAAATGTGAAAATTCTAGAGACATAATTTTTCACAACATTATGTTTTCATAATTTAGTGACCAAAAACGGCAAATTTATGAAAATTTAGGATTTAGCTCTTCACTAAAATTAAGCTATGTTAAGGGATTCTTTCAAATTAAAAGTATAATTTTACTTGCATCGAGTTGAATCATAACTAAATTTTCTATCGTATTTTTAATTGTATAATTTTTAACCACAGCGGATGGTGCAGAAAATTATACATTAAAACTAAAAACTGTTATTGTAAGTTTTTTATTTTATTTTTACAGTCAGGTTCTACATTTCACTTTCGTTAGAAATAGATTTTAAATCAGATTGACTTCAATTTCATTTCGAGCGAAAGTGAAATGTAGAACTGTAAATCTATAATCATAGTGTTATCAGATTGGTAGTTTTTCCAACCAAAATGGTGGAAAATTTTGCGACTGTTTCATTATTTTAATCACTGCGATTTATTATCAGTCTCATATGAATATGTGCGTTCACATTTGAAGCTATAAGTCTCATTTCTTGCGACTAAAGAATTATTGTGCGATTGAAAAACAATTATGTAGATTATGGAATGACAGAGCAGTGCTCTCTTTTCTCTTTACCCATTTGTCGTGAAAAGAAAAGAGAAAACTGTACTGAAAATTACTGCGGATCCAATATTGCGTATTCCATAATCGACATGAATGTTTTTTTTTTGTTGCGACGTTTTTAATCGTCAAACGTCAAAATTTAAGTTGCTAGTGTATACACAACCGTTTAACTGCAGTTTTCCCAATACCAACGCTAAAGATTCGGAACGACGACGAAACGTTTTCCTGTTGAAATATTTACAGTGCGATTAAGGGTATCTAAATTAAATTATATTGATAGCCGAAAGTTTCGTCGTGGTTTCAAAAGTTTCGCGTTGTTTTTAGAGAACCATAATTCATTTTAATTTACGTCGTGTCGTCAGAAAAATGAAACAAATTTCAGCGCTATAATTTTTTAGTACTTTTAGCGGTCGTTCACATTGAAATTCGTGGGTTTCATTTTTTGACATTGTGACTAGTCGCCCGATTAAAATCCAAAGTTCCTTCTCAAGTATAGGTCAGTATTCAATCACATTTCTATTTATCTATTCATATATAAAAGCTTTTTTTTTTTCTTTTCTTCCAGTACAAAAATGATGGTATTTTTTTTTCAAAACCAATGGGGTTTTTAAAATCTCATCTGCCATCACTGGTGGAACAGTTGGAGTTTAAATTTTAACAGTGCATTTTTTTTCAGTGCCTCCATCTTGGATTTAATGAAGAATTAGTTTTTAGTGAACAACTCGATTGTTTTTAACTTTTGACAGAACAAAAGTCAGGTCTAAATTGGAATTTAATTTAATTCTATTCTAATTTAGCAAATGTTTCCGCAAGTTGGTGGTAAGATGGGGCACTTGCTAGGTATAACATTTTAATACAAAAGGAGTATTTAAAGCGTAATGCGTCACAGACTGGAGAGTGTAGTTGGCTTAAAAACAAGAAAAATATCGTATTCGTAGACGTATTCCACAAAGTTTAGGTGAAAGGAGAAATTTTATAAAAAAAGACGTACAAAATAATATATTTTAAAACAACGGCAACACTGACAATATGTTAGTACTAAAGCTTTTCTTTAAGAAGCCAGAAAATTTGTTTTAAAATAAAATTGTTTAAGTGAATTGTATTTGGAAAATTAATTTTCAAACCCAAAATTTTATTTTATTCATTATAATAATTTAGTGTTTTAAAAAGTTAAAAACATAAAAAACCCAATATCGGTAGATATCTCCTACATTTCGGTTTTCCAACCCATTTAGTCCATTACAAAAAATATAGCCTAGTCGACTTTTATGTGTTGAAGAAAACTAAGTAAAATACTATGGTAACCCTGCTTAAATAAAATGAATTGAAATATAAAATATTGATTTCTTTTTTTGCATAGGTACAATTCGATAAGAAATTTAATTTTTTCTAAAAGCGCTTCTGATTTTTGAGGCTATGGGATCTTAGTACCACATATGTGGTTTATTGTCAAAAATAGTATGCTATCTTAAAAGTCAGTAGTTTGTCAAAAAGGTCAATATTATTTTTGGAAATTGATAAGTCATAGAAAATTTGTTATCATTTTTAAAATCTCGTTTGTGGGATATTCGCAAAAAATTAATACCAAAAAATCTTTGCGCCCTTGGAAATATAAGTTTTAAAGTTTATTAAAAAATATATGTACAACCGATCAAGCACTTAAACTAGTTGATTTGGTGGCCTTTCAAATTATATATATGTACTTTTTTTGCGAATATCCAACGTATATACAACGTGGATCCCAGAGCTTATTTTTTGACTTTTCAAAAACTTCCATTTGTGTTTTATTTATATGCTATTTTTTGTTTGTTTAATGTTCTTGTGCAACTGTCGGACATGCAAGCAAAGAAAAAAATATAAAACCAGGTCGTGCACTTAATTTTTCCGTATGTGTTAATGATTTACAAGCTACAAATATAATTCTAAAACTGACTAGGTATTCACTCTATATTCCTCATAAAAAAATAAAAACACTCTCAAAAATATTGAAGCTACATAATGTGAATATACATATATTTTAAACAAGAAAACAAAATTGAAGAGGAAAACCACTTTATCCCATAAAACTAACTGAAACCTCAGTTAAAATGTTAAATATCTAACACCGCCCTTTATTATAGTTAAAAGAAATCCTATATCTAGAGCAAAACTCTAAAAAGCAAATTATTTAGTTCCTAAAATCACTAAAAAATGAGTATAAAATAAAATTACAAAAAAAAAAAAAAAATACAAAATTACAACCTCACAGTTTGCATTTTTGTTTTATTAAAATTTGTTTTTCCTACAAAGATGGGTGAAGGCTGGATGGATCATGGATATTTCGTATACATATGTACATACATATAGTGGAGATGCGGCTTTGCTACTCAAACTCATGTTATCCAAAAACCACATCAGCACTTTTTTACGGATCCCTTCATTTCTATATAAATCTTCAACAAATTAATAAAATGTTTTTATATACATCAGAAAAAATAAAATAAAAGAAAAACCATTATATGTATGGATATGAAAGGGATATGCAAACAATGGCTTTTTGCTTGGAGAGCGTTCCAGGTTTCAGCAAGCGCAGCAGCACGTCAGAAATGGCCCCTGCAAAAAACAATTTCACTTGTATATTTTAATTTTTATTTTCTTTTATTTTTTTTTTCTGTTTTATTTTTGGATGCAAGGATCGGGGATGCCTAGAAACTATTCGGAAAGTTGATGAAACAAAAAGGATGCGATGGATATAGAAGAGCCTGCATTAACAAAACATAGAATACTCGTAGCTGCTTGCTATGAAAACTTTTATTGTTTTGGCATCTTTTTATGGAGGAACCATATAGACGGTCTACAGTAGGGGTTTTTAAATAAAAATATAGGAAGCCCCAAATTCCAGAGGCTTAAAAGTTGTCATGTTTACATCTAAAATGATGCAAAATTTGATCGATTCAACTAAACTGCACTGCACTATACACTTTCCATTTTTTTTTTTTTGCAAATTTTTTATTCTGTTTAAGCAAACTTAAATTCGCAAATTATTCTAAAGTTTTGTTCTTTCTTTGCGAAATTCGTTTCACCAAATTTAAGTAATGAGTTCCTACCTTTTTTTTTGTTTCAATTTGCAAAGAATTCCTTCAATTTCGTTTCATAAAGCAAATATGTGGATTTAAAATTTTCTATCAATTGCTTACAATTTGCAAAGAAAACATTTTATTTCCAGAGAGATATTGGTTAAAATAATTTAAAAACCAAAATTAATTCTTTAGAAGAGAATTCTAATAATATACACAAAAAGTTTTAAAATTGAGAACGTAATTTCTTTCGAAACTAAACACTGACCTTCACTCTAAAAAGTTATCGAACAACTTACGTTCTATAGGTATAGGAAAAATGATTTCTGTTCATAACATTACTGATCTAAATAATACGTTTTTGAATAGCGATAATAACAACTAAAGTTTTACTTCTGATGTTTACCAGTCTAAATTAATATTTTATCATTGCGTTATTAACTTAACTATTGTAAATTCATTATTATAATTTATTGTGTTAATAACTTAACTCTATTGTGAATTTCTTCTTTCATCATTCTTCCTTCTTTCGTTATGTTTTTTGTTCTGTAAAGCTCTGCCGCGGGTTTCACGGCATAATACAAATTGGTCTCAGCCAAGAAAGGTTAAAAAATTCGGCGATTAATTAAAAAGCGACATAAGTAACTTAAAATAAAAATTTAAAAACTACAGTCCACTTAATCGAATTTACACCTTAAGATTGTTTGCCTTATCTTGCTAATGAGGTTGATATCATTAATATAAAATCGAATGCTGTCAGTGAAGATGGTGTACCTCTTCGGTTCATGAAGATGATCTTACCCCATGTTATAAGCTCCATCACACACATTGTTAACTTTTGTATAACGTCTTTAAATTTTCCCGATAGTTCGAAGCTCGCTAAAAATTATTCCTGTACCTAAAAAACCTCAACCATCTCTAGCATTACATTATCGCCCCATCAATATATTACAATGTCTGTCAAAAGTCTTGAAGAAATTCTTTGCTAATTATTTGGATGCACATAAATTGTTACCTCCAGTGCAGTCGGGATTTCGAGTACGTCACAGTTGCGCCACCGCTGTGATTAAAATTCTCCATGACGTAAGAATTAAATATGATATGGATCATTTAACGATACTTTGCCTGCTTGATTTTTCCAAAGCTTTTGACATAGTGAATCATGAAGTTCTGTGTCAGAAGCTTAGGTTGTATTTTGGTTTTAGTGAGAGATATGTATGTTCGCTTACTACGCAATTGCCTATGCAATCATTTCTAAAGAGTTGTACATCATGGTAAATCCTCTGATTTTTAACATTTGCTAGTTAGAGTGCCCCAGGGATCTATATTAGGACCCATTTTATTTTGCTTGTTTATAAATGATCTTCCTTCTGTTTGTTCAAATGGTGCCTTTCATGTTTACGCAGATGAAGCCCAGATATACCTGGCACGCCCAATATGGATTAATTGACGATCTCATTGTCAGGATAAATGAGGATCTATCATGAATGTATAACTGGTCACTTTTCAAAGGGTTTAATCTCAATTCAGTGAAATCTCAAATGATTCTTATATCTAAAAAGCAATATGATACCAGTGAACTATCTACAGCGTTTTTAAATAAAAGACAAATTAAGTTTTTTTGATGTTGTTATGAATCTTGGATTCAAAATTAATCGATCGCTCTCTGCAGTTGACCATTTACAAACTACGTCATAAGCCGAATTTATGCGGGCTTGCAAAAGCTTTGGTTTTACTCCAATAACTATAAAATTAAGGCTTGTCAAAATCTTATTCATTCCCATTGTTGATTGATTATTCCACACTGGTGTACTGTAAACTTGACTCCTACTCCCAACACAAGCTGCTCGTCGGTATGATCATTATATCACACTACCATACTCTGGTACTTGGTTGCACATTAGAACAGTTTCTGGACGTAAGATGTTGCCAATACATGCACAGCCTTGTTCATAATAGATGTCCAGCATATGTACCTCTTCGAAAAAATACAATTCTCCTAATCAACCAGAACCAATAATTTGATTATGCCATTCATTGCTAGCAGACTATGGAATTCACTTCCCCTCACGATAAAACAAATACCTACCTACACTTTTCACAATAGTCTGATAAGTTTGTGAAGTGCAAAATCGTGGGAACTTTGCAGCAATATTGAAACACTTAGCACTTAAACTTTGCTGAAAATTATGTTTTTGAAACTTTGCAATGTTAAAATTTGTTGGAGAAATGGCCCAGGTTTCTTCATGAAAAAATAAGCTCTTTTAAATTTAGGAGATTTGATCAACATTCACCCTATTATTGAAACTAGTTGACGTTTGGAAATTCGGTGGCCCTTCAAATGGTTTGCCCTACTGGTGGAGTTCTTGCAATCTCTCATGATCTGGAAAAACTTAAACCGTTCATTATTCAAATTTTTTTCACTGACCAATTATTAAAAGTAGTTAACATTTGTTGATAATTTTACTAACATTTAAGATGGCAAACTTTTTTTTGCGAATATTTCGGATAAGAGGTTCTAAGATCCCGGATCCTACAATATTGATAGAAAATAATAAGAATTTTGTCTCACAACATTTTCTTTGCCATTGCTTAATATCAACATTTAAGACTTAACTTCTGATGAATAAAGGAAGAGGAAACATATTCTTTTAAATTTTGCATGCAACTTAAAAAAAAGTAAAACAGATTCTTGCATTGAAAATCGGACTAAATTATTTTTCGTTTAATACGAAGAAGAAGAACCCGAGTAAAATTTCAAGTTATAAATCTAACCCTAAAAATTTATAAATTAATTTGAACCATTAAAAAAAGTTGTGAAAATATTAAATAAATTATAAATAAATATTGAAAATATTATTAATATTTTTTTTTTATTTTATTACAAAATTATGAATAAATTACAAGATTGCAATCCATATCATTGTGGTTAATCCAACGTTAAAAATCAAATTTGATATAAAATTTTATTTTATGCAATGAAAATATTTTTTATTAATTTAATTTATAAAAATAAAATTTAAAACAAATAATAATAATGTTTGGCCAACATTTTTCATACAAAAACCCCAATGTTAAATGCACCACGTTATCCGAGTTCAACAGATGATATTAATGAAATTTTAAATCCGCGACCTATAAAAATATAATACATATATTTTCGTGAACAAGTCGAGGTTTGATGTTTTATTTTAGTTCTGGTCATTGTTTTTCTTTTCAAAATTGAAATGAAAATAGTTCTTGAAGTTCTTATAGTATGTATGAATATACATATATGTACATGTAAAGAGCATCAGGGCCAAGCCAAGCCTAGAAGCTAGGAGATCTTTGCAATGCTATCTACCTACCTATACTCTTCTTTTCTCTGGAATGGAAAGGACCCTTTGTTTTTATTAAGTGAGGAAAGGATGGTTACGAAAGATACAGGAAGTGGTAGCCTGATTTCTGGCAGAAATTAATTCAAATAAATGATATTTTTTCTTTGGCTAAAAGCAAAAACTTAAATTAAACAGTACAACTGTGAGTGTACGAGAGTATCAGGGCTTAGCATATGAAATGGATGAAGGTACCTATAGAAAAAGTAATCAAAGATTTTTGCGCTGTTATAAAACAAAAAAAAACATTTTCCCAAAAATCATAACTTGGACGTTAAAAATTTCGCTTGTTTTTGTGTGAGTTCATTTTCATTATGAGATTTCTTTTCTGATTTGGGCTGATCATAAGGTATACCTAAGTTAAAATTTTACCCAATTTTTACATTTGGTTGTAAATTTTTTTATTTGCTTTAAAAAAATTAAAATTTTGAAGGCCATTTTTTTTTCAAAATTGTACCTTTTTCAGTTTTTAAAATTTGTTTTTCGAGGTTGCAGACTTTATTTTAATGCTGAATTATTACCCCACATTTATTGCACGGATTTGTTTTTATTCGTTTTGTCCGAAGTATTGATAACATTTTTAATAGAAAACTATCAAGATTTTTAGTATTATTGCATGAAATCATTTATTTTAAGTTAATTATCCACGGTAATGACATTCTGGCCTTAATATAACCTTTGATCTTAACACTTCTGAGATAATTTTAACTTATATGATTTTAAAAGAAATTCAATATTTTTAAAATCATCCCAAAAATGTCATAAAACGCCTGAATTACACTACCACGATGCTGACAAGTAATTTTGTGACACAGTTTTTTAGAATAAAAACAATTCACTCTTTCAGCACAATTACTTTAATAAAATAAATTGACTTTTTTTAACAATAAATAAATAGTTTCTCTTTAAAATGTCATCACATCTCAAACTAAAAAAAAGAAGATGGCGGTTCAACGGGAAATGTTTTGAATTCAAAAATAAAATGAAATCTGGGGACAACTATCAATAATTATGATTATTTAATTGAAGAGCAAATATTTTGTCCTGATATTATCAAAATTTAATCAAGCAACTATTGCACTCAAACTTCTTTGATGACAACATTTTTATTCAATCATGTATTTTAATAGAAAATAGTAGATAAGAAAGTAGATTAGAAAAACAAGGATGGGACATGCCACGGTGCTAATATTTTGAGTATACTTTTTTAAACCAAGGGAAGAGGGTACCAGATTTCTAAATAATCATTGATGTAAATAAGTAAGTAATATAATAAGTAATAAGTAAAACGTCATTTTCCCAAATCAAACTAGAAATTCATAAGAACATTTTTACAGCCCTATCCAATCGAATTTTTCAATTTACAAATTTACAAATTTACAGGACACAAAGAATGAAATTTGGCAGAGATTCACCTACATATAAGCACTTTATAATAGACACAAAATTTATATTAAGGAATTTATTAGCAGTACCGCTAATAGAATATTTTTTTTTGATTTTCGACTATTTCATTATAATATTTTTAACGGATTCGAATTAAATTTTTGGATACAAACGGTTCCAATAAGTTTTAATAATATTTCATATCACAATTTTCAAAAACAAAAAAATATTTTCAATAAAAAAATATTTTTTGAATATTCGAAAACATGAAGATGATTTTTTTTTCTTAAATCGAGTTTTTATATTCACATTAATAAATAGGTACAAAAAGTTGGCATAGAAATCCTTTTTTCTTAAAAATGAAACATTTTGTAAATTAAAAAAACTGTTTATAAACTTGTTTTCATTAATTAAGAGTTAATTATGCTTTCATAATGATTTTTCACGTGTATTTTGAAACTTTCTTATTTTTCAGTCCATATTTTTTTTTTCAAAATTTTGAGTTAGAAAATATTTGGGAACGTGTCGTTTTTCTGTATTACAAAATTCTGTTTTCTATTATTCTGTAAATCTATTATTCTGTATTCCAAAATTTTGTGAATCCATAATTCTGTTGAAAAATTCTATGAATTTATAATTCTGTATTTCAAAAGTCTGTAAATCCATAATTCTGCTTTTACATGTTGAATAATTGACACGCAATTTATATTTTTGCTCTATTGAATTTTAACAGTTTAATACTCGTCATAATTTGTTTTCACTTCTTATCACGCTTAACTAGAACTAACTTAGTCAGACTTGTGTTATCAAGGTTTGTAATTTCAATACAATAACTGTAAATTAAAGAAGCCAATTCTTTGGTAGTGCTAAGTTAGAATGAGGAACTATACTTGACAATTTTGTGAATGGTAAATAAAAAATTGTCATTATTAAAAAATGTTTTTTTTTTATCATTTACACAATTTTGGAATACAGAATTTTGGATTTACAGAATTTTGAAATACAGAATTTTGGATTTACAGAATTTGGAATACAGAATTTTGAAATACAGAATTTGGGAAACCGAATTTTGGAATTTACAGAATAATGACCCCAAAATATAAAAAAAAAAATCATTTAAAGAATGAATTTCTGGCTTTAATAAAATCCCCAGTATTCTATTTTAATTGAATTCTTATGAAAATTGCCCCTCCTGCCTTAATGTGGGGGGAAAACTTCCATTCAATATGATTTTTTTTTGTTTAAATTCAACCGACCGAAGACGACGTACTCTGACTGTAGATACTTATATTTTTTTTAACATTTTTCAAAAAAAAAAAAAATTGAATATCAAATTGATAGCATTAAATGGAATACATAGGTACACTCAAAACACAACTTCAGAAATATTTATTTTCCCTTTTGAATTTTCAAACAAAAAAGTATTCAAAAAATACGTTTTTTTGAAAATGCTGATATGCAATATTATTTCATAGGTATATAAAAGATCTCCTGTATAAATTTGTTTCATTGAAATTGGTACAGCCGTCAACGAGGAACTATAATATAAAACGATCTTGCTTATTTTTGTTCTATACCAATACGTAGACTTATTGCAAGTACCGCTATTTTTGGAGAGAAAAATAAAAAAAAATGAAAATAAAATTGATTTTTGTAATAAATTAATTTTTCTTTAAACATATTAAACTTGAACCTCTTAATACTAAGCTGTTATACTTGTTATCCATAGTATCCATTAGTACATTTTTTTTTTCATTTTTGTAAAAATGCGAGGTTTTTTTATCAAATATTTTTCATACATTATTACCCCTCCCTTCTACATTTCGTGTCATTTGAAAGAAATTCCTTAAAAAGGACTTTTGTGATCGAAAGTTTGAACCTAAAGTGGCCCTTTTGTATAAAAAAAATAAATTTATCTCTCTACATGGTCCCTCAGTAACAAGTCCTTAAAGGTTATGTCAATAGGGAATGGCTTCGATTCTCATATGCCATTAAACAAATTATACCCCCTATAGTGAAATGAAATTTCTTAAAGTATATCTAGTTAAATAAAAGAGTTTCAAAGAAGGTTTTAAGGACATTTTTTCAAACATTATTTAATTTGATAGATATAAATATTTAAATTGAACCCCACAACTGACAGTTAACAAATAAAATCCACAAAAAAATAGACACATCTATAACATTGTCCGGACCATAGTTATACAGAAACCACCATATAATGACCATTCCAGCATCAATTTAACAACTTACAGAAGTCCGACCAAACTCAGCATACCCACGTCGATATAGGATCCCACTCTATCTTTAATAACAATAATAATTTTGCTCCATAAAAAGGACATAAAAAATAGACCATCCTATAAAAATGTGTGACTAGGGTAGACAGCCTGTCAATTGATGCTAGAGCTATGTGTCAAAAGGTCATACTCCCGAATCTGGAACTTGTCAAAATTCCTTCTCCCTAATCATAGAAACAAACAGTGAAACAGTAGAAAAGTGAAATCCTTCTCTCGTAAAATTTAATGATTTGAAGAAGAAAAAATAAAATAAAAATGGGATATATCATATTCCGGAATATGCAGTGCACTCATGTGTGTAGATGGATATTTCAACAGATTCATATATATGTATGTATAATGTTTTTTTTTTTTTTTTGTTAATTCGTCCTGCCCACTTTTCGTTTGCCAGTCGTGTGACATACCTACACATGAATCTATCCTGACAAGACACAAAAACCAGGACAAGTTTCAAATTACAAAATCACAGGACTCGCTGGAGCAGTATGTTAAATAATTTCTAAATTCTGATGTTTGGGTTCTGGTCGTTGATTGCCATGTGAGTAAACAAAATGCACGAATCCGTGCACTTTTTTGTGTATCTTTGGTTTAATGTGTTTTCGTTTTGGTGGTTTGATGAGGATGATATGGGACAAATAGGAGTGACTTTTTTCTGTTTTTTTTTGTTTTTTTTTTTTTTATGTATGAGCTGCTTAATTATTTGTTATTATAGAACGATCACAGCTACTTCAGGAGCAACGTGGATACTACATAATATGCACATAGACGAAGGGAAACGCTTGAGAGCTATTCAGATAGTTTTGTATTTGTTTTCGTTTCGTCCTTTTTTTGTTGGTTTTCTGAATTTATGTCAATTAGTGTTGAGAATAATTTGGTTCAAGTGCATTTATATGTACATGTATGAAAATTGTTGAAGGGAAAAGAAGTTTAAGGACGATTTATTTATTTTTTTAAGAAAACGTAATAAATTCTTTCTCATTCTTCTTTTTTAATAAACGTTTTTTTTATAGGTTGGTAGGTTAAGTAAATTATAACATTTTTAGGTTGAAAATTATGTTACACTTAAAACATAAACATTAAAATAAGAAAAATAAAATCGCAATCAATAATTTATTGAGTTCCACTTAAAAACAAAATATAAAAAAAAAACATCACTACGTGGAGCTACAGTAGAGATGGTGATGCGAGAGAGGGGCAGAACATTAAAAACAAACACATGGGCTCAACTCCTAAACCCAATTTCGCAAAACAAAACACATGCAAAGCAAATGCAAAAAGCAAAATATTTTTTTACATTTGCACAAATGCATTTGCATTTGCGCAAGAAAACAAAAATCTACTACATTTTGGGACAATCTGCTTTGCAGGGATGTGTACGTTTGTATTTAAAAAAAAAACTGTCTGCTTAGCATAATTTGCGCAAGTTTTGCGTTTAGATATTCGGCCATGGTTTATTTTGAGAACTAATATATCTTCCCGCTAGACGTCTCAGTATCAAAGCTCTCATAAGAAAACATTTGTTAGTTTTCGTCACTCTGCTCACCTATAGCATCCTCTCTGCTCTGCTCGGAGCTCCAGTATTTCCTTAGAACCCTCTTGGACTTTTTGCCCAGCTAACTACTGTCTAAGTAGTTGGATATCTCTTTATTTATAAACGCATTCTAATTCCAACAGTTGTCTCATATACTTACCTACATATCCCTGTAATTCGTGAATATTATTTAGATACGTTCATTTCAAGATAACAATTCTTTGTTCATTGAACATACCCATTTTAGAATATGTTTGGACAACCGATTGCAGTGTCTGTTTCATATAATCGAGGAATATTTTTATAAATAAGGGTTTGGATTCCAAAAAGGTAAATTTTTAAATTCCTATATTCATGCAACTACGGCTGTTTCGCGTCTGCTATCGCAGACTGTAATTTGATGGGGTCTCCTGTAATTTAGTGATGTGTCTGGTACCTCAGACTGTAATTTGCTGACGTCTACTATTTTAGACTGTAATTTAGTGACGTCTGCAATTTCAGACTGCAATTTAGTGACGTCTGCTATCTCAGACTGTAATTTAGTGGTGCCTGCTATATCAGACTGTAATTTAGTGATGTCTGCTAACTCAGACTGTAATTTAGTGGCTTTTGCTATCTCAGACTGTAATTTGTTGATGAATGCTATCTCAGACTGTAATTTAGTGACGTCTGCTATTTCAGACCGTAATTAAGTGGACACTGCTATCTCAGTCAGACTTAGTCTGAAAAAAACATAATTTTGGCTTCTACAAAATTATATACATACATAGTTATAGGTGAGTAAACATAAATATTGTACTGAAATTAATAAAGACCAGTGATTGGTGAATAAAAATAACCCCGATAAAACAAAAGTTTGTTGCTTCTTTAGTAAAACCCTGGACCCGACGAGCATACTTTAGCCTATGATAAAAATAAAAAGCATCTCACAAAATGGCAGACGGCAAATTATATGTATTTTCATTTCAATATTTTAGAAATCAACTTCATTACATTCATATTTTATGCTTAACATCAGATGTGTCATTGAACTTTCTGTATAATTTGAATCATAATCACACTTTACCATGATCAAAATAATATTACAAATAAAAATCCCTCAAACACACTTCCATAAAGGTCAAGGTACTCAATTGTCACCCTCTTGAAATCAATACCTATATCCTATCCATTTAATAGCGAATGTCAGAACAACATCATGAACTCATCATCCACTTTGTATTGCTCATCACACCAGGTGTCTGGTACCGGCGTATGTATATGTATATATTTTTTTGAAATTTTGCCAAAAGTGTCCGTCCAATTTGCCCCTCGTTAAACACTTGACATAATGAAAAACACGCACAGCGCGCTCATTCCTACAATAAAAACAAAATTCAAAACTTATTTGAAAATATGTTCTGGTCGATTTTGGATAACAAAAACAAACATAAATAAATATTAACACAACATCATCAGCCCGCCGCCGCCGCAGAGCACATGCTGCAGATGATGCACAGAATGCATATATATGTATAGGCAGGCAGGGAAGCGCAGCATATGATTGGAGAGCTCATAGATTTCACGAGTTTTCCTTCTTCTCCTGACCCTTGTTCCGGGGGAAACACGCAAAATTATGATTTTCAAAACCTATCTATACATAAATAGAGTGCACTTTACTATTCTATATAGACCCGAAGAGCATTGTATGAGCATAGGACATAATACAATACTGTGCGAAATTATTTTACAATAAATAAATAAATAAAGTCATTTCAATTTAAGCCTTCTGCCTCGTATACCTATCTAGATATTAAAATTTAAATTTTTTTGAAGTAGGGACAAAAGGAGTGTGAAATAGTCCCAAACTATTTCGGGACTTTATTCTGACGTACACTGGAAATAAGTCACAACAAAATTTTAAACTTTTGTTCCACAAACAAGGGTGGAGGCCAAGCATCTACTCATATAACCAACCTATCAACAGATCAATAAAACTTACGAATTTCTGCAGTGCCTTCCAAGCGGAAGTGCTAGAAGTTTGCGAAGCTGCTAAATATCTTGCGGCATGTGGAATAGTTGATACAAATATCGACATCTTCATTGACAACCAGGCGGCACTTAAAGCTATAATTACAAAGTCAAAACTAGTAGACCTTTGCCACAGCGACTTGAAATTACTAGGCGCAACGAAGACAATTACCCTTAGATGGGACATAGTGATATATACGGGAACAAAATGGCAGTGGAATTGGCCAGAAGTGGGTCATCTTTGGATCCGAGCCAAACCGAATATTCTTTAGTTATGCCACTAGGAAAAGAAAAGCTGAGAATTCATCAAAATTTTCTCAAAACCGCCAACGACAGATATTTGTTTCGTGTGATGACTTGTGATGTGGTGTGTTGAGTCCAAATAAATCTTTTACCGATTGCGGCATACCACGCTGTGTCGGAGACATATTTTCCAGGGAAGAGAATAAGTAAATAGCGAAACATAAGATTATTTTGCACATTCAGCATTACAACACATGACTCCACAACACACCACACGAGATAGATTTGGTTTGTATAGTATATATGGGACGTATATGTCCACTCAAATGAGGTTAAAGTCACATGGGAACTTATGTCCTTGCGCTGCCGATGAATAACTCGTGTCCCATATTGGACAAAATATGTCTGCACCTATCTCCCGAAGGTAGTAGGATTTGGATATAAGTTTCGTAATGAATTTGGAACTTATTTCGAACAAAAATGAAGAAATATCCCTAAAGGTTTTATGTCTCAATGAATAAAAATGCATTTTAAATATTACTGAAATAAATTTTAAAGAAATAACGTCAACAGATCAATAATGGTGTTGGCATTTCAACATTTTTATAATTCTCTAAGAGTATACGAACGCCACCCAGGTGCAGATCGAATATTTTTCGTATAACAAAAATGGTTGTTGTGTTTTTTTTTTGCACAGCAATGTTTATTGAAAAGTAAAGCATTCACATGTGTCATGTGTGTTTTTGAATAGTCCCTGACCATCATCATTGAATTAATGCCTTAAAGACTGTTTGATGTTTTTTTTTTTTTTTGTATAATATTTTTTTAGCTCAAATGTCATCGAAATATCACTAGACAATCATTAAAGTGAAAGTAATTAATGAATATGCCCCCATCTTTTGGCTTTGGGATAGTTATTGGAATTTGTCATTGCATCCGTGTCGGCGACGACGACCGACGGCGGCGGCGTGGGTGGATAATTCTTTGTTTACATAAAACTGAGAACACAAAATTATATTCTCATCTTGTCGGTTTGTTTAATTAAACAAAAAAGAATGATTCAATGATGATGTGTGTGTGTATAGTGTTATACTGTATAGCAATGTTAGGCGGTGAAACATTTTTATTTGATTTAACGAGATGCTGTGTGCCATGACATTTTTAGTGGATTGAATCGCTGGGGAAATAAACAAAATTCGTTATGAGGTGCGAAACGATATGCCTTACGACTTCACTAGCTCCGAAATTCCTTTAGGCATAACACAAGCATACATAATTTTGATTCAAAGTACATAATTCAGTATACAAGCAATTTCTAACATATGTACAAAATTTACGAAACAAGTGACAAATTACAAAACTCTGAATCACGTGTGAACGTGCAGCATAATTTTGTATGCGTTTTATGCGCGTATTTACACACACAGCCACAGTATGTCAAAAGAGAGAACCATATATAGAAAGGAATCCTTATTATACAAACCGCGATTTATAAATTAATTTTTAATTAAAATTTGACATGTCTGTGAAGTTGGGTGAAATATAGGATTTCACACTGTCATTTAATTGAAGTTTGGATAAATATTTTATTTATGTTTGTTTTAGAGGCACATTGGCAGTACTATAGAGCTTTTGGATATACAACTTCAGTAGCACCAAATAACAATAAAACCAAAAAAAAAAAAAACAGCCAACTTTATATACAGATGGGGATATGGTAAATTAAATTTTACTCTTGAGAGTTATAAACAAATTAGATCAATAATTAATAGCATCATAGTGATGTGCTGTGCTGCTGGAGATGATGATGATGATGATGATGATGCGGTGATGGCGAATGGGATGCGTTTTGGGTTCAATTAAAAATCTGTGAACGAATTAGATTTAAGTCGATTTGGGTCAATTAGAAACGTGATAATGTTTTCTTTTTGTTTGAATTAAATGAAATTGGAATTGGAATTATCCAATTTTGAAAAAAAAAAACAAATTGGGTCAGAGTTGTTCAGATTAGATTTTATGTAAATTAGAATGACAAAATGTTCTGAAAAAATGTGTTAGTAAATTATCGATACCACTTCCTTTGTTCACTGTCTTCGTGTAAATTTCCTCATGCATCTTTTATAATTCCCCTACATAAAAAAGGAAGAAAGGATAAAACTGCCATTAACCAAACTTCCGGCTATTCAGAAACTTTTCGAAACAATTATTTGAAAGACATTACGTTTTTACACAAAATCGTTTATTGTTTTTAACAATGGGTTTTCTAAGGGCTATTCGACTGTCATTTTTCTTATAGAGTTAGCGGAGTTTTGTATTAATTCCTTTAAAAATAAAAAGGTGTGAGTGCCGGGACACAGATTTGTAAACATAAAATTAAATATTCAAGTGCTGGTTTTACATCACAGAACGTGACGAGTTAGAACTGTCAAACAAATTTCAACTTAAACTCAACTCGATTTTTCGATTTACTTTGAAGTACGAACAAACGTACCCAATATTGAATGTATCCAATTTACATCAACGTATCGTAATGTGTAAGATCACAACGTAATGTGTCACAGAAATTTCGACGTTTTTAGTTTACCCTACCGCCGGCATATAAGTTTACACATCAAAAAAAGCAAGTGAATTTTGTTCTGACAGATTTTAGAAAGGCATTTGACAAACTGTCACATTTTACTCAAAATATGAGCAAGTTGGGGTTTAGCGTGAATTTCATCAGACAGATCCTATTCAATTTTCATAGTTCCACAGGGCAGCCATTTGGGTGCAATTTTTTTAAATATTTATTGCAATTCTTTTTATATTTATTTTTAATGATCTCCCTTCAGTTTAAAAATACTCTAACTGTCTTATACATATATGCTGATGATATTAACATATTTAAATCCATTCCTAATAATCTTGACTGCGAAATGCTTCAAATTGATTTTCATTTAATTTGAAAAACTTTTTGCCGTCACTGATTAAATTGATCAAATGAACAGCACCACTCAAAAGAGTCTGATGATTGGTGAAATAGCTATAACTTCAGCCTATAAAAACTTGGTGGTTGCTCACCCAAATGTTGTTGTTTCATTCAACCCTTCAATACTAATATGATAATGTGAAAGCTTGACAGCCTAACTGCCGTGTTATCGTACATAAACCTCTTTCAAATTGTTTTTTGTTATAAATATCGACAAGTGTAAGATTATAAATTTTACAAGAAAAATTGTTAATGATATTCCTTTTACGGCTGCTATAAAATAAGAATTGAAAAAAATCAAAAAGATTCTTAAATTTTGGTCTCAGAGGCTTAGGCTGGGCAGAACGCATTAAATTTGCCCTAATATAATAGCCGGTTCAAACTTATTAATCTACCTAGTCTAGAGGCTAGACGTTCATATTTATGTTTTTTTTGTTAAACATATTGACGGCAATATTAATGCTTCAAACCTTTTTTCCCGCGTTAAAATGTTCCAAAACGTATTTATTGAACGAATTTTCGATTTATTTGGTAGAAATCCTGTTCATGTGAATGAGATTGGTGAGATCTCCGAGATCTCATTTCCTCAACATCCCTAATAGAAGAACGATTAAAGATAAGAATTTAAGATATGTAATTTAAAGAAAATTTACATATTTAAGCACACTTTATTGAATGACATCTAAGAGATGTTTTAAGAAAATCTATAATAGCTACGGCTGATAGTACATAAATGAAAAATTGAAAATCGATGTTTTGTTGTCATCTTTATTCAATGACGCAATATCATGCCTTAGCCTTTTACATTTTGTATTTGATTTTTTTTTATAACATTTTATGATTACAGGTATTAAGAAGAACGTTGTGTACCCTGCGAATGACAAAAGAATTTTTGAAAAAAATATTAATTCATGTCAAAGACCTAATAACAAAGATCCTGACCTTGTATTAAAATATTACTCTGACATATATACCTATATCATATAAGTTGTATTTTTGTATTTAATTAATCATTTGAATTTTTTAGTTAAGTTTATTTTTAACACACAAGCAATAAACTGGGTGCAGTATTTTCGGAAATTCCCATGCAAAAACTGGATTTATTCTGCGCAAATAAGATTAAAATTAAAAGCTGTTTGATTAATGTTATAAGTCATAATATTTTTTATATATTTTTATATGTATATTGTTTAGGCAAAGGGTGTTTGTTTTAGAAGAAGGTTAGTTTTTTAAATTGGCAACACTGTTTGAATGAATGAATTAATATTTTGGGGTATTAATTGCAGTGCGACCTTGAGATCTATTGTGCCCCCCTTTTAGAACTAGATGAGAGTGCAAATTTACAGCTCTTCCTCCAAATAAGTTTCTTTGAGGAAATTCAGTATTATGAGCAGCGTTACCACTTCCGGAAAAAAATTCGAAGTAGATTTGAAGAAAAAAAGGAAGTAGATTGAGAAAAATCAAAGTAGATTTCAAAATGAATTTTTTGTATGTATGTAAATCTATACATTTCAAAACTATCAAAACTATCAAAATAGCCTTTTACGGCATTAAGTCCACAAAAAATGGGCGTTTTGGTTCACTTGGAGGTTTATGCGGTTAAATAACGCTTTTTAAATTAATTAAAAAAAACATAAATTATTTTTAACTTCATTTTTACATTAATATTTTTTTAGACATGGTTTATTGAACAAAAAAACTTAAGTCATTTCTTTTTTTTTTTTTTAAAGAAAATTAAAATTAATAAAATTAAATTTAATTTAATTATACAAAAAAAGTAATAACAAAAAAAAATAAATTTGTATATTCACATATATACATAGGTATGTATTTTTAAATTAATTTAACTAAAAAAACCAAAACCAAAAAATATTAATTATTTCTACATGTTAATTTTTGTATAATATTAATACTTAATTTTGTTTAACAAAAACAATTATCTCAGACTTCATGTTTATGTAGGTATACTTTAGTAATTATTTTTTGTTTTAAAAAAGAACATTCATATTGGTTTACCTACTCTTAGTATAAGTTCTTACAAAAATAAATAACAAAGATTTCACACTTTGAAAAGTTTTTAGGAATAAAAAAAAACTTTAAATTGGTTTTGGTTCACATTTTTTTTAGATTTTTTGTGGAAATTCTGGGGTTACATACTAGATTGAGAAAAAAGAAGTAGATTTTGCTGTTTTTGGTGAAATTGAAGTAGGCTGAAAAAGAGATTTTTAAAATGAAGTAGATTTCAATATTTTGGTGATGGTGCGAAGTAAGAAGTAGATTTTAATTTTTTTTGAAAATAAGGAGTAGATATACTTCAATTGAAGTAAAGTGGTACCACTGATTATGAGTATTTTAAGAGAGGGTAATTCGCTCTGTTCTATGTGGTGACGCCCCAGATATCTATGTCTTTGATGAACAAGTGCTTCACAACTGTACCTAAGATATGGTCTGGTGTCTCCTCTTGGGTATTGCAGAATCTGAAAATGGCATTGCTCACCAAGCCAAGGGGGCTGAGGTGTCTTTTAAGTTTTCAATGGCCAGTGAGGAGACCCGTTATTTTCCTCAATTTTTTCCTACTTAAACTGATGCAGGATGTAAAACGTTCTTGGTTGTAATTCCCAAGTAGCAGTTTTGCCTGTTTCTAATGACAGGTAATTTGACAGCTGACAGATGATTTGTACTCGGTACAATTCACTATTTTACCATGAATAAAGCAGAACACCTGAACCAATGCAATTGAAAGATTTGTACGCGCTCGACTAAGCTTCCTTATTATTTCGTGAAAGACACTTCAATAAGACTTTTGTTTCTTAAGCAAAACATACATGCGTTATCCATGCCTTACATGTAAATTTGAATCAAGAATGGAGTGCAACCCTTTGAAATTGGCCTGATTTATTTTTTATAAATAAAGATGTATGTAGATTGTTTAAAAAAACTGCTAGAAAAACGAAACTTTTTAATCGAATTATTATTTAAATACAACTGAATAGAATTATAATTTTTGTAAACAAGTAAAAAAAAAAGAAACTCCACTTTACAAAATTCCTTTAACCCTTCTTATTAACCCACCTATTCAATGCAAATCAATCTTCACACAAAAATACAAAATTTTACACTAAATTAAAAACACATTGTCACTCTCAATTATACGACACTAAAAATAGCCAAACAAATAAAAAAAAACACCAATGAAGAAAAATCCTATTCGGCCTGATCTCTTCTAACCTCATGCCAGATATCTCCATAGATACAAAAAAAAAAAAAAAAAAAATTGAACAAACTGCAAGAACTAAACATTACAAAAAAAAAAAAAAACTCCTTGCACCATCGTGGTATAGTGTAATAAAAATATGTACGTTCGTTCAATTCAACACACTTGTGCCATATGTGCTCCTTAAACATCAGCATCATCATGCAACAAGCAATGGAAAATCCACACGAAAATGCCTGAATTAAAAAAAAAAAACCAACGAACGAACGAACAAAAAAACTTCAATATTTTTTGTTTTCGAAAAGTATCTTCCTATCCTTAGTTTAAATACTGTGCATCATGATGTCGTATAGTTTATTATAGGTACAACTCTTGTGCGTACAACAACGCACCCTCAAGCCAACAACTTCAAGACATTACTTTACTCCAAAGAGATAGATATAATATAGCCTTTAAGTCGTTCGAAAAACTCTAGTTTTTGTGGTGACACATAAGTTCAGAAATAAGTTCAAAAACACCCGAAACGTATATAGTTTAGTTCAAGTTTTTTTTTCGTTTGTTTGTTTGTGTTTTTTAATTTAAGAGGACTTGGATTATACTCTTTTTCGGATCGCGTCCTAGTGAAGTGTTCTTCTGTTCCATTGCAAACTGCAGGAAAATACATCAATTAACGGCACCTAAAATAGACGATAATTTGAGTCATAGGATTTTCCCGCGCGTTATTTTAAGCGATTCGCGATTTCGCTGATTTAGTGCGTTATATGAAATGGTATATGTTTGGAAAAGACGTGAACTTGTTTGATATATTTTTTGGCACGCTTATTCGATCAAACCGGAACAATGTCGAAATAGTAAATGTTGTTAGTGTTTGTCTTTTATAGTGAAATGTCGCAATTAGTCACAATTCAATCATCAGTTTCTCCGGGCAACAGTCGCATTAAGCACGTCGAAATGTTTGGACAGCCAGCCACAACTACATCGCCAGTGACACAGACATCAAATGTTCTCACACCAACGTCACCCTACCCAACTTTTCACTATACCGGCCACAATAATGTTATGTACGGTCAAGAACTCGTCACCTCACTTGACATGAAGGCTTTCACCAGCCAGTATCCAGACTTTACCGATCCGTTTCCATCGTGTGCCGAAACACCAAGTTCGGTATTCAGTGAGACATGCACCCCAAGTGGTTATAATACGAGTGACATTGTCCTGCGGGAGGATGTCTTTCGCTTCGAACCAGAAGATATTGAACGATTGACCAAGACCTATCAGTATGGCGAGCAAACTTCAGCAATGCCCAAGACCACAACCGCAAGTATAAACTTTGACATCGAATATTTTAATTATGATGAGATCAACTGCCAATCGAAGAATCAGTCACCCTGCTCGTCGCCACAACTGACAGATCCATGGATGACGTTTAACTTGCGTGACACCTACCCAGCCTCAGGAACATCACCGAAAATCGAAAACAACAATTCTGGTTTCACATATTGCTATCCCGCCGCAGCCGCCTCCGCCGTCGAACATCATGAGCAGTTGAATCAGATACCGCAATATCAAAGCCCACGTAGTGTTATTGACAGTGCGAGGCTGAAGGAGGAGACTCCTTCCTTCGTGCTTGTCGAAGATGACAGCAGGACTAATCGGGAAGATAAATTTATTCTGCACTCGTTCCACAAGTTTCCATCGATGAATGGCGCTGGTACGTTCGAGGCGACGTCGTCGGCATCATCTTCATCGACGATAAAATACTCACCGACATCAACTACACCTAGGACAGAACAACTTCTGCACGTGGAAACATTTGCCTATGATGAATTGGTCTCACCCAACCAGCATCAGCATGCGAAGCAGCTCCATCACCACCACCACAACTACAGCCCGAAAAGTGACGAATCCAATGATTCGTATGAACACCTGCCGGAGAACTACAATAGCAGTGAACTGATGATGCATGAAAAACCAAATCGGGAGCACAAGGACATCTGGACAATCGGTGAAATCAAGGGGGAGGACGAGCTCCAAGAGGTTGTCATCAGCTCGTTTTCATCCTCACCGCTGTCACCGCTACCGCCACCAACGACAACGACGACGTTGTCATCAACAACAACATCAGCAGCATCAGCGTTCGATGATAATATTATTGTCAATAGTGTCCTTGCTGTTTCTACCCTTGGTCCCGACGATGATAATGACGATGATGGTGGAAGTCCAGTTGGTGATGGTGGTGGTCACGATATTGATGATGATGATGATGACGATTCAGTGTTTATGGAAATCCAAGAAGAAACGCCTTACAATTCATCACATCATCCAAGCATAGCCGATGTCCACGATGACGATGGCCAACAATCAACACCGTCATCGCCATCATCATCATCGCTGCTGCTGCATCAATTGGAATGTCTATGGACAGACTGCAATGAGGTATTTCCCAATCAAGAGGAATTTGTAGCGCATATCGAAAAGCGGCATGTTGATGTGAAGAAGGGCGAGGATTTCTCTTGCTTCTGGGTGGACTGTCCAAGGCGATATAAGCCATTTAATGCTAGATACAAATTGTTAATACATATGCGAGTTCATAGTGGAGAGAAACCAAACAAATGTCCGGTAAGTTTATATAATATGTATATTGATTTGCAGTTGTTTTGCATTTTCCTTTTTTTGTTTAAATTTATTTTTGTCTATAATAAATACTCTGTGTTCACATACGGCATACCTTTGCCTACTTCTGTTATGTTGGGGCAATAATGTTGAATGGAATTAAATAAATATCGATAAATTGCTGCCCAATTTATTTATTCTTTTGATTAAAATATGCGAATAACTTAAAATACTGGCAAATGCTACATGAAATAAGTGGCAGATAAAAATTTCAAAAATTGATAGTTTATCAGTTATTTTTAATTGAATTTTTCAAAAGTTCAAGTGAGGATTTTTAAAACTTATGTTTTTTCCTCATATGAGACTTATACAGATCTACATATGTCTGATTTTCGTCAAAAAAAATATGTAATTGAAAATTGTTCAAATTATGGGGGATAATTTTGTTGGGACCATTTTTCACCTTTGGTTTGAAAAGATTTTTTTTTTAAATAAAATTTTGAAGCTTATTCAATATGAGAAAAGTTTATTTATTTTATATATTTTGTTTGGGACCATTTTTCATCACTAAGTTGTTTTTAATTCTGATGACCTATAATAATCATTTAAAAATCAGAAACAAATATTAAATGCAGTTTGAACATATTCCGTAATAAAATACTCTTCGTGAAATTGTAAATTTCCTTACCTAAACATGACTTTTTGTTAAATTAGCTAAAAATTCCTTGGAACAATAAACAAACAAAAAAAACGTTATTATTAATATTATTCGTTGTATAATAATATGTATAAATAAATATTTTTCCGCTTAACTTTGAAGCGACTTGATTATTTCTATGAACTGATTTTTAATCAAACCAACAAAATAGAACTAAGAGATACGCTTTAGGTATATTTTTAAGGCAAATCCGGTGTTTTTTTTTTTTTTTATCAAAAATGCTGGTTTTAGGTCCAATTTCACAGTGCACACTGACAAGAATAGGTGCGGGACTTTAGTTTCTCACATTGGCACTAAGTAAGTGGTACTTAAGTGCAGACTTAATGCCTGATTCGCAATGCGACGAAAAAGCGAGACTTCGACGTGACGAGATCTCTTCGTAGATGCTCTCTCTTAATCACGAATTTAAAACACCGAAATAATATATAATAAAGCATTTCTCGTCGTCACGTTCGTCAAAAGGTCGAAAAATTGAACAAAAAAAAAAAACGCGACGTTACGACGAGAATCGCTTCATTATGTATTATTTCATTGTCTTAAGTTTGTGATTAAGAGAAGAAAACAGTGAAGAGATCTTGTCACGTCGACGCGACGTCTCGCTCTATCGTTGCATTCTGAATCAGGCATAAGTGTCACTTAGTCAGGTAAGTCTGTAGTATTGCAAAGTGGCGACTTAAGTGATACTTCGACTGTGAAACTAGGCCTTAATGTTAGTTGTTAAATACACAAAAAAAATAACTTGCTAAGAAAAAAATTATTGTATTTAAGTGCGAAGAAATTTTTTCTTCCAGTTCCCTCTTAACTACCAAGAAAAAATAAATAAATAATAATTTTTTTAAGAAATTCT
Organism: Epistrophe eligans; assembly: GCA_951394125.1. NCBI lineage: Eukaryota > Metazoa > Arthropoda > Insecta > Diptera > Syrphidae > Epistrophe > Epistrophe eligans. Next base: position 51,152,028 of record OX596028.1, on the reverse strand, counting down.
ATGACTAAATTTTAAAGTTCTGTTAGCTATTATGTTCATTCTAAAGATGAATCATGTTGTGTGAAAATAGGAATAAAATAATACAGGAACACCCAGTTTTGTTTAAAATAAGGAGTTTTAATTTTATTTTGTCAGAAATATAAAAATTAGTCAAAATCATCTCAGTTGTTTTTAATCGAAAATCAAAGGAATGGTTTTATGGGAGGTACCGTTGATAACAATTTTTCCGATTATTTTTTTAAAATAAAATATAAGAAGCCTTTTTGTAAAAAAAATACTAATTTTTTTTTAAAGTTGTGGGAAAGATTTGGGAAAAATTGTACTGCAGTTAAAGTTTTTAGTCTTAAAAACTAAAAAAAACCTGTCGATTGAATCCCCAAAAATCGCTTTTTGGATTAAAAAAAAATCGAACCACTTGATTAGGCTGCAACTTAAAGGACATGACAGATAGGGAGAATTGCGAGACCCACTTTTTTCAACTTTGCTATCAACGTTATGTCAAGTTTGATCAAAATCTCGTAATTAATAATGAATCATGTTAAAAAATCACAAAAAAAAATCTGCACCTCAAATTGTAGGTATGTTGTGTTTTTTTTGTTTCTATTTGAAATTTATCGCAAAAAAAAATGATTTTAATGAATTTTTCCACTGAGAGCGATGAATTCGATCAAATAAAGTTTTAAAAGCTAAATAAAGTTTAAATGAACGGATTATTTTGTTATCGCTGTAAAAATCATAATTACAATTCTAACAGTACAGAGTTCTGACATGAGTTTCTCTCCATTTATACGTGTTTGCAATTATATTCAAACAAAGAAACACATTAAGAAAAATAGTTAGTAAAATAAATAAATAAACCGTAGGCACGTTTTAAATTTTATTTTTAGAGGAACATACCACAAACCTAAAGAACGTTATAATTAATTTTTTTTTTTTTTATTAAATTACCATTCAATTTTCAATTCAACAAAGGAATTAGATTGAAATTTAAAAATAAACCACTAAAAAATTAATACTAATATCGGAAAATAAACACTTTGATCGAGGTTCTAAGCAGCTTAATCCAAAACTCAACACCCGCTACTAATTTTTAATTATCAATTTAATTGTAAGAAGATAGATAATCTTGTCTCCGAGGGCTTTGCTTTGCCGCCGCCAGCAAAGAAAAATCCTTAGCTTCTTCATAGAAGTTTGTTATCAATTTATTTAAATATATAAATGGTACAATATGTTGAATTTACTATAACAGACAAATTGATTGAGCTTCATGAATATTCAAATTAAATAAACAAATTTAAGCAATTACCATCCTCGTCGTCCATTGAACCCTCTAGCACTTTATCAAATGATATTCTAACAAAAAGAATCTCCCTCCTCCAGCCTAACCCCATCATACCCTACTGCTATATTAATGAAACAGTCTGCTTGATAAAGAGAGAGAGAGAGTTCTGCTGTGTTATTATAATATATAGATGATGCTTTCTTTATAGAAAATATTTACGTTTATTCGACCAGCAAATTGAACAATAACTTTCAAGAAAGAGCATCCTTTTAGCATTAATTATGAGAACATAGAACAAGCGAAAGCAATCCTCTTTTCAATATTTCAAAAACAATCTCTTCTATATTTCTCAACTAAAAGTGATGCAGATAAAAAATAAAGCTACATAGGTACAAGAGAAATGCACAAAATTGATAGATATACCTATAGCTATTTATAAATATATAACAAAAAACTCTTAAGTAAATAAGTTCACTAGGTTAGCTTATAGACTTGTTTATATATATATTTTTTGAATTTTCATTACAATATAGCTTAAAGTATTCTTCGAAAGGATTGCAAAACGAACCAAGCAAATTCGCAATTGTTGTTTTCCTTGTGCTATTTGATCAAAAATGGAAGTATGATTTGATTAGGCAAAGAGATAGCTGAAAGCGCACAGAGCAACAGTCAGCAAGTCTTTTGCAAAACGAGTTGTGTTAAAAAAAAAAAAAAAAAAAAAAAAAAAACAAGATAAAGTTATAAAAAAAAGGAATGCTCCAACGGGAAAGACAATTTTTATGCCTCATGGGATCAAAACAACAACTGAAAGTAACGAAGAATCCTTCGGCAATGAGAATTTCAAAAATCTTCCATTCATTGCTAATGAAAAAGCAGAGCAAGCAACTCGAATTAAAAATAAAAATAAAAAAAAAAAAAAAAACTTTGAGACATTACTCATTAAAGGGTCTGTGAATGTTAACCTACGAACTTTAAAGTCATATTCGAGAGAAGATTTATGTGGACGAGTAATCCACATTTAAACCAGCATCAATAATTGCACAAAACTTGTTTTAAAGAATGCTATGTTTTTTTGTGATTTTTAAATGTATGTATGTATTAGAATTATAAGATAATTTAAAAATATAAATGCGACGCGTGTACTTTCAGTTTATGTTTAAAGTTCAAACTTAAAAGAACAAAGGTACCTAATTTAAATTTTTAATTTTACATAAAATAACTTTACATGAAAATTGACATAATTCTTGCATGGAGAACTTTTGATATTATACACACATATGTATATAGTTTTAACTGAACAGTTGTATACATATACAAGTTATTTAGGTAGGTACTTACTACTGTGAGTATTAATAAATAATTGTTTTTTTGGTTTTCATCAAAAGGTAGATACGCCTTGAATACAACTTTAAGAAAAAAAAAACTTTTATATTTAAGCGTAACAATAAAAAAATTAGATTGATTTCTACGTTTTTTTAGCTTGTTACATTGAAATATTATTCTACAATAATTTGCCGTTTATTAGTTGGCTATGACAATACCAATGTTGTTGTGCAGTGTTTTCTATGTTTTTTTGCTGGTTTGATAAATTTGAATGATTTACTGCTTAATAAATTGTCAAATAGTTATACTTGAAAAAGAATTGACAATTTAAACTTTGTCATGCAATGATGTCATTTTTTTCGAAGTTAGCAAAGTCCCGCTCAAAAAGGTGTAAAAACCAGTTGTATAAAGTCAATAAACCATTATATTGATTGTTAATTTGTTGTTAATTTGTTTGTTGTAATAATATATCGTTCAATTCTTTCTATGTATGTAGTATATACAAAAAACATTACACAACAAAATTGAAATTGTGACAACTAATTAAAGACAAGATTCTCTGATTGTCTCTTATGTAAAAAGAATAATTTAACATATCAAGTCTATATCGGTATCGAAACTATATATAGTACGGATCTGACTCTCTTCTTATAAATAGATACGAAAACAGGTTTATAAATAATAAAAATTAATACAAAATTCATTTGAACAATTAATTTAAATCGATTTTGTGTTTAAACTTAATAATAATAACCAGATTTGCACTTGCTTATAATAGATCAAGTTTTTGTTTCCTATAAAAATATATTCGAGATTTAAATTTAATTGCACAATAATGTCAAAGTACAACAACAACAAAAAAAAGGTTTTCGTCATAATATTATTTGCATGTTTGTTTGCAAAAACTGTGCAACTAATTAAAACGTAAACGATTTGCTTCAATAATTATGGGTAAAGTGTATTTTTTTTGCGATTATAAATGTTTTTTTTTTTTTTGTCTGAAACTTTTAATCCATTCAATGCATTTGCTTTGACAACCTGTTCTTCTAATGTAGAACTACAACATTATAGGGTATGATAAGCTCATTAAACATTAAAAAGTATAAATGACAAGCTCAAAAACGATATAAAATAATTTAACCTTTATCCTATATTTGGCTAAGCCGGAACTATATATTTTATGCATATATTATTAATGTTATATATTATATATTTTGGTGAGATTTTTAAAAAAATTCTTGTTCTTCTTTATCTCTGGACTCTGTTTCTACAAACTCTTAAACAGCCCAAAATTGTCGATCATCTCTCGTTGAGATGGCGTAAGAAGTTTAACATTCACCTTTGTTGGGTGCCGGGCCATAGACACATTCCAGGAAACTGCTGATGAACTCGCTCTGAAGCGCTTTAATCATTTTTAATCTGTAAGCAGATCACACATTAGCTCCATAATAGGTGTCATAATAGTTAGGCACGCCAGGCGACCAAGGGTCTACTCAGATGATTTCTGCAGAAGCTAGATGGATGAGGAAGAGGAGAAAATAATTTCTCACCTTGTTTGTACCTATCCTGCTCTGTAACAGAGATGAAGACCCCATTTAAGTTACTTCTACTACAACGATCCGAGTGATCTAGCAAATACTTCTATAAATAATCTTACATGCTTCATAAGTAGCTCAAAATGAAAGTTAAATGAGTAGGGAAAAGCTTTCCTATAGATCCATGTGGTATCACAATGGACCAACTATTGGTCTAAGTATGTCAATTTTTCCACCGACAGCCACTTTTACCTAATCTAACCTAGTTCTTCAATTCAGGGACAAGCTGATACATTCATGCATCAATTTCGAAAACATTTGTTTCGTTTTAACATTTTTGAAAAGCCTCTTGCTTGTTTTATCTTCAATGATTTTAACATTGCTCTTTAGTGAAATAGTCAATTTAATCACTCCCCTTGTATATTTTCACCGCAAAACCCGTTGTTCGCCAGTTGAGATTAACTTTGACGAACCATTAAAAAATGTTTTCTTTTAATATGATGGTGCGAAAGCTTGGCAGCATAACTGGAAGTGTGTTATTACACAAAAACCCCTTATAAATTCTTTCTTTCGTACTACACGAATGTCGAATTTTTACCAATATTTAGTTTTCCTTTCCATATTGGTATTTACATTTTTAAGATAGATGCAGATGCCTTTATTTTTTGAAATTATTTTCTATATGAGGTTGAACACCACTTGCCAATAAAATGGTGTCACATGCCTACCGAAGTGATCCAGGGGTGGAAACGTGTAAGGTGATTTGCGATAAGTGATTGTCACAATCAACCAAATTCGTCTGTGTAAGATGATACCACATTTGATATCTAAAGAGTTACCACAATCATTTTCCAAAACATTTGACGTTTCTGCTGCAGTGCGAGTTACCACCAACCTAAATATAAATATATAATATAAATAATAAAGATTCATGTGAACGAAAAAGCTTCCTACATCCCAGAATATGAAGAAAATTTAAGAATTTAATTGCAAAGAAGTCATTTTCGCTCTATAATTTCGATAGCTAATAAGTTATAACAAATATTTGATTTGATATATTTTTATGGCAACCATGTTTTTGACAAATGTCATTTGAAAGTATTCATTTGAATTGAATTGAGCTGAATCACGTTACTCAATGACAATCATATGGTTGATATGACAATCACTTATCACCTTAACCGATTCCACCCCAGGTTCATCAGTAACATGATATTAAACAAGAAAGTCCTGCAAACAAAATATTGAAAAATATGGTCCCAGTTTCCAAACTCTAGGAACACCTGTGTTTGAATTGAAAGTCAAAAAATCTATGTTCAGAAATCCAATAATTCAAGTTACGATTTTGTTTACCATGAAGAATTATTAATTCAGTAACAATTCAAAGGTTTTGGTCATCACAATTTCAAAAGTTATAATAGTTGTTTCTTCCATGTTTGATATTATCTCGTTATGTGTTTTGATGACAGATAAAAATCTTTTTTGAGTTTTCTTCAAAAAAAGAAAATCATTCCGCAGTTTTCCAATCACATATTAAAGCACCAATTAAATCAAAATTCATTTCTTTTTTAAATGAACTCTTAAAAGCAATTTAATTTTTAAACATTTCCCTTTTATTCTTCTCTTTTTTTACAGTTCTCTGGTTGCAATAAGGCTTTTTCGCGTTTAGAAAACTTGAAAATTCACCAACGATCTCATACCGGCGAACGACCATACGGTTGTCAATACAAGGGCTGCTTGAAGGCATTTAGTAACAGCTCAGATCGGGCGAAACATCAAAGGACCCATTACGATACGGTAAGTGCTCCTCATCTTGCTATAACACTTGCTATATATGTATATATGAATTTTCTAAGTGAAGTAAAGGTACTTTATCTTGTTGCACATCATTCGAGATGAGTGTGGTGTAATTATCCTTGAAGTTCATCCTAAATGAATTTGAAAATTGAAGATGCCAAGTACATCAAGGAATGTAAAATGTACATGTACAAGAAGTACATGCACAAGAACACATATTTTTTATGTAGGTACTATAGGTACATATATGGTATATTGTGTGTGCACTTGAATTTTTTAGTTGTCCAGTGATAGTAGCAATATATAGCAAGAGCAAAAGTAGCAGCTGTCCGACTGTTTCAAGTGGCGCGCGAGGTATAAACGCTTCGGTGGCGACTCATGATGACGATGAGGACAAAAAACAAGAGTGCGTGTGCAATTTGGTACACATTTTCCAAGCAAAATGTGACACTTTAGCCACATGTTCACCGCAATAAATCAGTCAGGAGCATCCGAATGGAATGGAGTTTGTGCATTTAGCAAAAAGGGACACGGCAAGTGTGTGTGTGTTTAAAGAGGGACTATAGAGGATGGGATGAGCGTTTTATACGCTCAAACGCGAAACAATAAAAAAAAACAAGGCGAGAAAATGATGGCAATGGCTCTCGTTTTCATTTCACGCAACATAAAATTGTTTTCATGAATAAAATGACGAAAAACAAAGGAAGAAAAAACATTTTTTTTTAATCCGAATAAAAAAAATGGACTTTGGGCGCCGCGGCGATTATGTTTGTTCCGGCTTAAGAGAGCACATTGATTGGTATATGAGTATAGCAATTTTTTTTTTTTTTTGTAATATGTAATGCTAAGCGAATATTGTTTTTAAAAATTGCATAATATTTTCAGAAATAATTTTTGAATGATATTTTTATAGAATTTCGGGGAAATGCAATTATTTTTTCGTCAACCAATTTTTTCGGATTGTAAAATGTCATATGAAGACCGGAAACAGAAATTCTATTTGTAAAGAATAACACTTAATGGATGAATTTTTGCAATATTTTTTAAATGTTTAAGAACAATATCCATTTTATGAGAGTAATATATGTAGATTTGCATAGTTTAGAAACCATTTTTAACAGTAATTTTTTATAATAACGAATTTTTAGTAAATGTTTTCATTAAAAGCTTTTTAAGGTTCTGTTGGTTTTATTGAAAACGAACTGGCTTCACACGGATAGAAATATTAGTTCTATGAGCACCTACTTATAAACACATTTTCCAGCTTGCACTACCTAAAGACAGAGAAGTTTTTTTCCGCGGGTGCGGCCTCTTGCGAGAAATCTTTTATCATGAAAAAATGAGCCTATTAGCAAGAAATTTTAGTTTAGATACCTGCATTTCTTCAGATAAGACGCAAACAGAAAATAGTTAAGCAAAGGCCCTGATTCTCCATGAGCTAATATATTGAATGTTTTTTTTTTTTTTGTGAATATGTAACCTGCAGACTTTCAGTGCAAGATTTAAGTTAAATTTGAGTTAACTTACTCTATCATTCTTGCATAAGAATGCTATATTATTTTTTATTAAACAAATGTCTTTAAAACCAGGATCTTGAGGTGTTGGAGGAAAGCTTAGGATTGGAGGCTGACTAGTGACTGCACTTTCTTCCCAACAACTGTGTTTAAAGCAAAAGTAATTTAAATGCGTCTGGAACCTGAACTCGCGTCTATGGAACTAAGAGATTGAGGTGTCGTCGAAAGAAAGCTTGTGGTCTGAGGAAATATTTAAGATGACCGCACTTCCTTCCTGACATCTGGATGTCGTTTGTTTTTGTTTTAAGCCAAAAACTTGATGAATTTAACCATTATCTTCTTTGGCATTTTCTAAGTCACCTCTGCAGGATTTTAGTCTTGCACATATAAAATATACCCATAAGTAAAAATTATCAGTTAAAACTTACAAACTAGCAACATAAAACATATCAGAATGCCAATGAAAATTAAACCTAACCATCAATTTTGTAGTCTTACACAAGCTATAAAAATATATTTTAACGAAAAACTCAACATAACTGGAGGCCCAAGAATTGGGGCCATGATTTAGCCTTTAACCGGACCTGAAGAAAATTCATTTAAAATTGTAGATTTTTTTTTTTTTAAATCAAAAAAAAAAAAAACATCAATTCTATTAAGTTTTTTTGAATTCAAATCTTTTCAGTTCTTTTGAATTAAGTTCTTTAAAACATTTTATTTTTTTATAACAAACTAATCACATATGGAGTTAACTGTTTTTGATTCTAAGCCAACTATATTTTTAAATAAAAAATATAATTTTGTAATCTCCCAAATAAAAATTAACTACGGGTTGTTTAATAATTTTGTGTTAATTTTGTGTAACTTTACTTTAAAATGCAACAATACCCACGACAAATCATGTATCTCATATCAACTTCATTTCAACAGCCTTCAAGGCTTTTTTTGCATTTACATAATTATGTATGATATTTCTGTATTATCAGTCACTAAAGAAAAAGCTCGTGCTCTTTAAAAACTCGTTTTATCTTCCCTTATATATATATATACATATGTATTTTTCAAAGTTTTCAATTTTTAAAATAAAAAATGTCATTCATCTTCCCAATTGATTTATAATTTTATTTTATTTTTTAATTTCAGAAACCATATGCATGTCAAATAACCGGATGTACGAAACGTTACACAGATCCATCGAGTCTCCGAAAACACGTAAAAAATCACTCAATTCGTAATGGCAACATAAATGGCCGTCGAAAATCCTCTAGTTCGTCCACAAATAATTCAACAACCACATCGATAACGGCATCAGCGGCATCACGGCAACAATTGTCGAAAATCCGTCGCCATTCCGAGTCATCACTGGGCCAAACGAAATTGGTGACAACACCAACTTCAACCACGCACAACATAAATTCCGTCACCGCCTCAATGATCTCATCAAACATTCAATACAATAAGCCGGCTAGTAATCAGCACCTGAGCACCTTGCGTCAGCAACAGCCTCAAGCGGCCTACCAGAACCACCATTTCCAACAGCAGCGCCCTCTGCACACGTTACACGAATCCGATGATTTTTTCCAAAGTGATTACCTGCTGTTCGAGGATGCATTTGCCACTGCTTCAGCCGTGGGTAAGAATAACAAATCGTCCTCCTCGGCAATGGCCATGTCTGGGAGATCCACCAAAACCGGAACGGAGCCCACATTTAACAGCAATGACAACGGTAACCACACTGTTTGTGCAACGGCGGCCATTAGTGAACATTACCCGACGTCCTTCGGGATCGAGAACATTAAATTACGCCCAACTTACAATCATCATGAGAAACATCATCAGTATGAAAATGGTCCACCAATATCCTCGGACTCCACCATGGCCATTCTAAATAGCCCTACGGCTTCGGCTGATAGCAATTCAATGAACTTTAATGAGCTGTCTAATTGCATTGTTACAATCGAAAGTACTCGCAATGAGAGCTCGATTGATGGATGCCAGACGGGTTTTGTTAGTCTGCATTCCCTTCCATCATCGTCCCACATGGATGATGCGAGTCCCTCGGTGGGTTGCGGTGCAGGCGGCAACCAACCATTAACAGGGCCATCAATGATCAAACATGAATCAGGCCTGCTCGTAGGCGGCAGCGGTGGTGAGGATGGCAGCGGGGATGTTGAAATCGAATGCAATGAATTCGTCTCATTTGAATATGTCAAAAAGCTTTTGTCAGATACATTCGATTATAGTGATTCCGATGGACAACAGATGGCAAGCGGAAATTTACCAACTGATACCAACGGAAGTGGCAGCGAAGGAGTTGACCATGATTTGGAGAATAATTTCGATATGGATTATTTGAATAATTTCATTTAGAAAAAAAAAAGAAAAAAACAAAAGTCAGCCTCACGCAACTAACTGAGCGATTTTCATGATTTTATATTTTCAAAATTATGTGCAATTAAAAAAAAAAAAAATAACAAATTTAAATTAACATTTTAACTTTAAGCTCGTCTTCCAATTATTTTTGTACATTATTAAAAATGTACCAAAAAAAGCATTTCCCAAAAAAACAAAAAAATATAATTAAAATATTAATATTTTATTTTAGAATAATGTTAGAGAAGTTATACATTTTTAATTATATGTACTTTTAGGTATTTTCCAAGTTTTAATTAAGTTTTAAACAGTTTCTTTAAAAGACAATTTTTTAGTTATTATTAAATCTATACACAAGCCCTATAAGCTCGATTAAATTCGATATTCCTCTAAGGACCAAAATAATTATGCAAGTAGCTTTAAATAATAAATACAATTTTTTTTTTTATATTTTTGATATTATAAGTTGTTTGTATAAAAAATGCTTCAAATACAATTTTTACTGAAATTTTAGAACTTTTATTTTTCGCAATGCATGGGTGAGGGTGGGAAAACTATTTTCAATTATAAATACCGCCAATGAGTAATAAATATCGCAATTTGCGCACATACTTATAACACGAATTATTGTGGTTACTTATTGGTTTGTGATTTGATATGAGAGATGAGCCAAAAACCAAACCACTTCACGAAACCGAAAAAAGAAACAACAAAAATGCAAACAAATGTAATGAAAAAAAAAAGTAAAATAAAATAAAATTTTGTCAAAATAAATTTAATTAATAGATAAATTGGTATACTATGAATGGAGATTTTGATTGCAGGGATAATATAGATGGCAAAACAAAATTACTGCTATTTGACTTCTAATAACGCAGCGAAGGAGGAGGTGAAGCGAAGGAATGAGCAGCAGAAGTGATAAAATAGTTTGGTCGCCCCTACAAATAAAAATTAGGTTGACATATTGGAAAAAAGGGTGTGTAGAACCAGAGTACTTAGCAACCCCTTTGATTCAATGTTGTAGGGACCTACAACTTTCTGTCGAATTCAAAGCTAACAGAACTTTATCATGACAAGATATACACTTTTGAAGGTTTTATCATTATCTTGCAGGAAGCAGTATTCCTCAAAAAAAAAAAAAATGGAAGGTGGCATATAGAACAGAGACCAACCGTGCGGTGTGATATAGTCTGACACACATATGGCCAGTTGTACAAATATTTGACCCGTAGTTCAGAAATTTTAACCTACCGATTTCGGATTAACTGATGTTCAGCCATGGTTCAAGTAAAATGCTTGAACGAGCGTCAAACCTAAGCTAATCCAACAAAATCAATGAGTTCAAATCTTAAACGGTGAACAAAAATTGAACTACTAGCTGAATTCACTTCTATCAGTTACGAGGCCAATAAGCTTGAAATAATTTTTAAACAGTAATGACAAAAATTACTTTTCATTAAAGCCAAAACCATGGACATTTACACTATTTTATTTATGATTTATTTCATTTTAAAGTTGTAATTAATATACCCCTAAAAATTAAATACATAAATTCTACATAAATGACGGAAATATTCGACCCTTAACAAAAAACACAGTTTATTTGATTAAAACTTTGAAGTCCTACTTCCTCACTATTATTACCCTTTCTTTTGAATTAAATCCCATGAATTATACCTACATATATGTACATACAAGCAAAACTATGGTCATTAGTCATTATAAGTCACATCTCTGTCAAAATATTATGTTCCTAGTTTTGATATATTTATTTTATTTTTCTGCCCAAGAACAATAACATACCCTTGATTCAATTTTAAATTTATTCAATTAAAATGAGTAATGAATGTTGCTAACACACATCACACATACATATACACATCTATCGAACAAAACCCTTATACGTGGAGACAAAAAGGAAATACCCAAAAAACCCACATATTCATAAACCTCATCAGACGAGGCATTCAAAAATACCAATTAACAACTCGTTTTCAACATTCCAAGTTGTGAGTTTGGAATGGAAAAATATACATATATGCCCCGCACACCACAAACACAATAGCAAAATATTTTTGTTAGATTGTTCGTCGGTTGGTCATACATATTTGGTTTTTTTTCTTTTTTTTTGTGAGAGAAGAGAAAACTTTTCCTCATACATATCACTAACGTTCGTAACTATGACATTGATCAAAAGCGCAATGAAACAGGGAAATGAAATAGTTGTAGAATCGCTCTAAGCAACCACCACAAAAAAGTTGCTTCCATGATAGCCTTCACAGCTTAGCCATGCTTAGCCTTTCTTCATTGTCTGCCTTTGAACTATAGGAACTATAGCCCACCCTTTGGTAAAAATTTACCAGCCAAAGAACCGTATATCGTAGTCGCCGTTCGTGGAAGGGAGGTGCATCATTTCTCCGTTTGACTTTTGTTCGGCGATAACTATTTATATGAATATTCTCAGAGATGTTATACAGGAAAAAAAAAAATAAAACTAGTTTCATTCTAAGTTCTGAAAAAAAAAAAAAAAAATAGTACAGTGTTAAAAATTGCAATTCCAAAACTTTAAAATACAGACAAAAATATAAATTCTATTTCTAAGTATTAATTTAAAGAGACAATTCTATTTCTTTTTCGTATGAAAATTGTAAGTCCTCTGTCACGTAATTCATTAACTATTATTGACTTATTAAATTTACGCATACAGATCTGTTAGAACGTGTGTGACGTCTCTTATTATAAAGGTATGGTGGCTGACGTTTTTGTAAGATGTTGTTCAGCAAAGTTAACGTTCTAAGCTTGAAAAGATTCTCGAGAGTAGCACCGTAAATTGATTTTGAATATTTAGAAATGTGATCGTATTTTCTCAATACGAAAATGTATCTAGCTATACTATTGTATGCAACATTAAGTTTACGCATGTGCTCATAATCACAATTATAAAAAATTTCACAGCCATAGAGCATAATAGGGATAAATAATGTTTTAGCCAGGATAATACGAGCTTTTAGTGGTGTTATTTTATGATTGCTCCATAGTAAACGAAGGCCTCCGTAAATTTTTCCGATCGTCAATCTTATGTGGTAATTTCAAGAAAGTGTCTTTGTGAAGGTTATTCCGACGTTTTTGGCTGATTCGACAAATTCAATTTGTTTATTATTTAAATATATTTCTGGAAAGTCAGATGTGTCGATGGCCTTTCTTGAGATAGCCAAACATTTTGATTTAAGTAGATTAAGGCAAAGTCCGTTTTGCTGTGACCAGCTATGAACATTAACTAACTCCTCATTAACTTCAACAGCAGCATTTTCGACCAAACCTATAGGGAACCTTTTCCACATTTGAACATCATCAGCGTACATATCTAGGTACTTCACACATAGAGAACAATTATAGTCCCAGTATTGAACCTTGTGGAACCCCTCTTTCTAACATGAGAAAATCCGAAACGGAGCCACTAGCCACAACTGCCTGATATCGGAAATTTAGATAGGACTGAACTAGCGTTGCTGAAGAGGGAGAGAAATTAAACTGATTAAGCAACTTATTACATAAGATTTTATGGTTGACAGTATCGAAAGCCTTAGAAAAATCTAGGAGAATTAGAAAAGTTACATTGTCACAATCAACAGCCTGCCCAATTGTTTCTACAACGTTTATTAGAGTGGTTGTGCAGCTGTGTTTAGGACGAAAGCCAGATTGATTTATACATAATAAGTTGTTGTCAGTTAGAAATTTCCTTATCTGACCATTCATTATCCTCTCCAATGCCTTGAAAAGAAATGGTAAAATGGCAATCGGTCGAAACTCATTTAGGTTTTTTGGTATTGGTACAATCTTTGCTTGTTTCCAAGCAGAAGGAAAAACATTCGACGACAAAATGGTATTATAAAGGTGGGTTATGTATTTAAGAGTATACGGGAGTTAGCTTTAACAAAAACGGGGTGCATATCATCGAATCCAATTGAATTTGATTTTACCTGAATGCAACTATCTGAAACGTCGGCTTCATCTACTGTTGAAAAATTAAAACTAGAAAAAGAAAATGAGGTATTCTCAAATGATAAAGCCGCTGTTTCATCAGTGACTTCTGAGTTAGGAAGAGACAAAAACTTTTTATTGAGATCATTTCAATCGACATTATCATAGTTGCTATTTTTTTGCTTGCCAATACCAATATCCCGTAGGTTTGTCTAAAGTTTATGTCCAGCTTGTGCGGGGTCTAATCTTGGAGCAAAAAGAAAGGGTAAATGGTTTTTCAAATGTCTAAAGGTTGTAGTCCCTATAGCGTTATGGTTAGTTCGTTAGGACTGTTACCCCGAATGTATGGTGGTCGAGCCTTAGACCCTGATGCCAGATAATTTTAATTTTCTATTATCTATTTTAATTGTCTAAAGGCCAATTGCTCAAATTTGAATTTTTTATTTCCAACAGAGGTTCAACAGTTTTTCAAAATTCAATCATGTGATAAAAGTCATTTACGCATGCTTAAACCAGGATTAAACCTCAATCCACCAAATAGGTAAGTTTAATTCTTGAACCGAGGTTGAACTACCTTTACCTTCTTGGCCGACCATTCAACGAGGTACTAACAGAATTTACATTGGCGAGTGACGTTTTTAAGGTTTTTTATTTCAGTGTTGAGTGAATCAATATCCAATTTTATATAGGTGTTCCAAGATTCTATACTGTTTTAAATGTCTTTTATTTCGCGGCCTTAGCTCTTCGGTAATTTTTTTTCCGACTCCTCTACTTTTTTTGATAAAAGGGACACAATAAAAAAAACTTTGTGGCGAAGCTTTTCATCCATCCAAGTTTTATCCATGGTTTAAGTTGAAGGTCTATTGCGAGGGGAAGATTAGGACCTTTGGGTACTTCACACAACAAAAATTTAAATTTAATTTGGTCAAATTTATAAAGAAAAGTAGCACTTTTGTCCGAAAAAAAAAAACACTTGAAATCAATAAAAGTCAGCTTATGCAAGACTGAAAACACAATTATGGGCGATTAAATGCGTTTTTTGATCAGAAATAAAAACGTAATTGCTACCAGAGTCAAAGTCACATCGACTCAGCCGCTCATCACTATTAGGAAATCATACAAAATTAAAACCAAGTGAAATATTAGCCCGTACACATTTTTGTAATGTGTTTAATTTTTTTTAACATCCCCGCTATTGTCTCCCCCTGACACCGGCTGCTTTTATATGCTAGGCATTCAACGAACAAATTGCTCCCAACCGCCCATAAATTTCCGACAATTGTGATAAATCAAGACGATGAACTTCTTGCAGCTATCACGTTGAGCTTTAGCCACTTTTTTACTCTTCCGCCTTTAGAACAGTGAAATGTGTGTTCACTATATGTGTCTGTGCAATGTGCACGCGCGGTGTTATAACTGAATGTGTGTACGAATAGTACGAGATATTATATGAACTGAAAATACACCGAAACGAAAAAAACGGAAGAGGCGGAAAAAAGGACTTGCACTCCAGTGTCATAGATGATGGACGATAATGTGCTCTTTAAGTTTCCGGAACTCAGCTTAGTTACACCATGATGTCTACGTATAGAAATGTGATGCAAGGGAAATTCTACAGCAACTTGCAAAAAAAAAAAAAAAAAAAACATTAAAAACCATCAGTGAAAGGCTTCGCAAAATTGGACAAAGAACTGAGTGACTGATTTCTTATCTTGTGAATGGGCGACAAATGATTGAGTCACGTGGATGGCTTTTTATCGATTTTATTCCTATCTTACTTTATTAAAAAAAAAAAAAAATGCCGAGTGCATGTTGAGTAGTCAGGTCTTCACCATGGCGTCTCTTTGTTGTTCGGATAGAATACTGTTTTTCTATTGACACTCCTTATCTATTAGGTTATATGGTATTTCCGGTAGATAACGGTAAATGAAGTGTGCAAGCGTTTTGTGAATGGCAAATAATGTGCAGTATTGATATAGAGAAGGCCCTTTATCGAGAAAGAAATTGATTTTGTATATATGTATATAGTTTCCAGTTGTAAAAAAAATACCAGGTACTAAAGTTTAGGGACACCATAGATAAATTTGAAAATCATTTATGGAGATAAATTCGCCATCTAGGATTCGATCCCACTACCTTCGCCGTAACAGTCCTAGGCCCTAACCATTACTTCCCAATTAAACTATTGCTATGGGAAATTATTTCATTTTTAAATTTGGGGCATTTCATAATGAAAAAATTTCCCAGACTACGAAATAGATCCCCAAATTTGGGAACATAATATATGGAGAGCGCAACTAATCCTAATCCCACTTCTGACACCATGTGGAGGGCACTTCTTAATCAGAGAGGTATTTCGTCGATAATAAGAAGTATATTTCAAATATTTATATAGACTAAAAGCCCACGCCAATTGAAGAGGTCGAACAGTTCAATAACGTAAGAAGTATACCGTATATCAGCTATGGTGGCACGAATCTGGACGTTAAAAGTAGAATAAGCTAAGCTCGTGCTGCCTTCGGTGCCCTCTCTTATATTTGGAACTCTAGTCAAAGTTGAGATTCTTCGAATCTAATGTGAAATCCGTGCTATTGTATGCTTTGCGAAACCTGGAAAGTCTCGGCTACCATCTCGAGGAAATTGCAGGCTTTCGTTAACCGCTGCCTTTGTCATATCCTGAAAATTCACCAGGCCAAAAATTATATCTAACCAGGAATTGTGGCGCAGGACAAGTCAAGCGCAGGCTGGACATCGATATAAAAAAGCGTAAATGGCGATGGATTGGGCACATACTGAGGAAACAAAGCGATGATATTGCGAGGCAGTCCTTTGAATGGAATCCTCAGAAAGCAAGTTGATTTCCATAACATGGAAATCAACAGTATCATAGCAGAAGCAGTATCTCAGTGAAAGACGTGGTCACAGTTAAAATATCTACCAGCAGACCGTAAAGGATGGGGACCGATTTGTTGGCGATATATGGCCCGACCGGGGTTTCAGAATTTGATGAGGAGCTCACGGCTAATTTTGGGTGTGAATGATAGCAAACATTGACTAATATTTTTACATATAGATCTTTTCATTTCCTATGTAAATATGAAAGTCTTGCATTCTGTGGCTGAGGCGTTTGGCAGTTATCGTCTTGGATGCAGAAAGCCTCTTCCAAGATGTCTTGAAACTTGGACCGATCAGATGTTTTATTAAATATAATACTTTGGTTGCTATACTTTTTATCTTGGCTTCCAAAACAAAACGCATATTCAATGCACCGTTACCGTTACCGACTTTCATATTTGCATATCAAAACTAAAGATCTATATAAAAATACTAGTAATTTTTTTCTATCATTCACACCCGACATTTGCTATGTAGGGTCTCGGTCTATTAATGTTTATTAAATTACATACATATGTATATAGGTTTCAGTTTTTAGAAAAAAAAAAATTATTAAACAAGTAAACGAATCAACTAGAGAATTAACTCGTCATGACCGTGACTGTAACCGTACTCTTTCTTGTGTTTCTTCTTATTCTTAGAAGTTAATCTATGTCAGTTTCTTCTGCTTCTACATTACAGTAAGGATCTAGGGATTGTAAATTAGCAAGATCCTACTTATACTTTTTTATTCTAACGATTTTTAATTCTCGTCTGTCGCGCTCACTCAACTCCGTATGCATCAGTCATCAGTTTATTCAATCATCAAACAGGTGCTTATGTTAATAGTTTTTTTTTTTAAATGAACTGTACCTTGGCCAACAATAATTAAGACAACGCGTTCTAGTTTAATTTTTTTCTCCCGGCGCAGCGTGTTTTTTATTCATATTTTTTTTTCTGACATATTTTTACTAAATACAATAAAAATAAAATAATTAAAAAGCGCCATTATTTCGGGACTTACTATATTTTTTTACGGGAACTTATTTCATACTTTTTTGGGGACTTATTTCAAGTTCAAATTTAAATTTCAAAATGCGAAAACTATCCGATTTGGAGAGTTATTTCATATTTTTATAAGAGAACATTAACATAAATAAACAATTCTACAGCCAACAAAGAAGTAATATCAAAATGGGACTCTTGTCGCAAGCCAGAAAATTGTTTTTTTTTTTTTTTTTTTAAATTAACTGTCAACTGTCCCATCTCTATATTTGGTGAATTGACATTTTTTTTTTTTTTTTGATGATTTGTCCTAGTCTTTGAAATTTCATCAGTTTTAAAAAAAATCAGGGGTAATTTCCAAGATGCAAAAAGTCCAAAAAGAATTTTTCATCATACCGTCAATTGGTCTGTATATATTTATATAGGTGTATATAAATTTTATTCGTCAAAATGTCAGTATCATTAAAAAAAAAAAATTATGTACCTATACAATCTATGATTTGCGACAAGTTTCAAAGTGAAACAAATAACAAATCAATTTGAAATGCAGAATTTTAGTATTATTCCTTTATTTGTAATCGTTTTTTAATTAGTTTAATTAAATATTTCGAAGCTAAAACATTTTAATTTTATAAGCCATCCAATTCATTTGCATTACCAAACAAACAATCCCTCCACGGGGATGATTATTTCTTTCAGCTTGTTTAATTTGGTGTATCGGTACAATGTTATTCAAAAATTAGTTTTTTATTGAATGAAAATGTGAATTGATTGAAAATATTAATAGGCGGTTTTTTTTTCTCTAATCTATAAAGTCCCTAAAAGAGTTCAATAAAGAAAAATTATAATAACATATCATAGCAACATACAGCTTAAAAAAGTAGCCCCGATAGAAATCCAGGCTAACGATAGACTGTATAGTTGAGTTGCTATGATATGTTATTAAAAAAAAAAAACAATATTTAAGCTCAGCTATTGTTTTGACTAATATTCAACTGTTTTCTAAAACTATATAGATTTTAGAAAAAATGAGAAAAAATACGCCTATTAATTGTTTAATTTTTTTTTTTATTTTTAACTTGTATTCGCTTATTTTAATGTTTGACGCGACTCACCTGACCCGAGTTTATCAAAAAAAATTAAGTATACGCCACAGTAACCTGGCATGTTTTATTTGGATTGATCTACCTAGCCTTCTAACAAAATGAATTGACTTGTTAATGAGAATTAGGGGTACAGAAGGCACTATTAATAAAAATACTTTTTTAATAAAATTTAATTTTAACCAAACAGCTCCATTGTAGTTCTGTAAGCATGCATAGAGGGCAGCATTGCACTGATTCAGGGCTGTATTTTTTAGTAGAAAATGTTCATCGATTCAGGAATTTCCGTTTGGCCTTTTAGTGAAACCCAGCAAGTTGGCTAAAAGGCTAAGAGAGGCGACAAATGAGAACATTTGTATCTTGCGATATATTTTTAAATATCTTACTGAATCCGTTCGCTGCTGTGAATGTATCGTTCTTGTATTCCATCTTTATTTCTTTCTTTCGTCGATTAGGTTATTTTATTTTTTAATAAATAAGACCTAAACCTCTGAGTCAGCGAAAAAATTTATTGTTAGATTGCCCTGAGGCAAATTGGCTCGATTAGCCATGACATCTTAACTATATATGTTTTGTATGTTTTATTTGAATGATTAGACAGTGATAATCATTCAAATAAATCTATAAAAAGCCGATATGGCCTTTTTCTTGTGGTAGATATACCGCTAAATTCTCTTTCCTGTGCTCTCTCGCTCTCTCTACCGTACTTAAATTCTTTTTTGAATGTTATGGCAGCTTTGTAAGTACTTATTCAGAATTTCCTTCTGTTGAAAGTTGTGATAATTCATTACCCAAAATTTAAAATTTTAAGTTTCAAATTTATTCGAATAATGTAGCTTTTGATACTTAAGTTGTCACTATTGTTTAGACCAATGTTTTGGCTATGTCCCACCAGAACAGTTTCAAAATCCTCATCCTCATGATCTCGGAGATCTCAGCAATCTTCGTTAAATGAACATGACTGCTCAGCAAAATTTCTCAGTTTTGCTGTCAAATCTCTGAGGAAAAAAAATCTCTGTGATTCCATTTTTCTGAAAGCGCTTATTATACCTAAATAATTTTTAACTTATAAAATCTGAAATGTTCAATAAAAAAAATGAATTGCTAATATTAGGGAGGTTCACATTCAACGACGTGTCGCCCGACCCAAGTCGTTTTGGTAGCGTTCACATTTAACGACTTTTGTACCGACCGACATGAAATAAATTTACAAAGAAAGAACATGGCGCTCAGCTATTATTTGCACCAATACTAGCGCATTAATTTCATTTGTTTCCTCTCTCATTTTATTATTTTTTAATCTTACGAAAAAATATTGAAAGAAGACGTAAAATTGAAATTTTCGCTCGTCCGACTGCTGTTCACATTTACTACAGCGGTTTTTCGAGAGAGAAAATTATTAAAAAAATATTGAACTACAGAGCTAGTTTGACTGGTGTTCATATTATAAAAATCTAATGACATGACGCATGTTGATAAACATGTCGTTGGATGTGAAGGGCCCTATTAGGAAGAAATTCATAGAAAATAAGTAAACATAGTAAGTTTGTTTTCAAAATATTGTAGAACCGAACGTCAAGTATTTTAAGTATTTTATGTTAGGTTAAAATTTAGAAAACTTCAGTTTCATTTCCTCTTTTAAATCTAGATGATTTCCTTTTTATCAGCAAGTCATTTATGCCATTAAATCCGCATTTGATGAATGACAGATCCTGGATGCGTTCAGAAATATATCTCTAAGGGTGGAAACACAAGAAGCATAGATTTTTCGGAATGAAGTGTAATGCAGCATAATTTCAAATTGCCCCCTGTGGGGCGTTGAGAAACACTGGTTTAGACAAATAATACATTCAATATCTGTAGACGTTGTTACTGTAAAACCGAAAACTTTGCTAAGTTCATTTAATATACAAAACTCCTTTTTAACATCACTAAACAATTTATAACTTCATTATATCTGAAGTTATATACGCAAATCCATTTGTTTTCTTAAATTGTATGCCCACATTTGTTCATAAATTACACTATTGTTGATAAAAATGGCAAAGTTTCGAAAGAAATTTTGACATTTTGTCAGCATTTTAAAATTGACATAGGAACAAAACTTAAACCATGTTCATTTTCTCATCATCGATTATTTAATAATAAAAATAATTTAAATGCTTCTTCACTTCCAACAGACTTTACTTATTATTTCTTTCTATCTGCTTATCTTCTTTTCTTAATGATAATTTTTAAAAAAAGATTCCGACAGTCAATGGCTTCGCCAAAAGTCATTCGAATATCTTCTTGATTATACAAAATATCTCTAAATTTTTCTTCGTCACTAATACTACTATCTTCATCAACATAAGTATCCTCCCACGTTGTAACATTCATTGAACGAACAATTGACCTCGTTATCAGTTCCCGTTCGAGTATCCTATTATCATTGTTGACGACGATTTTGACATAGCCGTCGTTGTCGTAGTCGTTGTCGTCATCGTTGTCATGGTGGTCCTCGTTGTCTTCTTGGTCTTTGCCGGTTCGAATTCTTAATCGAGTTTCCATCATAAAATCTGAACTCTCATCTTCAGGTCCTTGAAAAAGTGCTAACGCGGTAATGTTTCCCTCTCTTTATACAGACGCATCATCGCACATGAAAAATGAAAAGAAGACAAACTTAAAATGTGAATAAGCTTTCATGATAAAAATAAAAAAAAAATAAATGCATTTCACAGGATCTCTAGATCCAGAAATAAAGAAGGATCAATCGAAGCTATACCAACATCTACTCTGTTGGGCCCATTAACACAAAGACAAACCAAACCACCCACAGTATATGAATTGGTGAATTTCACCGGTAGAAAAGGCTTTGTCCTAAGAAATTAAATTGTCAGTCAAATTCAAGGACTCAAAAAAATTACGAGCATTTATTTGTCCTTTTTCGTTTATTCTTAATTTTTAAATTAGAAAAAAAGAAAGCCAGAGTGCTCCCCGATATTGGGGCTTCACATAGAATGTATGGTTATCTATTTTAATAAATACTCTAGGTCCAAAACTTTACACTTCTTGAAGCCATCGGAAATTTTTATCTTAAAGAATGAAATAAAAAATAAATTTTAAAGGACTGGTGAAATTCCTGCAAGATTTAATGCAAACAACCATCAAAGGGAACAGAGATATAATTGAATGAAGAAGCAAAAGTCATTACCCATGTGTCCTTAATTTTATCCAGAAATCCTTGCCATCGCACATCAGAAGTACTGCAGCTTTATCGAGTGGAGCTCTCAAAGGCAAAGCGAGTTCGGCACTTGAACTGTTATAGCATAAAATTGGTGCAGAATGATCCACTTTGATATGTTGCTGTAAGCTTGGTCCTGTTCAGTGAGAGGGAAAGGGGTATTAAATCGATATAATCCTTATGAAAAGGAGAGAGTTCCATTTATATACACATACATATGTATCTGCTTGGCTCGTATACAAATACATACCACTAAATTGTTTACCACAACTGAGTGGGCAGAAGAAGACGGGTTGTTCTGTGCAACAGGATATTTGTATTGTTGATTCTGGAGGATGGCCATGGCCATCCTTCAAATGTTTCACACTACCAACAGATATTTTTCGTCGGCCTAGTGCGAGCGAGGTTGGAGGCGGTGGTGGTGTTCGTGTTGGCGGTAGCGCTGCCAGCAATGGAGAAATTGGTAGCAGAGCCATTTGGACTGAATTACGTTCGAGCCAAAGGTACTGTAGGCGATTTTTCGAAAGACACTCGTGTTGGATGGCTGTTAATCCATCGTTATCCTTTTTTGATAAATCTTGTGCCGATAAGGAGAACTGTTTCGAAATAGAAAGGGGTTGCGGTTCGAAGGCGACCGGCTTGCATATATATACAATCTCTAATTGCTTATCAGAATCGACGTCGGCGGCGGAGGTAGGCCTATTGAAATTGGCTTTGCTATCATCGTCAGCGTCGTCGAAGTTGTAGTCTTCGCTGTTCGCACCACCAACTTTGTCATCTGCAACCCTTCCAATAGTTATCCTTGTCAGAGACAATAGGGGCGCTGATTGTCGATGATGGTAGGGTGAGCTTAGGTTATCCATTGAATAAGCTTTACCCAGTAACTTGGCGAGAAATTTATTTGTCGAGGGTTGCTGTGATTCGAATTTATTGACTTCATGCGGAGGAGGTTTTAGACAGATGCCATTGTGCTGTTGCTTTTCGCGTCGGAGTCGTCGTCTTTCGTCCTTTGTCGATGACGAAGTCAACATCGATATGGATGAGGACCTTTTGTATTTGGCTCCGAAGAGTTGTTGGCCATCGCGGCCTTGCGTTTTGTCCTGGCTGCTGCGTAAATTAAATGTACCCGTGATGGAATTGTAAATCTGTTCGGCTACTAAGGATCGTCCAGGGTAAAAATGTTGCCGGCACACAGGGCAAGTATGCGAAAGGATGCGACATTTTACGCAGAGGATATGGCCATTCTGACACTGCAGGATTGGTGGGACTATTGTTTCCAGGCAGACGGGACATTCGATTATTGCCAGGATTGTTTGTGTAAACGCCGTGAGGCGTTCCAAATTCAACGGCATCGGTCCGCAACATAGATTCTGTGGATGTAAAGAATTAGACTGTTAGATTGCATGATACGGATAGGTATATATGAATAGGATATGTTTATGCAGATGGGTTTGGGGAATTAGCTTTTGTAGCAGTACCAGTGATGGATAATTCAAAGGGTTAGCCAAGTTGAAATGACACAAAATTTTATGAGAACACATATGGTGTTTGTATACGTACCCCTGGATTACAATTAATATCACAACCAGGACTCCAGAGGAGAAGGGAAACATTGTCTATGGAATTAGTTTCACAGTTGACTAAATCAGCAATTTCCGATACCCGCATTCCCAGAACGTCTTCACCATTGACCTATTGCAATACAAAAATTAGATAAAAATAGATTTGATTCATAAGAACGTTGGGTTTAAAATTGTTTAATTCTTTTATTAAAAAAGAAATAAGCCCCACTCAAAGAAAAAATGCCCAACAATTTATATAAATGATGATTGGTAATGAATATTTGAATCGATATAACATTTCTGACTGTAAAGTATAATATTCTGAATTTAAAGTTAAGTGCTGATTTATAATAGGATCACTAATTTAAGACATTTAACTCCAGAAAATCTGTAGGAAAGATTTTGGTTTATAGCTCCTATTAATGTTCCTTTAAAAGAAATTTTGATAAGTAATAAGCGCCCTTACAATTTGAAGGGGATGGATAGGGCATCAATGACCTTCAAATTCAATTTACCTCCCAGTTTTATAGATCAGAAAATTCGAAAAGATCTCAGATTATTCTGTCACAAAAGTAAGCGCCCAAGAAACATTTTTAGTTGTTAAAAAGCTTTAACGCTGCTTCTAGACCTACTATTAAAGCTGAAAGGAGCTCGCGATGCACCTTTAGAACAAAAATCGAGCTCATTTGCAGCTAATTCATTGAGTTTGAGAGCACTTTTTTTTGGAAAATCACTTTTAGAGCTGCAATACCAATTAGAGTTTATATATCGAGCTGTATGTATATCGCTTAAAGATTTGTTTTCTGTAATTTTAGAGCTAGTTTTAACAAGATGGCAGTTTTCTGTTTTTTATATTTTGTTTAGTAAAATAAAAAGGGTGTTTCATAAATTGAAAGTTAAAAAAAGTGGATAAATAATAAAAATTTTGTTGTTTATGAAAAAAGTTTTTTATTTGAAGAGTATTTATTTCAAAATATTTTAGGTCTTCGGTGTATTTTTTATGTACCTAATTTAAGTCTCAAAAGTTATGTTTAAAAACAAAATTGTCAATAGAGTTTGTCACTCAACCGCCATTTCGAAAAAAAATCACCAATTTAACGAGAACGACACATCATGCAAATTTTGCTTAAACCTTTCTTAAATGAAATTATTATCAACTATTTACTTTTGCAAGTCGAAGATTTAATCTTAATACTTTAAACGAGCTATTCTTGTATATATATTTATATATATTTGGTTTCTCGGAAATGGCTCTAACGATTTTGATAAAATTTTGATATTTCATCTTATGAACGAAAAAAAATAAAAATTGGTTTTAGTTAAATCCGCCCATTGTCACACCCACTTTTATTGCCTATTTTAACGGAAACCCCTCTATTTCTTAGAAACGACTTAAATAATTGAGATGAAATGTTCATGGCTTTTCTAATGAACAAGAAAAAAAATTAAAAAATTAAGTCTGATGGTGAAATCCAATTACTGCCACGCCTCTTCTTCTCATTTTTTGGTTCCTCTGAAACGGTCTAATGATTTTGATGAAATTTTATATTAACATAAATTCACTTTAAAAAATGATTTAGACAAGTGTCATCCAGGTTCGTAGCCCAGGGGCTCCTCAAGGGGCGATTATTTCAACAATGGGTTGAATGAATTGGTTTAAGTTTTGTATTTGGATAATATTCTACTTTCAAAGGTAATAAAATTAGGTATCATCCAGGCCCGTAACTGAGGGGGTGCTTAAGTAATTTTGGATGAAATTCCAAGTTGATCTTAACAAAACAGTGGTTGTAAAGACTCTAACGATTTTGATAAAATTTTTAGATTTTGTTATTATGAATGAGTAAAAAAATTTAAAATTGGTTTTAGTAAAATCCGCACACTGCACACCAGCCCTTTTCTTAAACCCGTGTTCTTTTCGGAAACCACGCAAACGATTTAGATGAAATTTGTAGGAAGAGAATTTTTATGAAGAAGGAAAAAATTAAAAAAAAATAGTTTTGTTAAAATCACGATTTTACGTTTCCATTTTGTGCGATTCTATGCGCTTAATTTTTATTTTTCCATCAAATATTATCGGTAGATGTAGTAGATAGTAGTAGATGTACATGTACAAGTACCTACATAAATCTACATAATGTTCACTATATTTATCGATATTATGGGGCTCGAGAAAAGTTTAAGTTTGATTATTAAGACCCTATATAGATTTATTCTGAAAATGGAGGCCAGAAATCGGTTGGTTTTAGAATTTTGAGTTTTAAAATATATTTTTTTTAAACCCTGTTGATTAAAGAAAATTCATAAATGGAGTTCTGATATTAACTCCGTGGCTCCATTCCATTCCATTGGCAATAATTGAAGAAAATAAATTGTTTGGCCATTGTCTGGTAGATGACAGGCAATTATTGAATTTCATCGCTGAGGCAATACATTTTGACATTTCACTTTTTTACTTGCGATATATGTAGATACAATATGGCAAGTTCTGCATTCGTAAAAAGAATCTAAATCGAGACTTTGATCAAAGTTGACATTACAATGATAGCGAAGTCGAAAGAGTGGGTCTCGCAATTCTGCCTGTCTGTCTTTACTTTTAGGTGTAGCTTAAGCGGGTGGATCGATTTTCTTTAAACTTGGTAACTAGCGGAATTCCCCCCAACGTTTTTTTTTTTTCATTTTTTATAAGACCAAATTAAAAAAAATTCAGTAGTTTTTTTTTTTACAAAAATGTTATCATTTTATAAAAAAAAAAATTCGATAAAATGATTTTATATGGTACCTCCATAGAACCATTTTTTTGATTTTCTTAAAAATGGTTCAACTGATTTTGATAATTTTTTTTATAAAGAATGTTTACTATTACTTTAAAAATATTGTCTACCAAAATTTTCAAAAAAATTTCTTTTGGATTTAGTAAAAAAGTTTAAATTTTTTTTTGAGAACTTAATAATTCGAAAACGAGTTGGTAGTTTTTATTAAACTTAGCACCCAGCATTTGTTTTAAATTATCTAGCAGATTTTAAATAAATTTTGTTCTTATAACCAAAAATAACGGTACCTGCCATAAAAATGTTTAAAAACCGGTATGGAAAATCTGATTTTGCTCAAAAACGGCTCCTATGATTTAGATCTAAATCTTTTATCAGATGAAAGGTTTTGAAATTATTAAGACTTTAAAACCACAGTGCGATCGCACCACAGAGCAAGTTCGTGCGACCCAGTCGTTCATTTTATTTAAAATGATTTTTTCGCGATTCTTTCTTCTTTTCACCAAACATACACGTAGTAGTGTTTTAATTGTTCTTATAGATACTTATGCCATACACTCATTTATTATTATACTGATGTGAGATGTACTTCTTGTTGTTATAAAGTTATTATTGGCAAATTTTGAAAAGTAACATTTTAGTATCTATTGGGTCGACTACAGAGACTTTTTTGACTCAAACTGTTACTTTGAGTTATAATTCAAAACTACTCCTTATGGATGGATTAAAATTGATAATAACTTAAAGAAGCGCGAAAATTATACTGGAGTACTCTCTGAGATATGACAGTAGGTACTCGAGAATTCATTTCATAAAGGAAGATATTATATTTTCACATTATTTTTTTTTTAATATGAAATGACACAGAGTAATAAATTAAAAAAAAGATCAATTCATTAAAGTATTTTGTGTGTATGTGTATTATTTTTAGGTACCTAATAATTAACAAAAACTTAAAAAAAAAACAGTGTCAACAATAATAATTATTAATTATCAGATAGGTGTTATTTCATTTAATTACATTGGCAACACCCATTTTTCGAGGAGGTGTTTCTTATTTTATCTTATTATTACTTAAAATAATTACAAATTTGTAACCCATCAAAATATACAAGTCATTTTGTCTCTATACATAGAACAAATTAACTTTAAACTACGTAAAGTTTCCACTCAAAGAAATTAGCACCTTAATCAGATCGGATGATCATGATATAATTAACTTTATTTGTTCAATATTGATAGCATAAAGTGTGTTTAGTTTATATAAATAGGTACAAGGTACATACTTCTCATCACGACTTATTTTTTTTAATCTAGAAAACACGTTTATTTGCGTCTCAAATTATAAAACCGAAACTGAAACCATTTTACGGAACTTCATGCAATTAATAAAAAACACGCTTCGTCCATAGTTAACTTCAAATATTTATCAAAATAATTAATGAGAAGTCGTATGGCTATATTTATAACCAAAACTAAATCGCATTATCAATGCAGATGTGATGTAACCTTTAAGACATTCGCAGATTGAACTCTGCTCTTAAACATTTATTTTGAATTAGTTTACATATATTTTAAGTGTTTTACTAATAACTTGTCATAAATTATTTCAAGAGACACATTTAGAATGGATATGTAGATTGAGAAATAATTTTAGATACATAAATTATCCGGGCACTAACCTCTAAGACACAATCACCGGCCTTCAAACCATGAAACTTGGCTGGTGTGTTCGTATCCACGGCACTTATCTATTAAATATTAAAAGTTGGCGTTGAAAATAATATTAGTTTAAATTTATGAATTCACTAAAATCAAATTATGCACCCACGGATACGGATCCCACTTGCTACGAGTCAAATGAAAGCCCATAGATCCGTTTGATGATCTTGGTATTTGCAGTAAACGCAATGTAGGATTATAGTGATCTGCTGATGATGAGTCACCCCTTGAACTACCATAATCACTTTCAAATGAAGACTTTGTACTTCCGATCGATATACGGCGGTCGTAAAATATTTCACAATCAACTTTTCGACTATACATCACGAGAACTGGATATCAACTGAATGCAAACCTTATTCTTTGATATTTTCAGAAATTTTATCTTGTATGTGCCGCCGCTACCGCTGTTGTCTATAACTGTAAGATATACTTATAGCTAACTTTTGCTCTGAGCTCTGAAGTTGAAAAGCTCTGAAGTTTGGGGCTTACTTCACGACTGACCTTCACCTAGTTTACCATTACGTGGTCGTTCTAAAGCTCTAAGCAATTCAGCTAGACATTTTCCATAAGTCCATAATCAGAACCGGGTACGTCGTATAAATGGTAATACTTGTACAAATCGTGGAAAGTGAGTTGAATTGTCTGGTGGCCGGTGCGGCGGGGCGAGGAATCGTTTAGCACACTGGCCACCGTCTCACCAAGTTGCATAGATTTCAAATTGTTGTTTCGGATAATCTAAGCTTAATTTGTAAACAGGTTGAGTTTGTAATAGTTGTGAATTTTCTAGTTTTCTTATTAAAGCACGTAACAGTTGGACTATTACGTACAATAAAAAATGCACCCGAGGTAAATTTGGATTTAAGGTAGTTTTAATAAATATTATATTATGTCGCGCAGTGAAGCCGTGGTGGATAAAATACCAATTTTAAAAGTGCTTACTTTCATATTAAAATATGCTTTTATATTGGTATTTTGTATGATGCTTTTTGGATAACTCCTAAAACCTTCAGGGATTAATAAAAATTATTCCCTGAATATATTGTGTTAGTAAAAAATAATAATAAATACCTACGTGGAAAAGATGTTTCGGAACTTATTCTCATTAGAGTAAATTTATACCCCGATACTATAGAAAGTATTGGAAATCTACTCCGCAAATATTAGTTTTACTTCATTTTATATACCGAACCCTGGTGGGGAACGACTCATCATATGTATACATGTTGGTTATTCGGCAAAAATGGAGAGATTCGGTCGAATGCAAAAGTCTAAGATGATAAGCACCTTTTCATGAAAAGAGATATAGATTCTCTTGGAGAATTTGTTACTTTATCGATCTCTTGATATTTTTTTTTATTTTAGTTATTATTATAATTTTAATTAATTATTCCTTTTTCGTGACCTTTATTTCTTAATTCAATATATTTGAATCTTATTTCTGTGGGCTTCAGGTCTTTCTTTCTTTATCTACTTTTTGATAGACGACGTTTCGTACTTGTTTAAGTACTAATAATTTTTAAAAATTAATATTTATTTCTACTAAATATATATATAATACTTAAACAAGTACGAAACGTCGTCTATCAAAAAGTAGACAAAGAAAGAAAGACCTGAAGCCCACAGAAATAGGATTCAAATATATTGAATTATAATTTTAAGTGCATAATATGAATGTCTTGATTTTAGTCTTGATAGTTTTAAAATATTCGTCATAAACATCATCATAATCAATGTGAATTGTATATTATTACAATGATGGAGAAGTTTACTTCAGTTAGTTTCGGTTTTGTTACTTTTTGTTTTCATTTTTTCTAATTCTATCGTTATATCGTACAAGTCATTAATCATTATAATAAGCGTAGGATCGATTGTCGAATAACGATAGATCTACTCAAGACTAACAAAATGTTCAGAAAATTGATTTAAACGGTATATTAATGATGCATTTTTTCAATCATTCATTTCGTGGTTTCAAATTGGTAGCACTGGCATTTGACATCAGTCAAACTCAGCTGTGATTTGAAGTGTAATATTAGTTGAAATTTATTTATGAGAACAAATTTTAAAATCTTTGGATGAGTTTTTTAAAAAATAATTTCATACACATAATTATGTGAAATTAAAAAAAAATATATATACCTAAAATAAGAGTTATTAGCGTGTTTTTTTGCAAGCCCGGTGGGAATTGCAGGAAAAAAACCACCACAAGGATTAGTGACAGCAACACAGAAACAAAATGGACTTTTCATACAAACTATCGATAACAAGTATATAATTTATGCCGGTAACACAGTTTTTCTGTGTGCTTAAGTTAAGCCCGGAGAATTATCTGGGTGTAGCTTAACCCGTAGAGGATTAGTTGTTGTTGTATTTAAGATGGTGATTGTTCAGCACCGACGTTGTTTTTTTCGACCAATTCCCTCTGGGCTTACAAGAAAACACGCCTATTGTGCACTTGTCCAGTTTAAAATTAAATTATCAATTTTGATATTTAATATTATATTAAGACTTACCTATTTGTGTATAAGTATTTAGAAAAGGTCCTCCTTTCATTGTGCGAACCCTGGTGGGTGGAGACTCTTATATTTGTGATCCAAAATTAAACTTCTAAACTATATAAATTCAAATTTCTCTGACCCCTTTCTGTGACCCTTTTCTGTTTAATGGAGTAGAATTGTTTATTATTAAATGTTTAAAACCTTGTTTAATAAATTGGATGCCATGTTTAGAATAAGTTTTTTTGAATCAATAATTCAACAGGGCCAAATTTATTTGGTGAATTAGTTAAATATGAAATAAAATCTATATATCTTTTTATATTATTCAAAACTTATTATTATTGGTCATGGGCTTAAATCAAAGCTTAAATTATTCAGAATAAACTTGTTGAATATAGTTCAAATAAATTTACAAAGAATCGAATTTAACAGGAAATTGATTTTTCTATAACCAAATATAAAAAAAAACTCGAGAATTTGAAATTCAGGAATTTTGTGTAAATATTTTGAATAATGCAGGTTATAAGAATTTTATAATGAAAATTCAAGAAAATTTAAACACGTTTGCAAAGTCTAAAAATGTTAAAGATACGTTGGAGAAAAAAAATGCCCTAAATCAGGGTGATTTATAATTTAAAAAACAGACAAGAAATTGAACTGTGCAAAATTTTCGATCTAAGCATTTTACTTGTGATATATATCTACATATAGGTGCTATATGGAAAATTATGGATTCTTCTGTTTGTCCTGTGCTTTGGGCTGCAACCGAAACGGGTTGGTCGATTTTTATTTTTTCTTGTGAGCTAATATCGGCGGGGGTGCCGTTGAAGACGAGCGTTGAAAAGAAGGCTAAGTTCTTCAACTTTTAAATTATAGAATATATTGAAAAGCTGAATTAATAGAAATTGCATATTGACAAGACTTCACTAGTAAACTGATGAGATTAAGTTATTTTCAAACTTCAATTTTTGTGGACTAAAGTCCGTTAAAAGCTATTTTAAGTAAATACTTTACTTTTAACTGTAAAGCCTAGTACGCTGTTGATGCGAAACGAAACATCCATCCATGGTATCTTGGTGACAATTTGAGTGTGTAATTTTTCGTTGCCGTTTTCGTAAGAATTTCCCCCAGTCCCCATGCTTCCGTGTACAGCACTGCCTACTTTCCTTAATCAAAGGAAATTATTCATCTCAAAAATCACACCATAATCTCCTAGTCCCCAGGAGACGGTGTTGCTTTTTCCTTTAAATTTAAATAATAGTTGACTTTTTAAATTGAGGAGTTCATCCCACCATAATTCTGCCACATTTATCTTTATTCTCTGATGTGTACAATATTCCGCGTTGAAATGGTAAGCGCCAACTTTCGAGTACCCTATGTCTATTTCAACAACTTGACTGTTGAATGAATGCAAAACCCACTCCAATCGACTTTCGCACCATCATCGATCGGATCATTGTTCCTGAATTGAAAGTGTGACTGGCTGAGTGTTTTGTTTACAAAAAGGTGAGAATACGATTAAAACGTGCAAGGTAAACTACTCCGTGCTGATGCTTTCACCATGCGTATCCGGCCGTAGACTGGCATCGGCATGTCACTTGAAATATGCAAATATCAAATACGGTATATCCGGTCCACTGGATCTCCACATATGTATATTCCCGACCTCCTAAACTAACGACGATATGTCGATGCGAGATATGCATACGATAATGAGATATCGAGTGGGGAGCTCGACGAGATATTCACTTTGCTCATTCAGCCGTTCTTTGTTCGCATATACTGAACTCTCCATTCAGGATTGCTCTGATGTAGCTTAAAAGATTGATAAAAGCTTTTCGAATATAAACACACCTGATTTCATGATGTGTGTGTGGATGTGAGATAGGTGGATGTAAATTTAGATCCTTCGATTCATAATGTTATAGCTTAATGGAATGGATTTAAAAGGCCCATCAAAGCTTCAAGAATCCGTTTTGAAGCTGAAATTGACAGGACCTCTGGTTTCCACGATGACAGCGGTATAAACGGGTCAAAATAAATAAGAAAAAAAAAAAATAGAATGTATTTAATTAATTAACTTTCAAAGCCACATAATGAAGAATTCCATTTCCATCATCGTGTTGACAAGACACAGCCGGGAAATTTCAACTCCCTTCATTCGTGTGTGATTCGGTGGGTCGTTGTCATCGACGAGGAATGAGCGATAAGCGACAACGACGACGACGACTTCGACGTCCCTCCCAAGTGGAAGGTAAATATTTTAAAATTAAGCTGCTGGCATAAATTAAGTTCGAAACGTGGCATTTACATTTCATCTACGAGCATATACATACATTTGCGGAACTTGACCACAAAGTGTCATTCATTTGAAAATTACTGGGTCCTGGATTGTGTTTTTCTCTTCCATTGATGGATGGACTGAACTGGACAGCACAGCACATTCATCCATCCAGTTCATTCTCTTTTATTGGGTCAGTTATTCATTCAAATATAGGATAGATTGATATATCAACCTATATATGTACTGTACACATACCTTTATCATTTATACATAATGATGTGTACAGGGGAAATGGAAAGGTATACAGTATAGGACTTTTGTGGTCGAATAAGTGCTGAGGCTTCAAAGCAAATATCCATTGAGTTTACGTTTTGTTTACCTTGCCATCGGGAAGGTGTGTAAACTAAATGCACAACCAATGGTCTGTAATTTGTAGTTACAGCTTTTATTATGGCTTATTGTAGATAAAGCTTATATGTATAGTTCATTTAATATACATACGTTGGATGTAGGTATGTGTGTTGTGGTTAAATTGAAATGATTTGTTTGTTTGTTTGTTTTTTTTGTTTTTTTTTTTTAATGGCGGGGGCGATGAAATTCGATATCTTATTGTTATCGTATCAGAATAAGCTAATTGAATTTTAAGGGAAAATCAATATTTGATATCTAGAACAATAATGCACTTAATATAGTGACCTCACATCCTGCAGCAATCGATGTTGAGAAAGATTAAGGATTCGTTGCGAACAGATCCTAAGTAATGTATTACATAATGGAGAGATGGATTATATCAAAAGATTTTAACATGCTCTGAGAAGTTTCCATGCCATTTCTACGTTTTACAACTCTAACAGTTAGGCGCGTATTTCTTAATTGATTTATAGACCTTTAGTTTGATGGATATAGAGGTGAGTCATGATGTACTCCAGGGCACTTTGCAATTAATTAATTAAAAACAAGTTCTCACTGATGTCAAGTGCGTTTAGCGTATGTGAAGTCCATTCTTGGAATTTCGATTGTTCTACAAGCCTTTTGTTGTTTGGATTCTGAAATATAGGTATAGTTTCGGACTAGATTAAATCGTGTCACGTATACATTGTTACGCTCAAACTGAGTTTTCTTTTTTTTAATGAAAAAACAGTGACTTGGCAATCGCAATGTCAATCGCGAATAGTTTGTCAATTTTTGAAATGTCAACCAGAGTAGGGTCTATGCAGTGGCGTAGCGTGTGTTTTTGGCGTCCGGGGCATATCGGAGCCAATTTTTGATGAATAAGAAAATATAAAACAGAATATACAAAACCTATTTACACTAACGTCTATTCCAGCCCCTAGCAAAGTGCCTCCCGGATGTTTTGGAAATTTGCCGCCCCTAATAGCAAACTGCTGCCGGGTTGTTTTCGAAAGTTGCCGCCCAAAGCAAAGTGCTGCCCAGGGCATGTGCCCCCCTCGCCCCTGCCACGCTACGCCATTGGCTCTATAATTAAGAATAAGAAGAGCAAGCAGTTCCCAGAACATCCCCAAGGGCCTGGACCCCCAATTTTTGACAGGTGGTATAAAATAAGTTTTCAATGTAAAGAGTTATAGCAAACCTTTTTGTACATCGTTCCCTCAATCAACTCAAAGTTTCCACCCAGTTCCAGACATAGAGGCCATAATACCATAACTCTTCCTGCTAAAGTTTGTTGCTTCTTTGGTAAGACCCTGAACTCGACGAGCATACCTCAGTCCAGTCTATGATAAAAAGTATCTCACACCGTCAGAGCCAAAAATATTGAACTTGGATTCTTCCGCAAAAAATAACAGTATCCGGTATTCCAGAAGTCGGATTCCTTGAAAACTATGCTTCATAGTAAAGGCAAGTCGGCTTGTATGATTTTTCTTCTTGATAAGTGGCAACTAGCTCATTAAAATCATTCTCATGGAGCACATCGCGAATGGTCTCAGCATAAGGTTGTTTTTCTTTTACTTTGGAGTGGAAGTTCTGGATCTAACGGAAGTGATCAACATTTTGAATGGAGAACGAGGTTGGGACCTTTTAATCAACTTTATTGTAAACGCTTTTTGTTATAAAACCTGCATTATGCAAGAAAATTTTTGAACTACTGCTTTGAATAATCGTTATTACAAAAATCCGTTATCATTTAAAAATGTTTGTATATTAGTTTTTCTTTTTATGTATATGCATAAAAATAATTTAAATGTCATTCTGGTAGACGGCCTTCGACTAAACCATCTTAAGACTATGTCATACTTGTATAATATTTTGAAGTCAATAAACTAACTAACTAACTAACTAGGTTGTTTTTTTTAATTTCGAGATTTTTGTTTTATAGATTTCATGGTAGACCTGTTGAAACCCCATGGCATTCATATCCATATCATCAAATTTGTGTCATAGGATCGATGTCGCTGAAATTAGAGGCCACCAGCAACTGCGAAGAACCCTGTTAGCGTACACACGGCGTTATTTAGTTCGTTTTCTTTGAGCCATTGTGATTTACCTCTAGTGTCTGAAAAATAATAAAATAGTAATATTGATAACAGATAAATCAACATGGCCGCTATGAAGTGTCAAAATCTACCCATTCTTATTAAGAAAATAATTATACACACTCCCGTTCAATTGAATATTTAAACGCTTTTTGAGAACCATTTAATTTATAGCTATTGCTATTAACTTAGTTAACTCAGTATTAAGAGAATAATAGAAACGCAAACCTAGGGCCCACTAAAACTTGCCTTTTATCAAATGCAAGTTTAAAACACTTTTCCGTTTGTTATTGGTTATTATTGTCTTAAACATAAAAAAATATACTTCTATATTTTTACTAAACATACATTTACTTAAAGTATGCAACGTTTTCTACTTGATATATGTATGTACATACATTTTAACTAGAAAGAGCATGAAATGCTCGTCTAAAACCCACTAACCCAACTCTAACTTGTTCCAATCCTCATCACACTCACTCTCATTTTAAGCCTCATCAGACAAAGTTTTTTTTGGTTTAGCTACCATCGAACTTGGCTTAAACATTCAGATTCAGAAGATATTCAACCATTTAGAAGCGCAGTCGCAGCGACTCTCGATCGGTTTTGTGTAACGCGTGTTTGCTATAAAAAATCAAATCAAAACGAGCGCATATCGGAACGGATATCATAAAGTCCACGCCACGACCGGCCTCTATAAGCGGCATTCACTACACAAGTAGCGAAGTGCGGGATAATCGAAAGTAAAGAAGAAGTGAATGATCGTTGTTAGTGCAAGTTACAACAATATTATAAAAGTAGTAGTGGTTGCGGGTGTGTCATTCAGATCCAAGTTACAGTTAGTGGTAGTTATGAAATAAAGAAACACTTTTCAACACAATCTCCGACTTTAGCTTCGGGCGACCACAACATTAATTTATCACTTTGTGTCCGCAATCCGCATGCCACGGTCCACGGACTGGACCTGTTGTTGTTGCCTTTTCGTCTGGTGTTTATGAGCTTATGATGCAACCGCAACGAAATTGTTGCTGAAATCGCTTTTTGTGTTGTTGGCGTTCGATGTTTGTTTTGCTTTCTGTTTGTTTTTCATGTGATTTTTATTTGTTTTTTTTTTTTACTGAAAACAAGTCTTTATTGTGATTTGCTGGTAATAAAGGTTATTTAACGGTTATCGGTCGGCAGAAAGGTTGCGACTCAAGTTATATTGGTTTGAAGCTGATTTACTGTGTGTCATGTCTTAGTCGGTTATTAATCATATTTTCTGTCGGTTTATTAAAAATAAAAGTGTAAAAACCAATTATCCATCAACTAACAATAAGGTAAGTCATAATAATCTAATTGTTTTGTCTGCCTTTAACTTTGATTTATTCGAAAAGAGTTTGTTGTGTGTCTATGAATCGTTGGAGTTTTACCTTGAGGAAAGTACTTAACCCCCATTAACTTCCGGCAGTGAGTGGTATTTTCAAACAGGTTGAATACCTACTCGTAATTATTTTTATCTTAGTGTTATAGGTTTTATTGAACCGGAAGTAAATGAAACAAAAGAATTCTTAGTTTTTTTTTTGTATTGATTTCAGAAAGATCTAAAAAAATTATAGAAAATCAATTTCCAATAATTTAAATATGAACGTGTTTTTTTTTTTCTTTTTTCAAATTAAAAAAAGAAAGGTAAATAAACAAAATAGATCATTAACCGATGAAAGGACAAGGTCGGTCAAACAACTTCGATGATTATTATTAATATTAGTGATTTGTGTAGTTTTGGTTATACGCCTCTGTTAATTATGTTTTTGACGCTTATTCATAGGTTAAAAATTTGTGTTACTATGATGAATGATTTGTTTCATAAGTTGCGCAATTTCTGCGAGGGCGATTAGTTTTGGGGTAAGTTATGTACATGTTCGAAATTGGAACGTTAATCTGAACGTTATCTGTCAAACGTTATTGTTCTAAAGGTACAAATCAATTATAATGATTTTAATCAATCTTCGTACCTGGTACAAATAATAAAAATTATTGTAATAAAACTGGTTTTGACTTTTTCGGCTTAAAATTATTCACTAAGTTTAATGTTGATTTTTTTCAATAATATTAATTTTTTGCTATCTCGTATTTCTTGTTATTGTTTAAAGTTTAAACTGATTTGAAGTAATTCTGCTTGCTAAGTAATACCTAACCTATTGCTACTGCACCGAAATGCAAAATTATTTGGAACAAAAAAAAAAATTAAAATTCCAAAACAAATAAGAAATAGGTACCTACTTATAACTAATTCACTTTTTAAAAAGTTAAGGGATGTGTTGGAAAAATATTGTCTTTTTATGTGAAGTTAAATTAGAGGAAATGGTTATATGCAGGTTGAGTTGTATTAGCGTTGGGTATAACTGTTGAAATATTTAAATGACAAAAAGGATTGTAACTAGGAGTTTTTCTAATATTTTTTTAAGACTTGCTTTTGCGTCTAGTAGAGAAAAATAATATTTTTAAAATCTTCACATTGCTTGAGTTAAAAATACAACTTAATAGAGGCTGGGTGTGACCCACACTGGTAACTTCCCATTGGCGCCCGTGGCAAATGGACACCCGATGTTATTTTGTTATAAGGAAATTCCTAATTCAAAATCTTAAAAGACCTTATCAAATGTTCAATAGGCGATCAAGTGAAAACCAAAGTTGGGGCGTATTATAATTTTCAACGATTTTTAGTAATTTGTTGGCATCGTGTATAGAATAAAATAAAATTAGCCCGAAGTTAATATTGTTTTTTTTCACAAAACATGTTTTTATCTAAAAATAAACTGCGCGCTGTTTTTTTTTTTTTAAATTCTTTTCAATGCTTTATCACGTCATTATGTGTAGAATAAATTAACCTGAAGTCGATGGTATTTTTTTTTCTCGAAATATTCGAGACGAAACATTTACTTTTTTGTTTTTAAATTGCTGTAGTAAAAAAACAGCTAATTGAATTTTTTTGTGAACCCTTTCTGCACTTCGTGATGTTTTTATCTGTAAAATAAAATTTATTAGAGGTCGATATCTCTATTCGTTCTCGAGATACAGTGAAAGATAGACAGGCTCACGAACGTGCGAACGTACATACATACAGACATACAGACATCTCTCTAAATATTATGGATTCGGATTGCTCGGACCTCTAAACGTTGAGAAATGTCAAAAATTTTCATTTCGACAAATCGGACCAATTAAAATAACTTCCAATGGGAAGTTAAAAATTGTAAACTCAATCACTCAATCAAAACGTGAGCAGCATTTACTTGAGTGATAGGGAACGAACTTTTACCGTGTAGAAAGTATTTAATTCCAAATGGAACAGCAATGTGCTCAATTTCCTAGGCGAAATATTATAAAACATCAATTTTTCTGGGTTTTCCATTTATGTATATCGTAGCCATCCTGCGGTAGTAATTTCCACTTTTACTTGACAGATAAGGAACTGCATCTTACTTTTATTAAGTACATTTTTAATGCCTATCGACATTATTCCTTTGCTGTTGTTTAATGCGTAAAATTTTACTGCGCTGCATAGAGAATTACCAACAAAAAAGGCTGTTATTGCCATTATCTCCACTCAACCTTTCCGATGCTGAAATGTATCCTTATAAATAAATAGACCATTTTTCTGATAAGAAACTTAAATATTTATGTTCTATTTAAATGCTTATGTGCTCATGCTTATGCCCTCTGAGCAAATTGTCACATAAGCGCTTATATTTTAATATTAAATTTATTTAATTTTCTTATATCAGCAAACTATTTAAAGTATCACTTTTGTGTGTGTTTTTCTGTAAACGTTTAGGAATAAAAATTATTTAAAAAATGCTTTCTTTCGTTCATGATCTTAAGGCCCTAAAGAAAGATACTGATATGTACTCAAGTTTTTTTTTTTTAATAATCTAGTTATGCAAATCAGTTTTTATCTGAATGAAGAGTTGATACTATTTATTAGCTTTATCACCATAATATAAATATAAATATATTGAATTAATTTTTAAAAATGTTATCATGGTCGTTTTTCATTATGTATAGAAAAACAAAAATAATATCGCCTTAAAAATTAACTTACTCAACATTAATTTTGTGATTTACATTTTGTTTTTGTATTTTTATCGTTTTTTATATATACAAATTTCATCCCCCCATTCTCTTTAAAGGATATGGGTGGTGGTAGCTCGTGAACACTCTCCATTGATGAAATTGATGGAACTTTTGTTTTGCTTTCAGATTTTGAATTATTTATTCATTGTGATGTAATTTTTTTTTTTAAATAAAATTGAAATCAAATAAAATGCATGAATGGATTGCACGTTTTTGCTTTGTAGTTTAAAACTATAATATGTGTATATTTTGAAAATGTATGGTTACTGTCTAATAACGTTAAGATGAATGTGTGAAAATTGTGAAAGTGTAAAGAAGTCAAAAGTACCAAAAACTTATTATTAAATAAAGCATATTTCCACTAATTTGAAAATAGTTAGACAGTGTCTAAGTAGACAAAAATCTAATAAATACGACTGTATATGTACAAAATTTTGAGCCTTAATTCAAATTGATATGTAACTTGAGTATTGGTATTCTTGTTTCGTTGGCACAAAATTTATTGAATGTCCTCTTAAATATTGGTTACATATTAAGGACAAATCAGGGAAAGAATATTAATCTGTTTAACCAGTTGTATAAATTAATCTCTAAAATCTTAAAGAAAACAAAAATCAATACTTGCACATGTACATTCTTCAATAAATTAGTTTGACCTACTTTATTTAAGTATAAAAGGAAACCGATTCAGTTACATACATTTTTGACATAAACTGTCACATTGTCACGTCGCGTCGCTCTTAGTCATTAATATAGTAATTGCTTTAACAAGGTTATTTATAATCAACGTGCAAATCTACATGGAAATGAAAAAACCAACTAAACACCTGCAACATTATTCACCACCATCAGGTACCTATAGATACTTTAAGCTACAACTAACACTACCCAGAGATAGGAGACGGAAATGGAAAACAAAGAAAACTAGTTCCGATTCGGTAATGCCGGTTTTAGTTAATATGGTCAAAAGTTCAATTACAAGTCTAACTGGTTTACGAACATAAGAACCCAATTGTAGTCATGACTTCCAGAACTACTAAGATACATATTAACCTACATTTATGTATGTATTTCAATTTAATCTGTGGATATCAATATCACTTGCTGCACGTGATAGTTATTCAGAATAGGTATATAAAGTAAGCAAATGTCACTTACGACACACCCAATATTTCGACTTTATTTGTATTATTTATGAATCAACAACATGGTTGATTGCCCTCAGGCTTATGGAAACCAATAAACGGAAATATTAAACCAAAATTAATTACAACAATAGTAAAAAAAATGAAAAGAAAACTAATCATTAATAAATCTACCCGTCTGTTGTTTACTATACAACAAAGTCAAGTATCCACTTATCTCATATCTATATTCATCCCTCAGATATATACTTTGATAGTCTTTTTCCCCGAAGCAATGTGGAGAGTGGACCTAATAAAATTCCAATTGAATCGTCACGTTTTATGATATCAAAAATAATATCAAGAATACCTAAAAAAAAAAAATAATATAGAAGAAGCTTCAGCATACATACTTCTAACTTGCCTCCTCTAATATTTCTATACAATTTAGAAGCTCGGCCAAGTTCAATATACAGAAACAAACAAACAACAATGAATTTGTCTCGTTGCCAAGGCCACGGCATCATATTATCAGCTTTAACAATCCGGTTCGCAACTGTAGATGGAAAAGATTCTTATTTTATTTGCATTCTTGATGAAACAGATAAAATGCCTCGTGTCTTGATTCTTGAACTATGTGAATTTTGACGTAATCATATAAAAATATACACTGTTCAAAAAAGAAACGAAGAATTTATTTTTAAAATGTGTAACTTATAGCATTTTGGTCAAATTAAACGAAATAGCTTCTCTAAACACTTCAAAAAGCTACGGTGCGCCGCCGCCGCTGTAGACATGATCTGGGGCCTATTTCACCAAACACTTTTCACTTTGCAAATTTGCAAACAAAATAATTTGCTGTAAAGTAAAAATGCGAAGTGTTTCACAAAATTTGCAAAGTTAAACGAAAAGATCAAATATTTTGCAAAGTAATAAAATTTTTTAATTTCCAAAAAAAGAACTTTTCACTTTGCAAATTTGCATCTGGTGAAGCGTATTTTGAAAAGAGGAAAACTTTACAACTTTTTATTACAGTAATTTCGTCTTTAAAAATTTGTGTTTGGTGAAACGAAATTTTCAAAGTAAAACTGCAAAATGAAAAAGTAAAAAGTGTTTAGTGAAATAGGTGGTTGTCAAAATTTAGCGAAGAAAATAATTTCCATTTTTCACGAAAATTCTTGACGAAAATTAATGATTACTACAGTCAGAATTACTACAGTACGAAAATTAGCCATAGGTTAAAATATGTGTCTAAATATTTTCCATTACATAAAGTAAAATGCAGATAATAGTACCAAATTAAGAGAAAACTAAGTCCAAAAGGTTCCATAAGAATTGGTACAGTTTTTTGTGATATTGCTTTAAAATGTTTTTTTTTTTTATTGAAAAATGATTTTTAGTCCAAATCTGATCAAATTTGTAAGGTCAGAATATGGTACTAAAATTCAGAATTTATAAAAGGCACAAATTTATGTTTAAAATGGATTAAAATATATTCTTAAATATTTTCTTTTACAATAAAGTAAAATGCAAATATGTACCAAATTTAGAAAAGCAAGTCTAAAATATTTCATAAGAATTATAAATATTTTTTGTGTTATTGTTTTAATGTTATTTTGTATTGAAAATGATTTTTAGATCAAATCTGATCAAATTTGATAGAAATTTGACAATTTTGACAGTTAAAAGTTCACAACAAAATCTTAGGTCTTCTGCTGAAATAAAATAAAGAAATAATCAAAAATACTACTTTAAAAAAAAAAATTGATTTTTCTATGGTTGGTGTATTGGAATTTGACGTCAGAATAAGAATTCATGCCAGTTAACAGATGTTGCAAAAGAGTTGAAATAATTTTATAATAAAATCAACAAATATTCAGATCTTCGGTTTATGATATCATTAAATACCTTTTAAATGAGACCTAAGTTAATTAAATTGATTTAAAATTGAAGAGAAAATTGTAGGTCCCCAATTCAAGCACATATAAAAGATTAAGAGTGTATGCATCTTGTATATAAGACACTGTGACTGTGTTTATGTTCTTGACTCCATAAAAAATCATTATTTATTTCTGCACCTGTCTCATGATTCATATAAACATACCTACAAATTTCAATCTTCTTGAATTGTCCACAACTCTGGGGTACCACTACACTGTCAACAAGAACATTTCCAATTATTATTCAAAACAAAACAAAAGGTGCCATATTTCAAAATTAATAAATAACATAAAGTTGAC
Organism: Epistrophe eligans; assembly: GCA_951394125.1. Lineage (NCBI taxonomy): Eukaryota > Metazoa > Arthropoda > Insecta > Diptera > Syrphidae > Epistrophe > Epistrophe eligans. The sequence goes on along the minus strand of OX596028.1, from coordinate 51,109,209 downwards.
ATTAAAACTTTCTCTTTCCACACAAAATGAATTCTACGAAAAATTAACATTAATGGAATGATGATGTCTTCGAACTTCTGTGCATTGGCCAGAAAACAAACACAGAACCAGGCCAGGATGAACAGAGGATGATAGATGTCGATGACAGAAATATTGACATGACACAAAGACATCAAAAACAAACTATGATCACGATGTTTTGAGATGTTAATGATGTTGTTGTGTCATCAGGCTAACAAAACTTATTAAATGTGAAATGTCATGCTTTTGGTGTCTGATGTCTACAAAACGAGATACTAATATAATTGAGGTGACCATCGGATGTTTTTTTGTTTTTTTTTTTTGGAGAATTTTTTTTAATGAAATAAAATTATAAGAAAATGTTCTGCTGAGTTCTGTTTTTTATTAAATTGCCTGGGAAATAGAGAGCATTTTGTTTGAATTTTGAGTTAGGATATGTCATATTTTGCAGATGCGAACAAGTTAGAATGTGTATAGGTTGAGTCAAAACAAGAAAAATATCAGGGATGGGTCTATTTCAGAATAGTGTTTGAAAAGTTTAATTTTCGGTGTTGTTTAATGCAATTGTTTTATGTGTAGGTAATGCGTGGTTTTCTTCTTTTATCATCTGGTACTGGTGTGCTTTAATATGGTGTCATAAAGTGCATTTGTCTTTAATGTTAACTTGTCGTTGAGTAGGTTGTCTTCTTCTATTTTGTTTGATTTTTAAATTTCAAATTCTTCAAGAACGTCAAGTAATCTTCCTTTTCTGCACCGGTGCAGGGGTTGAGGTTGGTGTCAAAATCGGTGTAGTTGTGATTTGTTTCTATTAAATGTAGGGCATAATTTGATTTCGTGTTTTGCTTTAATTTGTGTTCGTTGAATTTCTGTCCAAGAATGTTCTCTCTGTTTGGCTTATGTAATATTAGGTGCAGTCGTCGTATTTTAATTTGTATACACCTGTGCTTGTCTTTGTGTAATTTTTTGTTTTTGGTCTGAGAAGTTTATTTAAATGACAATTTGTTTTGAATGATATTTAATTTTTGTTTTTTAAATGCATTTTTGATTATTATTGGTAGTCAATTTGTGTAGGTATTGTACGGATATTGTATTTTGATGGTTCTGTTGGTGATGTGTTATTGTGATTAATTTTGTTTTGATTTGTCAGGTATCTACTTTATTTTTACTTCTTTTTTTTTGTATGATCGGTCTATCATTTCTGTGTTGTACCCGTTTGTTGTTGCTATATATTTTATTGTGTTTACCTCATCTTTGTAATCTTCTTCGTCCATGGGTATGGTTAAAAGCCTATTAACTATTGCATTGTATGCTGCCATTTTTTGGGTCTGTGGGTGGTGCGAGTCTTTATGGATGGTGATATCGGCGGTGTGGTTGGTTTTCTGTAAAGCTTGTTGTTGTTCTTTTTGATGTTTAAGTCTAGAAAATTTATTTCATCATTGTTTTCGATTTCGGAAGTGAATTTAATTTTATTGTTGATTTTGTTTACATATTTCTTTAAAATGTCTATTTGTCTTAATGTTCCATTAAATATGATGAACGTATCGTCGACATATTTGGAATCAGTTATTATTTTTGAGTGTTGAGGATTTTGTGTTTAAATAATATGTTTGTTTTCAAAATTATTTATATAAAAATCTGCTATGAGGCCGCTCAGTGGAGAACCCACAACAAGAATTTGTTATTAAACGTTAAAATAGTTCTGTTTTAAGATTATTTGTCATAAGGTCATAAGAATAATTTTTATTTAAAATCTGCTAGATAATGTTAAAAAACTGCTGGGTGTTAAGTTAAAAATCGTCATTTTATTAAGTTCTCAAAAAAGATTTGAAATTTCTTTTTTTTAAATCCAAAAAAAAACATTTTGGTTATTTACGAATCCATAACTTGCCATTAGTATATTACTACATATACATATATCGCAAGTAAAAGGTGTCAATTGAATTTTTTTTACAAATCCTAACTATAATACCAAAAAAAAAATACCAAAACCAAAATCTCCAAGCTTGGTTAAACTAAAATCCCCAAGATATAATCTCTTGAAGACAAAATCACCAAATTAAAATTCTAAAAAGAAATATTAAAATTCCAATTAGTGAATCAAGCAATAAAATCAATACTTGCACATCGTCTTTTTGGACAAAAATAAATATATTTGACCTTTATATGATGCATTGTTGGACCATCTAGATTTCTAATGAAATTAAAATAATCTATTTTGCTGTTTCGTATGTTTACACCTTGATTTCGAAGCCGCATTTATAAACGGAGAAGCATTATCGTCTAACTTTTAAGACTAACAGAAGTAGAATAAAAATATAGGATGAGTTTATAAATAATAACAATTCGCCACCACTCCAGACAGTATCAACAGTTTTTTTTTTAATTTCAGATGTAAATATTATTAATAATATAGAATTAATATTCTCTTATTTTTTTAAATTAAGACCTTCCTTCCTACACGAACAGTTTAGTCAAGGTGTTCATTTTAAATTAATTTTTTTTATTTTTAAGTTGCATTGAAAAAAATATGGTCACCGTTTATTCCTTACATTAATGTTGATGTTTTCTTTGCTCGACATAGTTTAGGGGGCGATTACCTATGTTGTTGTTTGTCATCTGATTAAATTTTGAAGCCTTGTACAGCATTATAGATATTTCTGCAGCATCAGTTAATTGAGTGAAATATAATTTTGTTTGTTCGTGAGTTTGTATGTTTGTTGAGGTATATACATATATGATCTGGCATCATGATGGAAGCCAACGAGGCTCGTTTGAGTAATAACCGTGGTATAAATGCGGGGGATTGTGGTAGCAATTTGTTATAAAGGTTCCATTAGTGCAGATTGAATAATACCTCCTAACCCAAAATATGTACCTACATCCATACCATATATACATAAAGGACTATCATATAACGTAGGTAGTAGTAGGTATGTGCGTTATATACTTATATAGAGATTTGGGGATTTCGACATTCAATTTGATTCATTTAGTTGCTGATGATTACAAATTTAGTTAGAATCTCCCGAAGGTATCAGTGATATGGAAATATCTATGAATATATGTATGCTGAGGTTGCCCAATACACAAAATATCAAATACAGATTATTATGTTGGTAATTGATTGTATGTGATTTAATTAGGTATGAATATATTCAAAACCTATAAAACTACCTCAGTGATCAAGCAATGATTGATTTGATATAGTATTATGAATTAAATTGATCTATAACACTCATTTTAATCTTTGATTAAGACCAAAGAAGAAGATTTATTGAAAGAAGAAAACACCGGCTTTTTAAAGAAGACAATGATTAATGTTCTCTTAAAAAGATACAAGGTGTAGGTAGGTACTTATTCTTTAAATGGAATATCATTTTGATTTAACGTTCATTTCTAATGATGATATATTTTAATATATATTTGTTTATCTTTGAAATGAAAAGGTACTTTATTGATTTTACACACTTCAAGGTTAAAAGTTAAAAATATAAAGAAAAGAAGTAAAATTTCATCATTGGTTTAGTTTCGGTTTTTGTCGCCCGGGCCTGGGGAAGCAATCCAACTCCCAACTCTCTTTCAGTGAGATAAAGTGAAACTTATTTTTTATGCTAGATCCACACTAAATATTGTGACGAATTTTCCATCTTTCACGTTTCTGTAAGATTGAATGAATCAATTAATTCCTTAAATTTGCAATCTTATAAAAAAAAATGCATACCTACGCTTGAATGGCTGCATGCTTCTAACTCGAAGTCTTCTAGAACGGATTTAAGTTCCACATAATTTAATACTCTCTGAATAAAGAGAATAAGAGGCGGAAGAGGTGGTTCCTTTCAAGTGGACAGGAACTAATTTCCATAAATAGTAAATTTCAGGTGTAATCCCCAAGTATGTCGACGTACGTGTAGACGAACCCAGAGGTATGAATGACTCATCAAATTAAAGAGAATTTTGCGATACGATTGAAAGCGATGCTTAAAAAATCGAATTGGTGATATTCATTCAGGATTGGTTGACGTTTAAGCCTAATACGCTGCTGATACAAAACGAAGAATCCCATACAAAAACGACACAACGAAATCATAACCGAAAAATTTCGTTCTGGTTTTCGTTTTGCAGTAGGTACGCAGTTCAATAAGTGAAATTAATTATTGTAGCAGATTATTTGGAGAAGTCTCAGCTCTCTTTTCGAACAGAATTAGCTGTCCATACAATTTATTGTGTGCGGAAAAGTGACATTTGAGTTGTATTCGTGTTTGTATATGTTGTTTCTTTCATATCAGCGTGCCTATGATTTTTATGTGTTGTGTTTTTGTATTTTTTTTTTGCAATTTGTGGCTTGGTAACACTTTGAGTGGGTAATTTTTCGTTGTCGTTTTCGTAAGCATTTCGCTGTCGTGTTGAAAACCAACGAAAAATTTCGTTTCGCGTACTAGGCTTTACCATAAGAAGATGGCCGCGATGGGAAAACTTCCAGGAATATAGCAGTGGAAACTGAAACACTTTAGAAATACTTGAATTTGCTATAAAAAGGAGGTGAAAAATAAAGATGTAAATCATAAAAGAAAGTTAAAATAAAAATCCAAATCTGAACAAAAATTATAAATCCTTTGAGGAACCAGTATTTAATAACCTAATTGTTTCTTTTATTTATTCTTTAATAATTAATATTATGTACATATTTATTTGGTTTCTTTAATTCCGGGATTAGAAAAAATTTATAAAAACTAAAAAAAAAAGAAGTAAATAATATGACATTGAGTTTTGATCTGAATTTGAGCTGGCCTCCGGAGACCATATTATATCCAATTGGATTTATCGACATTGGATTTACAAAAATGGATTAAAGTGTCAATTTAACGAGTGAATCACATAACTTGGAATTGGATTTAAATTAATTTACATCTGGGTTTAAGTTTTAATCAAGATTAATCGAGAAAAAAATGGCCGTAATGTAACGTAAAGATTATTTTGACGTTTGACAGCTCAAAAATTCTGTTCGTTTCAAATTTCCTGATTTCAATTACTGGTTCTGTTCGTTTCTTTAATTTAAGTGATATTTTTTGATTTTAAGAACAGGCAATAAACTTAGAATATTAAACAATAAGGTACTTTAAGTATGAATAGATACAATCCCGGACAATTAAGAAATATTATCGTTCCCGTCAAAATAGACGTTCCTCGCATAAGCTAAAAACTGTATATGTCCGGGAAAAACTGGACAGATGATTACTCTAGATTAAAATCCCTAAAGCTTGTGAATATCATATTTTAACTTTCTATAGGCTGAAATTGTTCCAAAACTTCATTTTTATTATCAAAAAAATATGTAATCAAACATCGTTGTTTGTCTTCCATTCTCTTCAAGTGAAATGTATAAAAAGATATATGGAAGTAAAAAATTAAAATTTCAATACCTGCAAAGTAAAGGATTATCAATCATTTTATTTTAAAATATTGACCTTAATATGGTTGACTTGATTATGTCTCTTGTTTTATTTTAGTATTCGAAGTGTTATTTTCCCAAACATCTCAAATTAGTAAAAATAATACTCGTATATGTACATATCTACTTAATTATAAACCCATTCCATTGCTGCCTTAAAGTTTGTGAAAAACTAGTTAAATTACCTACGCATTGTTGGGTTTTTCGATAAAAATGACTTGCTTATAATAATATTGTAATCAGTTCGGATTTAGACAAGAATTTCAATAAAGGGTGCTATTCTTAAAGTTTGTAGTCAATTGTAGGTATAATGGCATCAATTGTAATAAATATTCAATAGCTGTCTTTGTTGTCATGCCAATGCCAACTGCATATTACATTGGTTAGGGGTGTTATTTACATTTGGTTTCTCTTTTATGTAAAATTTAGAAAACAAAAATAAAACATTAATGGTATTTTTAGTGAATCTTGAATTTCAAAAAGTGGCGTATCACAGGGATCGGTTCTCAGTCTGTTCTTGTTTCTAGTTTACATAAACCCGACTTTTAATTAAAGCTATCTATTTATCTGGTATCGAGAATAATTATACGTTGGTAAATATAAATCATGCATTCAGTCTCTGTTTCCCCACGTACCAAATTGTTGACAATGTTGCCTACCTGCTAATAATTGCGGCAAAACTAATTTCATTGTTAGTTCTTTTAATTGTCACTCTATATAGTACGGCATTACAAGTTGGGGTTATTATGTTATTTGTGGTAGAAATAATTTAACTCATAGGTTTCTTCTATTTGGAGATTTAAGTATCTAACCAATGAAACACTTCTACATTTTAAAGGAATTCTTTAAACAAAGTGCCAACATTCCTAGAAAGAATTCCCAAATTTACTCATTCAAACTTAAAAGAAACCATTAAATTTTTCATAATGAAGGAAAAAATATCTAAATGTATTAGGAAGGAGCTCATCGATTTTCTGACTTCTGAACTCACTTATCAATTAGAACAAAGCCATAAACAAAAAGATTTCCATATTGTTGTCTTTCTTTTCTTAAGAAATAAAATTTCCTAATGATAATTAAGAATACCTCGTGGGTGTACTGTACGTAGGTATACTCTGGCTTTACGTATATACACATTTCATGTCTTTATTTCTCATTCAAAGTTTTCAGCTAATGACAGAAGCAAAACGTGAATCGCATACCCCATTATAATGTAGGTCACCAAAAGGCAATATACCTAATTATAATGTACTAACTGTCAGTCATCAAAAGCCATCGTCATATACCTACCACCCTTAACCTGTATCCATTTCAAAACATTACTACCCCGATTAGCTCTTTTATAACACCATATCCATCACCTAAAACTATAATATATCGTATGGGTACCATTTATGTACATAAAAGGAGTTCGACCTTTAGCTATCTATCCAACCGCATCCATCCATCCATCCATAAGGCAGGTGATAAGGTGCCTTTAAATTAACTGTTGAAATACACCTATCATCGTCAAGGTTATCACCACTCTGCGCTTGCCATTAAATCGGTGCGCTTGCCAAATTGCTCACATTACAAAACCATTAGTATTCCGTGGCGGTAGTATAGTTTGGCTTTCAGTCCCCCTTCCTATACCATTTCAATATAACCTATGTATGTGGATGTATTCAGCTGTCTGTCTGCAGCTAACTCGATCGTAAATTAACGCAAGAACCTCAAAATAGTATCTTAAAAGTTCCATCTAGAGTGACTTTGATGGCGGATGGTTTTTGTGGTAATTGCTTGGTTTAGTCACGTTCCACGATTGACTGCCTCAATAAAAATTATTTCGTCTGTTTGGCTTGCCCCTCCTCCATCCTCCCCCTACCAAGGTTAAAAATACGTAAAAGAGACACGCGTTTTATCTTTAATGTTGCCAATGCGTTTGGCAAACATTTAATGTTTTTGAAAATAAAAATAAACTTTTTTGATAGACTATGGTATTGCCATTTTTGGGAGCTGTTATAGCTGTAGGAATGATTTTTATTTTACTGAACCACTTTAGAGAATTTGAAACATTGATTATTTTCTAAAAATTCTATTAAAATGTATATTATAAAATTTTATGTAAGGAACAAGAGAAATGAATAAAATATCCACCTTTGACAGTTGGATTATAAAAAGTTCCAAAAGTTGTAGGTGGTGTGGTGGAAGAGCAGTTTTTTTCAAAGACTTTAAAGAACGACATTTTCGGAGTGCATCTCCAATATTTGCTTTGCAGATGCTGATGCAACCTGCCAAGAATTTTCTTGATTTTGGTTTGCTTTGAATTTGCAAGTTTGCAATAGTAAACACGTTACATAAGAACTTATTTTGGTTTAAACCATTTATGGATGTTTAAAGAAAAGTGATTGATATCATATTTGCATTAACCTTACACAATTCCGTAATAATCAGTTTTTTTTTTAAATTTACTATTACTATTTTAATTTACTATTAACAAGATACCGCAGCGAATTTATAGTCATAAAAAATAAATTTGGTGGCGTGACAGTTCCTACAGAACTTGGGCATAATAGTGACCTACAACTCTCAACCATGCCTGTGTTCATGTTGTTAGTTTGCTGGAATGAAGGGATCTACAATTTTCTTCCAATTCTGAACGGCTAAGATGAGAGGCACTTTATCTTGAAAATAAATATATAATTAAATATACATATAATTAAAGAATTTGTCGCTTCCCTCGCAAAAGGAAAAAAATGCCCGTTATTTGAAGAAAATAAAGTATTGCATGATTTCTTCCCTAGGTTAAAATGTTTTTAAAAAATAAACTTTATACAAAAATATATAAATTAAAAGTACATAGACATACATATGTATTTACTTTCTTAAAAATAGTGTTTGCAAAGTATTTTTCGTCTAAAAAAATAGAAAAGAAATTCTTTGAACGTATTTTTATTATATGTAGGGTTATTTATTATTTAAAAAAAATAAAAAGGTTAGGTATATAAAATTAACATTTAAATATTATAAAAATTAAGTGTTTTTTTTGTTCGTACGTGCATAACTCGGCTGAACATCATTCGATTTTCATTGCTATGAATTTTTGAATTAGGTTCGTATTAAACGTGGTAGACATAATAACTACGGAGCCGAAAATTGGAAAATTTGAAAAGTAGGAAAATCGGAATTGTATACTTTTAGGGGTATATTTTTTTTTATTTTGCACGCAACTTGGATGGAACGGTTTGTTTTTTTAATATTCCAGTTTTCGACTGAAGTTAATGGACGAAAATATTTATAAGCGTAAATTTGAATAGGTATCGGAAAAAAATTTCGAGCTACAAGATCGGGTTTTGTGCATTAAGCTTAAAATTTAGGACAAAAATATATAAAAAATCTCATTTTCTATTTTTTTTCGCTACCTTCAGTCTTATTTCAGCAAAAAATGCGGTTTTTACTTGCGACATATAGGTATGTACTATATGACAAGTTATGGATTCGTAAAAAAATCTAACTCATCAAACTTGATATTACGATCATATCGAAGTTGAAAAAAAGTTGATCTCGCAATTCTGTCTGTCTGTCTTTTCCTTTCGACTGCAGGTACCTAGCGGGCATACCCCACACAAATTTGTTTTAATTTTTTAAAGACCAAAAATAAAGGTACCTGCCGTACAAATTTTTTTTACCAAATTATGAAAACCTTATTTTTCTCAAAAACGTGCCCACAACTTAAAAAAAATCAGTATTTTAAAAAGAAAAAAACGGCTACCATTAAAAAAAATTCGGAAAAATGGTTTTAGTGGTACCCCTAATAGAACAATTTTTTTTAAATTTGATTTTCTATTTTCTCAAAAGCGACTCAACTGATTTTGACAATTTTTTTTTATAGAAAATCTTTCTTTTTAAACATTATCTAGTAGATTTTTAGTAGAAATTATTTTTATGACCAAAAATATCGTTGCCTCCCATAAAAGTATTTAAAAAGCGGTGCAACATTGTCAAAAATTCAAAAAATCACGAAATGTTAACGCATTTCCAGTTGAGGTTGAAAACTTTTGTTATTCATTACGGCAACATCACATTAACAACTCAGCAAAAAATTTGAGCTACCGGATTTGACGAAAGATCTCCACAATCAAATGATTATCTATAAGAATAAATAAACTTTTTTTATTTATAAAAATCTGTATGTGACGATTTTGAAAAATATAAGATTTTCCTTAAACCTACTAGCTGAAGCGAAATGAACATTGTGGTCTGCAAATCAACAGCGAAAACCACAAATAACTTTCATTTGAATTTTGATGAAAGACATTTAACTTTTTATGACAGCTGGCCAATCACTGCCCTAAGAAATGCAATTTTCCTATTGTATTTTAGAAACAAATTCAAATAGTTTTACAAAAATCAAAATATGTCACTGGTGTTGTACTGAGTCTTGTCACTTGTGTATGAATGGTTACTTTTGTTCTGCCAGTTGTACTCACAAAAATGATAAACAGAAACATTTCAAAAGCAATAGTTTTTGTAAAAAGTGTAACAAAAAAAAAAAAAAGGTAACATAGTAACAAATTAAAAAAAATAAGTAAGAAAAGTGTAACATTTTTGTTACATTTATAACATTGTGGCAACTCTGATTATTGCTTAACATACCTACAAGAAACTAAAAGGTTGATCTATAAGCCCTGAATTGGAATCTGAGTTCAAATTTGAACCATAATATCAGGTTATTTTTATTCGTTACTTCGGTAATACTGGATATATGTAGTATTGAAAGCTTACAATAATTGCCAAATGACTTTTAAAGAACTGTTTCTCCCCACGGAAAATAATTTTACTGACATGTAAAGGTTAGAGAAATTTAGGACTTTTACACGCGAGATTTCTGCGAACAAACCAGAAACTTTTTTGAGTCTGAAAACGTTTTTTGACTAAAATTCGAGTTCGTACACGTTTTTTCACTAAAATGTTTACTTAATAATGCAAATGTAGTTATGTGGAATTAATGTAAAATTATTTTAATATGACAATTTTTACTTTTTTACTTAGCTTTGATTAAAAATTATTTCAAAGTTAGTTGAAACCATCTTGGACAAATTCATCTAAATTTATAGCTTTAAAACAATGCAATAACTGCATTTTTAATAATTTTTTTTTTGTATTTTATTTAATTTCAGATTAACAACAATTGCTAAAATTGCCTTCAAAGCGGAACCCACATCATTTATACATGCTCGCATTCACTAACTATAAACTAAACATTTGGTATAGAAGCCACAGTCGTATACTCGTATAACAAAAGTAATGTTAAAATTGTGCAAGATACAAATTTACCCGAACGGAACGCTTGGTCTACATTTAAGTCGCGCTCCATGGGATCCATACCCTTGGGTAAGTGGAGTGCAAGATGATTCAAATGCGTACCAGGCTGGAGTGCGTACCGGTGATACGGTACTGGAACTAAATGACTGTGATGTGCTAGGTCAGAAAATTTCTGAATTAGCAATTAAAATACAAACTCACTGGGAAGGAGGTAGTAGTAATGTTACTATGTTGATATGGCGAAATAAGACTGAAAATAGTGTAAGTATAATAGAAAATATTAAAAATTTAAATTAAAGTAAATTTAGGGAAAATCTTAGTTAAACAAATGTTTTAGTATTTTTTCTTGTTTCTTGACGAATTGATATTTTAAAAACTTCTCTGTTTATGAAATAATAATCCAATTAAGTCCGAAATAAATTTTAAAACCTCTTTTGGCCATAGTGGATTTAGAACTTGGCTGTCAACTTAAAGGTGTGTTTGAATTCCACTTAAGTCAGCAATTTTCTGAAATTATAGACCCCACTTCAAATGGATGGCGCCCGTCGGATTTCACTAGGCAATACTTATCTTATATTTTCAATTCACTGTACCGTCATATCCTATCCTTCTATTCTTTGTAACTAGCTCTGATAGTGTGATGTATAATTCATAAGGTTGTATTTTAAAGACCGTAGGTTTACCTGGGATATATATAGTTAAAAATATTATTATTAAAATTTATTTAGAATTTTTTCTTTAAAGTCTTAATATATTTTACTTTCAGGTTGTGAACCAAGATTCATTGCAAAAATTTGCAAAATGTCTGCAGAATGTCGCTCAACTCCTAGAATGTCCCATCTGCCTTGAGGTAAATGTTGTTTTTTTCTGCTAATAACAAAATGAATTGTTTAATTTAAATTGTAAAAAAAAACCTTCTGACAGGCTTTTCTCCATATGAGGTATATTTAAGTCGTCCCATATAAACTGTGTTGCCATCTTTACACATGAATGTGCATTATACTGCATTTCATTTGAACTTTGAAGTTCGAAAATATACCTACTGGGGGTAAATGTTACAGCATAGTGACCAAAAAGCTCCTAGGCCAATATTATATTGCTTGTGGCCTAAATGAGTTACGTTATACGTTACGAGTACTGCAAATTTGAACAACCAACGGCCGGTGACGGCATTAACATTTTGAAAGGTATCTTCTCTTAATACGAGCCGCATACAGTGCCTGCAGGAAGTGTACAGAATAGGGCACTATATAACCTAGTTACGCACACATTAGGACAAGCCTCTAACATCATAAAGTAATGCAGTGCATTGTCGGTCATGAAAGGAAGAATTTGTGAGACCAAACTAAAGTAACAGACATTGTTATTGCAAGTTTTGGTGTTTGGTGAACATCCTAATTGTATGTACTGTTGGTAGGTATGCTGCATATATGGAGGATGTGTAAAATTGTTATATGAATTGCCACAAGGGATTTGTGATACTGCGGTTAAATTTGCTTAATGGTGCAAAATAATTTGATAATGAAAATATAAACCGTGACACCCACAACTATGTTACCTGTATAGGTACATATTTGATTAATTAAAAAATATAATGAACTAGTTTTTTGTTCTAAGACTTTTTCATTAAATATTTTTCATTTTATCTACAATTTTTTTTTATAAACTCTTTTTTTTTTTTAAACTATTCATCTGAAGGAAGAACAAAATAAGCTATGGGAGCCTTTATTTTTTTCCACCTTCCTTAAACGTAGTTTACTTTAAGGTAGTATTATGTGAGTTCATAAATATGAAAATACAGTTTTTTAGACTATTCGCAGATATTAAAGTTCAGTTTCCATAATGCAAAGTTGTGGGATGAAATTCTATTACTGGAATAATTTGTAGGTACTAAAATAAGTTATTTTCTGATTAAATCGCAGGTATTTATACACAATTAATGGAAAATTATTTGCTCTACAACTCTGTGGTGGCTGAGCAACTTTTTGGTAAAACGAAAACTTTTTGATTTTAACTTAAAATTTAAGGTTGAGACGAATTGAGTCAAAAGCACGCGGGTCTATGTTAGGTACGGTAAAACAAATTTTCGTTTAGAGATAGATTTTAATTCATTTGCTCATTTTATAAGCATATTTTTGAAAAACTTTTCTATCATTTTCATATTTACGAAGGTATATTCGTATTCGAACACGATGACGCAAATATTTCTTTCTGTGAGATAGGCTATCAAGTTCTGTGAGAGAGTGAGTGTGACGACACTGAGTTACTTTATTCTTTGAGGAATTATTTTCACTTTTTGAAAATTTCAAAAACAAAAACAAAAGTAAAATTTGTCTTTAAATTGCCTAAAAAGTCAGCTGCACCCATTTTAAAAACAAATATTCGTTCCACATTTAACAGTATCCAGCAATTGGCGAGAAAATTACAACAATAACTTCGGATCCAGTTTCAGAAAGCATATAATGCAATAGATATTCTGCAAATGTAATGGCAAATGTGGTCCAGTTTATGGACGTCGTAAATCTAGGTTAAATGGTAAAATGGCGAAACGTAAAAATATGGGACAAAGTATTTCTCTTGCTGAATTAATGGGAAGGTAAGGAGAGAATGTGTGTCGTTCCACACATTCTCTCCTTTTGGCACCATTGTAATAATTGAGAAAACTTGCAGTAGCGATCCTTATCAGTGTTGCCCCCCCAACTGGTTAAAAATGTAGCGTTGCAGATTTAGAATGCAGTACAATGTGGATTACTTGAAAATGACTCGTATTTTGTATAAATAAAAAAAAAACATTAAAACATGGTAACAATAAAATTTAAACTATTAATTTAAGAGTTTTAATAACAAAAATAAATAATAATAATCTTTAATATTATTATTTTTAAATATTTTATTAAAATTATTAAAAGATAACTTAAACTTTTCAGTCAAAAGTTTTAGCTAACATTTATTTAAATTGTATAATTATACACTGTAAGATACATTTTACAGTTTAATAAAATAATAATACGTTGAAAGAAAAATGTCTTAAAATTATTGCCAATGGGTATAAATCCAATAATAATAATTCAAATGCAAACTTTCCTTAAAATTTGTTTGCTTTCTTTAAATTAAGCCATAATTCCACAACATCTTCATGATAAAATTCTTCTAAAATTTCTTAAGACACAAATATAGCAACCGAAATTCATCGTTTAAATTAATTTAATTTTGTTCTGAATAAAATGGGAAATTTTCAAGTACGAGCATAATAGTCGGAATCGCACCTTTGGCTATTTCAAAAAGATCTAAAAAAATATATAATGATATCATTTTTAAAACAGTTGATTTGATTTTAAAGCGTTTACACAAAAAGTGATACTGGCGAATTTAGGGCCCAAACACAAAGTTCGATACCATTTTTATTACTAGATTTTTGAAAATTTGAAATTGTGGTATTTTACGAATATTTTGACTTTTATTGGAAAAAAATGTAGCAAAAACGCTATAATTGTAGTAGGGGAGCAACGCTGATCCCTATACGAATTGCGACAACGCCACCAGTTCAGTGGGTTACAGATTTTTTCGACGTACTTTAAAGCAAAATATTAGGGAATAATAAACCCAAGAAAATAGATAACTTAAGGCTGAGCTACATAGTACATACTGGAGCTGCGAGCAAAGCGGTGATTCAAGAGGTGAGCAGGACGTTAAAAAACAAACACATGCTTTCTTAAGAGAGCTGATACCTAGCAGCTAGACGCCTCTGAGTACGTAAGCTCTTATAAAAAACGTTTGTTCGTTTTGACGAATTCGTCAATCTGTTCACTTCTCGCATTACCGTTCTGCTCCCATCACCAGTATATGTTCTTAGCCCAACCCCATTTTTAAAATGGCGGACAATTCAGAGATTTTTTTTTTTTTGAATTTTGCGATTTTCAAATCCCCGGGGATTATTCTTTATAAACTAAAAATAAACTTAGGCATATTTATAATAATTTATATCAAAATTTTCAAAAAATCAAATTTTGGATTTAAAAAAAAAATCAAAAATATTTCTTGAAAAATTGATATTTCGAAAATGGGGGGATGATTTTTTTCAAAATTAATTTTTAAACTCCGCATAAATAAGTACTAAAAATTGGCGTACCAATTTCCAAGTTTTTTATATAAAAAATTATTTTTTTTAAAAAACCACTCCAACGATTTTTAAAATATTTTCTCATAAATTGAGATTTGTGTAAGAAATCACTTGGACACGTATGTCGTTTACCCGTGTTACACGTGTAATTAAATTATTCGTATATGAACATTGAAAGCCCTTCAGTTCAATGCGTTTCGCCGAGGTACGGCAGTTGGGTTCATTAGTTAGATGCTATATGCAAAAATTATGCAGGAATTCATTTAATATAAATCTTATATATTACACGTAGTTCGGATACCAGTGAAGACGTTTTTTTCTAAGCCTCTTTTGGCGGCATGTCCGTCATCGTCGTCGCGTCTTTTACAAGCAGGTTTTACAGGAGAACTATCCAAATCAACCCACTTTGTCCCTGACTTAAAATTCTTTTGTAATTTAATGTAAACTTGGGAATAATACAATTTTCTTTTTTTTTCAAATAGATCGTTAAACCGCCCGGATGGCAGTGTTGTAATGGACACGTACTCTGCAATAGTTGTCGAGGTCGTACAGTCAAATGTCCCATTTGTCGAGTCACACTTGGACCACGAGGAAGATGCCTACTCTCCGATAAATTGTTCACACTGCTCGCAGAGAGCTTTCCCTGCGATGGAGGTAAGGAGGACACCGCATTTAGTAACATAGATATACATATACACATTTCACATCATACATATACAAAACATACATTACATATAACGGAATTACTATATAGCAAATTTTTCTCTGTAAAGACTCTTTGGACTTTAAATGTTATCTCTATGTTGTGTGTAGGTAGTAGGTACCACTGTATAGCAGTGTCCAGGAGCATTAAGTGTCCTTCTTTATGGGTGCGAACACAATGGCAATGCATGAGCTATATGTCATGTTCGCCGATAGTAAACACGTAGTTCGGACACCAGTTCTGTAGGATATGTTCTTCTGGTTTATTCGATGTGTGTTACAACACACCAGCTTTAACCAGTGGCAATAAAAATGTCCTGTGGGATTTCAATCATTAATCTATCTCTCTTTTGGTAAAATAACATTAGGCATAGATACATACCGAAGTGCCTGTTATACCATACCTTCATATGTATGTACCTATGTGCTACATACATTTATTTGCTGAAGATAACAAAACGAAAAACTCTTTGCTGTTATTGTACGTATACATACGATGTGTATATCTATCTGTACCTATGTATATATATATAGGTAGTAATTTATATCAAGTCAAAGGAGGAACGAAAAAAGCTTTTAGGATCCTGCAATTTGACCAAAGGGGTTTTCCCAAGCAGAACAAAAAGATATTCACATTCAGAAAGGATATGGGAGTTAGACCTTGGCTTGGCATCATCATCAGAGGACGAACACAAACAGAGAAGAAGGATTCGCTAGTTCTAGTTAATGTTTGTTTCCCATGGCAAATCGGATTTGCCTCTAACTCTCCTGCTGCTTGTTAGAGAGACTTCAATTCCAGCATCAAGAATCATATTTGTAGATGGACCGACGAAAAAATTTCCGCTAATATCCTTGTCCAAATGGGCTTGTGCACTCCATCTAATGGAGTGTGGCAAATGGAATCCTTTTTTGTTCTTTATATTTTTGTTTTGTTTTTTTGATAAATCAGACAGAAAAAATAAAAAGAAAGTAGATACCTATAATTTTATTGAAATATCCGTCTGGCTTAGATAAATAAAGGATTTTTATGCATCATGCGACACTTACGAGTATAGCAGGACGATGTCTATCAACCGGGTGGAAAAAAAAAACTTTGATATTACAAACGAAGAAATATTTCCTAATAAACTTGTTTCTTGTTTTAATAAATAAACAATAATCGAAAACATATGAAGAAAATAGTTAAGAGGAAGATTGTGAAATTGTTTTTTAACCCTCCTTATAACAGATTTTGACGTCATACGGAATTTCAGGTTTTGACATATATATACACTTTGGGGTCCCGGTTGCCCTTGATTTTAAAGTAAAAGTCTTCTGAATCAATCTTGTAGAGAATTTCATGGTCTAAAAACAGCATGTATCACTTTTTATTTTGCGATCAATACAAACGCGTGAGAGAGAGAAAGTGTTTTTTTTTTAATGTTTTAATAACCAAGCCATCTTTTCTGTCTGTCTGTTCGGTCAAAATTTTGCAATCGATTTTAAATTCTTCTTCTTTTAATTTCTCGATTAGCTAGAGACTTGGAACGCAATCATGACACTCTCTACACCATCGCCTTATTATCTATTGCATGCGCCCCACATTTTTCTTTTAAATTGTAAAAACGTGTTATATTAAAAATCCACGGCTTCACTATGATGTTATTGTTGTAGAAGATATCGATCTGCGGCAAATACTGTTAGGATCATATTTGTAGGAAATTTTATTTTCTACAAGTTTCCAATTTTTTTTTTGCGAAAAAGTTCTTTGTGGAAATTTGGGTTTTTCATCTACCCAACATTGTACTGTACATCGTACAAAATATCCAAAATATCAAAAATTTAGAGCGACTCGACATTTTGTAACGTAAAATATCTCTATTGATTGGACAAGTTGGAATAAAATTTAAAATAAAGTTTTTATGACCTTAAATCCAATGAGTTCGCCCAGGCACGTTATTCATAGAAGCATACAAAAAATGGCATAGGTTTACACATAAAAAGCAACAACAAAAAACTGCTTCATAAAATTAAAATAATCTAGAAAAATGTTTTATTTACATTCAATATAGATATCTACTTCAAATGAAGCAGGGAAATATTTTCACGGTAAATATCTTCAGATGGGAAATTTCAGCACAACCATAGGTACTCAAAAAAAATATCAGATAAAATTAACCATTTATCAGGTTGTTATTATTCTATTATTCGATACGGTTCATAATGTCAAATATTTATTAGAATACAGCTACAGCGCGGGGTGCTCCTGGGCCTTAAGTAATAGACTCCGCCCGCCAGCTTGGTGTCTCAAATTTTGAATTCCAAGTCGGCGACTATCTCTCAACTTGGTCACGCTATCGGAGATAAGTTCTGTCTCTCTTTCTCGATCCTCTGGCTTAGCGTTGAATACCTTACGGGCTGGAGCGTCGATATTCATTCATGCCCAAGCCATCTTAACCGTTGAACACTCAGTTTTTTGACCAGGAGCACGTCGCTGTACAGCGTATAATTCGTGGTATATCGTCTTTGTCAGGTGTTATTTTGTCTATCGACACAAACCGGTCCATAACGCGTTCGAAGTACCTTTCTCTCGATGACACCAAGGGAGCTTTTATCCGCCTGGGAGAGGGTCCATGCTTCTGCACCATAGAGCAAGACCGGGATGATTAGAGTTTTGTACAGCATCTCCTTGGTACTCCTCGTTAAGGCTTTGTTCCTTACTAAGCCCACAGAAATAGCGATTAGCAAGAGTTATTCTACGCTTGATTTCAGCCCTGATGTCATTTGCAGAGTTCGCAGCAGTGCCCAGCTACATGAAAGCGTGTCGCCTTGTCGCAGTCCTCTGGTGGTTTCGAAGGTTTCGGTTGAATCTTTTCCAATTTTGATGGAGCAACGAGCATTCTCCAACGTCATCCTGATAAGGCGTATCATTTCGGCAGGGATACCGTGAATTTTTTTTCCAACTAAATAAATTAAGCTTTTGTTGAAAATTATTTCACTTTTTATTAAAATTATTTTATTGTTGTGTGGTATATTTCACAACTTCCTAAGGTTCCGTAGGTATTAAGAACCGTACTATAGGGGTGTTTAAAAACATATTCGGACCTTGAGAGGTTTCGGAATTTGAAGAAAAAAAAATACATCTCGAGATAAGATGTGTATAAGGTGTGTAAAGAAGCTAGAGCGTGGGAGGTTGGGTCGAGACAAGAAAATGCATTGATTTTTCATAATCGATTTTGAAAACCGTGAAAGATAATATTCGGGAAGGAATCGTTAAAATTTCTATCACAATGAAAGAGTATTAGAAAACTGCGAAAGCTTTGGCAGTGAATGGACTCTGGAGGGCCCATTTTGACCGACACATTATATTTTAAATCATGTAAACTAACATTTCCACATTTGTACAATACGGAACAAAAAATTTAAAAAATTGTAATGCTTCAAAATTTATTCATTTATTTTTTTTTTTGGATTTTTTTCTGTGGGGCTACGGAAAAGACCGTATTTACTCGAACAATCCCCGAATTCTAGACGCATTAAAATCAACATTATTCAAGTTATGGCCGAGATACCGCCAGAAATGTGCGAAAAAGTGGTTAAAAACTACCTCAAAAGAATCGCATGCTTCGCGAGGTGGCCATTTAAATGACACTTAATAGCAAAGTCCAAACTTTATAATAAAATAAAATTTTTATTAAAATGTATCGCTGTATGTAATTTATTTAGCTTTATTTCGAACCCGAAAAATGAATGACCCTTTATAAGAAATTTTTTCTTATATCTTAACATTGGTCTGTTAAAATTGTGCACCATTTGTTTAATTTTTATTATTTACTATAGGATATCTCAACAGTCTGTTTCATCTGGCACCCCTCGATATATTTTGAAAGCAAGCGGCTGCAAGAGTGCAAGCACAGCCATCCATCTTAAAGTTTTCCTCACAGCGGACCAATAACTAAATTGCCCACTTCATGATTCTGAACTCATTCAGTTCACTTCCAAGTATTACAGACTTAACCACCTCACAGTTACAATTCTATAAAAAAAAAGAATAATATCCCTTCCAGAACTCTCAGGGCGTTCTTGGAATATGAATCGATCCATTTTTATACCGACGCGATTGGAGTCGTAAAGGTGTATACTAAGACAGACTGTCATTAAACCTCTCCTTTCATTTCTCCAATCACTGTAGCGTGTTCCAGGCGAAGATTCTAGTGATTAAAGAAATCCTGTCTTGGTTCAAAGAAAACGTGATATCACAATAGAATAGACTAGCCTAGGGTCTAAATGTGTCAAGAGTTACTGCTGACAGCCATGTAAACCTGATTTAACATAACTTCTTTGAAAATATTTAGATTTTAGGTAGGTTACTTTGCTTTGTGGTTTTTTGCCCAAAACAACATAAAAGTCTGTCCAAGTTCATAATACAAAAATACGTAGGTTTGGACAGAAAATCACAGAGTTTCAAAGTAAAGGGACGCACATGTTATCAAAATACATACGAACATTATTTTGTTTTATCTAAATATATATAACAGCTAAATTATATTTGCTGAAAGTAAAAATTAAGTTAAATCAAAATTAGGATTCCTTGTAAATTGACCTTAGAAATGAAAAAGTTTTTATTAAAACATTTTGATCTTAAATCATTTATTAATGTTTTCTTATTTCTTTTTCTATTCTTTTAGTTAAAAACAACAATTCATTGTCCAAAAACTACCAAAATGACTGCCATGAGACACCACTCATCAAAACCGAAATTGACAATTCACCACCATCGTCAATGTCTTGTTCATCTTCTTCATCATCATCACCAACTTTAGAAAAAGTCTATCAACGAAAGCAGTTAACGGAGAACGCAATTTTAAATTATCTCAAAAAACCAAATAACAACAACAAAAACAACAATAATAGAAACAACAGCAACAACAAGCATGACAAGAATAAACTTTGTGTTGGTAGTAAATCAAGAACTTCTGACGAGGACGATGAACATGAAGTCGACGACGACGACGATGACGGCGAGGACGAAGACGTCAACATTGTCGTCCTTAAACTTAATCAAAAGTCAAAGAAGAAAAACGATTTTGTCGACGACAAGCAATATAATTCTTCTTGCAGTTCGCCCTCCCACCAGCATCATATCCAGTATCACCATCACCAACACCACCATCAACAACAACACCAATATCATCATCAAAACCTCCCTCAATCCCATCGCTGTTGTGCACTCCTCGGACAACAGGAGTTAACTTTTCATTGTCCAACTGGGAAATCATTGTGTTCCTCCGATCGACCCGACCCCGAATCTGACCTCGATTCTAAAGTCAAGACGTTAGATTGCATCTGGACACACGATATCAGCCGTCCTCGTCCTCGTCCTCGACTCCATCGAAGAAAACTAAAAGGTGAGGAGGCGAAGTTTGAAACTTCTGGCAAATTTATTACGAAATGGGACATCCTTTCGCATTTGACTCAGGTCCATCAAATTTCTGTTGCACAGTACTATACCGACTTTGGTCAAACGGTCCGGTTGCAGTTGTTGCAGAATTTTAAGTCCATTCCATGCATTACAATTCAATCAGAACGCAACTGGACTCGGAATAAGGAGAACTTAATGCAAGCTTTTATGTCATCGGGGATGTGTAGAGAAAAAGTCCAAGGACATGAATATAAAACGACAGTTCATCGCAAGAATCTCGTCAACCAAACAACTACAGAACTCTTCTTCGTCGCTTGTGTACCTCTTGAAGATGAAGTGGTTGCGGATGAGGATGACGAGGACGAGGACGATGAATCAACGATGGCTGACGGCAACTTAAAAGGGGAGGAAAGATTCCATCGAAATTCCATGAATGACGTCGTGCATGCAGATCCTAGAAATGATATACCACCAAGCTACGATGTTGTTGGTAATACCGCAGGACCTCCACCAGTTGTTGTTGCTTCACCCCAGGGTGCATATACCGGGGTCATTAAAACAGAAACGAAATCAAAATCAACCCGGAAAGGCACCCATAGTCAAACCACCGGCTATTTGATTCTGGATCCCGATCCGGAGAAGTCCACATCAACCTCCTCCTCGCAATCACGATATGTCAAGCACTGCCCAACCAATTCCCATGCCAGCACCGGTTACAGGAACAGTGGCCTAGGGGTCGATACATGTACTTGGTGTTCCTTTCAATCTTCGTCCTTTTCCTCTTCTCCATCATCTTCATCATCATCATCATCATCATCATCATCATCATCGTCGTCCTTGGCATCCTATTCGATGTCCAGTTCGACGAGCTCTCATTGTTGTTGTTCGTCTTCTTCCGACACTCTAGTGAACCGACAGCATGCAATTTTCATTTGGTATTTCGGCAGCGATTGCGACGTGAAAAACTTCCAAACTGTGATCGAATGCAAACGTACAGGACTCAAATGGACAGGTTGTGTCCACCCACTGACGAAAAGTTGGTCGTCCTTGCAACGGCAACAACAACGGCACATGGAACAGCAATTTCTTGTACTGAATTCGATGCCAGATGGCGGTGACAATTTTTTCGATATTCTCATCGAAACTAAATAGCATCTATCTCTCTCTCTCTCTCACTCCATATACGTACACGAGTATATTTGGGATTGCACCTTAGGTAGCAGTTTGATAAGAAAAATGTGAGGGGAAGTTCAACAGTGTTATTATTAAATAAATAATAGTTTTTTTTTAAACAATATTTGCATAAGGTTAAAAAGCTTTAAAATTAACAAAAAAAATACCTTTAGTATATTCTAGTATTTTTCAAATTTTATTATCAGCCCTATTCTGCTAAACGTTCGCCTGAATTTTCATATTCTGCCATCCGTGCGTCTTCGGAGGAAAACGACTATTCCAAAAATCATATAAATTGCGATAAAAATACAATTTTAACAATAAGGTGCTTTCAAGAACTTCAAAAATAACTATCAATAGATCTTTGAAATTGAACGATTAAAAAGTTTAAAGAATAATTTGTTCACGTAAATCGATGAGATCGGGAAACAGAATAGGGCTGTATATTTCAAAATAGTATTAAATAAAAATGACTTCCAAGATTGTGATCTTAAAGTAATATTTATAAAAATGTATTATGTAAAAATATGTATTAATATGTTTTGACAGCAATAAAAAATTAAATAAACAACTAAGTCGATTCTATACTTACTCATATTTTCCAAGACTATAAAGGGCGGTATAGCATCCAAGATGTGGGGCAGTTTTGAGTGTCAAACAAATCCATAACTCCGAAAACACATATACCTATTCTTAAGAGCCCAAAAACTCAAAAAAAAAAAAAAAATTAAGAATATATTTTATTAAAACAGATTTATTAATAAACAAATTTAATAATACAATACTCATCACCCTTAAACCAAAACCCGCGTGGTATGGGCTTCTCCATCATCGTTAAGTCCAATTTGATTAAAACCGCGATATTTTCACGAAACCAATACTAGGTACCAACTTGCTCTATGATCTCGTAAAAATGATTCCCGATTTTTTAAAATTCCGCTTTTTATATTACCGCTTCTTACTTTCCAGCTTTTGCAATAAAAATAAATTTGTCGGCGCGACAGCTCGTGTAGAACCAGGTCGTAGTGACTTACAACTCTCAACCATTCCTGTGTGCGTGTTGGCAGGAACAGAGGGGACCTACGATTTTCTGCCGAATCCGAACGACTACGGTGAGAAGCACTTTTTCATGACAAGAGATACCCTTGGAGGATTTTTCAATTCCTCGCAAGAGCCACTAACCCTTGAAAAACATTTCTGTTTTTAGGTGGCATGGGCTGGGAATTGAACCCAAGACCTTCGGAGTAACAATCCAACGCACTTACCATTACGCCACGGGCTACTACAACTAGTTGTTTAATTTTAAAAAATCGCGGGATGATATAAAATTTAAACAAATTCTATAATGTATGATTTGTTTTTTAAATGCATTAAGTATTACAAGAAATCAAAATAATTTCTAAATTTGTAAAAACATAAAGAAAGTCTAAATAAAATTAAAAGGATAATACCTATAAATTTTTCATTAGTAGATAATTAGTTCAACTATTACTACAGTAAATGTTACCGATGTTCAACTGTAACCGTAACTGCATTAGTAACTAATAGCGGTAAATCCTTTAGCAACTGTTATGATTTGCGTGTGCATAAACAACGGGATGTGTAAATAGTATGTTTATAGTTTATATTTATTGAGCAAAATCAAACGCTAACAGTGAAAATCAAAAACGTATTTTCTTTTAGTCGAGGAGGTAATTTTCTTTTTTAGAATGTACAAAAAACAACATTATATGTATTTTATTTTTCCCGACATCCAAGCCAGATTGGATTGGAAAAATCGAAAAAACCGCGAAACCCTAAAGGACTAGTTTTCGATTTAAACTTTGTTAATACGATTTCAAACTCACTAAATTTTACGATTTCAAAATACAGATTCTCAAAAATTAGCAATAATTGCTTAATAACAACAAGTAGAAAAAAAAAACAGTATTATAACAAATTAAGGGTCTTTGGCATAAGATGCATCGAATTTCTAAGTCTTGTAGACTGGGTCAAAAGAAGAAAAAAAATTGTATGGGAGGGGGTGCCTATCTCTCCCCGTTTCGGTGGGAGGGGTAATTTTATAAAAAAAAAAAAAAACTTGAAATATAAAAAGCACCAATAATGGCACAACCTACAAAAAAAATCCTATATTTTTTCTTAAATCCAGAAATCCATTCTTGTATTTTCTTTTTAAATAAAGTTGTTTTAATTAATAGTTTTGGAAAAATGTTTATTTAACACAAAATTAAAAACCAAAAAAAAAACAGGCATTTGTTTTTAAACAAATCTTTTTCAAAATTTACGTTACTAAGCAATATTTTTGTGTTTATAATATTCAATGCTCTTATCAATTTATAATCAAACACCGAAAACCAGATTCCTGTAGGCTAGGTATGTCTTCTAGTTTTGAAAAAAAGCAAAAATACCAAAATCTACTTTGATAAATACAGTCGAATAGCCTTGCCGCCTTAAAGAGGACAGCGTTGCGTTAAATTCGGTAGTTCTGATTTTTCGGTGAGTTGTTTATGATGTTAGCCTAGTAAATAATCTAAGTTTTCGGCCTCGAGCGCCAAACGCAACATTGTCAAAAATCGAAAAAAAAAAAACCAAAATTTCGCGTTTTTTTTTCAGTTATTGGCAATTTTAACCCTAAACGACCAGTTTTCGATTATATCTTCATTCTACGATTTAAATTAACTGACGATATTTCCCTCCATTTGAACCCTAAAACGTCTCTGTAGACCCAATAGTTTCGAAAATACAGCCTTTTTAAAGGAACAACACAAATAATATTTTTGAAAGTGAAATAGAAAATTATTTCATTAAATTTTTTGTCCAAGTGCTAAATTTTAATTTTTAATGTTTTTTTTTTTACCGGATTTAACGCAAGGTCTGATGTATAAAGTTACTGTACTATATGTGGGTATGTATGTATTGTAGAAAACGGTATTTGCGGGATTTAACGATATTTTAAAAACTGGGATTATAAATCATCGGGATTTTGAATAAGTGAGATTTTTGGAGAAAGGATTTTAAAAATACAGTAGGAGCGATTTTAAAATTTTTGTTCGGTATTTTTGAAAAATGGGTTTTTAAAAACCGGGATTCTGATACCTACGCTCCCGTCAAAAACTATAAAAATGGTTCTATGAGAGAAACTGGTAAAGAGAAAGCGG
Source organism: Epistrophe eligans (assembly GCA_951394125.1). Lineage (NCBI taxonomy): Eukaryota > Metazoa > Arthropoda > Insecta > Diptera > Syrphidae > Epistrophe > Epistrophe eligans. The sequence continues at coordinate 51,083,881 of OX596028.1, read as the reverse complement.
TAAGATAGACAAACAGACGGACAGAATTGCGAGACCCACATTTTTGACGAAATGTTTGACGTAATGTCAACTTTGATCAAAATCCAGAATTGAATTTTTTTCATACAAATCCACAAATTGTCATATCTACATATCTAGTACATACATTAATAGTTACATATGCACAGCGAATTGTAGGTACATATGTATGCATGTATCGGGAGTAAAAATGCGAATAAATTGAATTTTAGTGGAGGACTTTATGTTTTTGTAATAAGTTTTTTTCCTAAAAAGTATGCTGGAATAGAGCTACATACATCTTTTAGAGGGAAGACGGTCGGGATTAAGGGGTTTTTAAAGTGTGATGAACAAATTGTAGTTTATGCAATTCTGCCGAAAAAACTTTTTGAAGTTGCAACGTTTTAAGTACTATGTTTGCTGTGTTATAACGGTACCCCCAATTTTCCAAACTACATTTACAAAACAACTCCAGCTCATTTTGATTTTAAAAAATTCCGACAAAGCTGACTGGGAGCTAGTGAAGAGATCTACTTTGACAAAAAGTAGGTACTATTAGTTCATTTTGTAGGTTCAGGGTGATATAGAAATTAGTTTTTTGAAAAGATATTTAGGCAAAAATTGTAGCTAGAAAATTTTACACAAAAAAAAATCATAATAGAACAATAGATCTTGAAAACAAACTTATGTGGTGAATATAAAGTAAGATATTATAAATAAATAAAATTACATCTTGTTTTAGTTTCCAAGGAAAAAATACAAAAATCAAGCAGAATTAAAAAAAAACAGACACCAATCGATTTTCACCCATGAATTCTATGAAATTCTCCTTAATTTCTGTTCCAGAAAAAATCGAATAGACACAAATAAAAAAAAAAAAAACAACACCGGCAGTCCTTCGAAATAATAAAAACGGAAGAGAACGAGAACAAGGGTTCTAGTTGTATTTTCCTAAAATAAAGTCCTTGTGGATTGATCCCGCCCACCTGCTTTTGCCCACTTTCAATCAACACAGGCACAAAAAAGGACATGGAACAACATACATCCTTTTTTCTTGTATTCTTCAAGGTGTATCTTCTCACGTGAAGCGATTTTTTTTTTTTTTTTGCAAAGCCATCCCTCTCTTCCTCAACTTTTACGATTTGGATTGAATTCAAAATTAGGATTGGTGTTTAATGTTTTTTTTTTTTTTCTTTTCTTTTTTTTTTTATTTTCAAAAGCAACGGATGAGTAGAAGTCGAGAGCTATGCTATCGAATTGGTATAACTGGCACTGAGTCAGAACAAAATATGTACAAATAGAGTGAAGAATTTCCCGAAGGACTTTGGTTTGTTTTGCTTTTGAGGAGTGTACAAAGAGAGAAAAAAATAAAAAAAAAGAAAGAAAGAAAAAAGAAGACAAAGGAGGGGTGACAAGTTGTTTTGATGATGGGATTATTGGGATGTTTTCAGGTTAATTGAAGTAGATATACTTTAGCCCTTCGTCCAGCCATAAGACACTGAAGTGAGATCGATTTGTATATTTATTTAACTTTGAAGGACTAATTTTGTGGGTCATATTGGATTTTATTCGATAGCCATATAGAGGGAGAGGGAGAGAGAATTAACAATTTCTGTTCTGATATATTTCTTTTTAATATAAAAGTTATACTTAGGAATGTGGGTAAAGGGTGTTAAGTTGTCAAAGGAATAGCAATGTTTTTTTCCTTCGATCGATTGAAGGAAGATTTATTAACCTCTATAGGTACGAATATTTTTACAGCATTCGGTTGAAATGCAGATTGAATATGATGTCGAATTTGCAGGTAAAACTAAGAATTTTGCAACCATTGGTATTAAAAGTACAATTCTTTTATTAAAGGTTTGAATGAAACAACAACAATTGGGTGAGCTACCACCAAGATTTTATAGGCTGGAGAGTAGGAATGGGGCCCCTTGGGCATGGGAATTTTTTGGCTGTAATTTGATACCTACTTCGTCGGCGGCGGCGCGTGCCAAAGGCGGCAGGTTTTGTGATGGTTCGTTGGGAGGTCGTCATTAGCTTGGCTTGACAGTATGGTGTTTTATATTTATGCTTAGATATATATTTTTTTTTAAAATGCTTAGTTGAGTATTTGAAATGTGAAACATTTGTGTGATATGGTTTATACGTTTTATGACTCTTTGTAGTTTGTAGTTTGTTGTTTTTTTTTATTTTGTTGATTAGGTTGGAGTACTTTAAAGCAGAGCAAAAAAAAATGTTATATGAGATATATGGTTCAAAGTACATGATAGCTGCGGCGATGATTGCTGCATTTGATTGTATATAAAAAAAAAAATGCAACTGTGGCAAAATAATTTGATTATGTAACTACCTACGTTTTTTTTTTTTAAATTGGAATTGTATTTTATGAATGAATTTATTTATCCGCAGGTCTATCATGTTTTTTTTTTTTTTTTTTAAATGACTCGTGTTAGTTTGTTGTTTTTATTTTGTTGATGCTTTGTTTAGGTTGAAATACAGAGCAAAAAAAAAATTGATATACGAGATGGTTTAGGGTGAATGATAGCCGTATTGTATTGGATTGTATACAAAAAAAAATACAACTGTTGGTAAATAATTGGATGGTGTACTTTAATCTAATAGGTATCTTAAGAAAATCTTAAGAAAATGTATGTAAACATTTTTTTTTGTTATTAGCATAAAATAAAGCTTCTTATTTAAAAAAAAAAATACAATAGGTATATATTTTTTTAATTTATTTATTTTTCAGAATAGCTATCCAAGAATTGTGATCTGATGCAAAGCCAAGCAATTTTACAAATATTCGATCCTTTTTCCTTTGTATAACTTTTTCGATTAGATATGTATCGGGAAATTTTGTTTTTTGTAGTTCTAACTCATAGAATCCACCTTTAATGGGGTGTCCTTGATAATCTTCTAGTAGATATGTAACTGGATTTGTATGCTACACTTTTATTATTTTAAAGATTTCTGTGGTCCAATTCGGTGTGTATCCTTTTTCAAATACATGTTTATATTTGCTAATTCTAACAAAATCCCCAACCTTGAACTTAGGAGTAATATGAATTTTAATGTGATCGTAAATTTTGAAGAGTACATATTTTTTTTTTTCGTTTGTAGTATTGACTTCGGATGGCTTCATTTTTATCGAACGATGTTTGGAATTATTGTATGTTTCTATTAGTCGCTCTATAATATCTATCTATTGATATGAACCATTGAGACTGAATTCTTTCCACATAAGAGTTTTCAACGTGCGATTAAATCGTTCTACAATGGATGCTTTGAGTGGTGTAAAAGTCGAATAATGATTGATTTGATATTTTTGCATAAGCTTTTGAAAGAAAAATTTTTTTCCATTGTCTGTTTGTAAATTCTTTGGTTGTCGACCTTTATTGAATATATCCTGCATAGCGCCAGTGACACTCGTTGCTGTTTTATTTTTAATAGGAACCGCCCAAGCGAGTGATTGTTATGTCCAGCTTGGTGTGAAGCAATAAGAAGTCTCATTCGATCTATGAGCTCATTAGGATCATCCCAAAATATATAGTCTTTTTTCATTTTTGATAAATGCATTAATCCACTACCTGATGATGGTGTTGGTATTGATGGTGATTGTGATGAATCATTAGAAGTATTTACAGTAAGTCCTAATAATTTACTTATTATTTTTTTATATTTATAACCTCGATTGCCACGTACTTGTTTCTGTGAATCATGAGAGATCCTATATGCATTTGTATCATCCAAAATGGATTTGTAATTTTTTAAATCTTCATTAGTGTAAATGGTTTTATCTGGGTTTTTCTTAAATATAAGTTCATATAACCATTTGTCCCTTCAAAAGTTTTATTTTTGATTTGTATAACTGTTGGAATTATTTATAAATAAATCTATCTATATATTAGGTATTTCTTCGAATGGTTCTTCTGATAATCGTTCTGCAAATTTACGTTGATTAAAGCCTGTTTCCTTTGTTTTTTCTTGACCATTTCTACCTGTAAAAATGCGTGAATTGTCAGTAGAAGAGTTGGGAGTACAGAATTTATCTTTAAAATATTTTTTATTCATCGGGGTTTCAAAGTTATTTTCTTCAAGTTCATGTTCATATTGTTGTTGTTCAAAGTTGGGTTTTGTTTTCTTTATAGGAGTTTCAGCAAAGTAACTTTTATCTTGTTTTTCTTGTCTCATATTTGATTTTTTTTCACCAATTCGTTTAGTGGCTTGGTAATAGGTTTCAGAGTTTCCTCTATTTGAGTTTCGTAAGCTTCTCTACTGCTCTTAAGAGCTTTGTATTTCTTTCGTAGAGCATCGCTGGTTTTAATAAGCTCTTTTGTTAGTTTAACATCTATATTCATCATATTGTAAGATTTAATTTTGTAATTTAAGGCAGATGGTGAATGATTTTCGAACTTGTTCAAAAAAAACTTTCAATAGACTTTAAATAGAATTCAATATTTATGTAACTGGTCTTAACTGATATCTCAAACTGGTATGAACCGCTATTTATCGCTATTTACCGCTATTTACCGCTATAATCTTCTCGCTAAACTGCTCAGTACTGCTCTCATAGAACATTACTATTTAAATGGTGTAAAATTAAAAAGTTAACTGTTTTATAACTTAAGAAAACAGTCGAAGCCTTTTCTGTAACGAACTTCATTCAAAGGGCTGTCTTTGTCAATTACCATAAATCCGTAATTTGTGTTCCAGCATTCTGCACATACATTTTTAAATGTATCAAAAGTCATATCGGAGTTGACATGGTCATTGTAAATGTGTTTTAAATTCATATCGTCCTGTTTGAAGATGATTAGAAAATTCGCATTGTCTCGAATTAAGTGTTTTGGTATTTTTGTATACGTTTGACACAAATAAAAACTATCTAGTATCTATGCTGTATCAAAATTATCATGGATTAACCTGGAGTGGTGGATTTACAAATTTTTCTGAAGTAAAGACATTTCTTCGGGAACAAATCAAAATTGGTTTTGTTTACGTTAAAGGAACTGAAAAGGCACAATGGCTTAAAGAATTACTAAATAATGAAAATGTAGAGGTCATTAACCTTGAAGATGTTTACAGCTGCCCTAATTTAAGGGAACTCAGAAAAATATATCCTAATCAAATAAAATGTGAGAATCATGGGAAATGTTGTGCCCTTCAAAATGTTTACCTTTTAAACAAGTTTATAACTGAAGCAAAACCTGTGTAATATTTTTTTTTTTAATAAAACTAAATTTGTTATACTTAATAATAATACTTAATAATACTTAATAATAAATAATTTTTATTGTCATTTATTTCATAAATTGGAAGAAGAATCACAATTTTTTTTCTTTTAAACCCATAGGGTAAGAACTATGATCTTCGAGAAATTGACGTTTTTCCGCTCTTGGCTTATAAGTCTTGAATTCTTCTACGGTAACCACTTGATGTTCTTTAGTTCGTCGTATATTATTAGACTTTATAACTATACTTTCATCATCATCTTCTACAGAAGAATTTAAAACCGCTTCTTTTATTAGTATGGGAGGCGACCGTAAAAGAACCTACCTCATCGAGTCAATGGAAAATTTAGCCATTAACGAATAGTAGGTAAATGTCACGAAGTTTACAAAACTGCTGGTCGGACAGGCATTTTCCGGGCCTTTTGGCGGAAAAATGGTCACTTCCGGTTGCATTTTTGGGTGTTATGTTATACCATAGAGTCAATGGAAAATTTAAGTACAAGGTAAAAGAGATTTGATCATAGATTTCAAATCATTTGGTCGGACAGTCAAAATCCGGGCCATACTCTCTGTCCGACCAACTCAAAAAACGGTATTTTTGGTGTCGGCCTACCTCATCGAGTCAGTGGACAAATGGGATATAAAATGAAAGCTTAGACTGTCTACATTAAGAATCTACTGGTCGGACAAACTTATAATGGGCCAAACATGCGTCCGACCACTCTTTAAAAAAAAAAATTGTTATAAATTTCTTTAATATTTTTTAACTAAATATCAACATGTTTTAAACCAAATTTAAATAAAATTAGTACCAAATGAAAGTTTTAACTGTAAAATAAATGAAAAAAATAACTGCAGTGTAAAAAACCCCACTAAAATTGACCACCAAAGTTTTTGATCATTTATTTTATAGAAAATTAAGATTATTGTATATAAATAAAAAAATCATACTTAAGAATTTAAAAAAACATGTTTTTATACCAACAAATGACAGCAGGTGCTTATAAAAATTATAGTTTATTGGTTGTAATAGTATGTATATAGTATAGGAATTTTACTTTATAGTACAGTATCTTTGTCGTCTCATCGGAGGAAGACCCTGCGTCAAATCCGGTAGTTCTGATTTTTTGCTAAGTTGTTTATGATGATGATGGCCTAATGAAGAAACCAAGTTTTCGACCTCGAACGCCGAACGCATCATGGTGAAAAATCGAAAAAACCGCGAAATTTTCGCGTTTTTTATAGTTATTGGCGATTTTAACCCTAAAGGACTAGTTTTCCATTTAAACTTTGCTAATACGATTTCAAACTCACTCAAGTTTCTTTAATTTGAGCTATGAATCATGTCTGTAGACCCAACAGTTTCCAAAATACAGCTTCTCAAAAATTAGAAATAATTTCTTAATAACAACAAGTAGCAAAAAAAAAAAAACAGAGTTAAAACAAATTAAGGGTCTTTGGCATAAGATGCATCAAACTTCTAAGGCTTGTAGACTGGGTCAAAAGAAGAAAAAAAAAATTATGGGATGGGGTGCCTATCTCTCCCCGTTTCGATGGCAGGGGCAATTTTATAAAAAAAACTTGAAATATAAAAATCACCATACATAAGTAATGACACAACCTGCAAAAAAATCCTATAGCTTTCCTTAAAGCCAGAAATCCATTCTTGTATTTTCTTTTTAAATAAAGATGTTTTGGAAAAATTTATTTTTTAACACAAAATTAAAAACAAAACAAAAACAGGCATTTGTTTTTAAACTAATTTTTCCAAAATTTACGTTACTAAGCAATATTTTTGTGTTTAATATTCAATGCTCTTATCAATTTATAGTCAAACACTGAAAACCAGATGCCTGTATGTCTCCTAGTTTTGAAAAGAAAAAAAACAAAAATACCAAAATCTACTTTGATAAATACAGTCGAGTAGCCTTGTCGCCTTAAAGAGGACAGCCTTGCGTTAAATTCGGTAGTTCTGATTTTTTGCTGAGTTTTTTATGATGTTGGCCTAGTAAATATCCCAAGTTTTCAACCTCGAGCGCCAAGAGCAACATTTTCAAAAATCGAAAAAACCCGAAATGTTTGCGTTTTTTCAGTTAGGTATTGGCAATTTTAACCCTAAACGACCAGTTTTCGATTATATCTTCATTCTACGATTTAAAATTGACGATATTTCCTTCCATTTGATCCCAAAAACTTCTCTGTAGACCCAATAATTTCTTAAATACAGCTTTTTAAAGAAACACCACAAATATTATTTTATTTAATTTTTTTTTTCCAAGTGCTTAATTTTAATTATAAAGTTTTTTTTTAACTTTCAACAATATTATTTGTGTTGTTACTTTAACAAGACATACAGGCATCTGGTTTTCGGTGTTTGACTATAAATTGATAAGAGCATTGAATATTAAACACAAAAATATTGCTTAGTAACGTAAATTTTGGAAAAATTAGTTTAAAAACAAATGCCTGTTTTTGTTTTGTTTTTAATTTTGTGTTAAAAAATAAATTTTTCCAAAACATCTTTATTTAAAAAGAAAATACAAGAATGGATTTCTGGCTTTAAGGAAAGCTATAGGATTTTTTTGCAGGTTGTGTCATTACTTATGTATGGTGATTTTTATATTTCAAGTTTTTTTTATAAAATTGCCCCTGCCATCGAAACGGGGAGAGATAGGCACCCCATCCCATAATTTTTTTTTTCTTCTTTTGACCCAGTCTACAAGCCTTAGAAGTTTGATGCATCTTATGCCAAAGACCCTTAATTTGTTTTAACTCTGTTTTTTTTTTTTTGCTACTTGTTGTTATTAAGAAATTATTTCTAATTTTTGAGAAGCTGTATTTTGGAAACTGTTGGGTCTACAGACATGATTCATAGCTCAAATTAAAGAAACTTGAGTGAGTTTGAAATCGTATTAGCAAAGTTTAAATGGAAAACTAGTCCTTTAGGGTTAAAATCGCCAATAACTATAAAAAACGCGAAAATTTCGCGGTTTTTTCGATTTTTCACCATGATGCGTTCGGCGTTCGAGGTCGAAAACTTGGTTTCTTCATTAGGCCATCATCATCATAAACAACTTAGCAAAAAATCAGAACTACCGGATTTGACGCAGGGTCTTCCTCCGATGAGACGACAAAGATACTGTACTATAAAGTAAAATTCCTATACTATATACATACTATTACAACCAATAAACTATAATTTTTATAAGCACCTGCTGTCATTTGTTGGTATAAAAACATGTTTTTTTAAATTCTTAAGTATGATTTTTTTATTTATATACAATAATCTTAATTTTCTATAAAATAAATGATCAAAAACTTTGGTGGTCAATTTTAGTGGGGTTTTTTACACTGCAGTTATTTTTTTCATTTATTTTACAGTTAAAACTTTCATTTGGTACTAATTTTATTTAAATTTGGTTTAAAACATGTTGATATTTAGTTAAAAAATATTAAAGAAATTTATAACAATTTTTTTTTTTAAAGAGTGGTCGGACGCATGTTTGGCCCATCATAAGTTTGTCCGACCAGTAGATTCTTAATGTAGACAGTCTAAGCTTTCATTTTATATCCCATTTGTCCACTGACTCGATGAGGTAGGCCGACACCAAAAATACCGTTTTTTGAGTTGGTCGGACAGAGAGTATGGCCCGGATTTTGACTGTCCGACCAAATGATTTGAAATCTATGATCAAATCTCTTTTACCTTGTACTTAAATTTTCCATTGACTCTATGGTATAACATAACACCCAAAAATGCAACCGGAAGTGACCATTTTTCCGCCAAAAGGCCCGGAAAATGCCTGTCCGACCAGCAGTTTTGTAAACTTCGTGACATTTACCTACTATTCGTTAATGGCTAAATTTTCCATTGACTCGATGAGGTAGGTTCTTTTACGGTCGCCTCCCATACTAATAAAAGAAGCGGTTTTAAATTCTTCTGTAGAAGATGATGATGAAAGTATAGTTATAAAGTCTAATAATATACGACGAACTAAAGAACATCAAGTGGTTACCGTAGAAGAATTCAAGACTTATAAGCCAAGAGCGGAAAAACGTCAATTTCTCGAAGATCATAGTTCTTACCCTATGGGTTTAAAAGAAAAAAAATTGTGATTCTTCTTCCAATTTATGAAATAAATGACAATAAAAATTATTTATTATTAAGTATTATTAAGTATTATTATTAAGTATAACAAATTTAGTTTTATTAAAAAAAAAAATATTACACAGGTTTTGCTTCAGTTATAAACTTGTTTAAAAGGTAAACATTTTGAAGGGCACAACATTTCCCATGATTCTCACATTTTATTTGATTAGGATATATTTTTCTGAGTTCCCTTAAATTAGGGCAGCTGTAAACATCTTCAAGGTTAATGACCTCTACATTTTCATTATTTAGTAATTCTTTAAGCCATTGTGCCTTTTCAGTTCCTTTAACGTAAACAAAACCAATTTTGATTTGTTCCCGAAGAAATGTCTTTACTTCAGAAAAATTTGTAAATCCACCACTCCAGGTTAATCCATGATAATTTTGATACAGCATAGATACTAGATAGTTTTTATTTGTGTCAAACGTATACAAAAATACCAAAACACTTAATTCGAGACAATGCGAATTTTCTAATCATCTTCAAACAGGACGATATGAATTTAAAACACATTTACAATGACCATGTCAACTCCGATATGACTTTTGATACATTTAAAAATGTATGTGCAGAATGCTGGAACACAAATTACGGATTTATGGTAATTGACAAAGACAGCCCTTTGAATGAAGTTCGTTACAGAAAAGGCTTCGACTGTTTTCTTAAGTTATAAAACAGTTAACTTTTTAATTTTACACCATTTAAATAGTAATGTTCTATGAGAGCAGTACTGAGCAGTTTAGCGAGAAGATTATAGCGGTAAATAGCGGTAAATAGCGATAAATAGCGGTTCATACCAGTTTGAGATATCAGTTAAGACCAGTTACATAAATATTGAATTCTATTTAAAGTCTATTGAAAGTTTTTTTTGAACAAGTTCGAAAATCATTCACCATCTGCCTTAAATTACAAAATTAAATCTTACAATATGATGAATATAGATGTTAAACTAACAAAAGAGCTTATTAAAACCAGCGATGCTCTACGAAAGAAATACAAAGCTCTTAAGAGCAGTAGAGAAGCTTACGAAACTCAAATAGAGGAAACTCTGAAACCTATTACCAAGCCACTAAACGAATTGGTGAAAAAAAATCAAATATGAGACAAGAAAAACAAGATAAAAGTTACTTTGCTGAAACTCCTATAAAGAAAACAAAACCCAACTTTGAACAACAACAATATGAACATGAACTTGAAGAAAATAACTTTGAAACCCCGATGAATAAAAAATATTTTAAAGATAAATTCTGTACTCCCAACTCTTCTACTGACAATTCACGCATTTTTACAGGTAGAAATGGTCAAGAAAAAACAAAGGAAACAGGCTTTAATCAACGTAAATTTGCAGAACGATTATCAGAAGAACCATTCGAAGAAATACCTAATATATAGATAGATTTATTTATAAATAATTCCAACAGTTATACAAATCAAAAATAAAACTTTTGAAGGGACAAATGGTTATATGAACTTATATTTAAGAAAAACCCAGATAAAACCATTTACACTAATGAAGATTTAAAAAATTACAAATCCATTTTGGATGATACAAATGCATATAGGATCTCTCATGATTCACAGAAACAAGTACGTGGCAATCGAGGTTATAAATATAAAAAAATAATAAGTAAATTATTAGGACTTACTGTAAATACTTCTAATGATTCATCACAATCACCATCAATACCAACACCATCATCAGGTAGTGGATTAATGCATTTATCAAAAATGAAAAAAGACTATATATTTTGGGATGATCCTAATGAGCTCATAGATCGAATGAGACTTCTTATTGCTTCACACCAAGCTGGACATAACAATCACTCGCTTGGGCGGTTCCTATTAAAAATAAAACAGCAACGAGTGTCACTGGCGCTATGCAGGATATATTCAATAAAGGTCGACAACCAAAGAATTTACAAACAGACAATGGAAAAAAATTTTTCTTTCAAAAGCTTATGCAAAAATATCAAATCAATCATTATTCGACTTTTACACCACTCAAAGCATCCATTGTAGAACGATTTAATCGCACGTTGAAAACTCTTATGTGGAAAGAATTCAGTCTCAATGGTTCATATCAATAGATAGATATTATAGAGCGACTAATAGAAACATACAATAATTCCAAACATCGTTCGATAAAAATGAAGCCATCCGAAGTCAATACTACAAACGAAAAAAAAAATATGTACTCTTCAAAATTTACGATCACATTAAAATTCATATTACTCCTAAGTTCAAGGTTGGGGATTTTGTTAGAATTAGCAAATATAAACATGTATTTGAAAAAGGATACACACCGAATTGGACCACAGAAATCTTTAAAATAATAAAAGTGTAGCATACAAATCCAGTTACATATCTACTAGAAGATTATCAAGGACACCCCATTAAAGGTGGATTCTATGAGTTAGAACTACAAAAAACAAAATTTCCCGATACATATCTAATCGAAAAAGTTATACAAAGGAAAAAGGATCGAATATTTGTAAAATTGCTTGGCTTTGCATCAGATCACAATTCTTGGATAGCTATTCTGAAAAATAAATAAATTAAAAAAATATATACCTATTGTATTTTTTTTTTTAAATAAGAAGCTTTATTTTATGCTAATAACAAAAAAAAATGTTTACATACATTTTCTTAAGATTTTCTTAAGATACCTATTAGATTAAAGTACACCATCCAATTATTTACCAACAGTTGTATTTTTTTTTGTATACAATCCAATACAATACGGCTATCATTCACCCTAAACCATCTCGTATATCAATTTTTTTTTTGCTCTGTATTTCAACCTAAACAAAGCATCAACAAAATAAAAACAACAAACTAACACGAGTCATTTAAAAAAAAAAAAAAAAAACATGATAGACCTGCGGATAAATAAATTCATTCATAAAATACAATTCCAATTTAAAAAAAAAAAACGTAGGTAGTTACATAATCAAATTATTTTGCCACAGTTGCATTTTTTTTTTTATATACAATCAAATGCAGCAATCATCGCCGCAGCTATCATGTACTTTGAACCATATATCTCATATAACATTTTTTTTTGCTCTGCTTTAAAGTACTCCAACCTAATCAACAAAATAAAAAAAAACAACAAACTACAAACTACAAAGAGTCATAAAACGTATAAACCATATCACACAAATGTTTCACATTTCAAATACTCAACTAAGCATTTTAAAAAAAAATATATATCTAAGCATAAATATAAAACACCATACTGTCAAGCCAAGCTAATGACGACCTCCCAACGAACCATCACAAAACCTGCCGCCTTTGGCACGCGCCGCCGCCGACGAAGTAGGTATCAAATTACAGCCAAAAAATTCCCATGCCCAAGGGGCCCCATTCCTACTCTGGAGTTATAGCTATTTCACGACTGCCAGGCCGATCATCAGACTCCTTTAGTGGTGCTTGGTCATTGTTCAATTTTATTTGAAAAACTTTTTGCCCCAGCTGGGGATCGAACTTGGTGGTAGCTCACCCAATTGTTGTTTGTTTCATTCAAACCTTCAATATTAATATGATGGTGCGAAAGCTTGGCAGCCTAACTGCAAGTGTGTTATCACACAAAAACCCCTTATACAATTTTTTTGTTTTTATAATTCCTTTCTTACTTTTACCACCAATAAAGTGGCTCACCCAAAGAATTATTGTCCGAAAAAACTGTTGGCATTGGCGCCTGCCTGGCAACTGAACATACCCTAAGCCAAGCAACAGAGTTGAGTGAGCGAAGTTCCAAGAGGTTCCCATATATCCTTATAGATATTTTCCTTTCGGATTCAATCACCGAGTTTCTCACAAGGCTTAAAACTTTCAAAAAATTAACGAATACATTTTGATTTTCTGTATAAATAATACAAAGGTATTTTATGATCACTAATTCTTCTTATTGTTTGCATGTACCTACAATTTCTTTGAGCTGGTAATTCACTCTTCAAAAAATGATATGTATTTAAAATTTAAAATGTGTCAACAAAATCTATGGCCGAATATCTCTAAGAAAATATTTAGAATATTTACATAAGATACATAGGTCATTCCTAGTTGAGAGAGTAAAAATAATTATAAATAATAAAAGGAAGTTATGTATACATATTTATTGTAGCCTAGCCATGACCTAATTATCCAATTAATATAAGCTTTATTGATTGAATATTTATAAATAAAATGAAATATCGCAAACATAAATCAGCTTAGTATAGTTATATACAACTATTACATGTATCCAAATTATTTTTTATTTATAAAATATTAGTTCCAAAAAAATTGTGTTTTTCTATAAGAAAAAATAATTTTTTTGTATTTTTAAGTTCCGTCTTAAAATAAAATAAAAATGAAAATAACGAATATTATCCGGTGTCGGCTTAAATGTAGGCAAACCTGCTATTTCATTTAAATGTGTCACATCACAATTCCCGGAAATAAGCAGATAAAATATAAACGTATACGATGAAATTCTACAATATGAAAATTTATAGTGTTGTGCATACAAAGTTGCTCAAATCTTTTCGAAGAAAAATAAATTATTTTTAAGGAGTTCACTATAAAAAGAGTGAAATGGATGACTACTTATAAATAACTTGTTCGTTCTCTTCTCTAGCTAGCTTCTCTACGGGCGTTTTTTTTTTTAGTTCAGAGTAGAGCTCTGAACAGAGTCTGAATACTCCGAACATACTCAGTTCCGAACATGAACTGAGCGTGCTCTGCTCTGAGAGTTTAGATTTATTCAAAGAAACACGCTTCACCAGCTGTCACTTGTCAAATTTATGTTCAGCTATTCAACTCCGTCCGCTCTAACAATTTATTTATTCTGAGCTCATAGAGCACGCTCTGAACATGCTCTCAACATGCTCAGAGTGAAAAAAGAAACCACAAAATCGGGGCTCTGAATGCTTTGAGCTAAAAAAAGAAACACGATTTTTGTTTCGACAGTTTAGGCTTTGCTCTATAATATGTTCTTTAATAAAAAAACACGCTTAAAGTCCAAATCGTAATTCAAGTTTTTATTTAATATTTATGGTACAGCGCTCTAAACCTCACTAACTTATAATAGTAAAATAGTAAACGTAGGTACATATCACTCTAAACTAAAAAAGAAAAACGCTCTACATGGCGTTGAAATTTCTCGAGTAGTCATTCTCAATCCGTTCTATGTCTACTAATAATTCTTTCCTTTTCTTCCATACTCATATAATTCATACAATTAGATACTAGTTTCCATCATTTAGAATAACCTCAGATCAAAATTTTAAAAGATGTAAGCTTCTAGCTACCAGGGCTTCTAGCTGAAGGTATATACAAAATATAAGAAAACAAAGAAACACATAGTTTAAATGTCCACCTTGGGGGTGGTCAGAAAAGGTAAGAACGACATTACGGGGCTCACGCCTCTTTTGACCGCCCCCACAGGTAGAACTCTGATTATAAAACTTAAATATAATTAGTTAAATTTAATAATTTTAAAAATTTAAATACATTTTTTATATTTTGTTCGGATGGAACCCAAAGAAGATTTTTAATGTTTTTGTTGAACAATTTGGTACAGCCTTCATAAATTTTAGAGCAATCAGTCGTTAAGTGATTAATGGAAAACTGGAGATTTAATTGGCAGAGGTGGCATATCGGTGGAGGTTCTTTGTTGAGTAGGTGACTGTGGGTAAGTTTAATTTTATTATATTATAAGCTAAATACAAGCTGGACTTAAAACTAAACATAATTTTCTTAAATCTATACTTAAACAAATAAAGGTAGAGATATTGATTTTGTGGAAAGGACTAAAAGAAGGATAAGTTAAGGATAGCTTTTTTTAAAGCAGGTTTACTTATGTTGGTATTGAAGGTATTTATGGTGTTGGCCTTACGTTGCATTCGAGTCAAAGGTTCGTTTAGGCCATAATCAGTTCGGTGGTAGGGTGTGAGGAAGAAAGGAACAGATCTTAAATGACGGGGGTTGGAGTTAAGAGAGATCTTTTGAAGCAGAATAGGGCAGTCAATGACCCCATTTAATAGTTGGTGAACAAAAACTATATCGGCGGTATCACGACGTAAATTGAGGGATTGAAGGTTCAAAAGTTTAAGACGGTCTTCATAGGAAGGAAGGTTATATGGATCATCCCAGCCAAGTCCCCGCAAAGCGAAGCGTAAAAATCTGCGCTAGACGGCTTCAATACGTTCGATTCGTGCGTGTGTCCGATTCTTAATCTGATGAAGCATTTTTTCATGTTTGTTGTATTTGTTGGATAAGTAGCAGTGTTGCGATTTTGGTTGATGGAAGAGTAGCGATGATTGTATTGAGACCAATCCATAGCTTTTTGTTGCTGACAGTAGGAGTTGGCCAGCTGAAAAGATTGAAAAATATGGTGGTAGTTTTTCAGCGGAAAAGAGATGATTGTTTGTATCTGCGATTGCGAAACCCGTGCCTTCTTCGCTCCTATTTATTTAAATAAAGATTTAAGTTTAAATTATTTCTAATTAAACTATCCCGTAGATTAGCACCAAATAGAAAGTGTTTCCCTTCACTGAAAAAAAAATAGACTTTATTATTAATTTTTTTTTAATTTAAACACGATAATACCAAAATTTCACGCACAGCACTATAAAATCAATTTGGGAACAAAAGCAAAACGGGTTTCTATACAATTCACCTACCTATATACCTACAATATTATTTATGCTATCGTACATGGTATATGGATAAAAGATTTATATATATGGAAATCATCAAAGTGGGTGGGTGGTTCACCGAACTGTCAAAAAACGAATCCGGAAACAGTCTGAATTTGAACTGCCAATATTATCGTTTTTTATGCTTGTGTGTGTGTGGTGGTATGGTGTTTGCACGGACGGGAAGCAGGAAGTTTTTGCTGATCCTTTTTCTTCTGACCCAGTTGTTCTGCTCTGCTCTGATTTCAATGTCATCTGGTGTGCATATTCCTGATATGCACACAGTAATACGATTTTTCTTGTCGCCGTGAATTTCAATAAATTCGATTGAATAAATTCGATTTCCCATATTTATCCACAGCTGTGTCGAGAATATAATATTTTCTTTTGCATTGTTTCCACATTGAAGTTCAACTTATATAATTTTTGTTTTTGGTAATTTTAAAATAATATGAAATCAATGAAAATTGAAAAAAAAACAATAGATTTATATTTAGATTGTAACTATTATAGATATTCTATGAACAGCAAAAACTGTTCGACTGTTATATGGAATTGCAGTTTCGTTTACATTGTCCTTTGAAACCAGACATCAGACAATTTATTAAATACAATAATAATAAAACATATGGGTATCTGCTAAGGGTAGGTACGATTTGAGCTTAGAATACAGTTCGTATAAAAACAGAAATGTTAATATAAAATAATTGAAAACATTTGATTTTTTAATGCATATAATTTTTTTTTTTAATGAACGATATAGAGTATAAAATAATCTACCCAAACTCCAAACAATTGTGGGACTTAACAATATATTTAGAAGTGTAAGGATTGGAATGCATACACTCCAAGTTTAGGAGAATTTATTTGAATCATGTTTATGTTAACATTTGCATTGCCGACAAGACCTGAAATTGTGCGAAATTATATGATTCTACGATGTCGGGAAGCGTTCCATAATTTTGATGATATGTCAGTCAGTTGATCAGTTACGGTTTTAGCAATTTTTATATTAAGGAGTTGAAATTTGAGGCATTGAGGCTTGATCAGCTTAAAAACATTTCCGCCCCGCCTACCTAATTGTAATATCTAACCCACTACCCAAATTGATTTTGATGACTGACCACCAATGGCCAATAGCCATTAATTGCCCTTATCACCCACTACATCCTACATTAATATCCAACCAACTATGTATATCTATACCAGCCACCCACCGATATGCAAGACATACAATTCGACGAAATTACGAAAATAAATTGTTTTAATTTCATTATTTTATAGTTCACACTACATTGTAGCAGGAAATATAGTAATAAATTCAAATAATGTTTGAAAATCAAAACCATCAGAGCAGAAGTTGGTCAAAGGCCAAAGCTTGGACCGTATTTCTACAACATATATCTGTCCGACCAACCTCAGTCCCCAACCCAACAAGGCAATGAATTTGATCATAGCTGACGAGTCGTTAACATTACGCCAAATCATTATCCTCGATCATTGCGGTCCAAAGTGTATTAGAAGAGCATGTGAGGCGTCTTAAGGAATACTACGAATAATGGGGTACCAAAATCAAATCGGTCAAATCTGAATTGACTTGTTTGAGAAGACCCGTAGGATCACCTTCAGTCTGCCCAATACGGATCAAAACTCACAACCAGGCCGTCAACTTTGACGAGAGACTACCAATCGACATGCAATGGCCGTCATCAAAAAGGAAAAGAAATGGACTCAGTCGAAAAACAAAGCTGCTTCTTTACAAAGAACTTATCAGTGGCCTGATTAAGGAATACGAAGTGAATCGATCTCAAATCGATATCTCTTTTTCGATTCGCCTCGATTTGATCAATTATCGAATACGAAGTGAGTCGTAAATTATACTATAAAGATTTACAAATAATTGACAGCTGATTTCCAGTATGGTTCACCATTTCCAAATACCAGCATGCTTAAAGCGTTTGAGAGGAATATTCTGCGGAGCTGCACACGACCCCATTTTGACCAACAACGACATAAACAATTGAGCAACCAAAGGTTCTATGAGGAATCAGGAATCACTCCTCTATGATAAATTCCTGACAATCGATGCAAAAAAACTGACGAGCAACCTGTGCAACCATCAAGAAACACAGGTGAGGACTATTATTAGCGAAGCGGAAGAGAGACATCCCAAGCCAAGATATCTAGATGTGACTGCAATTGCAATACTGGACGAAGGAATTATTTTTATCAACGACGACGAGCGATACGATTTAACTACGACGCAGCGTCAACCAACCACCGCCGTGGCTAGTTAAACAGTTAAACAATATCGACTCGTGATTTTCTGGTTTTCGAATTAGAAGAGCAGAGATTCATTTGCCGGTTGTTTGCAGTTTGTAGCAACTGCGATAGCTTGAGGTTCATTTTCTGGGCGCATTCGTATACCAGTAATTCTAAAAAATCTTTACCGCCATTAATGTTACTCCCCTCCCGCTCTCGCTTTAGTGAGTTTTGGACTGGAATTCGATTCCTAACTATACCCTCTCTTATTTTTCAGTAAACAGAGGGCATGTTATTACCCTTGTACTAGCCTTGCCCTTGGGTTCGAATAAGCTTTCTACCGTTATTATACCCTCTTACCTTCAAGTAAGCAACGTCCTCACTTTTTTACCGATTTTCTCCGGTTCACTTCTTTTACATTAATCTCGTGGGCCAAGCCATACCGGCCTGAGGGTTCATTCTGTAATTTTCTAAACGATAATCGTCGACGAGATCGTCCATGATTTGCTTCACGTAAATCGACCACTATGGTCTCGTTTATCGTTCGCAGTTTGAGAGCGTTTGGTGCATTTTAAAAGTCAAATTGGCTGTCATAATTGTCATTAAAATGCAATTTTAGTGTCTGTTGTTTTTTGTTAGGTGCCGATCGAAACTATAGGGAAATCATTTTGAGATGCACGTTGTTTCTTACATTTTTTAAAAATTAATATATGTAAATGTAAATACTTAATAGGGCAGTCATGCAATTTCAAATTACGATTTTAACTTCTATTATGAATGAACATCCTTATTTGGCCAGGGTAGGGGATATGAGCGGAACTCCGTCCAAGGCAAAAATGAAATCAACAAACTGTGGGCTGATCACCATACTTATAAGTTATAACATATGACTTGGAAGAGATAAGGGATTTTATTTATCTCTCAATTGTCGTCGCATGCGCAAAGGTTATATTTTTTTTCATTTTCATTTTCTACAATAAGAAAATTAATTCGCCGAAACATTTTAAATTTAATTTGTAAATGCAACAATAACAACACATGATGTCAAATTACAGTGGCAACTCCATCATTCAACTACAGTCACCTACAAAGTACAAAATTAATGCAAGACGATACCAATTTAACTATCGTCGAAACTCTATCGTTTTGACGATAGCGTTTCGACGATTATCGACTTACGTGAAGCCAATAAAGGCAACACTATGCTCAAACGATATCGTCTGACGATAATCGAGTTACGGAATGACCCTCGCTGGTTATATGAAGTTAACGTCAAAACTAAAAGTTAGAAACCAAAAATATGATTTTCGGGGTAATTTTTTCTTATGGTTAACTATTGAAACCGATGGCATCATTGCTGAAGACGACCCATAATTGGACTACCACTGTTAAAGTTGGGATCACCATCAACAAGAATTTAATTGGTAATTTTTAAATATTACCAAACGTGGCTCGTTTGTGAAATGTACATTGAATCTAAATTGACGTTTGGACATTGACAGATCATAAAAAAAGTTTATGGGTGCGTTTCTATTAAAAAACAAAATAGTCATGTCCCTATTGAGGAACACTTTATTTAAATATGGCTCAAATTTTATAACAATTAAGTTATTAAATTAAAACTTCAAAAACAAAAATAAACCAAGAAAATAATGAGGTCTTTCGTTGATGCTATACCTATATTTATTCCTTGAATTCAATTTAATGCTAATAACGCACATAAAGAACATTCTTTCTTTCCATTCGCCATTTCAGTGCCATTAAATATATTTAATTATAAATTAATTTATTTTTCTCTACCATACTTGCTGTCAGGATTTTTGTTTTTTTTTGTTTTTTTATTATTATTTTCCCATGGACCTTTGAAGGAAAACTCGAAAAACCACAAACTCCAGTGCCAACAATGTTCGTTGGTCCCTTGCAATCTATAAATATCGACTAATGGATTTTTAATGTTTTTCTCATTATTTCCAATGGAGAATCGGGTATATAAAGTCCTGCCTGAGAGTCCTGCTGATTCCTGTTATGGTACTTCACAAGTATATCACACGAACTGGTATATTTGCGCCAAAAATGAAACGAACCAACGAACGAACAACCTTTATGCTGCAACGCCAAAGAGTTAACACCCGCGAAGGCGACTATGCGTGATTGTATTTATGTATGAGTGTAGTATGTTAAGGGCACATGAATGAATGAGTGCATGCATTCAATCAGGTTGACGATGAAAGGAGGGGACATGTAGACAAAGTGAATGGTATAAATTTATAGTATTTTTAATTTTACGGAAACATTATTATGTGATGTGGCATGCGGAATACTCCATGGTTAATGACGAAAAAGTTTTCGATTAATTTATTGGAAGCAGATATATATGTAGGTATGAAGATAGGTACTCAAAGATCAACCGAATTTTTAATAAATGGTTCCGTTTAATTTATATTTTATACCTAACGATTGAAAGGTTTTTTTTTTTATTTTTTTAAGCATACATTCGAGCGCAGTGCCTTCCTCAAAATATTCATTATAATTATTGTTATGAAACGACTATTATCAGCAAACTTTTTCGATTTTTTTTTAAATAACGTGATGACGGCAACCATAATAAGGGTGAGTATAACAAACCAAAATTTCCGAAAAAAAAAAAAACAATAAAAATAGAAAAATAAACTTACTTTACTCGAGACTTTCACTTTCAGTTCAAACACCTTTTTGCTTGCGTACATTTCGTACATTTAAGTACATTTGTCGCGTGAAAATTTTGTTTGAGCGTTATTGTTACGGTTTCAGAATTTTTATGTGATTTCCTCATATGCAGGAGGAACTCGAATTATATGATACAAAAATTTTAAACAATAAAAATCCTTTTCTTAAACAATTAACTTATTTTATTTTAGAATATTTCAATATTTTTGCATTAATTTTAGTATGTATTTTAAAAAGTGAAAATAAAATTAAATGGTAAACAAAAAAATCGTTTACAATGAATTTTGGCACGTTTTAATAGTTTTGTTTACAAATGTAGCAGTCTGAGAGCGTAAAGCCATCTGTTTAGAATCTCATTTTCATGAGGGATAAATATAGTCGATTATCAATTCCATGTTTTTTATTCCTTGTAATCAATACATATTTCCTACGTCCCATACAAAATGGAATTTTTAGATATCCCCACCATATTCACTCCTGAAAGTATGCAATTTTGGGTTTTCAGGATTTTTCAACTTTTCCGGTCGAAATTTTATAATTTTCGGTTCAATATTGTGTTTATCTGGTTCAATAATGATTCACAAAAAAATCCCATTCTACATATTATGTGAAGAATTTTGTAAAGAGTCTTCCAATAGAGACTTCCAAGTTCCAACCTTTGACAGTTTAAAACGGCCATCGCCATATTGTTGAAGGTATATGTACATCTGTCAAATTGGCTGTCATTTTTTCAGTCCGCTTATGCCAAATCACCATGGATTCATAAAGCGTTCACATGCAAATGATAAAATTGTTTTATTAAAATGGGTGTTCTGTTCGGCCAATATTCCGCCCATTTTACGGTAACCATAATCGGTGTAAATTTTGGGCTGGTGGCGTCATCGGTACATATTTCATTGAGAACTACGTTGGCTAGACCATCAGCGTCAACAGCGGGAGCTATTGGTCGATGATTGCCAATTTCTTTTGGCCTGAATTGGATGATATGAACACCAACGACAAGTGGTTTCAACAGGACAGCGCTACGTTCCACAAGGCTCACGCCACATTGGAATTCTACACAAGACATTCGAGGGCATGTTTATCTTACATGGAGGTGATGTGAACTGGCCTATACTAGCTCGTCCTATTTGACCCCGTTAGACTTTTTGTTGTGGGGTTCTGTGAAGTCTTAGGTCTATGCTAATAAGCCACAAACCACAGCGACCCTCAAAGCCAACATAACCTTTGCAATCGATCAAATTCAGCCTGATTTATACGCCATAGTCATGGAGAATTGGACATTTCGGATGCGCGCCACCCATCAGGGAAGCCGCGGCGGACATTTGAACGATGTTAATATTCCATATATAATGGCATTCATAGGCCTTTGAAGCGAATCAAAATCACTTTGTTTTATTTAAATTTAAAGACATGAAGCGCTTAATGAAAGATTGATAAAAGTTGTTTAAATTCATCAAATTTAACTTCGAATTGATTTTTCCACTATAATATTATAAACTAAAATTAATGTTGACATAAAAGCCCGTTATACAATATTATCCTTGACCAACTAATCACAAAAGTAAACTTTAAGAAACTTGCATTTGATGAGTAAACTTAACAAAATGTCAAGCAAGAAAATTAAATATAACAAAAGCAAACAAAGATCTTTCTTTACGTTGTTGGTTTCATCTTCCATGAGCGCACATACATATATTGTGGTGTGGTGGTGAATGGTGGTGCTGCAGCAGAATAAACCCCGAAGGATTCACACAGCTTCAACAAGCATATACCACCGCCGATAGATATGATCTCCTAGAACTAGAGTCATACAGTTATTTACTTAAAGTACTACTACAGAAAAAAAGTAACCACAGAGTTTATTTTATACCCCGCATATCAGATCACCCATCGAGGTGCACACTTTGATTGTTAGGTTTTTAACTGGAATCATTCCTTTACCTATACTCACCCACGACGACGAAGACTTCTACATATACATACACACACATGTGGGTATATGGACATAAATATTGTCCTTTGCTGCCTCTGGAGAACAAACAGTTGACATATTGGCCATGTTTTATAATTATTTCCCTCGTAATTAGCCGAAGACCGATGTTCAGACACAGGACAAACATATACAATTATACATATCTAACTATTTATCCACATAGATATATAAATAGTGTCCTCATGTTAAACATTATATCTATGTAGAATGTAGGTAATTCATTCATCCCCCTTAATCAAGTTGCCTGCTCTCTTCGACGCCGGCAATTACGAATTCCTTTGGAGCATTGCAAAATAGGACGAAAGGATGACAAGGACTATGATGGTAATATGGTTGATCCCATATCTGCAGTTCTGTACCCTTTCTAACATATATGGTTAGTCAAACTGGAACGCAAACGTTCGTGCTTCCAGTTATTTTTAACAATTCGAGTTTCTCTCCTGTACTATCTAAACTACCCATATAGATACTTATTTCCTTCAACTCCCTCCCATGGGCCACCGCTATACCACCTTCTTTTCAGCCAAATCCATGAGATCCAAAGAAGCTTAATAGAACGGTTGCCCTATATGACACATGCTATGCAATAAATTTGGCAGAGAGGGTGTAAGTGAATCTATGTTGCTGCACCATCAAACTATGTGTAGCTGGCTATCTATACGTTGTAGAATTGTTATTTTAGAAGTTATGCACTTAAATAAATAATATGGTTTTGAGGGAAGATAATTAGTTTGGAAATTATATGAACAGTTAATGACAATGCTACAAAAATGATAATACGTGTTAAATGACAAAGTTTTTTGATATTTACAAAATTTCGGGGATTTTTTTTTTAATTTTAAAAATTATGTGCTGGAACTTTAGAGCCAGTTGAACAAATGTAGTTCAAATATTTTTAATTCGTGGTTCAGCAAATTTAAGTCATAATGACTTTAGCAGATTAAACGAGTTTCAACGATGGTTCAAGGTTATGGGATAATGGCCAATTATATAATTCTTCAACCATCGTTGAACCTTAATTAATCCATTGAAACCGGCGGCGCGGCGAATAAAAATCTTTGAACCAGGGTAAAAATATGAACTTAATCTAGTCGCAGTCATACGGTATTATTTAAAGGAAACAAAATTGTTTATAAAATATATTTTTTTATTTTTTTTTTTTTTAAGTACCTACCTCTAATAATGTGAATTCCCATTAATGCTAATTTCGTTAAAATGCGAATTGGCAAAGTTCAATTTCTAACATGTGAACTTTGAGATTTCTCTTGTAAAAGTTTTTATATTTCTTTATTTTTCTCTTTGCCTGTGACTTTATGGTAACTGTTATTTTGTCTAGACATATTTTTAAAAGTTTTCAATGCAACTGTATTTAAGAAAGTATACCAGCTGCCATTATGTTGTGTAGGTACATTTAAAAATTAATTAATTTAATTTTTTTGGTTTGATGTTTTATCAGTTCGTGGGTATATCTCTTTTCAGTAAGTTTATTGGTATTGGTAATATGTGTTTTTTTGTTTTTGATGTGTGAGCCTCTAGGTGGATACGTTAAATATTTGGAACGTTCATTCGTAGTTCAAAGTAAATCGAAAGGTTGAGTTGAGTTTGGGTTGAAATTTGGTTGAAAGTTCGAACTCGCCGTGTTCTGTGTTTCAAAACTAGCACTTGAATATTTATATTTATGTTTCCACCCAATTTTATTGTTTCGTGCTTCTCGTAAATAGTTCTAACGATTTGGAAAAAATCAACAGGGAGTTTTCTGATAAAAGAAAAAAAAATTCAGAAAAAAATTGGGGAAATCCGCTCTATGCCCACTGTTATGCCCACTTTTATTGTTTTTTGGCTTTCGGGAACGGCTCTTTTGAATTTGAGATTTAATGGCTGCCTTGCCTGGTTATGTGAGAAGATGTGGATATTTGTGCTTGATATCACGTTCTGCTTGAGCTAAGATAGGACTTCTTTTATCGCCAAAAGCTCCGCCTGGAACAGGCTACAATGATTGGGAAAACGAAAGGAGAGACTTAATTTCAGTCTGTCTGAGTACACACCTACACCAACCCCAATATCAGTTTTTTAACCGTTTGTGTAAAAATAAAATGATTCATCCTTTAAGTCCTGCTAACGAGTTCTTTAAGGGATAGTCAAATAAATTTTTTTATCAATGTGTAGCTTTGGGGTGGTGTAGTCTGTAATACTGATCTGAATGAGTTCAGAATGATAGAGTTGTTGGTCCACTGTGAGGAAGCTTTAAAATGGAAGTTTGTGCTTGCAGCCGTTTGTTTGCAAAATATATCGAGAGGAACAAAATGCACCATGCACCGGCAGACTGAGTATTGTACCTTGCTTAGTTTAGCGTTATTTGTTCTTTTATCAAAGGCGGTCCACCATACTGACACACAGTAGGTACATATATTAGAATCGGTCTGACTACCGAAGTGTATATCCAATGAGCAATGCGGGGTTGGAGACCACATTTATGGTCTTTTTACATGAGGAGAGTGCTACTGTGGTATTTTGAACTCTTTCGTGTTTATTAGGTTTCCAACTTAACTTCTTATCGAGAATAAGACCAAAGTATATCGCCTCGTTTGAGAATGTTAATGGTACACCTTTGATTGTGAGACGGTCTATTTTAAATTTCTTAGAAAAGAGGACAAGATCTGGCTTGTAAAGGTTAACACCCAGTCCGCAGCGATTTACCCAGTTTATTTAGCTTATTTAGCGTGTTTTCTATGAGTCCACTGAGGATGCTTTCCTGAAACGGTAATAGCAACATCATCCGCATAGGCAATCAGCTCATTAACAACCAAGTTCCAAAGAAGGGAACATAGAACACCGCCTTGCGGCGTACCTCTGCTGACAGATCTTTAAGCAGCAAAGACGCCCAGTTTTGAATTTATAATCCTGCTCGTCAGCATTCGATTCACTAAGCAAACCATCTACTTTCAGAAATGACAGTGCAGATGCGATTTCAGATGTATCGACGTTGTTGAAGGTGTCCTCTTTATCTAGGAATGCAACCATATTATACTCTTTATGATAGAGGATATGTTCTATGGTTCGCACTGGGCGTGTGCAGAGCGTATGTGTATCTACCGATTTTCCTTTGCAGTAAGCACGTTGAGCCGAAGACAGAAGTATTGTGTCAATGTCTGTTCTTAAATTTATATCAATCAATCGTTGATGATAAGCTGATAGGTCTGAGAACTTTCAGGCTTACAGGGGAGGGTTTGCCAGCTTTGGGAATAAATACAACCTTTACTTTTCTCCATTACAAGGGAATCTAGGCCAGTTCCAAACAACTTATGAGGAGAATTTCCAGAATTGGCAGAACAATATCTGAATCTGAATTCGTTTGGAGTTCGGCTGGTTTTATGCCGCCGCCGTCTGGCCCAGTTGACTTGTTTTAGTTTAAGCTTAGATACCTCTACATCTACATACAGGCACCCACTGTACCTAGTTATATAATCAATTGCCACATGCAAGGTATGCATATTGAAATTATAAAATCAAAATTACTATCATTCATCAAACAACTATGTATGTTCTTACTTCAAATATGTATAAACAAATTATATATACACATATATATTTATGTATGACATGTACATAGGTATAAGTATAGTTGTACCTATTTATTATTAGACGTATTCAACTTAACTCTTCATAAAAGACGATTCGTTGGGGGAGGATAGGCACAGAAGACAACACAAATGCGTCAATGATGTTTTCAACACGTTTCGTTGGCTAAGAAGTTAACAATAGCCTTAAGGCTCATGAAGAACTTATAATCATCATAACATACCTCCTACCTACCAACTCGCATGTACCAACAATAAAGTATCTGGTCCTTAAATATTTTCAAAATGCCGAAGCAAAATACGGTCACATCCTGTTTGAACGGAAGTGGTCCCAAGTTGGCATTTCCATTCCATAAACCGCTGAACTGCTGTTTCCCAGTATGCCATCACATATAATTTTCCAAAATGCTTCTATACATTCCATTCCAACCTGCTACCTACACCTACACCCAATATGCTATTCAAAAAACAAATAGATACAACCCTCGAATTCTATTCGAATTTCGGACAATTCTGCACGCAATCTGACTGCAGCAAGGATAATGGTCACCAGTCGTACAATCGCCTTGGCCAAAATCAAAAATATTATAGAACTGTATTGTTGTATTGTATATTGTACACCATGGTACACACAGATTGGTTGGAAGTTTTCGTGTTTATGTGCGGTCTACAGTGTTTCACAATAATTTCATGTCTACCGGAACCCGGAACTCCGCTCGTTTACATGTGTGTTAGTGTGTGTGTGTGGTAGAGTCGTTTGTGGGATTGTTTGTGAGCCTTTGGTCCTTCGGGTAGTGTAGTTGGTGTCTGTCCCTTTTGGGGAGATTGTGCATTTTCTACGAAATTTAACAAAAGACCACAAAATAAGCTGATTTCGTTGCAGGTCTTTGGATATATGTATGTATTTCTATGCCTGTATTGTATATGCATCTAAACCAAATATCTATAAACATGTATATGTAGGCAAATGCGGGATCAAAGATGTCACACATCTTTGTGCCTGTTCCAAATTTAAGAGGGTGACAGTTGCGAAACTGGTCAACTTGGTTTGTAAGTAGATTAGTTCATCTATTTTATAGGGTTTCTTTTTTTCTTTCAGCATCTGTTTTAGAACACCGTTTCCTGAGACTGAGAGAGGTTTTACCGAACAATGTAGGTACCTACATATGTATATAAAAATTTATATATATAGTCACTCTGATGATGGTCAGTGTTAAGTTCTCCTTTTCATTGGGATCAGTAAAGGTTTATGTGGTTTTAAATGTTGTCTAGATTAAAATTCAACATCCTTGAGCCTTGAGGGAATTTGTTATTTTCAACTGGTAGACAGTACAATATCAGCGGAGATTTGTTCGATTTTCGAGCCCAAAAGCCTTGATGTTGGAATGTCAAAAGGGTTTAATCTGAATACATGTATAAACATATATGCGATTAAGTGAAGTGACAATGTATACTTTTAACTCTTTGTAGTGGACGCTATTCAGATTTTAAGAAAATAAACTAAGAAAGTTATAGACAAATTTATTCACAGTTGAAATTGAGACTGGAGGCATTTCATTTTTTAATTTCGGGAATGTCAAAAAATTTTATCAAAAAATATAAATTATACTACTTATACTACATTAAAAACTAGCCAACAAGGGCTTAGTGACTAACAACATTCAACCATTCCTGTGTGAGCATTCTTTTGTTGGTTTGCAGGGATAGAGAGTGAAGATATAGGTACTTTTATACAGTGTTTTACCAAATCCGCATCATAACAAGAAATACTCTGTTGGTCAATGACCAACACCAAGAAACTGTTTACGAGCGATCGGGTTCTACAGCTATCACTTCAGACTTGCCACCGTAATATAGATTACAAATGAGCTTGTTGCGAGTTGGAGGAAAATTTGCCAATTCACACTAACAACTACAGTAAGATGCCAGTAAGATACCAGAGACTTACTTCTGACAGCAGGCATAGATCCAGTGGTCGCCGCTATCTCGAAAGATGACCGGAGCTCCTTAGAAGAAAGTGGAGGTTGTGGGACTGCTTTTCAGCAATAAGAGCCCTGCTTAACCATTCTATACTTTTGAAATGATACAAAGCAGTGGTGATCGGAGAACCTATGTTTCACCGGGATCAATGAAGAACATTTGGTTTGGCTTATGTCATCATTGCCGAGCTAAGTTCCCAGTTAATTTCTATGATGGACTCGACCTAATCTACAATGAAATAAAGTCAGGAAAATACACTACTACGACATCTACTTCAGAAATCAGTGGAAGTTTATACCACATTGCTTAACAGCAGCTATTTATAATTGTCTCTTAACAAAAGAGAAAGGGTTATTGCAATCGTTCGAATCTTCAGTTGATAAGTCCTCTTCCGAGTATCAGCAAGTTTTCGAGAAGGTTATTTAATAGAGCTCTGTCAAGTGCGCAAAGAACAACATTAGAATACCGGATATTCAGTAAGCTTTCAAGGTATTTAAGTTCGTTTCTCATATCCAATAGAACAAATCAAAAAAACAGTGTATAGGTAGGTGCCTGTTTTGTTTGTTTAGTTATTGAAGCTCTATATATAAAGCTGACCAGAATTGTCATAAGTAAATCACTATACGTATATTATGCTTTATGACATGTTCAATGATAAAAACTTTGCTGTCAAAAGAACAGTCAACTCACCCATGCCATTCGGCATCTATAACAGATCAGCGGTCTGATTCGAATGTTTGAGAGGCAGTGTTTTGAACCCTAAGTGACTTTATCCCACCTGATGCATTCCTAAATTTAGACAATCTAGGGCTAGTTCAGGGAAGAGTGTCGATACCACTTATCTACTACGTGGGACGTAGAACTGTAGAGCCGCTCCTTTATGATCGAGACCACCTCAGACAAGGCAGAGCAGGGCGCCTTCGGTATTCAGTGAGACTGTGTCCGATCGAAACCGAAGAGAAAGGGTAAGCCAGGAGAAAAAGTGCTGGTGGGTGAACACTGAAATAATTGGTAACACTGATATTTAAAATTACGTAACTTTTTTTTTTGGTCGACTAAGATACGAGGGTTAAGATTATTAGTTTGGTGGCACCAAAGACATTTTAAAAACAATATAAAAAAATAACTAAAATAAAAAAAAAAAAAAAAAAAAAAAAAAAACCAAAAACAAAAAAAGGGGTCTTCAATTAGGGATTTCCGAACTTTGACAGCGGCCATATTGTTGCAGCTACATCCGTCAAATTGGCTGTCATTTATTTAATCTGTTTTGCCAAATTAACAAAGTCGGACATAGCATTTAACAACACTTTAAAATGATACAATTTTTTTTATAAAAATGGGTGTTTTGTTCGGGCAACGTTCCACGCGCTTCGCCCATTTTACGGTCACCATAATCGTCCTGCCGAGAGGACTATTCGCATGGTTGATAAATTTTAGTCCCTTAGTTCAGTAAACGATCAACCAACACACCTTGACGAAACGCAAGATCTGCCGAAAACATCGCCGTTGTCCGGGACAGTGTGCAGGAGAATCCATGGCAGTCGATTTCGCGTCTCTCACAAGAACTAGGCCTTTCGCAGACCACAACTTGACGAATTTTGCGCCGTGACTTAGGCCCGTCAATAAAATTAGCTGAAGAACTCCGAAATGCATACAAATTAATTCGATTTGTTAACTTAAACTTAATTAAGATACTAGTTTTGTCTGCGTGTATAAAATTTGCAAATTTTATGAAAAATAGAATTTTTTTTTTAATTTTTTTTCACCAAGGTAAAGAACAAAACAAAGTGAATTTAAGTTGTGTAGATTCGTCTTCTTCTTCTGAAATTCGTGACTCAGAGGTGTTAGCCACAAAAACGTCCTCAAATTAGTTTTCTCTCTCTGCCTGATGTGAAATTCAGAAACGTACCTTTTGCTCGTCAGAATTCATTTTTACGGATACAATTTTTTTCATTTAAAAGGACTCAACTTTACTTTGAGTAAATTTCAGTAGGTTCCAATTTGCCCCAACTTCCACTAGAACATCAGCATATTTTATGTTAGGTATTCAGGTCAACAATAACAATTTTCGTTTAGTCAGGTACTTCAATACCAACATAGATAAAGTTGCATATCTTTTTTTTTATTTGGATACCATTCAAATAACTTAAAAAAGAATTTAACACATAAAAATGCTCGCTTTGAATTTGTATAAAATAAAAATACACAAATATTAAGAGGTTTGATTTTGCCTCATCGTTGACCTTGAATCAAAAAAAAAATGAGAGGAAACTCCCTTTGATATCAAAAGGGTACGAAATAAACATTACGTATACGTTTCCACAATTCTAAAGACTTCAGAAGAAGAATTACGCGCGTATTTCAAGTAAAACGACCTCATTTCGCTTGAAAAAATTACAATAAAGTCAGTTCACTAGTAGTCCTTTCTGCTTGCATACTTTTTCATTGCACCGCTCGCTCGTTTCTTCCCAAATGGGTCATGGTTACAATCCTTTCAGTCAGCAGCAGCAGCGGTTGGTATATTGATATAAAAGTATGAAAACGCTCTATACGTAAACATCGAGAAATCACTTCAATGCATGCAACAGTTTCAAATCCAATAAATTTTCCCAGATATTAAAAATTGATTATATACTCTACTCGTATCCTGTGCTGCTCTACCTATATATGATACAGATATTCAGTGCACTGGAAGGACGAAAGTATTTACGGCATTGATTGGCGAACTCCATCATGGATCGGAATCGTTAGCCGTTTGTGTGCATGCACTACAATAGATTAGCTTTGAAAATTAACTTCTATCGTCCTTGGGCCGGGCGGTCGGTTGGTTGGTTGGACGATAAACAATCAGGAAGAACATAGAGAGCAAATCTGCTACTTCAACTCCTGTCCAGGATGGTGGCCTGGCCGGCGTATTGTGATCAACACAATGCCAACAGCATTTGGCCTATTTCCCAACATCGAGGTGTGTGATGATGGCAATGCATTTCTGCAGAATTTTCAGGACGACCACACACGATGTCGATGACATTGGAAATTGGATACAATTTTACATTTCGATGCTATAATTGAGAAACTTTGTGGGGTTGAATATATGTAGTATCGCTTAAAATGCACAAGGCCCACGAACTGTCGTTCATTCTCTCTGTCTCTCTCTGTCTCTCGACAAATCATTATCCTCCCGACAAAGTGCTTAATTTAATTGAAGTCCTAGATCAGAGTTCATTTGCGGGTAGGCTTTTTCAAGGATTAATTCTGGAATTGCAAAAGAGTATAGGTATGTAGTTTGTATTCATTTTGACGAGGACGAAAGAGGGACGAATTCTCTATTTGGATATATTGGATGTGGTGTATATAATTTTCATTTAAATGTAACGTCGCAACGAGTATAGGTATATATAGGTACATATATGAGTTGTAATTATGGCAGATGGCATTAAATTAATTTTGAAAACATTAAAACTTATCAAACTTAACTGTTTGTGTGCGCTATAGCATACGTATGGTTAAGCTGATGGAGTTGGACAAGCAATTACTGAATATAAATTGCATTTTAAGCCTGAGTCGAGTGGTATTGTTGTTTTTTTGTCAACTTTTTTTTTCTTTATTGTTTAATAAGCAATTAATTTTGGAAGCTTAATTAAATAAAGAGGTCTTAAATAACTTCGTTGGTCAGTGGGTTAATGTTTTCAAAACTTATTTTTTAATATTAATTAAATATTTTAATAAAATTGCGCTAAAAATCGTTTTTCAATTGAATTGTTTAATCTAAGAACGATAGGTTGTCATAGTAAGACTAATTGCCAATGTGTAGGGGAGAGCTGGAGAATCGAGTATATGGGGTACATGAACCATTCAAGATAATTTCATTCAGATGACATTAAAATCATTTAAGTATTGGTAAACCAAATTTAAATCAGGTATGTTTTAATTTACACTTAAAAAAATAATTGAAAAAACTCGGTGAACTATTGAATTTTTATGAAATATTGAATTTTCAAAAAACCAATATGTATTTTATTAAAAATTAATTTAAATTTTTAAACTTTTTCCAAACGCTTATATGTATATATCACCGTATGTATGCTTTGAAATAACAGTGTAAACAGAAATAAAATGCACCACTGGGTCGCACGAACCTGCACACTGTGGTTTTAAAGTCTGAATAATTTAGATATATTGATCTGGTTTTAAATGAAATAAATTGGGTATATATATTTTATATTATTTTAAGCTACCTGCCAAAAGGTTCAGTTTAGTTTGAGTTAGTATTATGTGAGTACATAAATGTGAATAATATAGCACCTTGTTCCACATATGTATAATGTATATGGTACTACGTACACTTTAGACTGAAAAATTGTTAAAAAAATCAATATAATTAGTAATAAATTGATTAGGCAACTCTTGAAATCGTTTTGATACCAATGCGATGTAAGCTATGTGATTTTTTAATAAATCCTTTTTTATTAGAAAAAAAATTAAAAAGCGTTGGAGCGGTTTAAAAAAAAAAATAAAATTTTGAAAACATTTTTAAGAAATCAAATTGGTACGCAATTTTTTAGTATTTATTAATGCTGAGTTAAAAAATTAATTTTGCAAAAACATCATCTACCCATTTTCGAAATATCAAATTTTCAAAAAATTGAAATTGTTGTTTGGAAAAATGCAAATCATTTTATATATTGCATATCAACAATATTATTTAAACTTGTTAGAAGCTATTGTATTACATTTTTTATTAAAATCAGTTCAACAGATAATGCGATATTCGAAAACCAAAAAAAATATCTCTTTCAAAGATACCGCTAATAAAAGATTTTTTTCCAATAACATGCTAGATCTTACTGATATAAGCTAACTTAAAAAATTTGATTAAAAACGAAGAGTAGTTTTTAAGAAAAATGAGATTTTCCTTACGGATTTTTAAACACGTGTATGGTAAGTACCGTTATTTTTAGTTATTAGAATAATTTTTGTTTTAAACCTGGTGTACAACAAAAATATTGGATACTAAGCTTAGTAAAAATCGACTACGTCGTTTTCGAAATATTACGTACGTTTTTTAAAAATCAAAAAAAAAAAAAAAGCTGGGAAACTTTGGCATGCAAAACTTTTAAAATTTTTTAAAATTATCTAATAAGCAAATTGATCGAAATCGGTTTTGAGAAATTCGAAAACAAACA
This sequence comes from Epistrophe eligans, assembly GCA_951394125.1. NCBI lineage: Eukaryota > Metazoa > Arthropoda > Insecta > Diptera > Syrphidae > Epistrophe > Epistrophe eligans. The sequence continues at coordinate 51,050,108 of OX596028.1, read as the reverse complement.
AATATTTCTATGGGAGGTACCATTTATAACCATTTTTCTGATTTTTTTATAAATTGCAGTTTCGGGTACGTTTTTGAGAAAAATAAAATAAAAATTTGTACAGCTGTTACCGTTATTTTCGGTCTTAAAAAAATGAAAAAAAAAAAAAAAAAATTGCGAGCGAATGTCCACGAAACGCTTACTACCAAATTTAAAGAAAATCCACTTAGGCTGCATAGAAACGGACAGACAGATAGACAGACATACAGAATTGCGAGACCCACTTTTTGACTTTGCTATAATCGTTATTTCAAGTTTCATTAAAATCTCAATTTCGATTTTTTTAGGAATCCATCACTAAACTCGGTATTTTTTCCTTGCTGCTCTTGTTTTGCGCCATTGCAGCGTTCTCGTGAGTGATGCATATTCCGTCACCTTTTTGTTATAGGTACACGCCTTCATCAAAGTACCACGGGTACTTTCTCCAAAGTGGTTGGTAGCTTTTGTAGGTATATCCCTGAAAACTTCCAAATATTTCTGGACAAAAGACTCCAGCATTCTTAGTATATATTTGTTCTGCATTACAATCAGAAGGATGTTAATGACAGCATTTTTACAAAAGATTTCTAAGGTCGCCCTATATGAATTGAAGTAAGTAGTGTCGGCGAAGATTAGTCAAACCATGTAAACACATTGCATCAACAGACAAATGGAATACCCAACCCTCTGACACACACAATAACTTCCTTGCCAATGCGTTGAACATCGCTTTTCCTTATTCAACCGAATAAATATTATTCGCCTTGTTATATCCTTTTGGCCCCGATGCCAATGTATTCCTTGCAATTTCTTATATGTTATAGGTACATTCGGATGGAATCATCAGTAGACAATCCTTTTGGCTTTTGGGATGTTTCCCAGTGTGTAAACCTATGTTCCTTCAAAAGCCTGAAGCTGAAGAAAATTGGAAGACGATAGTTTTACATAGTTCTTCTTATTATTATTATTGTTATTATGTACGTTCCTTTCTTTCGGATGATTTTTTTTTTTTTATTATTATTATTTCCAAGGCTATGTTCTCGGGTTAGAGATACATAATCTTACAAAAGTCATTGCAAAACCGGAAGAAATTTCAAAGTGGAACGTATTCAAGTCTCGGGAGACTAATGTGCCTCTACATTATTTCCCTATGTAGCTGCTGTTCGGAAGGCTCGTGTATCCTTTGGTGTCCGTGAACATCTCTTCCGAGTTGGAAAAAGATTTATGTGAATTTGATTTATATCAGTTTCAGGATGTTTTTGGTGTACAAGTTGGAGCAGAGCAGAGGAAGGTATATGTATGTTCTGGTTCATGCCTTTGTGATTTTGGCTTCTGTGTATGTGTCGATAGCGGAAGTGGATTTCGCTATATCAAAAATAAAATCTTTCACCCTGCTGGTTGAGGGCCATACAAATTTTCTCTTCACTAAAGTTGACCCCGAGAGTCTATTGGGATTTGAATACATTATAAATCTCAATTTCATTTGCATTTCTTTCAAAAGTGAACAAAGGTGTCGATGTAAAGTTTTATGATAGGATTGGGTATTTGAATAGCTCTATTGGGTTCTATGGTCTTTTTTTTGTTTTGGAAACAACCGGTAGGTATCACACCGTTCTTATATTATTTGTTGTTCGAATATACCTATATTCCATCTTTAAAGCTTTGTTTTAGGGAGCGACTTCTTTTGGGAAACATCCATTCGTTTTCTTTGCCTTCACGCACGATGTTTTACAAATGATACATGGCATGACAGCAAATTTCAATAATGAATGGATTGATGTAGGTTAGTACAGGGTGGTTCCTAAAAAAAAAACAGATATTACTTCTAAAATTTAAAAGGCAAACATTTATTTTTTTTCTCAAAACTGATAATTTCTTCGCATTTTATAAACATGTCAAAGTTCAGAAAAAAAAAAACTAAAATTGATAAAATTTGCCAGTTTGGATATATTAAAAAAAAAGACCTAATTTTATTTCCCTCCTCTCGATTGTATGAAATTTTGTATACCTCTTATTGCATACAAAGTCAAATATGGCTCCACTTCATATAATTGAAAGTTAATACTTTTTTGTATTTATACGATTATTATAATTATAATTATAATATGCTTTCAAATATTCCTTTTCACCAAGTTAAACTATAAAAGTAGAAACATAAGTTCAGTTTTTCAGTGCTTTAGTTAAAAAAATGTTTTAGTTAATCCTGTTAACAACATGAACCGGAGTTAACTCAAAAGCAGTTTTACAGTGTGTAGGACTGACTTAAACTTTCTGTTAACAAAAATTGATTGAAATGTGCTTTCAGTTTCAAAACAGAGATGCTGAGACTATGTGCCACTATGAAAAAGGTGATTTCAATAGTTTCCTTGTATTTTTTATTTCATCGTAGTTTCAGGACACGAAGCTGTCGTTCCGTTCCCATTTATAATTTTGATTCAGTGTACTTAGGTACTATTTGGCTAGTTATGCATTCGTAAAAAAAAAATAATTCGAGATTTGGATCAAAGTTGACATTACGATGATAGCGAAGTCGAAAAAAGTGGTCTAGCAATTCTGTCTGTCTGTCTGCCTGTCCTTTCGGCTGTAGTCTAAACGGGTGGGTCGATTTTCTTTAAATTAGCGTTTTTTGGGCATTTCCCATCAAGTTTTTTTCATTTTTTAGACTAAAAATAACGGTAGCTGACGAACAGTTTTTTTTTTAGCAACAAAATAAAAATCTTATTTTTCTCAAAAACGTATCAACTAAAAAAAATCTGTAATTTTTTTTACAAAAAGGCTAGCAATTTATAAAAAAATAGTTATAAATGGTACCTCCCATTGAACCATTTTTTGATTTTCGATTTTCTCAAAAACGGTTTAACTGATTTTGATCATTGATTTTGATACAGAATATTTACAATAATTTTTAAAATATTTGGTACCAAAATTAAAAAAAAAAAAAAATTTTGAATTTTTAAAAAAATTTTAATTTTTTTTTATAAAAACTTAATAATTAGAAAACGACTTCGTCGATTTTTATTAAAGTTAACACCCAGCAGTACTTTAACATTATCTAGCAAAAAAAAAAAAACTATCAAATTTGACTTCTTTTGGTTGCGACGTAAAAAGGGTAGAAGTTGCTTCCTGGCTGAGCGACGATTTGTGAAAAAAACGTATGCACAGATTTGGGAGACGAATTGCTGACTTTCGTTCAGTGAACGAAAGAAAAAATGGCGCACCTTCACTCAGTGGACGAAGGAAGTACTGAGTATTGCCAGATACTTGTTTTAGTGGGGGTGCATGGAATTCCATACACATGGCGCGGCTTAGCGTAGCGATCAGAAGTTGCGCGCGTCGCGATACATGAGGTGATACGCTACAATACATTTTTTTTTTCTTATATCCAAAAATAATGGTACCTCTTATTTTTCTCAAAAACGGCTTCTACGATTTTGATTAAAATTTTTGAGTGAACTAATATCTGAACGATCTACCAAAATATTGGAAAAAAGTTATCTATCGTTTATAAATGTAGTAGCCCGTGGTGTAATGGTAAGTGCGTTGGACCTTGAAAGTCTTGGGTTTGATTCCCAGCCTATACCACCTAAAAACAGAAATGATTTTCACGGGTTACTTCCTCTTGCGAGGAATTGACAAATCCTCCAAGAGTATGTCTTGTCATGAAAAAGTGCTTCTCATCCTAGCCGTTTGAATTCGGCAGAAAATTGTAGGTCCCCTCTATTTCTGCCAACACGCACACAGGAATGGTTGAGAGTTGTAAGTCAATAGGCTCTGGTTCAACACGAGCTGTCGCGCAAACAAATTTATTTATTTTATACTTTATCATCAAAAAAAAAAAAAAAACAATTTTTCGATAATGGTCGGATGATTTTTTTCAAAATTAATTTTTAAATTTCGAATTAATAACTGCTAAAAATTGGCGTACCATTTGTTTTTCTTAACAATATATTTAAAATTGTATACTTATATAAAAAAATAATTTTTTGAAAAACCGCTCCAACGATTTAAAACAAATTTTCTTATAAATTGAGATATGTGTAAGAAATCACTTGGTGTACATTGCGTTGGTGTCAAATTAATTTCAGATATTTTTTTTTACTCGATTTATTTCTAATTTTATTGATTTTTTTTATATTTTTTAAGTCTAAACTGTAAATTCCATGCATATGTGCGAAGTGCATTTTTTTTTTACAAAAAGTGCAGTTGATAAATATAATTGCAGTCAATAAAGTGGCAGAGAGGTTGAATTAATTGTGTGAGATTATATTCGAGACACTACAAGGAAACAGTTTAGGGAATCCGATCCAACCGAAAAGATGAATGCCAACTTTTGTGCTTAGCTTTAAAAAAAATGTATGTGATGCCTTAAGGTTGTCCATGTCCATTGTTATTGTTGAAATCGAAAAATCGTTTTTTATAATAAAAAAAAAATTAGTGTTAAGAAGATTGAAAGTTTGTTTCATAAGTTAAATTAGTTTTTTGTTTGATTCTTATTGAATGAAGTAGAAACACTACGGAGCCAAAAATAGTAAATTTCAAGCGGAAAAGTCGTAAATTGTTAAAAATACGCAAATACATACTTATAGGGGTAGCTGGTTGCAATATCTGAAAATTCAATTATTTATTGCCCTATTATTGCTATATATTTTTTCAATATAAAGTATATTACATGTGTTATATTTTCTGTTCGCTTTCATTTCCACTTTTCTTGTATTAAAAATCCATCCTAAAACATATAACGTTCTTAGAAAATAGAAAATTTTAATAAATCGCTCTGGACCTCAAAACACAAGATGATGTGTAGTTTTTTTTTAAATCCGTTGAACATCTCGCCCACTTTTCTAACATTTCTTTACATTCCAAGAAATTTAAAATTTTTAAATTTAAAGATTTCAAAAGTCCGACTACTGCCAAACCCACTTTTCTTCTATGTGAATTTTTTCATATAAAGTTTTTTTTAAACTTGAAATTTTCTACTTTGACAAACGTTCAAAAAAAGTGGCGCTGCAAAGCGAGGTAAAAGGGGTCGCATCTAGTGCTTTATAAAAATCAGTTTTCCGCGAAAACTTCTCTTAAGCATTTGAGTTTTTTTGTCTGCAAAAGGTGTATCCACTTGTTTACTTATTAAATTTTTTTTTTTTAAACTTGGTGTGAAGATAACTTTACAAAATTTCAGGTGATATTATTTTTTAGATTAATTATGTTTTTTTTTTTTTTAAGTAAAACAATTTCCAAATAGAGAAATACAATAGGCTTTTCAAAGCATCTTCGCTCTGCTTCCCATCTTTTGTGTTAAATCAATAAGACGTGAACTGTGGAAGTGTGGATGGGTCAGCAAATCTCTTATCTTAAATATTTTTCACCAAAATTTCAAACAGGTTATACAGTATTGAAATGAAACAGCCCATCGTTTAAAAAGTCTACCAGGCTAGTTGCTTGTGGCCACCATTTATGCCATAAGCAATGAATTTTTTCTTTATTTAGAAACAAAATTAGCTTTCAATATGCTTTATTTTAAAATACACTTGACATTTTATTGTTATTTTTTTTTTAAATCGATCTCTCGATTCTTAGATTTCGCTCTTTTAATTACTTACTTTTATTTAGATTTGTGGTTTTATATTTAGTTCAATTTATTTCGTTCATATTTTTTAGATCTTTGAAACAGTAAGCAGATTACAAGGAAAATATTAAATCAATTGCATAAGAAGATATTTTGTTTTGAAAATTTAAAAATAACAAATAAACTTTCTTAAAATCCACCCACACACACAATCGCACATCACGCTCTCTAATTTAAATGTAAATATCCTTTGGTATGGCTTGCTTTACGACTTTTATTTTTCTACTGTTCTGGCGGCCCCCTCGAAAAAAAGACAGATTGTTATCAAAAGTTTTTTTTTTTTTTTTATTTTTGTATAAATTAAGTCTTTCATAACGACATTCTGGACGAAACGAAAGCTGAGGACAAAACATGCTTAAGTACTCGTACATTTATAAGAATAATAAAAAAAAACATTTCAAAACAACTTGACTTAACTTAGGTTGGTAAATAAAAAAAAAATATAAAAAAAGTTTTAAGTTGAAGCTTTCTTTAAGTATTAAATATTTCCTTAAAAAAATATTTTTGTTTTTTTTTCTCTTCCATAAAATATGATATCTCTTCCTCTTCTCTTCATATATACACGTCCTTTGGTCCATTTTGTCATTCTAAGTACTTAATTAGGCTTCATGGCATTCGCAACAACAGAGCTCTCTCTGTCATATAACAACCCCAAACTGCCTTATACACAATATATCTACAACACAAGACATTATCTGCTACTGTTGCCATGGTCGAATCCATTGTTGGAATGGGCAGAATCCGTCAGGATTCTATTATCTCCAACTGTGATTATGGCGATGTTATCTGGTGATTGCGCGGGTATACTGTCCAATTCAGCTGCTGTTTCGGCAAAAGCATCATCACTGCCACCATCATGATGTTTAAGCCAGCGCGGGGCTAATTGTATCATTAAGATAGCGCCTAGTGGTGCTGTGAATATAATTGCGATTACAGAAATCACAAGGACATTGCTAGCTAGCGAAAGGATTTCGGGTCCCGCATTTAATTGTCTGGCCATATCTAGTGCGATGGGACCAAGGGCTGCCTGAAATAGAAATACAAAAAAAATGAGAAAAGAATTAACAAAAACACTACGAATATAAGGATAATAAAAACAGTCATAAAAATAAATTAAATGATTTAAGTGTTTATTTGAAGATTAAAGTAAAATATGTTCTTCGTTGTTGTTGAAGTTCTTAGTTTTATTCAATTACGATTATTTTTTTTTGTCTTTTTGTGTGTTCAAGTTGGAGTTTGAAATTGTGAGCTGAATAATTTGAATCTTCAGAAACAGTTTCGTTTGAATAAATTCTTAGCAGTGAGGCAAACATTAGAAATTAAAAAAAAAACATAATTATGATTCTCCCAAGCAAGTTCAGTAATTTTTTCTTATTATATTAAAACTATTAATCTTGAAATCCCCTGGTTTTCAACCACTTTTAATTCTAAAGCAATAATTAACGCTCCCTTAAATTGAAGCTTCAGTTTTGCCTCGGTAGATAAATTACAAAAAAAGAGAAATTTTAGTATGAAAATTAGACTACGACGAAATATATAAAGATATACTTTGGTGATGAAAATGGAAATGGTTTTTACTTAAAAACTAGTATCAGTATTTAAGTACTTTTGTTAGATTTTTTAAAAGAAAAATTCGGGAAAGTATTCTATGAAAAAAATAGTTTTAACTTAACCACAAACGATAAAAAAAAACCTAGCCTCTCTTTATAAATTTTTCGAATTATAGTCCTCCATAAAATACAGAGAGATAAAAAGGAAAGAAAAAGGACAATTCTTGCTTATGAAATAACGAACAGAAGGCGCACAAGTAAACAGAAAAACTGACAAACAGATATACAGACATACAGACATAAATAATATGCAAAGTACATAGAAACGGACAGAAGAATTATGGGACCTAAATTTTGTTCTCTATTGTCGTTATGTTGTATTTTTTTATTTAGATAAATTTTACATTTAAAGTAAAAATTGCAGAATTTGGTTGTTTAAATATCAATATTTTTTATATCTAAACTGGAATAATTGCTAAATACACTATGTCACTGATTTTACGGCTACGACTACGGTGGGTGCGTTACCCTGTCAAACAAACGTGAGTAGTAACACGGAATGCGTTGCAATTCCAATAAAAATTTGCTACTATCCAGCATTAGCTCCGACGAACTTTTCAACAAAATTAAATTGATTCGAACTATGAATCCGTTCTGGCGAAGTCGTTCCGATTTTGACGAATGAAAAGCGTGCATCTACACAGTGAACACTAATCGGTTTCATAAGAACCTTTAACTTTGATAGTTCTGACGTGTATGTCTGAAAATTTGTTCTTCAGAATTTACTGTAACCGTAGTGTTGATATAGGTAGTTTTTTTTTTTTATTATTTTTTCCAAAACTGAGGTTCATATTCTAATTTTATTTTTACATTTTTCGTTAAAAATTAATAAGCCCGAAAATGTGTAGAAATTTGGAATTATTCCATTTAAAATGCAAATGTTTCCATTCAAGGTGACTTTATGATTAAATCGTACACTTGGGCGTATACGTACTTTATTTATTTTATTAACTTTGTATAATGCTTTTCTTCAATTTTTGTTTGTGCTTGGCTAGAATCAATTTGTAATTTTATGATTTTTAAAATAATTAAGGCTGATAAAACGAGGTGTTATTTTGTCCTTCAACTCTACCTCTTGTCCGTTTTCTCAAAATAAATCAATTTTTATTCTAATTATACTGGTTAATATTGATTTTAAGTACAAAATTATCAAAAAAAAAAAAACAAAAATAAATAATTACCCCGATTACAGAATCTGATGAAGGAGATACGAAGAAAGTCAAGGAAAACTTACGTTTCACGGGGGTTCGTTTCGCATTTTTATTGTTTAGCATTTTGTTATTTGGCATTTTACGTTTTGCAAAATACGTTTGGTCCTTTCGCATTTTGAAGTTTGGTAATTTTTGTTTGGCATTTTAGAATTTTGTTTTGCTTTTTTTATATTTGGCATTTTATTATTTCACTTTTTTAGCGAAGTAGAAAAAAGTGGCTCTTGCAATTTTGTCCGTCTGTCTGTCTGTAGTATCTTTCTGGCTCCAGCCTAAACGAGTGGGTCGATTTTCTTACCGGTTTTTGGGCATTCCCACCCCCCACATTTTCAATTTTTTTTAAGACAAAAAATAACGGCACTTGTCCAGAAATTTTTTTACCAAGTTATGAAAATATTATTTTTCTCAAAAACGTGCCCACAACTTAAAAAAAAAAAACACTTATAGTTTTTACAAAAAGACTTCCCTTTTAAAAAAAAAATTCGGAAAAATGGCTATAAGTTTCCTAAAACCATTTTTTTCGATTTTCTCAAAAATGGCTCAACTGAATTTTTTTTTATGGATTTAAAAAAAAAAGTTTCAATCTTTTTTTGAGATCTTAATAATTTGAGAATGAAATGGTCGATTTTTATTAATCTTGTCATTCAGCATTTTTTTAAATTTTATCTAGCAGATTTTAAGTAAAAATTAATTAAAAAAAAGGGTACATCCCATACAAATGTTCAAAAATCGTTAAGGAAAATCTTGTTTTTCTCGAATACGACCACGATTTTAATTAAAATTTGTATGAGAGCTCATATAAGTACGATTTACCATATAATATTGTAAAAACAATTTTTCTATCGATTAATAATGGCATCTCTCATAGAACCATTTTTTTTTAAATTTTCGAATATGTATATCATTATCAATTAAACGGATTTTAATGAAATTTTTTGCACAATAGCTATTAATATTATAATGTTGTATATTAAAAATAAATTTAAATGTTTATTTTTAAAAAAGTTTCAAAAATTATTTTTTGAAAAATCGATTTTAAGAAAATGGATAGATGATTTTTTTTCAAAATTAATATTTTAATTCCGCGTTTATAAATATTGAAAAATTGCGTACGAAGTTTTTACTTGAAAATATTTTCAAAATTTTGTATAGATACATTTTTTTAAAAAACCGTTCCAACGATTTTAAATTTTTTTTCTCATAAATTGAGATTTGTGTAAGAAATCAGATGGTATACATCGCGTTGGTGTCAAAACAATTCCAAAAGTTGTTTAATCAATTTTTTTCTAATTAGGTATATTGATTTTTTTTTCAATTTTTCAGTCTAAAGTGTACGTAGTACCATATATGTATGTACATATGTGCATGTGCAACACGATGCATATGACTACCTTAAACTAAACTACGATTTTGGCATATGCCATAAAATAAAGGCTTTCACAACTTGTTTATTTCTTTTTTCAGATGAATAGTTTTTTTTTTAATATTATAAGATTTTAAAACCACACTGGTAAATAAAAGTAAAAGCTCGTGTGACTCAGTCTTGCATTTTATTTAACACTGTTTTCAAATAAAATTATTTTAGATATTAATAAAAAAATTAATTTTCTTAAACGTACAAATTTGAGCATTTTTTTCATTGTTCATAATTTTACGTTATTAAATAGTATTTTTGTTTTTAATATTCAATGCTCTTATCGAATTTTGGTCAAACTATAAAATTCAAATGCCTTCTTGTTTTTGAGAAAATCGAAAGTTTTTATCAATTCCTTTTTTTTTAGTATAAATAGATATCTCTCACACCATGGCGTCTCAAAAACTCTAAACATATGGTCTTCTAGTGACTCTGGATCAGATATGAAAAATTCAATTATTTTGTTCCATAAAACTTATATTTTTTAACTTACTTTTATGTACTATCTAGTATTAGCGTGTTAAAATGTTTTCACAAATTTCTTGCAACTAATAAAACAGAAGAAAATTATACAAAAATGTATTTAACTCACTTGAACTGTTGCTTTTGGAAAACCACAAATAGTTATGTATCCTCGTTCTTTTGGTGTCAAATTAGCTCCATTAGTAGAATAATATGATGCAGCAAGACGAAACTATTTATTAAAAAAAAAAAAAATTAAATAATTCAAAGAAAATTTCATAGCCAAATCGTTCAAATAACATACCACGCATCCAATAGCAACAAGAATAAGGCCATATAAAACAGTTTTTTCATCCAAAACAGAAAAATTAATTTCCTTGCCAATAAGTGAGAATGAAACTGGTTTGAGAAATTTCCACATTAAATCCAAGCGATTTGTTACACTTGGCTACAAAAAAAAAAAAACAAAAACAAAATCAATTTCAATTCAAGAAATTCATTATTAAAATACACACACACACACATTATGTATAGCTACATATATTTTTTATTTTTGAAATTTTTTGGCAAGATATCATATTGAATATATTTACAATATTCCTGGTTAACATTTAAATGAAACTTACATTTTCATTTCCTTTTTGTTGTTTCCTCCAAAGAGTTCCGGCTACAAACGTTACTGTAACACAGCCCAAGGCACCAGCCGAAGGATATCCCATTGCTCTGCTGCCCATTACAGACACACAACCGCCCAACACTGTCATTGTGAACCTCAGTCCATTTACATATTTCTGCAGATACATATAGATATAGAAAGAAGAACAACAGAAGATGAATATTAAAGTGAGTAAAACCAGTGTGTTGGCGATATTGAATGAATTCTGCTTCAAAATAAATTGTTCATAGCTTAAATAAATTCATGACATTTTGAGCAACATTTTGAAAATTTTGTTCATTACAAGAATTTTGTAACCTTTAATATTAATTTATACGGGTTGGCCAAATGAAGTGTTACAAACTTAAGGTTGGGGGGCACCTATGACTTTTGTGATAACTGTTGATTCATATTTTCAGCTTTTGCATAATATTATATTCAAGGTCTCTCTAGTTGCTGTCTAACCAGATTTAGATTCCGTTGAATGAAAACCTTAAAATAATTTATCATTCTCCATATACACCCACAGGAACTGATGCAAAAAAAGAAGAAACTACACTCCCAGGGTTTGAACAGAAGTGTCAAGCCATCAAGTATTAGAAATATTTTACCCGAAATCTGCATTAACTGGAAGGGTGAAATAAATCCTTTATTTAGTTTCACGCTCAGCTTAATCCTTCCGTCATGGTTATTCAAAATATATGCAGATGAAATTCGGATTCTACCTTTACCTTTATGCGCTGCTGGCCCTCTCTCTCTTCCGATTTCTACTGAATAATTTATTCGTTGGAAGAACACCTCAGTCATTTCCACAAAATTCTACACTCAAAAGCAGAAGGACCTTTACGAGCAGCAGAATACATATTAACAACCCCCCCCCCACTTTGAACCAGGGCGAAGTGACGGATTTCACCTTGCAGCATCATCAGTACATATCCTCGTAGCCGTCAACAAAAGCGCAAGAGAAGCGCATCGTTTGCACCTTAGTCCTTAAGCTAACCTGTCCCATCCTATTTTTGTGTTCATTTTTATAAAGCACAGCACATACCCACAGTTCAGTGTTGAGGAGAAGCATAAGATGTCAACAATGTCAACGTTGGACGACGAAATGGATATTATGCCTCAAGGACTCGCTTGATAGAACTCAGGAGTATTTATTAGTCAGTTCACCGAGGGAGTTAGAATTGTTGAGAATTGTTACCTGGGGTAACGACAATATATATATAGATTTTAGGGAGATGGATTTTAGGATACAGCGGAGATGATGAACGAGATTTTCTTATTAAACATTGTTTATTATTCACTGCTAATAAGAGGGTAGATAGGTGCTGCTCAATTCGCAATTCATTTAAGTACATCAATTCGTCCTTCAGATTTATATAGAACCCAGTATATCTATGTTTACCTATTCGTATTGCAGCTTTATATATGTATGTAGATACGTGTAATTTAATGTTGTTCAAATAGAAGTGAGGGAGAGTAAATTGAAAATGGTGGTCTAGAACAAGGAGTAAACAAACAACTTCAAAAAAAGCAAGATATTTTACTTAAAGATTCTTTCTTAATGTCCAGGTCAGTAGGTCACAGCTAAAAATCTAAGTAGTGCTGAATTTCTCTGAGTTTGTTGCTAATAGTGGCATCGTGAAGGTTAAAAAGTGATTTTAGTTAAATACGTCCACTGCCACGCCCACGTTTAGATTATGTATTTAATTTATATAAATTTTCTTTGTGTTCCTATAGTAAACATTTTGTAACTAAGCTCACTTAAAACTAAGTTATGAGAAGGATTTAATTTTTTCAACCACATTTTACGCCCACTATTACGCCCACTTTTCGTAAGTTTTAATTTGTTTACTTTTGTGAGGAGCTTATAAAAATGAAAAAGCGTGATTTAAGTAAAAAAAGTTGTAACTCTCTTTTATTTTTATTTTTTATTTATTTATATCTTTATTAACAGGTAAGTAAATTACAATGCTAATATATAATTAGTGAGCCTTAGCTACCAGGACTACCAGCTCGATCAACTCTCTTTTAAAACTTTGTAAGAACAAGGGTTTAATTTTTCAACCCAAATTTACCCCCATTTTTTGTAAATTTCAATTGTTTACTTTTTTAAAACGCCTAGAATCCTGAAAAATTGTCCTCAAAATAAAAAATTTGTAAATAATATCTTTCAAAACTAAGTTTTGACAGTTTTTTAATTTTTTAAAATCAGTTTTACGCCCACCATTACGCCTGCATTATGCAAATTTGAATTTCCTACTTTTCTAAATAACATAAAGAAGCTGACAAATTTTTAATTCAATTCTTTTAAACATAAAGTATGTCATTTTAATATTTTTGGAAGTCTGCATTCTACTATGCCAACTTTCTTATATCTGAATTTTCTCATTTTTGAAAATCTATAGAAAGTTGAAATTTTGGTAGTAACCTTATTTGAAAATAAACTATATATTATAATTTTAAGCTCTCTTTAACATGAGACGTCACGAAAGTCACACCCATATTTTTGTATATGTATTTGAATTTTTTACATTTGTAGTTGTTAAGCGAAGACTATAAATTTTAGTCGGAAATGGAATTTTTCGGAGAGTTAAAGAGATATTGAAAAGATTTACTGCCTTAACACAACGAAGTACTGCAACTGGAGCTGCAACTTTGTTTCCACATTGCAGCTGTACAGCTTTTTGTATAGGTAACGGGTCATTCATTTCGTGGTTTTAGGTTGGTAGCGCTGGCATTTAACACCTGTCAAACTCAGCTGTCATTTGAAGTGTCATAATATTAGTTGAATGCTTGTCATTTACGAAAATGGATCGCTTAACAATCAACAATCGAACAACGCGTTAAAATTATTAAAATTTACTACAAAAGTGGTGATTTAAAAGTAGGTCTTCATAATCGATCGACTACGCAAGCAATCGGTAAAATTGTGAATAAATTTGAAGAGATTGGAAGCGTTACTGATGTCGTAAAGCCGGTGCATCATCGTAATACACGCTCAGTCCAAAATATTGCTGTTGCAAGTGCAAGTGTTTCACTGGAATTTAAGGTCATGACTTAGACGATATTTGGCTCCAATGATACGAGGCAACAAGCCACATAACACGACCAATTATGACTTTATTGAGTGAGAAATTTCCTGGTCGCGTTATTTCACGTTTTGGCGACGTCAATAGGCCATCAAGAACATGCGAGTCGACACCGTTAGATTTTTTTCTGTGGAGTTTTTTAAGAGAATGTGTTCTCGAACTCTAGACGTCTTAAAAACCAACATTACTCAAGTTATTGCCGAGATACCGCCCGAAATGTGCGAAAAAATGGTTACAAATTACCTCAAAAGAATCGCATGCTGCGAATCTTAACGAGACGGCCATTCGAATGATATTGTTTCTCACATTTAATGGCAAAGTCCAAACTTTGTGATGAAATAAAATTTTCATCAAAAATGTATCGCTGTGTGTTTTATTAAGCTTTACTTTTGAAACCGAAAAATGAATGACCCTAAATTTTAATTTTATTTTATTCACTTTTTTATGTCCGATGTTTTTTTTAATTAATACTTTTTTTCGCGAAACATATAAGCACAAAAAGCTTTAATAATTTTTTCCAGCTCTTTTTTTCTACATAAAAATTAAGACGTCAAAAGCGTTGTACGTGAAAAGTTAAAAGTTGGTAAGCTCTTGCAGTACCGATAGCAGTTGCGTTGCTTTGTGTTCATAACATTGAATTTGTGGCTCCATCTCCATTGTGTTCAGGCAGTTACTTGGAATATCAAAGTAGCTGATTTAATGGCTCGTTACGAATTTAATTCAAAAACCTTATCTGGTGTTGTTACGAAATAACCTCAAACTTAGCATAAATGTATTTTATATTAAAATTATAACCGGAAACCCAAGTTCATCACGGAAAACGAATTATTAATTAAAGTTAAGCGCCCAAAAGTATACTACGAAACAATATTTTAAAATCAATTCAAAATGCCATATGGTCAAACCACGAGTTTGTACATAAATCAGTTTCCTAAAAAAATGGTCCTTAAAATTTGTTCAACAACAATAACTCGAAACAGACATTTTTTTTCGTTTTCTAGAACTTACCTTTTATTTATGCAACTACTAATAGAATATCGCAAGTTGAAATATTTAATACTCGTACATATATGTAAAACAAACTTACCGAATTCTTAGATGGAAAGTAAACTAAAATCAAACCAAAGATATAACCATATACAACACCAACAACAATACCAACAGGTCCTTGCAATATCTGATCTGATAGTTTCCCTAAGGAAAAACAATTGCATCATTTGCATGAATTCCATAATCAAATTTCAATAAATTCAATTGTTGCACACTTACCCGGATTGAAGATGACACCCAAAATTACCCCGAAAGTAAATATCGCCACAACATCGTTGCAAGTTGTCATCGCATAGATTAATGTGTGGATGCCATTGTTGAGGCCAAGTTTCTGTTCTTTAAGTTTCAGCATAACGGTGACAACAACATTGGGGGAGACAGCTGTGATAACGAGGCTGAAAGTTTAAGAATATAAGTCAGTGATGGTGGTTGGTGTTTAGTGGCGGTGATGGTGGTGGTGGTGGAACACAACACAACGCAGACATCATCAGAGATGGTTGAAAAAGTAGAGAAGATATTAAGGATTTGGGAAAAATACATGCAATTTTAAGGGCATTTTGTTGTTTAATGAGTTTATTTTATTTTATTATATTGTGAGACTGAAAAAGTTTTGCTTTTATTCTGAACGAAATCAAGAAAGGAACTTTTAATATAGTTTTACATACGAAGTTTGTAAAAAAAAAATGGAGAAAATGAAAAGTTTTTACTTCAATTTTTCCTCGGTCTGGTTGTTGTTGCTGTTGAGGTTGTTGCAGGAAAAAGGGAATTAACCAACAAGTTAAAAGAAGAACAAGTTGGATCATCTTGAATTCTGAATTGTTATACTGAACCGTTGATATCTACACCCACGCGTTAGTAATTATACATCAAACGTAGACCCAAATTGCCAGCTTGTGAGATGGTAGTGAGTTAAAAGCTATACAACTTGTTTTTCATTTAATTTAGATTCATACAAGCATTTTCCAGAATAAGTTTTATGACTAACTTGATAAAATTATTTCTGCTAAGGATGATCTAGTATGTAAGTAGGTTTTTTTTGTGTAAATATTTTTTTTTTAAATCTACACACTTTTGTTAGTTTTGTTTTATTTAAAATTTTGTACTTAAAATATCTTAGACCTATACAGCCTTATTATTATAAACTCGTTTTAGCGACGGAGTAAATTGACTTCGACTTTACAACGCCTCTAATCCTGAAAAACTAATTTATAAAAAAAATAAATGAGGATTAGAGGCGGATTAAGCTAAAACTGATACATAGTATTAGAAATAAAGCCGTAATAAAGCGTTTTAGCGACGGAGTAAATTTACTTCGACTTTACAATGCCTCTGATCCTGAAAAACTTATTTATACAAAAAATAAACGAGGATTAGAGGCGGAGTAAGTTTAAACTGTAGCTTGCCGTGGCATAAAGACGGAGTAAATGCTTCGACTCGGTTTAAATATTCCGAGGTTGAAACGAGTACTAGTGAAATCTAATAAATAAGGCTGATAAAGTGCAAATTTTTTCGAAATACACCCAATGTCTTATGCTTGAGTATTTCTTTCTTTAAATATTCTAGGAATCTGAAATTGTGTTATTGTTTGACTAAAGGCTATTTAAAGCTATTTTGAAAAAAAAAAAAAACATAGACTTCATCTACTTGGCTAATTAATTTTAGATGTAAATAAAGGTTCTTCCAAAAGAGACGCTATAGCTTTCAAAAACACGTGCAAATGATAAAATAGTTTTAATAAAATGGTTGTTCGGTTCGGGCAACGATTCATCGAAAAATCGTATTCAGCGTAAAAGCGTATTGAGGCCAGTTTCTGGATGAATAGATTAGATAGGTACATACTTCAGCAAACAAAATTGTCATATTTGGGACGGTAATAATCTACATGAAATCCAAAAGTGCATCCTGAAAAAGTCACTGTGTAGATTTTGTGCTGGTGGTGTAATCGATCCATATTTTTTTGAGAAAGACGTTGGCCAGGCCATCACCATTAACGGCGAGCGCTATAGGTCGATGATTACCAACTTCTTTTGGCCTGAATTGGATGATATGGACACCAACAAAATTTGGTTCTAACAGGACGACTCTGCGCCGATTCGAGGGCATTGTCATCTCACGTGGAGGTGATCTGAATTGGCCACCGAGATCGTGCGATTTTCGTGGGGTTTTCTGAAGTCTTAGATCTATGCGAATAAGCCACAAACCACAGCGACCCTCGAAGCTAACATAATATTTGCAGTCGGTCAAATTCAGCCTGATTTATTCATCAGAGTCATGGACAGAATTGGACTTTTCGGTTTCACGCCACCCAGAGAAACCGCGGCGGAATTTTAAACAATGTTATATTTTATACATAATGGCATCAACAGGCTTTCCAAACGAATACAAAATTCGATGATATCTTACAAATACTATTTTTTATTTAAATTTAAAGATAGAAAGAAGAAAGCGCTTAATGAAAAACCCCGAGCATTTTGTATTTGTTAAGTGTTCTTGCAAAACTACAAAAATATTAATATTGAGCTATACACACTTTTCATATCTTATACACCATAATATGGAAATACACATAAAGAACCACTTTTTACAAGAAAAGAAAATCATTAGAATAGTCTTAAGGATATTTTGAGGTCAAAAATATAATTCTTACATTATAAACAACACAACACACAAGAATTTAAAACAACGCATACTAGGATTTCATTTATGCATCAAATAACAAAAAATTTACTTGTTTTTGTTTTTTTTATTCGCAAGTATACCTATGTATGTTTGAAAAAAAGACCATTATAAGCACACAAGCACTCTCATGGTATAAACCACAATTAAGTATACGCTTCCAGACTTCCACTAAGATTAAATTGAATAATTTACAAAACTATCCTCACACACATGGTGCTATGGTGCTTAATGCTTGGTGCACGTCATTCTCCTGCCACCTACTTATGCACTGCTGTGAGCTGCTGCAACCAACTATTTTATGTGTACATATTATATACATATATGAAAATTCAAGTAGTGTTATCAAACCCCTCTCAGGACACTGGCATTAAGCATTGTAAAAACTCTCTCATTTCGCCTTATGTTCCACTCTTTTACCGACCGCAGTCCTTTTTCGTTATGTCCCCGCAGTCATTGTTGCACCCTTTTTACTGTTGCCATTACCAACCACCCACTTAAACATAGACAAAAAAATTCTTTCATTTTAGAGATGAAGAATTGCTCAAAGGACGACGACGACGATGAGGACGAATGCGAGAGAAAAAAAAAATAAAAATTGAAACAAAATATATGCAATAGTATAGTGCGAAATTGCCACCAAAGACTTAACCGCAGCACACAGACAAAACTAAAAAGTTCCCATAAGGACTTAACAACACAAAAAAAAAAAAATAGTAGTATAAAAGAAAATTCCGAAAAAATAATAGAAAAAAAAAAACCTTAATCTCAAACCCTCGAGCTGCAGTTAGAACGCTTTTAACAAAGTGGTGCAAGTTCATCTAGGACATTTTTGCTATGGCATCGTGCATTTCATTACATACTCGTACTTGTAGCGCAAGTAACCTGCTGCAAGAACTAACTAATGAATCTGCTTTAAGTGTTGCATATATGGGTGTGCCTCTGCATGTGCATTAATGATAGTGTGGTGCAAAGCTGCACTATATACGAAACTGCTCGCCGACCAAGTAGGATCACTGCTCGAAGTAACTCTATATACATCCGGGTCTGCCACACCACCACCGCCACCACCATATCCACTTGATGCAGCGCAACTTTAATTGCTTAATCTAAAAATTTAAAAAAGGAAACGGAAGGCATTAGAAGAAAAATCAGACTTTTAGACAACACCTGGTAACAGATTGGCGTATCTTAAGAGAATTTCTTCAACACACTTAATGTGGAGAAAAATATTGCCTCTGGAATGCGGATGCAAGTAAATTAGCTAACCCACACTAGAAATTTGAAAAAAAAAATAATTTAATTAAAAATTTAGACGAGACCAGAGAAAAAAAATCCTCTGGGTGCCCGAGGTATGAACACTGGTGGAGGGACCTACAGGTACAGGATCGCATAAACAGTACCTTTTAAAACAAAACTGTTATACATTGGCATTTCATTGGTCACTTCCTTAAAATTAATCAGCACACGTGGCCATTCGAGCCTACCACAAAGAGAGAGCTCAGAGATTCTTCTTTCGAAAATTTTTGATATGTACTTTGATAATGTGTCGTAAGGTGTTCTTATGAACAGGCCTATACCTACGAATAAGATAAAAATACACAAGAAAATGCCATCACTGCTTTAGAGATTTATAATTATTAATTATAATTTATAAATAAAAAAAATAGATTAGGTAGCCAAAGCCATACCAGCTCCGTGTCTTATTAGTTGAAAATAATAATTATTATGTTTTTGTACAAATAAATAATATTAATTAATTTCATTTTTCTAATTTTTCAAAATCGCCGAAAAAATTATAAATATTTATTTGGTATAATTTGGTTAGTATAATTTTTACTTTTTATAATTTTCCCAAAATAGGGTTGTTTAAATATTTAGTTGGTATAATTTTTCTAATTTTCCAATAATTGAGAATTCAGCTGAACAAATTATAGATATTTAGTTGGTATAATTTTTCTAATTAAAAAAAATTGAGAATTTATCTGAAAAAATTATAGATACTTAGTTAGTTTTTCCAATCTTCGGTTATTATAAATATTTACAAATACATAATTGGTATAATTTTTTTTAATTTTCCAAAGATTTTGAATTTAGCAAAAAAATTAAAGATATTATAAATTGGTATAATTTTCCTAAAAATTGGGTAATTATAAATATTTACTTGGTATAGTTTTTCAATTTTTTTTAAATAATTACTAATTTTTCCAAAAATAAATAATAAGTCGATATATTGCTTCCAATTTTTCAAAAGTCCGATTCAAACTTAAGTTTTAAAGTTAAGTTTGAATTTTTTAACCGCAACCATATCAATTTTTTTGTAAGTTTTAAATCATAAAACTAAAATTGCTTTTTTTTGTCAATACCCCATAAAGTTTCCCCTATAGCCCCTCCTATTGATTTTATATTATTTCTGTACGACTGGGGTGCCAGCACGTAACTTGATACAATCGAGGATTGTCGATCGTCGGTCAACTCGAAACAAATTATTTTTGACAGCATGTAATTTGAGACGAGTTTCATTGTGACTTTCACTTAAAAAAGTCATTGTGAACTATAAAATGAAATTTCAAATGAGTTTTCTTTAAAATTATTCCATTCTAGTATCAATTTAAAATTATTTCGAATGTTTTTTTTTTTGATTCGGAAAGTGAAGGCGAAGAAGTGTCATATGCTAAAATTAAAAGAAGATATTTGAGAGATAATAGCAACCCATTCGAATTGAGTGAAAATGAGTAAATATTCAAAAAGAAAAGAAAGATCATGTATAACATTTGTAAATCAATTTTGTTCAGCTTTGTGCAGCAGTTTAGAGTCAACAAGGAATGTTTTCATATGATACTCAGCTCGTTAAGCTAAATCAACTTGAGAACTTATAAAATTGGTCAAAATCTCAGTCTGTTTTTTTTATTTATTGACATATTATTTTGTTTTTCCATTTTTCTTATAAAAAAATCACTGCCGACGATAACTAATTTCTGTCGAGTGAAAACTTTTGTTTCAAACGTCAATTTGAAGTTTGTGTGCTTCCAAATCTAACGATACAATCGAGGACACTCGATTGAACCAAAATATGTGCTGCCAATGCTCGATTGTATCGACTAAACTCGGTTGTATCAAGTTACGTGCTGGCACCCCTGATTATATTTGTGTATAGGAGAATTTTGGTGCCAGTTTTTTTTTATAAAATGCGGTTTTCACAATTCAAAATTGTAGGTCCTGCCGACAAACACAAAGGAGTTGCTAGGTGGGTTTCTATATCAGCCCGTGCCTCGTGTAGTTCGTTGTTGTATCTTCTCTCTTACTTCCCATCAAAAAATCTTTTGTCCACTCTGCACCTTCTATAGAGAAACTTTAGTAGCTCGAGAAGAACTTTGCCTTCTTAGCTCGAAAAGTAGCTATTTGTAAGAGTTATTCTTAATTTGATCTTAGCGCTTATGTTGTAGTCCATCCCACAAATATACCTGTAAACAATTTTGGTTTAAAAGAAAAACATATGCAGGCTATCTTCCTGATAGGAAATTCCACTGAAAACCAAACTCTATAGTTATGTATTTTTTGAATTAAAGATTTTTGTCTTTAGAAATTGAACAAAACCATGAGCATTGTAAAAATTTACTATTCAACACGTTTTGTATTTATTTGAACGACAACGTTATATCGTTATATCGAGGACGATGACGAGGAATGATGAAAGGATATCATTTTTCCTTTATAACGAGGCCAGTGTGTGAGGTTTACACTGCCAGACTTAAGCCCATTAGATGGGTAGTGGCAGTGGGCAAACTTTTACGGTAAATTTCTGTTTCTCTTTGTAATTTAAAATCAAAACAGCATCTAAGAGAGAACAAAATGTACCTGTACTGTTTATACACGTTCACCTTCATGTTGTACAAAACCATAACATGCCGGTATAATAGGAAAAGGACCACACGCCAACGAGCGGCAACGACGACGTCATGCAACCGCATCCGCACCCTCCGACCGGTACGGGATATGTCTGTATATGTATAGATGCACTTTAGTA
Source organism: Epistrophe eligans (assembly GCA_951394125.1). Lineage (NCBI taxonomy): Eukaryota > Metazoa > Arthropoda > Insecta > Diptera > Syrphidae > Epistrophe > Epistrophe eligans. The sequence continues at coordinate 51,028,273 of OX596028.1, read as the reverse complement.
ATGTTTAGATTAGAATACAGTTGTAGATTTTAAAGTTGAAATGTTATGCTGATTTATGCACCTTCCTGCATAACTCTAACACAAAAATACACACCACACATAAGCACACATATACAAACATATACAAATCAATATAAAGTTTTTGAGTATTTCATTGCATAGCGGTATGATTTGGGTTTCCTTCCGGGTTGTTGTGGTGTGGTTTGGTGAGCTCCTAGCTTGAAACGAGAGGTGTATTAGATGTTGTCCTTCGTGTGTTTTATGCATGCACCTAAGCGTACCTAGCACAACTACACTTTATATACAGTTAACGAGGCACACAGTTCTGATTGTACTCTCTCTATACATTCAATTGTACGTAATTTCTTTTGGTGGCATCCAAATAGACGTTTGGAGTTCTGTTGGCTTTTTTTGATACTCTATGGCAAAAGTTTTGAAAAGTATTACCGGGAAGGTGCTATAAAGGTATCTTGTTAAATATGCAAATCAAGGGTAGGTATTAAATCTTTAAGAAGTCAATTTTACACAAATATTTTTTCTTTCTTTTCAAAATTTAAAGTTACATATGTATATGAAAAAAGATCCACTCTATATAAAGACCACTGTTGTGGAGTTGGCTTGACATTGGGTACTAGGAAGGCACCGTAGGTACTCAATTTTTTATTAAATAAAATGAAATATATCTGAGAAACTCTTTAACATCAAACAAATTATTTTGGGAAAATTTAATGCGAGCTCAACCAACAAGTAGGTACTGGTCAATTACGACTAAAAATTATAAAACCTACATATGTTATGTCCATCTTCATCATCGGCTCGACAACCGGGGTCCGTTTCTGACTTCCTTCAATAATCCCTCCACCTATTCCGATCTCGAGCCGACGTCATCCAGTTGCGCGCCCCAAGGCTTCAAGGGTCCTGGTCTAGCCCATCTCTCTAGCGTAAGCATGGGCTGCCACGCTGTCGTTAACCATAAATAGTACTGCGAAGGACTTTCCGAAATCTTTCCTCGTCGCTCATGCGAGCTACGTGACCTACCCACCAGAGTCTACTGAGCTTAATTTTTGTCACAATATCTGTTTTGAGGTAGATTGCATGAAGTTTATGATTGAAGAATCTCCGGAATCATCCTTCCTCACATATGAGGCCAAAAATTTTCCGTAAACCGTAAGGCTTTTCCCTCGAACGTGGCTAAGAGGTTGGAGTGCCTTTTACAAAGTACCCAGGTCTCGGATCCATATATAAGTAAGAACGCGCAGGACCATGGTCCTGTACAGCGGCAGCTTAGAAGTTGTGGTTAGGTTTCTGGATTTAAAAAGCCCTAACAGACTATAGTAGGCTTTGTTGGATTTTAGCAGCCGCCCGTGTATTTCTTCTTCTATGTTCTTATCGGCTGTTACTATTGACCCAAGGTATTTGAAGGATTGCACTACTCAAAATTCATGCTCCGCTACCCTGATTGTTTGACCAACTGTTCCCTAGCAGTCGACGCCACCGTGTACTTTGTTTTTCTTCACTAATGCATAGCCCCAGATTTTGTGCCGCCTACTCGATCTGGATGAAGGAATCAGCTTGCTCAGTTCTTCCGATGATGTCGATGTCATCTGCGTAAGCCAGTATCTGGCTGGACCTGGTGACAATAGTCCCTCTTGTTGACGTGCCACAGTCACGGATTGCTTTCTCCAATGCCAGGTTGAGAAGGTTAAGAAGGGGTCTATCTTTAAGCTTTAAGCTTTAGTATTTTTTACCTCTTATATGCTTGGTGGCGGCAGCATAGGGTATAATATTCTTCTTGAAGTGGTAGATCCTCCAGTTGGAGCTGGTAGTACTAATGGCAGTATTGATGACAGTATTATTATCTCGTATTCAATTCTTATCTACGCCTACGTACGCCTGCATCAAATTTTCGAGGACTTTCCTAACGCACCTGATCGGTGGATGCAATACGTCTTCGCAAGGCAATCCACTCTCGGAAAACCATACCAACAAGATAGTGATTCCAGTCGATGTTGGCACCTCGATACGTTCGTACAGGCTGGATTAGTGGCGACGGTCTCTCAATACGTGGTCAATTTGGTTACGAGTGACCCAGGTGGCTTTCTACATATCTTTACGCGGGAACCTGGTACTCACAACGACCAAGTTTTTCGATGCTGCCAATTCTAAGATTCGAAGTCCATTGTCATTAGTGTTCTCATGCAAACTATGGGTACCTACGTAATGCAGTTAGGTCCATACCAATAGAAAATATACTTTTTCTTAAATAAACAGTAAAATAAATAGTAGTAGTTGACTAGATATATTATAACCCATCCGATCCCAAAATGTAAGCTTTTTAAATGAACCATACCGCTTCTTTGTAAAAGGACCAAAATTGTATATGAAAACATTTCTTGTGTTTTTTTCGAAAAAAAAAAAATTCTGGCATAATTTCCGGAAGCCATATGGACGCTTGTTATCCAAGAAAGGTTAAAAAAAACCTTTTCTTCGTTTTATTATTTGTAAATGATTTTAGTTTTTGTTTCAATTATTATTTGTTTCATTTACTCTACTATAGATTTAAGAGTTAAACATATTCTAATACCTACGTATAGCAAATTCGAAGTTTTATTTAATTAAGTTTAGTTATTATTTCCGTTTAGATATTAATTAAAATTTGTTTTAGGTTGATTGCCTCACTGCAGGTATAATTGAATTTCGCAACAGTGGTTATTCTCTACGATGATTTTATTGGTTTAACTGGGTATTTTCAATGGAATTGATATTTTATTGGTTTAGTGAAAGGAATTTTGGAAATAAACTTTGAATTGTTTGGTTTATTGCAGCTACGTTTATATGTATTTTGAATAATATGTGGGATATTTAATTATAAGGTTTCAATTAGTAGCAACACTAAGAGTAGTAAAAGTAGGCAGAGCACCGGTATTAGAAATAGTAATAGAAATAGTATTAGAAGTAGTATCATGTATTTGTTGTAGGAGTAGAATTAGTAATAACAATAATAATAGTGGATAAGTAGTATTGCAATAGCAGTGGTAGTGGTTCAGAAGTGGGAGTGGTAGTAGGCGGATTACAAAAATACACATGTCATACATTAAAATTTAGAAAATTTATTACAAAATGTTTGCTTTCCAGGAGAATTAGATTTCTACACATAATAACCCACCCTAGACTCTGCGACTTTTATTTAAAGTTTATTCTTTAATGAATTAATTAATTCACTTACCCCATTAAAAGTCCCCAGAACCAAGGCATGTCCAATAGAAAATAAGCAAGTACACAAATAACTGCAGTTTCGATAATAGTTGGTATCAATGTAAGTTTTAAAATTATCACCCATAGTTTCTTGAAGGCTGAACCATCTAGTCCAAAACCTGCTAGCAGCATTATATTAATAAGAGCAAGTTCTCTGAAAAAAAAAAATAATTTCAAAGGCCATATTAATGTGGGTCGAATTCAATTTCTGAAACATCCCCTCAATTTGCGTGTCTAAAAAATTTTCAATTAATTTTTCAAATGAAATATTCTCTCTCTACTTCTTACCTTAGAAACAATTCCAAAGCTCCATATCCACTGAAATCCGCCAATCCCAAATTTGTATAGAACACACCGAAGAACAACATACCCAGCATATCAGGCAATCGCATAAATGTCACCAGAATCCCTGAGATCTGTGCACCGACAAACAAGAATGCAATCCTCATAATTACCGTCTCGGGCATGGCATACTTGGGCGCTTGAGCGTATCCCATTATCCAAAGGAGCAGAAATATAATCAGTACTGCCAAGGGCTGTGAAATAATTGGCCAGTCTCTAAGAAAGTTCATCCATCTGTTGCAAAACCCAAAAGCACACAAAAAGAAAAGGATCATAAAAAAATATACAAAAGCAGAAGATGTTGGGAAAAGGAAAAATAAAAAAAAAACGAACGAATGAACGAATTGTGATAATACAATTTAATTGAATGAAACCACGGATGCATGTCGTTCTACGAATTCCCGCAGATAGAAAGCGAGAAAGTGAGCTGCCACATTCCTTGCGGCAATGCCCCTTTATCAGTTTCTGTCGTATAGCATGGATTCCTCGTGTAAAAGAACGAAGAAGGAGCAACTTGTATATATTATATAGTGATGGTTGTACCTTAGTTCCAAAGGATCACCAAAGAACAATCATTTTATAGCATCTCGTAGACAAGTGGGTTTCACACTATACACTGCATCCAGTGGCTTCTATTTGTCATCACAATTTCTTACTCTTTCGATGAGAATTTCACCAGAAAAGCAGATTTTTGATCGAAGCGAAAGGAATCTTTGAGCTGAAAGACTAAGATTCGAAGTTTTAATCAAAATGATACGACGATGATGGAAAAGTCTGAAAAAAGTTGAGTTTCATCACATATACAGTTCGTCATTCTTGGCGTCGCGTCATCGGTGTGTCTGTGCGTCAACGTCTGTACGTCCGTGCGTTCACCGTAATTTGAGCTAGAGCCTAAACGGATAGGTCGATTTGGTTTGGAGAATTTGTATTACCTTTAAGATCATCTAGAGCAACATTTTTTGTTTCTTTTTGAAAATTTTCTCAAAAACCAGCTCTTTCAATTTTTATTATTTTTGTTTATACATATTCATAATAAAGTAAGGCTAAGTCAAAAGAGAAAATGGTGAGAAATTCATGAGTTTCTAAACGCATCCCTAACGTCAGCTTTGCACATTAATTGAGCAGAAAACGCATCCAATTTTTTTTGGATGGTTTACTGCCTGAACACAATAGAATTTTTCAACTGGAACTGGAGCTGCAGATGCAACAGCTGTGAAAAAGTGTCTTAAGTGCTAGTTTGAATGTGTCCACAATGCAACTGTACAGCTTTTTGTATATTTTAAAGAAAAAAAAAACAAGAGATTATTTTTCACTTTTTTTATTTCTGATATTTTTCTTCTAATTAATAATAATTAATTGATTAATTTCACGAAAGAAATAAGCACAAAAAGCTTAAGTATTTTCCGATATTGAAACGTCAAAAGTGCTGCACGTGAAAAGTTAAACTTTGGTGAACTCTTGCAGCACCGACTCCAGTTCTGTTGTGTTTTGGACGTAACATTGAATTTGTGCGTAGATATTGAATATTTTGGGCTATTCTAGCTGCAGCTCCAGTTGCAGCTCCGTATCCATTGTATTCAGGCAGTTAATTTGACAATTTGACGTTTAAAGAGAAAGTGAAATGATAATATGGAGTCTCGAGCGAAGTATAGGTACCTATGTTTATATTTATTATTTATTGTTTTTTGTTCGTTAATCATAGTTACTTATACAACCCTGTTCTGAGATCTAACGGCATAAAAACAATTCAACGAAACAAATAATCATTAAAACGACATCTAACGGCTCTTTCATTTTAAACTGCATAAAATGAGTTCCGAAATTTACAATGTATTCAAGGCATCCGAGATTCGTTCCAGATGTGCATGAATATTGTAATTTTTGTTTGATGCTTTGGAACTCAGCTAAAGTGATTGTAAGGCAACTGCGTTTCCTATTCTTAGGCAAAAATTCATTTAACGGAAATAAGGTTTTGAAGGTTTTTTTTTGTTGAGAAAATAGCCTTTTTTTGGATAATTCCTAGGTACATATGTCTTTCTGTTTCTAACAAATGGGCTAATTTTTTTTATAATTTTGTAATTTAATGCATTTTTATACATACACTAATGTATTTAAAGATTTGCATTGTTGGAGATTTGTAGGGGAAAGAAACGTTATCCGCAAAAACCAAAATCTCAACCGGAAGAAATTTACAAAAAAATCCAAGGGTTAGTGATGTTTGCCAAAAAGCCAAAAACCAAAATCCCCAAAACCAAAATTCTCAATCTAAAAGGTAAAGACAAAATTCCCAAGATAAAATCTCAAAAAGAAAATGTGTAAGTAGTGAAAATAGCGCCTTGTTTTATTATCTATCGGACCTGGATTGGTTCAGTGTTATATCTAAAAAAAATGTATTTTGTTAAATTCATCAATATGTTGGGAATTATTGGAGATTTCTTGAGATTTTCACAAAATAAAAAATTTAGTGGGGATTTTGTACATAGGGTGCCTTTCCCCCATGGGAATTTTTTTTTTTTTTCTATTCGATTTTTTTTGGGGGGATTTCGTCCGATAAAAATGTTGGTTTCTGGGTATTACGTATGTTTTCCTCACAAAAGTTTTTGGTTTGGTGGTATTGACTTTGGGGATTATATTTTTGAAATTATGGTTCTTTGGCAAACATGCCTAACCCGATTTGGGAATTTTAGTAAAAGAAAATATGTGTTGGGAATTTTGTTCATAAAGCACCTTTCCCGTGGGAATTATGTCTTTTGTTTCCAATAATATGGTAGATCGCATTGATATTAAAAATATTTTTCTTACCGGTTTTTAGACACTTGTATGGGATGTACCGTTATTTTTGGTCAAAAGAATGATTTTTATTTAAAAATTTTAGTTAAAAACTGCTAATTGCTTAGTTTAATAAAAATCGACTTAGTCGTTCTCGAATTTTTAAGTTCTCAAACAAAATTTTGAAACTTTTTCAAAAATCCAAAAAAATAATTTGATAGGTTTGGTTTTAAAACGTTTTGAAAGATTTTCTATACAAAAAAAATGATCAAAATTAAATTTTGAGAAAAAAACTTTTTTTTTTAAGTTATGGGCATGTTTTTGAAAAAAAATTTTGATTTTCATACATTGGTGAAAAAAATTGTATGGCAGGTATCGTTATTTTTGGTCTTAGAAAAAAAAATACAAAAGAACGTGTTGTGGGAATACCTAAAAACTGAAGGACAGGTAGACAAACAGGCGGACAGAATTGTAGACCAATTTTATTCGACTTAGCTATCATCGTAATGTTAAGTTTTTTGTAGATATTTTAAATTATTTTATTTAATTTTGCATGACTATATGAATTATTTTAAAACTTTTACTAATTAAAGTCGAATAAGCACTAAACGAATTCAAAACACAATACGCCCAAATAAACTTTACAAAAATATGTATTTATTTTTGAGGGATTTTAAAAAATCATAATTTTTTTTCTATCAATTTTTTCTTAATTTTAAAAATAAAAAAAAAATAGTATGTATAATATAAAGCATATTACTTAATTCCTTACAAAATATAAGCCATTAGGGTTCCTTGGGTTTCGAGGTTTTGCTTTAAAGGGAAACAGTAAGTAATAAGTACTTTACAATTTTTTTGAAAAGAATTGACCAAGCTAAGCGAAATATAATAAAATATGACGCCCGGCACCCCCTTTTGCTTAAGTAGCGATCTGAACTATTTTTATTATGCAATAAAAATTAAACTGAGATTTTGATTTTGAGGCTATGTATAGTTCAATTCTTAATTTACTTTCCTGGCTGAATTCACATCAATTATTTTTCTACTTACATCTTTGGTCCTTTGTACTCTTCGTGGTCCTGATGGTGGTTCTGTTGGGGCTGGTTATGGTTCAGCTGAAGATGGTGTGATGTTAAATTTAATGAAGGCGAAGTCAAAGACGTTGTTGTTCTGCCATTTGGATCGGTGTACTGCTTTTGGTTTTCATTGTCGTTGGTGGTGTTCATCGTTGTAGTTTTCAGCACCTGATGGCCTGGAGACTTCGGAGATTCTAATTGGAAGCCTGACTTTTGATGCCGTGTCTGAGGACTATATGTTGTCAGCTCAGTGTCTCTGCTACTGCTATTATCTGTTAAGAGGAGAGAGAACGATAGAATTCAGGAACAATTCTAGGAAATGGTAATTGTATAGTTCAGATAACTTATATGTATAGATATACATACATATTATATAGATACAAAGTTAAATTTTGAAATGACTTCTGGTCGACAACTAAAATGAAATTGATAAACTCAAAGCGGATATTTGACGTTTATGACTCGTTTAAACGAAAAAGAGAGAGAGAGAAAGGGATATAGAATATAGATTTTGAGATTATGAGAAGTGGTGCGGGATGCGACTGTTTTAATAAAAGACGAAGCTTAGGGAACTGAGAGATCAGAATATACTGACACTGGTTGTTAGCACTTTGGTTATAGCAATGAAATACCTATGGCTATATAATGAACGTGGTATATAAGGTCTCCAATCTAATTATTGTAGGTTTTATTATTATCTGAGGTGATAAATGGTGGATGACGGAAAATATTTATTCAAATAATTGGAATATCACAACCAAAGTGTTCAATTCATTGAATGATGCAAATCAAGTACACCTATGTCTGCGATGGTAATACAAACATTTTATTATATTTCACAATTGTTTGAAATGCTCATTGTTTCAAACTGACAACGACCAGACGAAATTTAAATAAGCTTTTGTAAGTATTGTCTCAGTTTCACTGAAATTGAAAAATTTCACTTTTATCTCGTTCTGGCGGAATGGAGAGAGAAATATGGAACAAGAGTTTGAATATTGTAAATTCGGTACTAGCGAAGAAATGCTCAGGTAATAACTTTTAGTTGGGACCGAGTACCAGAGCTAGGACTTGGTCTATCTAGACTGGGTACTTTACTAGGTTAGCTTATTTCTTCTATGAAGAAATCGCGAATTCAGCTTATTTGTTCTGGTTAAGAAATTGGGCGTTAGAAATTCTAAGTTTACAGTTTAAAAAGTGAAAATTATTTAAAAATTCATTTTACTTGCCTACCCGTGCGAGAATTCTCGCACTTACATAAAAAGAAAAGACTCACAAATTATTTCAAAATAAACGGACCTAATAAATTGAACCGAACCAAAAAATTACCAATTGGAAAGTGGAAGTATTCATTTTAGAGTTCATTTTTATTGAAATAATATTTAACAAAAAATGGAGGTTTTCAACAAATTATTAACATTTTTAAAACAAAATTATAATTCGTCAAATTAGCAGGTAATTCCGCTGTATATTGTAAGTATTATAGCAATCTTAATAAAGGTAATTGTTTAATTTTTTTCTTTAATAAATTGCATACTTTCAGGGATAAATGGCGACGATATATAAAAAATTATTTTTTATATAGGAAGGAGAAAATATTTATTCTAAGGAATTACAAACACTACGAAATTGACACTCGGGTAATTTTATCCCTCATCAAAATGGGATCGCCAACAGATGGCGCTAAGCCTCAGACTGCTATACATTTGTGTATACAAATTATAGGAGCTTGTTTTGCAGCGCTTTTAGATGTTATTTTCGCTTTTTAATAAATCTTAAATTGATGAACAATTTTATTCGAAGCCGGGTCAATCAGCGACATATTATATAGAGTCCAAGAGTGAGACATGTCCAAGCCACCAGGAAAATCTACTGGCCATGTATTTCTTCACATTTATTTAATTCTCAGTTGAATCCTTGAATAAAAAAGATGTATGCACTCTAATACTAAGAGTTTTGTTTTGTGAAGTTATTTTATTTAAACAAGTAGAAATGCAGTCCACTTGGAGGAAACTCCACAATCTTTTACAGAGGGGTAACATAGTCCCCCTAATCGTTATTGCAAAGACTCTTGTTAACTGCAAAGCGTATCACTGTATTTTAATTTAATTCTCTAATAAAGTTCTTACAGATTTTCTAATTTATTCCTTATTCAAATAAAACTCAATTTATCACCATATTATAAAATACAATTTTATGTGATACTCACTAACCAAAATCCAAAACATTCAGCGTTTTTATTTAATTATTTAAAAAGACAAATATCACCCATTATGTTTGTTATTAATTATAAGAAACTAATTATTATTTGAAAGATAAACTTTCAAATTTGAGCATCTAATAAATACAAAGAAACTATTTAAACAATAAACAAAATACTTAATGAACTCAAGATACTTTATAAGATTTCAAAATAATCTGAAATCTTAAAGGAGAGATAAAAAAAAAACCGATCCCGCCAAACTTGAATCCCGAACTGCTAAGAATAAAAAATTTACTCATATTATTTTAATTTGTTCAGAATAATTATCTCATTCTCATAATCTTAAAGTAAACAATGCATTGCACAGCGCATGCGGCATTTGAAAATTTTTGTTTATAAGAGATAAAAAAAATTCTGCGACTATTTGCGAAGATTAATTAATTATTAATAACGCAAACAAAATCAATAAATTAAACAAACAAGAGCAACATCACACTTAAGAATTGTACGTTTTTTTATTTTTGCTGTCTTAAATAATCTGTTTGTATTTTCTGATTCACATGTCGCCGCCGCGCCGTGCTGCCATCAGCTGACCGGTTGGAGCAAGTTCATTCATTGTCATACTAGGCCAAGAGCGCATCCAAAAGTTTAGTACGGGGGTGACTATTTTAAAAAATTATTACTCAAAATAACATCATATGCCAATAGTTGTATATAGTACATACATACATACATAGATATGAAACGTAGATCTATATACAAATTTCAAAAACTATAATTTTGAAAATATTTTTTATTAAAATTCGAATTTTTAGAAGTAGCATACAAATTAATTTTTAGTTCAGTTTTGCCAAAAGTGCGAAAGTCAAAAACAACACTGAAACATTAATAACGGCTTTCGGTAAAATTGATTGGTAGGTCGTAATAATTTTAACATAGGAACCAGAGAACGATTTATCAAAATCTTCGGACATGTTTTTTTTTACCGCAGTATGTAAGGAAACAATACTTTTTGTTGTAAAACAATTTTTATTTCAAATCTTCTAGCTGAGTATCAACTTTCTAAATATGTAATATACAAAGTCGTTTTCGAAATAATGAGTTTTGAAAAACAAAATTTGAAAAAGTGATATACAATATGTACTATTTTAGAACTTCAAGTTAGCAAAGCAGCATTCGCGTATCGAACATTTATTTGGCCACTGTAATGTCAATGATCAAAATAAAACAACTCCTGTAGAAAATATTTTAAATTATTTAAAGCAATACTGTCATTATTTCTCAAAATACAAGAAAATATATAAAGAAAAAAAACATGATGAAGCTGGTAAAACATAGGGAAGCAAAGATGAATTAATGTTCTATAAACTGCATCAATTTAAAGATTAAAATCTCAGTTCGATTGTTTTTACCAATGAACAATATCATCATAAATATACAATTATTAGGAAGCAACTAGATAATATCCGGAGGAAAAAGTGTAAAAATATTTTTTTTTTGGTTCAAGGTATGGTGTCGCTTAGCCCTGTGCCTCCTTCATATAAGATACGTGCTTGTGTATAGATATTCGTATAAATCAAATTTTAAAAAAAGATATAAATATATCTTCTACAGGAATCTTTTTTATAAACTGAAAGTTTTTTTTATAAATTCTCCTCAACTAAATGTTATTATTTAACCTACAATCCCTTATCTTTAACATTTATGTAAACTTAAGATTGTTGTTTTTTTTTTTTTAAATTAATACGAAGATGTAAGACAACTTAAGATTCTTAATCACATGCGGTAGAGGCACACAATGACTAATTTGATAACAAAGTTCTGAGTAGCTTTTTTATTACACAAACAACTTATATAGCATTAATATATTTTTTAGAGCTTTTATTACGAGAACATTTAAAAAATAAAAATAAAACACTAATCATTTGAGCAATGCAGGGTGACGAGAAATAAGTGCGAAGACAAGATTTTCAATTTAATTGAAATAAATTTATATTATGAATGAAAACGAAAAATAAAAATGATGAAGAATACTAATACAGTCAAACTTCCCTATAGCGATTTCGCATGGGACCAATAAATTACTAAATTCATTATACAACAGAAATTTTGAGTAGTTCTTAACAAAATCAATTTAATAAAATATCCAATTATTTACAAGTTATTTAAAAAGTTCAATTGAACTCTTAAAGAAGGAATAAAGCTAAGAATTTAAAACAATTCAAATTGATGTTCAATAATACAACTATGAGAATCTGAGGAAGTTAATGAATGCAAAAACAATTGAACACTAACAACGACTCGACTGAGAAAATCGAAAGATTTTGAATTTGTTCAAATTTATTAACCTATAAGTGTTTCAAATCAATTGAATTGTGTGAAGACAAGTCATTTGACTTATACTGTCAAACCAATTCTGATTCACCGAATAATTGTTTTTATTCTCCAGATATTCTTCCTAATCATCATCTAAAGACTTTTCAATACGCATTTATGCAAATATTTTGCATTTTTTTTAAACAAATTAAACAATTTTGAGTAACTTCTTTAAACAAACAAAATGTTTTTTGACAGGACAGTTAAAGCAATAGTTAAAATGTTTCCATTCCAGTATCTCTATAGGCACTCCCCTAGAAATCTTTATTAGACTATAGTGGTAGTCTCTACTTGTCTCTATATAAACACAAATACATTATTTTAAACAAAATAATTCTTAGAAAGCAAAGAGATATTTGAAACAATTTTGAAGACAAAAACAAATAGTTTCAATAGTCTTTGCAAATAAATGATGTCGCATTGGTTTATCACCTTAATACCTTCAATACCTTCAATACCTTCAATACCTTCAATACCTTCAATACCTTCATTTTATAAAGTTCTTATATCTTAAACTTATCAAGGATTTATGTTCAGTAGCCAAAAGTATGATAAGTCAAAACTTGTTTCCCCATACTTTTTTTTTATTTTATAATTTTTAATTTCAAAACAATAATATTGAATTAAATTTATGTATATTTTTTAAATACTCACACATTTCTTCTATGTATATAAATATAAAATAGATATAGACAAAAATGTGCGATATTATTGTTAAATTAAATTTTTCGACGCGAAAAATTAATAAAATCTGGTAAGTTTTTTTTTTTCCTAGGTATGACTTTTTAATGATCGTCGTATAGTTTAAGATATTAAATTTGTTAAAAACAATATTTATGGTGAAATGAAAATGCTTGGATTTTAATTAATCTTGCTTAAATTTAATTAATGCTGTGAAATAATTTGATTTTTCAGAGTAACAGTACACCAGTATAACAGTACAACAGTTCAACAGTATAACAGTATACAACAGTATACAGTACAACAGTATGACAGTACAACAATAGCACAATAATAGTACAATTATAGTAGCGCAATAGTACAATAGTTTAGCAGTAAAAGCGTACCTGTACCACAGCAAAAGAGTACGGAACAACAGTTTGATTTAATGATGTGAATTTTCAGCTATTTTAAATCAATTAGTTCAACTCTTTTGTGGCTTTACAAATACGGTTTTTTTTCTTGTTCTCAGCTTAAGATGATGGGAATTAGATAAACATCATTTTAGCAACACCTATCAAATTTAAAAGAAATCAAATAATAAAGATAATAGTTACGTCTGAACAAACACACAAAATCATCGTGGGTGCATATGTCAAGGCTTACTGATATGATATACCTAAAAACACTTTCCACACCCCCAATTATCGTATTCTATTATATGGAACAACTCTAGTTCGATTGGGACGGAATCTGAAAAAGTCATAAAATAGAGTAATTGTAACATTTTAGATTTAATTGGTTTTCAGTTTCAAAATTATTTTATAACTTGTGCTTAAATTAAATAATGTAATTTAATCAAAACATTATACTTCTTTTTTTGTGCTGCTTATGTTGTTATTGTTTTCAATTTTTCGTTCTTCTTGAGATTTATTATTTTATGTGGCTGGTGTAATAAAAATAACATATACGGGGTTTGTTTCACAATAAATCAGACCCAAAACAACCGGCGAAAAAGTCCTCACTCTCTTTCATATTTTGTGAAAATTTGTTGAAAACTCAAAAACCTGTACATATGTACATACATACACAAAACACTGTTGAGAGGGAAATACACTCATATGATGCGGAATCCACCCTTTCAATAAAAAACGGAACCAAAGGTGTGCGCCCGAACTAAACTAATGGCGTGCAATGGATGACCTGCACTGATAGCAGCAACAACCAACAAACATGAGGAGCACTAAATTGAAATACTATCCAACTTTCAGCTTTCAGGTGATATAAATTATTAACAAAAATATTTCAAGTTCTTGTGGTAGAGAGAGGCAACTCCATATATATAAAAAGTTATTCCATAGTTTGTTGTTCTGTTGTAGGTACATAATATATACAAAGGACGGTGGCGGATTTGGTGGTAAGTAGACAGAGGTTTAGGCACCAAATATCTACATTAGAACAAATTTATGAATTAAATAAATATACATATTTTGTGCAGATAAGCATTCCGTTTTGAAGACTCTTTAAAGCTTAAAAATGTAAGGGGTGTAGGATTATAACATATTGGTAAAGTAGACAAATCAAGGAGAAAAAGAACATACATTTATTCGATAGATATTTTTTGGAATTAAAACACCTGATCCTGACATATTTAATTCTTATACTTAGTTTGACAATTTTCAGTCAACATTAAGGACAACAAGTCCTTAAAATCCGGCACTGAACCCGGCCAGCAAGTTTTATAAAGGAAACGGAACTTTATCATACCAATAGGTAGGTATAAGGTATATGAGTAAGGTATACCAACATAAAGGAGTAGGTTTATGTATTAAGACAAGATGCACTACTCAGGACGAGAAAAACTTCTCAGAAAGCAAAACAAAAAAAAAAACAAAAAAAAACGAGAGATAAAATTTTCTTCGTTTCTGAAAATGTATGTAGAATTTTTTGTGGTGGTCATATATATTAAATAAAGAAAATAACTTCAAGAAGTTTCTTATTTACTTTTCGGTGTCGTAAGTTAGATGTGCAATGAGCTATGATTCTGTGGTTATAGCATAGATGGTGGTCCAAAAATTTGTTGAAGCTAATTTGCTCCAAAGGGCAAAAGTTATGCTCCCAATAAACTTAAATATTTGCCAGATGCACTAGTTGTATGTGGACGTGTTTTTTTTATTTGTAGTTTCGAATGTGTGTTCGTGTAAGTTCAAGTTGTTTTTAGTTTCGGTAACTAAAACATAATAATTTTCAACTTGCAGCAGTAAGTCTTAATATCTTCTTATTTTTAGGAAGTTATTTGAAAATTATTCATTTTGAGTATATATTCAAATTGAAGAACATACAATTTGAAATTAAATCTTGATTGAATGAGTCGATGGAATTTAAAATTTAAGAAACAACTTTTGTATTTATAATAGAGCCAAGATTGTTTCAGTCTATATTCTATAGAAATTATGCATGTTTTAATATAAATACATATACAAAGTAATACATTGGATGTCCTATAAGCCTAGTTACTTTACTTATATACAAAATGCATGACTTAACGAGAAATTGTTAAAGAAATCAAATTTGTTTTTGAAAACATATAAAAATAATAATAAAAGTGTTTACATACATATTTAAATTTAATTGGTTTATTTTTTAATTTTCACAACATATGTATATTTTTTTAAATATTTAAGCTAAGCGTTTTGGATATTTGTATTCATCCATCTTTGGGCTTGTTTGTTGACTTGAACACGAGTCGGGATTATTTGTGGTTAAGCCAACAAATTAACCCAAAGTTGGATGAATAAAACGCGTAGCTTAAAAATTATAAAATTTATGTGTTGTGAAAATATTAAGAAAATAAATTGAAATACAGAATAATTGGGAGTGGCAGTGGTTGGATTTTCCAAAATGTTCGTGCCAGTAATAGCTAAATAAACACTCTTAACATTTCAGTGGTTTAAGTAGATTTTGATACAGTTATTAGAAAACTCCTGGAAAGATGTAAATAAAATTTTACAGAAACACTTTCGAGCCACAATACTCATAGATTTTTAAATATTGAAATTTCAATTATACCATCATATACTATACTTATTAGGCGCTTCTGAAAACGCATACTTCCAGGTTTCCACAAGAAGTGCATATTATTTCATTACTAAACATTGTAACCTCATATGACCAACCGTCAATTTAACATGACATGCTGCTGTGAACTTCTTAATCCTTTATGATGTGTAAACATCTAATGCCAGGGCGGTAAGGTAAACTTAAAACTTTGACATTTATGTAACACATTACGTTGTCCTATTACACGCTATGATATGTTGATGTATATTGGATACGTTCAATATTCGGTACGTTCCTTCATAGCTCAAACTAAATCGAAAGGTCGAGCTAAGTTTGGGTTGAAATTTCGTTGATAGTTCTGTGATGTAAACCCAGAACTTTAATAATGAGTCCCGGCACTCACACTTTTTTTTTCTACTGCAGTATATTTCCCTTTTAATCTAATTTTGCTTTAACATTTGGCTAGGATAAAAATATAATCCCAAAAATCAAACTCTGTCGTGATTTCATAAAGGTTAGAAACTTAATTTATAACTCTGCTTCTGTCTAAGACTAGGGATCTAATCCCAAATTCCCTATTTACCTTATCTTCAGTCAAGCCTAAGAAACTGAACCCAAACTCCGTCTCTGCCTAAGTTTAGTTAAGGCTTAGAAGTTTATCCTAATTCTGCCAAATTCATGAAATATTATAAGTGTTGAAATACCTCAAAATAAAAGAAATTAATTGGTTTTTGTTCCTACGTACATAAATTGGCTAAACATCATACGATTTGCATGGCAATTTGTTTGCTTGTATTCGTATTAAACCAGCTAAAAACACTACGAACCCAAAAATTGGAAATTTTGATCGAAAAGTAGGAAAATAGTGAAAACCTGAAATTGCATAGTTTCAGGGGTAGATGGTGGCGATATCTGAAAATTCTATTTTGTATGGGAAAGATAAAATATTGTTGATTCCAATAAATGACAAACACTACGGAATTAACAATCAGTTAATTTTTTTTCCTTACGAAAATGGAATTACCAAAAGATGGCGTTACGCTCTCAGACTGCTAAATTTGTGCATAAAATTAATAATACAAAATTTATAAATAAGGGCTTGAAGCTTTCATAATTTTTATTTTAACGTTTTAAAATACTAATCATTAATCATATCATTATTAATTATTTTTCATTATCATTTAATGAATTTTCATCGATAAAGTAGAATTTTCTTATCGTCAGTGAGATCGCCTTTTTGGGATTCAGCAGAAAAAAGGCATATTCATTAATGAAGTTAAATTTTCTTAACACAATCTCATAGAAACTACTATTTTCATAATTTCTTAGGCTGCTCTCTTTACAACTTTCATTAAAAGCCAAACCCTGAAGGAAACACAATTTTTTTTTCTTTGGAGATAGGGTAGCAGAATGTCAACTTCAACACAACATCTACAATTTTTAAATATTGCTTTGGTTTTTTTCTTTCTGTTGAGATTCATGTCTGATTCTGTGGGAAATCCAAGAAATGTTCCGGCATACATTTTTGTTCAATTTCTGACTTCTTATTTTTATTATATTTACACTTTTATTTTCCAACAAAATATGTGTTTTCTTTTGATCAATTTTCGACGAATCAGATCTAGCTGATTGATTTTCTTTGTCGAACAAATGTCTAATATACAATATTAAAGACGTATGTTTGTAAAGATGTTATAGCCAATCAACGTAATATTTGACTGAGCTTCTAGATATATGTACATATTATTTTAAATGAAACCTTAAGAAATTTACATTCGCAAAGATGTCATAGACTACAAAGCATTATAAGAAAATATATTGCACACATTATTTTAACGAGCTCACTTTGCTTACCTTGTGGTAAGCTCCCCAAATATTTTAAAAGCATATAATGCCTACAGTACAGTGTTGTACCAAGATATATATAAGAAATATCCTGTCATATATTTGATTCGAAGAACTTAGCTTTATATTTCTTAATCCTCACACGGTTTAAATAAACCTCAATTAATGAGAGCTCCTAATTGTTGAGAATAAGTAACTGTATAAACACAGCTAAGATTTACATGGGTCCTATATTACCTCCATACCTTCGCACAGAAAACGCCCAACCCTTTTTTAAATTCGAGGCACACGAGCATATGGAAGCTGAAGGTAATAATAACTTGAAAAGTATATTCTGGCAACCAAAAGCAGTAAAGGGCCAGACCATCCATACCCAGCCAAGAACGAATGTCTTAAAGCACGGGGTATATTTATCTTTATAAATATTTTACAATGTTTGTGTTTGGAAAACTCAATTACCAAATTTGGAATTAGTTGAATGTGTTAGTGGCAGCGCGTGGTATGGTGCGGTGTGGTGTGGTGCGACGCGCGACCGCCGCCGCCGTCGCACCGCGCCGTGTTGTATGTTTGAATCTTTTAGCCTGAAATAAAGGTAAAGGAATTTGGGGACGTGTATTTTGCGTGAAGGCACCTAATTAAAATTGCCACCATTTCTCAACAAGACCATAGACCCATAGGGAAGAAATTAAGTCAATTTGTTCAAAGCGATAAGCGAACTGATTGTCGGGGCGTTCTTTAAGGTGTTGTCGTGCCCATTAAACAACTTATGTACCCTAGAAGTACAAAATTTTAAATTATGTTTGCTCTAAAACTTTACGACCATAAAGTCAGAGCGGAAGATGAATTTGAATGTTAATTCTTAGCAAATAGCTTCCGCGTCATTAGCAATGTTGATAAAATGTTTTGTAAACAGAAACAAACAAAAAAAAAAACAGAAAGTTTTTTACAAGTTTTACTTTTCTCTCTTTGAGCAAAAAATTATATACATGTGTCTTGAAGGTATCTTTATTTGAAGTTGTATATGTAAGCTATGTATAAGACATTCTATTTAGATTTAAATTAATTAGTAAAGGTACCCAAGTCATTTATGATGAAAGAAGCCTAAAATATCTTTTATATTTTTGGTTTCAAAAACTAGCGTGGTCATGGTCATATTGCTAAGTATTTTAAGATCACCATACAACTGTAATAATATTCCCTTTTTAACCTAACCTTCTGAACAATCAATGTTTGAATTTTTTCTGTCATGATTTTTGACGTGAGATCAATACTTACGTACATATAAATTATGTATAAGAATGTAATGTAGCGTTGCCGCTGGGCTTCACGAAAGTGTAACACATTTTTTTAAAAAACGTAACAAAAGCAAAAGAAATGTAACAAATTGAAAAATGATTTAAATGCAAAGAATGTTCTTGAACTCAATTTTTTATTTTTAATAGGAACATAAGTTTTCTTCATCACAGTTTTTAAATTCAGTACAAAACTATACATTAAATAATAAGTTAATAAATTATTTTTTTGGAATGTGGAAACTGGAATACTTTGAGGAATGGATATCTAACCATGTTTATATGCTGGATCGAGAGACCGAGTTTGAATTTGAAGTGAAAGATAGCAAGATTTCGACCAAACTGTAACTGAACGAGTTCGATCGAGTTGAATGAAGGTGATTTCAACTCAATTTAGGACGTAGGTGTACAAATAGGTGGAAGTGTTGTTTAAGCGCACTTCACACTGATTAAAAAAATGATAAATTAAAATTTTAAAGAAAAAAAAATTTGGAGAAAAAAGTGTAACAAAAAGAAAAAAAAAGTAACATAGTAACAAATACAAAAAAAATTAAGAAAAGTGTAACACTTTTGTTACACTTGTAACATTGTGGCAACGCTGGTCCACATACATGTGAGAAATAGTTGGATTTTAGGCACTTAGGTCAACTTCAACGGAATGTAACGTTACCTCTTGAGATTTAATATTTATTGTCATAATAAAACAATCGCTCATCACAAGGAACTGTTTATGCTTAAATACAAATGGTACCTACATATACGGCACCGTTAAAATAACATTTTCTTCTGGAATCTTCTACCTCAATGTGATTTTTTTTTTTAAATTTTTTTGCTCTGAGTCTGAAATCCATTGCATAATGGATTGGGTACGATATTTCGATTTTATAAATTTCGTCTCCACAATGTCGATTTTTTAAGTTTTTTTTATCGATAACTTTTATTCAAGACAGACGAATTTGTATCAAGTCAAGATTTTATAATTTCGACATTGGTTAAAAAATATTGCCAAATGTTGACAAAAATTTAAATAAACCGACATTTTTTGTCGATAATTCGTATGTTCAAACACCATCTGTCTATCAATCTAAAAAATATTAGATTGAAGATTGACAGCTGAAACATAATAAATTCAAGTGCCGCTTGCTGATAAAAAAAAAACTAACTGCAGTTTACAGGGTTCGAATTCTGAAACTTTTGGTGCTCCATATGCTGAAAATTGGTAGAAATAACGGGTGGTTAAATTTTAAGGACCGATGGTGAATGTGAACCACACCTAAACGTAAAGGTTTTTTCTGCATTTCATATGACATTTCTCAATTTCAGACTAATTCAATTTGAACTATGGAAAGATTCACAATCAAGCAACGCGTTAAAGTTATTCAGGCTTATTATGAAAATGGGCGTTCAAATCAAAATACATATCGTGCACTTCGTGATTTTTTCGGTCAATTTAATCGTCCAAATTTGCGTACAATCGAAAAAATCTGAGCAAACCGGGTCTTTAGGAGATGTGAAAACACCAGTGCATGCTCGTACAGCTCGTACTGCAGAAAATATTGCTGCTGTTCGCGATAGTGTGGCTAAAGAGCCGTCACTTTATTCTTTTGTCAAATATTTTTATTTTCAAGGTAAGTAATTGTATCTCGCCACTGTATGGACATGCGGTGCCACACCGCCACCGCAACCTCCGTCCTGCTGAAACTACAAGTCTGCAGTATTAATACCTTCCAACGGAGGCAAGTATAGAAATCATTTTTGACCATAATAATTTTTGAAGACATATGGACTTATTATCCCATAAAGTGAAGCAAAAGGTGACTTTTTCTGGATGCTTTAACAATGGCTTGTGCATTATCATCGCTTAAAATGTGGCAATTGTCTTTATTGACATAAACTTTAAAAAAAAAATAATTCAAATGAAATTCCTGATGAGATTGTCGAACTGAGTTTTGTTTTGTAAGTGTAAGTTTAAACAATTTGTAAAGTTTCTTCTACGGCGTAAATCTATTCATAATGAATTGCCAAACCAAAATAAGCTTAAAATAATTGTGAATACAGTCAAATCGTCTGTCACAGAACCCAATCATGATAGTTTGAAGTTCTCCTTTTAAATTTATATGGGACATGAAAATATTTGATCAACAATTTTTTTTGGGTGCATAGGTAAATTCCTAATTTAAGTGAAAACGTATTAAATAATCGTTGTTTTATTCACTTTAAAATATAAAAACTAAAATTTTCTTTCAGATTTAGAGGGAAGATGATAAAGTTTGACTTTGATTAGAAGAAAGTATAACAAGTTCGAAATCAATATATATAAATTAAAGTTTGGTTTTGTGTACGTTCACTAACCAGCCAAACCGGTTGACCGATTTTCTTAATTTTTTTTTTAATTAAAGAAGAATAAGGGTAAAAGGTTTAGGACAAAAAAAAAAGTTATAGAAAAATAAAGAAAATCTGTTAAAAAAAGAAATGAAATTTCAATTGGTCACATGGGTCACAGATTTGAACAATATTTAGTAATTTGCGCAATTAAAAAATAATAGAGTTCGTGGTGCAGTGGAAAGATCTCCGCTTCAGAAGTGAGGGGTCTCAGGTTCGATTCCTGTCACCGGCAGCATTACTTTTTAATTTTTAATAATTTTCTCTTTTTTTTTCAAAACATTTGCTGCAAAACAAATAAAAAAAAAACTATTTTTTTAACGCCCTGCAAAGCGAGCGGGGGTTTTTCTAGTAAATCATAACGAAATTTAAGATAAAAATCATTTAACAGCCTTCAAATTATTATACATATATAAGCGAGATATTTAATTTTTGATGTAATTTCCAATGTGTTTGTATAGAAAATATATTCTTTCACTAAATTATAATTTCACACATATGTATATACGTTTCACTTTATGCACTCAATGTCTTCCCAAAAAAAAATTCCTATATACAAATATTTCTTTCAAAACATCAAAACGTTATAATATATCATTTTAAGCAATTTAACAAAATGTTCACTTAAATGAAACAAGTGCAAATATAAGAGCGGATATGTGTTCTGCGAGTTATTAAAAGCATCCTTTTTCCATTGTTCATCTTAATCTCTTCTTCACTTGAGTGTTTGTAATTAGATTTCTTGTTTTAACTTGCTTTAAAACCCCACTCTCATCCATCACCCTTTGTGTGCAAGTGATGCCAAGCCTATACAAAATACATATATCTACATATAAATATACCCTACCACCTTTCTCTCAAAATACTCAGACAAATTACATTAGAAACTGGCTGAAGGACGCACCACTACCACATCCACACCATCACTACTGCCACTGCCATCTTCTTCACCGCCTTCAACTTCAACGCAGTGTGCAAAATGAAGAGCTTTTCTTCCGCTCTCGAAAGTATATTTTTCTGTTAGCAAAAAATGTATACATTTTAGGTATGTTATGTTGCAATAGCTGGGATTCTTTTTCATAACTTAAGTGAGTGTATATGCATTATATATTGTATTCACAGACATATCCTGCGGAAAGTCCTTACTTTAAGTCCTTATACCTATGATGTCGAGTGTATTTGTTCAGCCTTAAACAAATCTGCGGTGCAAGTGTTCACATACCTTGACTTTATCTGATGTATACGAGTACGTATAACGTCCTGGTCCTCTGGACAAGAAGTTCCTCATCATCACATCACTCTGTTGCTATATTCTGTTCTGTTCTGTTCATCCATCAGAATGTGGATGGACTCCATTATTATGTGTTTCTTATCCGGACTTGATATGGATGATGGTGGATGAGCTATAGGACGATGACTTTCTCTTATGACTTATCTTCCAATGAGCGTTCTGATGAAAGTTAACACTACACACTGACATTGTAATAATGACGATAACTATGAAGAGATAAACTCAAGGAGTAAAAATCTAATTTTATGGCGAAAGAAAATTTTGTAAAAGTTGCCACATTTGTAGATTAATTCAATCATTGGTTGTATTAAATAATAAAACCTTCCACATTTTTTAATTGTGATATTTTGATAATACTATAATTCTTTAAGCGGTGATATATATTGTGAAAGAAGCAACAAACTTTAGTGTCATCTTTATTCACGTATCACTGGTTCTTTACAATTTTATTACAATGTTTGTTTTCATTGCTTATAACTATTAAGCATATAATTTTATATAAACTAAAATTCATATCTTCTTATAACTAAATTTATACAACGTAAGAAGGTTTTGACTGAGGTAGCAGTATCCACTAAATTACATCTGAGATAGCAAACACCACTAAATTACAGTCTGAGATAGCAGACGCCACTGGGCTTCCATGTCACTTCTGGAGCCTAAGCTTTTCAAAAAGGAACTCACCAAGTACTCGAAATTGGTACAATATTCAAACTGTGACAGAACTCGGTTTTCATGTGCTTATTCACAGTCTCTTATACATATATGGTCGTATTTATAAACGTTGTCTAACTTTAGACAACTGTCCAACTTTGGAAAATGTGTTCAAAAACCTTGTTTATTGTTGTCTTATAGCTGCCTAACTTAGACGCAAAAGTAGATTGTCTTAACCGTGAATGGTGTGATATTTATTTTTATTAAATAAAGCATATTTCCACCAATTTGAAAATAGTTAGACAGTGTCTAAGTCAGTGCCGTAGCCAGGATTTTGGTTCGGGGGGGGCTTGCTTCCAAATTTTACGAGGAATTCTTTAAACAAAAAACTATATATATCCCAATTTATTGATTTTTATTAGTTTTTAAATTGTATGTACTCAAACGAACATAATATACTTAAATTATTTTTTTTATACACACATTTTATCAAAGCAGAAGACGTCTTGATTTTCTTTTTGACATGAGATCAATCACCTTATCTGGATCCACATTAATATCTGAATGAGCAGATATCATAGCAAGTGAGCTTAATCTTGCATTCCCCATAACTCTTCGGGACACTGTTTTAATCCTTTTCATAGTTGAAAAGGTTCTTTCAACACTAGCTGTGGTCACTGGAAGCGTGGCCAAAACCGTAAGCAAGAAGAAGTTTATGCCTCTAAAGTTAGTCTTGTCACATATATCAAGCAATTTTAAAACTTCGATAGAAGGATTAATCGACGATATTTTTTCGCACCAGAGAATGTACTTAGCTTTCACAGCTGACAAGGAAATTGCATTATCAAAGTAACATGTTAGCTTTTCCATTTCATTGACTCACCCAACCGCAGAAAAACCTAGAAGACCTTGAAGCGATGGTAGAACGTCTTCGTTGATCATGAATCTGTCCGTAAGATTTTGTATTAACGATAACGAATCTATTCAAGGAATCAATACAGACACTCTAAAATAGGATTCAGTATAGAAGAGGTTTCTGGATTGGAACGCGTGGTTTGTTTCAATGAAGTTCTTGGAGTCTTAATTCAACTTTAAATAAGTCCTCGGCAAGGTTAGATACGGAGAAAAGCCTCTCTGAAAAAATCTTCGGCTTTTTCTCTGATGTTCTCAAGAGAATTCAGAACTCTTCTTTGGTGCGGTCGATTGCAGAAACGAAATCTAAGGATTTGTTCTGTAGGAAAATTGATAAGGGCAGCGTTAAACTGAACAGCTTTTCGCATACAATGGGGCTAACTAGGAAATCACATTTTTGGACCGCTGCCAAAAGTGTTGATGCCTTCGAAGACATCGCCCACGTTCTGCTCGTTATTTCTTCAAGACTTATAGAGATGCATTTGAAGAGCTCTACAAAGGAAATAATACTGTATATTAGAAAGTTTTAGTTTTTAATTTAGACTTTCGGGGGGGGCTTCAGCCCCTCAAGCCCCCCCCCTGGCTACGTGCCTGGTCTAAGTAGACAAAAATCTAATAAATACGACTGATATTGGTTTGAACTGAAAGTGAATTATAATTTTACAAAAAAATAATATTCGTATTTTATTATATCTGACCAGAGATGGTTTAAGTGGTATGGTCAAGGGGTGTCGGGAGTGTTGACAGGTTTATATTTTTTTGTGCATGGTATCGGTCGGTTAGTCGGTGGTGAGGGAGACGCAGTGTAATGTATCATTACAATATATACAAAAAAATGTAAGATTTCGTTATAAAAGATTTTATGATGACGTCAGTCTTAATGTTTGTGAGTACCTTAAAGCGGCAGCAGTTCAAATGGCTTCACCGGTTTTCATTAATCTTCAAACCTAGACAAATGGACTTGATATTCTCCAGAAAACTATTTAAAATTATATCTTGGTCGAAAATTGTGAGACTTTCCTATTTTTCTCAAAAAAGATTTAAAATTTCTTACTTGAGATATGTACGTACAGAACATACTAAATCTTAAGTTATTGATTTGTTAAAAAAATCGAATTCTATATATCCATCAAACTTGACATTATGATGAAAGGGAAAGCGAAAAATATGGGTCAAACGATTTTGTATCTCTGACTATTCATCTTAATCTGTTGATTTTTTTCAATGTATTAGCAATTTTTGGAAATTCTTCCGACACATGTTTTTTGTATTTAAAAAAATAAATTGGGTGACACAACAGCTCGTGTAGAACCAAAGGCCTAGTGACTTACAACTCTCAACCATTTCTATGTTCGTGAATTGTCAAAAATGGAAGGGCTCTACAATTTTTTTCCGAATCCGAACGGCAAAGGTGGGAAACAGTTTTTCATGAGAAGGGATACTCTTGGAGAGTTTTTCAATTCCTTGCAAGAGGGGGTAACCCGTTGAAAACATTTCTGTTTTTTAAGGTGGAAAAGGCTGAGAATGGAACCCAAGACCTTCGGCATAACAGTTCTACGTACTAAACATTACGTCACGGTCTACTGTTACTATAAATTTTTTTAGGGCCAAAAATAACGCTGTTTGCCACATTAAGTTTTTTTTAACATTTTTGAAAAATTTCATTTTGCTCAAAAAGGCCTAATAATAATAAATAATAAATAAGTAAAATTAAGTTGAATTTAATTGGAAGATGCAACCTTTTGGTGAACACAAATTTCCGCAGAATGGTTATTAATAGCACATTCCAAAGTAATTTATTTATGTAGAATGAATTCAAAAGTTTAATAACCGATGTTTTCTAATTTAAAAAAAAAAAATTTGTTTTGGATTTAAAAAAAAAAAAAACAATTTTGTTTTTGAAAATTCAATTTTCGAAAACGATTTTGTAGATTTTTACTAAACTTCGTAGAAAGTGATTTTTAAATAATATCTATCAGATTTTAAACAAAAGTCATTATAATATAATATCCGACATTTACGGCACCATTAATAAAAAAAATGTTAAAGCGAAGATCTTATTTTTCTGGAAAACGACTCTATGTGGTATGAAATAAAATGCAAAATGAAAATCTTAATATATGTATAAAAATTATATGGAGTTTTGTTTGTACGCGAATAACTCGATGAATATCATCAGATTTGCATGGCAAATGTAAAAATACTACGGAGCCGAAAATTAGAAATTTCGACCATAAAAGTCATAAAATCGTGAAAACACGAAATTGCATACTTTCAGGAGTGAATATATCTGGAGATTCTATTTTCAGAAGGAAAAAATATTAATTCTTCCGAATGTCAAACACTACGGATTTGCAAAATCGGCTTAAATTTGTTCCTCACAAAAATGGGATCGCCAAAAGATGGCGTTACGATATCAGACTACTGCATTTTTCTATAAAAACTTTTGAAGCGCGTCAAACAATTCATTCTAAGGAGTTATTTGATGCCCCTATAATTTTATTTTCACTTTTTAAAATGCTAAAATTGATGAAAAATTTCATGCGAAGCCGGGAGAACCAACTGTTTGTTCCGACGCGATAACAAATAACAAAGAGTGAGGGAAGTTAGTTCTCTCTGATGTGATTTGGAGCATCATGAATAATACTACATCTCTGATTGCTGAAATTTAAAAATTTGTCTAAAATTCCTTTCCCCAGAACTACACTCTTTCTAAACATCATTTTGTATAGTTATAATTATTTTTATTAGTCCTTAAGAAATCTATTAAGAAAGAAACAAATCATCTGGCAAGCATATTCTATCAAGTTAGTAAAAGACACCCATCTAACAAATGCATATCCATCCACTGTTCCCATAGACGGACCATAGTTGTATTGCAACACATGGGGATTCATCTAAGTTCATTTCAATTAAGCAACTTCGAGTGGCACGAACATGGAATATAGTTTCAAGAAGTTGGATGAGGCATGCGTTTATTTTCAGTGGCAAGGATCCTTTGTCTGATATTGGAGTGTGTGTATCTGTGTGTGTGTGCTGTGCAGTGTGCATGTGTCATAATGGTAACGTTTCAAGCAAAATATCATAAATAAAATAACATTTCTGAAAACTTGCAGCAACTCTTGGCCTTCACCATCATCGTTTCCACGTTTCATTTATGTATATCTATATTTGTTGTGTATATCTAGTTCCTTGTATATGCCCACCCTAAGGCTAAGTATAAGTTCTCTTCCCGCTTCTCGTCTTTGCCACCATCCAATGTTTGCGAAGTTAAATTGCCGGTTTCATTAAAACAAATTCCGACAACCCAAATTTCGTTTTGTTGTGGCTGCCATGGGTTATTGTAGTTGCAGTTATGCATAAACGCAAAGACAGTAGCTTGCAAATGGTATATACATATTATATAGTATGAATCTGATGCAAAACGGAGAGCCACAGCCCCTCACTTTTGTCGTCCCGAGTGGCTTAAAACCTCATAGAAAACAACGACGAACGTATCTTTAACGTCCTCGTTTGGGAGCAATATTGTTATGACAGGCAAAACTTTGTTAATAAATTTCAAATAAAGTGGCAATTTTGAAAATAAATTTAATTTAATTTGACACTCCGTGTGTGTTGGTGCATATTATATATTTTGTGGGATTTGAGGAAGAAATCGCATATGTGCAATAGTTGTGGCCTTCTGATTCAGGTAACGAAGTGATAAGGCGCTATAAAGAGTTGACAGAAATATTATGTAAATAGTTTTATCGTACTTGTTTTTTTTTTTTTTTTTTTTGGGTCAGCGTGAAAATTCTAAAAGTAATGTCGGGTTAAATTAAAACTTTATAAAGCAAAGAACTATAAAATTAAATAATTCAAAACTAACAAGCTCCAACTACTGATTAAAAAAAAATAAATAAATAAAGTTATTAGGAGAAAGTGAAATATTACGTATACGCCCGAGTGAACCAAGAGAACTTTGGCTTCGTACAGATTTTTACTATTATATAAGAACGATATGGTACTCAACATTTATAAAGCTGATACAATTTATTAATACGATTCATCAATATAGGCTGAGGTTATATATGTACAGCTGTTTCAAAGGTCAAACCCGACCATCAGACCTATGTAGATGCTTAACCTAGCATATTTATTTTTATTTGAAAACTTGTAGTGACTGGAAAATAGACCAAATATCTTCAGAACCCGATATTGTAGCGCTGCCTAAGCCACGTTATTCTAAAAAAGGTTTTTTTTTTTTTAATCAACTGCATTGTACGGATTATAGCAATCTTTCTATAAAGCCCACATAAATTTGAGTTCTTATTCATTTCTTTGTTTTTCCTTGTAACGGGTGATTTTTTAGCTGGTTTGGTTTTGGCAACACTGGTTTTGACAGCTGACGTGTGTTTAGTACCTTGTGTCACTGTCAAACAGCTTCAGTTTGGTTTGCAATTTAACCATGGATCGTCTTACAAATGAACAACGCTTGCAAATTATTGAATTTTACTATCAAAATTCGTGCTCGGTTCGAAATGTTCATCGCGCGCTGCTTCCATTTTATGGTCGGCATTCTCGACCTTCTGAGCAGTCTATTCGGAAGATTGTGACCAATTGGTCAATTGGCCGCCTAGATCATGCGATTTGACACCATTAGATTATTTTTTGTGGGGGTATGTCAAGGCTAATGTCTATAGAGACAAGCCCGCTTCGATTGACGCACTGGAAGCCAACATCCATGCATTCATTCGTGAGATACCGGCCGATATGTGTGAAAGAGTATGCCAAAATTGGACTCAGCGGATGGGCTACCTGAGACGCAGCCGCGGTCAACATTTGCATGAAATTATCTTTAAACATTAAATTGCAAGGTTCAAACTATCGATTCAAATAAATATTTCATTCATTTTTTCCTCTTAAAAAATCACCTATTATTTGATTTATAAGAAAACAATTTCATAAGCAATTATTAAAGGGAAAGATAAATTGGAAATGAAGGGATTTTGTTTTTTTTTTTATATTTTGTTGGCTACTTTACTTCCGTTAAAATATTTATTTATAAGATGTTGTCTAGACGTGTTTGTTTTTTTCTGTTTATTGAAACATTTAAAATAAAAAGAACTTGTATGAAAGTCATGGTAAGTTTCATATTATGAATATTCAAAATAAAATGATATGTGATTTGTATGTTGGGGACCTTTTTGATACTGATAAAGATCCTATTTCGTTTAATTTTACAAGAGTGATTCCAGGAAATGTTAATAATAATGTTACTGTTCTCAAAAAATATATAAAATTGTTAAATTCGTACGTTCGTGAGCCTTTCTATCGTTCACTGTATCTCAAGAACATATAGAGATATCGACCTCAAATAAATTTTATTTTACAGATAACATCACAAAGTGCAGAAAGGGTAAGAAGTTGTAAAAAATGTTTCATCTCGAATATTTCGAGAAAAAAAATGCCATCGACTTCAGGTTAACCTATACATTCATTAAATTCATATCTACATATATAGTAAGTACTTAATTAAAAAAAATTAGGATTTAGGTTTAAAAAAAAAAAAAAAAAAAAAAAAGAAAATCGAAGAAAAGTTTAATATATATTTAATTCTGATTTGAATAGTGCAAAAATAGTTTCCTCTTAAAAGCTGAAGGTGCGGTAGTACTTTGCAATTCATTTGGAAGTGAATTCCACAAACGAATTGCAGAGACGTAAAATGAACGTTCAGCTATGCTGTGTGAAAAACGCGGTAAAATTAGTTTTAATCCTCTTTGTGAATGGGCAAAATTAAGAACTTCAGTTAGGTAACTAGGACACCTATTGTGGATGATACCATGGAGTCTTAAAACGAGCCTGAACTTCAGGTAATCATCGAGATTCATTCCAAAGAGAATGTGTCTTAAATGTGATACACTGGTATATCTCGGAATACAGTAAATAAAGCGAATACAATCATTAAGAGCAACATTAAGTTTGCGCTTACACTCACAGTCCAGAATTGGATATATCGAGTAGTTAAAAGTAAAGTAAGGCATTATTAATGACTTTATGAGGTGTTTCTTCATATTGGGTAACAATAAGTCAGAGGAAGATCTCAGACTTCGCAATCCAGAATAAATATTTCGAATGGTGTCTGATATAGATTTGCAGCAACTGAGACTGCTATTCATTCTATATCCCAAGTATTTAACATCCTTCACATAGATAATTACTTCATTATCAAGAACAACAGCAGGGAAATCTAAAGGATTGTGCTCATCTCTGGAACATAACATAGCAACAGACTTCGTAGGGTTAAGTTTCATTTTATTGTTATTAGACCAAGTAAGGATATGGCTTAAATCCTCATTTAACCTAACTATGCAGTCCTCCATCAAACCAATTCTACGAAAAGTGTATAGTATTACATCATCGGCATACAAATGAACTCGGCAGTTAGAAATGATATCGGGAAGGTCATTTATAAATAACGAAAATAAAAGAGGTCCTAGGACCGAGCCTTGAGGTATTCCGATATTGGAAATAAGAGGACTAGAAATACCAACCTCAGTTTTTATTCGCTGAACTCTATCTATGAGGATGTTGCACAAAAGCCTAAGTGATGAGCAAGAAAAATTGAAATTTCTCTTCAGTTTGGAAAGTAGGAGGGAGTGATCAATGCAGTCGAAGGCTTTAGAAAAGTCTAGAAGAACAACAACTCCAAAGTCACCGGAGTCAAGGGCAAAGCGAATATCCGAAGTAACTTTTATGGCTGCAGATTCACAACTGTGCTTATTGCGAAATCCAGATTGCCATTTTGAGAGTAAGTTATGTTCATTCAAATAAACTTGGATTTGGTCATGCAAAATTTTTTCAAATAACTTACACGGAAACGACAAAATACTGATAGGTCTGTATTCAGAAGGGGTGGAAGGATTTGATTTTTTGGGAACTGGTATAATGCAAGCACTTTTCCACACATCAGGAAATTCACCGCTATATATGCAAAAATTGAATATGTGAAGTAAGTAATTGATTAAGATTGGGAGTATAAGCTTAATAAATTTTGGCGAAATATTATCAAGACCAGTCGCATTCGATTTCACTGATCTGACGGAGTTAAGTAGTTCGTAGGCACTAATGCACACAAACGAAAAAGAGTTTTCACTTTCAGACAGTGTAAAAATATCTTGGGGAATACTTGAGCTTGACAAAGTTGGAATCAAAACATTAGACATCACTTCTGGTCTAAACAGACACTTACCTTTGTTTTTATCCTTTTTGACACCAAGTTTTTTCAGATTGCTCCAAAGTTGCTTTGAACTGAGGGAAGGATCAAGTTTTTGTATAAAATATGCTCGTTTGGAGCTACGAATAACAGAATTTACTTTGTTTTGGGCAAAAATATACTGCCTTTTATTAAACTCACTAGGATTATTCTTAAATCTCCGGAAGAAACGCTCTCTTTCACGAATCAGATATTTTATATTGTTATTAAACCATGGACATTTATTAATCTTATATTCCTTAGTAACTATTGGAACATAGTTATTATACAGCCGTGTTAATAAGTTATTAAACACTGAAACCTTAACATTCACATCCGGAGAGAAATAAATCTCATTCCATTCCCAGTTTATAAAGTTAGATGAAATGTCCTCATAATTAAAGTCGCGATACGACCTGTAGCTAAATGTGTGAGAGCTATTACTTCTGTCAACATCAAACTGAAAAGAGCAATATATGAAATCATGGATGAAGTCTGAAGTTGGTCTAATTTGATCATGTCCAAGAATTCTTCGCTTAGCGCTAGTCAGAAACATATCCAACAGAGAGGGGTTTACATATGACTTGAAGCAAGTCGGCCATCGGTTATTCACAACTGAAAGACCGAAGATATCGTAGAAATGATTAAATAAACGTGTGAAACTATTGCTGGTCA
Source organism: Epistrophe eligans (assembly GCA_951394125.1). NCBI lineage: Eukaryota > Metazoa > Arthropoda > Insecta > Diptera > Syrphidae > Epistrophe > Epistrophe eligans. The sequence continues at coordinate 50,996,247 of OX596028.1, read as the reverse complement.
AAAGGTTTACGTTAAAGTCACCTCCAATCAAGATGTCACTGTACTTCGGACCCAATTTCAATAAGGTTTCTTCTAATTCACACAAATTTTCTTCTTTGAACATATTAGGTGGACTATAGACGGTTACAAGTAAGCACTTTTCAACTGAATTCTTGATTTCAACGCATACAAAGTTAATATTGTTCGCAGTTGATTTAAAAACTGTAGAGGCTCTTATATGTTCACGTATATACATACAAACGCCACCCCCAACCCTGTCTTTACGGTCACTCCTGTGAATGGTAAATCCAGGTAAGGCAACTAATGCATCCCCGATATTGGTATTCAGCCACGATTCAGAAACCATAATAACATCCAACTTAGAGGTACTAATAATTTGATACAATATGGTATGTTTAGCCCGAATACTCTCAGCATTCAAACAACAAATACTGAGACCATCAAACGCACCACACAACACATCAAGAACGCATCTCACGTTATCAGGGTCTGTACCAACCACCATAATTAATAAAAAAAGGTAAAATAACCACCACCACCAACATAAAAAAGGAAACCATTTGCACTAAAATATAAGAAAGAATAAGAAAAAAGTTAAATAAAGTTAATAGTTTTAAGTTAGTTAAGAAGCATCTAGAAAAATACATTTTTATTTTCATAATGCAAAACAAGAAAGCTCTGCTCAAGAAATTCAATTAATTAAAAATTACTTACAAGAATAATGTACAAATAGGTATTAAACATACAAATGTATATAAAAGAATAAAATACCAATATAATACATGCATATACATATATAAAAAAACAAAAATAAAAAATAACAATAATAATAATAATACTACTCATACGTCATCATCAGCACCAGACATAATGTAGTAATAAAGAATTGAAAAGAATTACAAAAAAAAATTCAGCGGGCAGTTTTTTTTTTAGATCAAAAATCAAGGTAAAATTTTGTGAAAAACGTATTTCGGTTGTAATATTTTGAGAACAAATAACCATATTAACTTCGGGATAATTTTATACTTTACAAAATGCCATATTTGGTTACTGATATTAATTTTAAAAAAATTGACGGTTTTCATAAAGCATAAAAACTGCAAGAAAATACTTAAAATCGTTGAAAAACGTTTTTTGGGTGGAATATTTTGAAAACAAACACTAGCTTAGAAGCCGGGCCAATTTTATTCAATACATAGTGACGTAGTCAATAACTGATAAGGTTTGTAGAATTATTCAAATGATAGTTTTTTTTAAATCAACAAATTTTTAAACTAAAACCACTAAAAATAATTAAAAAAATGTTTTTCGACTCGAACTACCCGAAAACAAACAAAGCTACCGACTCCGGAATAATTTTATTTTACACATAATGAATACATAACTAAGAATTGATAGCGTCTGCCAAAAATGCAACTAAAATTTAATACGCCCCCACTTTGGTTTTCACTTGATGGCATATTGAACATTTCATAAGGTCTTTTAAGATTTTAAATTAGGAATTTCTTTATAATAAAATAAAATCGGGTGTCCAATTTCTACGGAATGGGAAGTTACTAGTGTGGGTCGCACCCTAGCCTCTTTTTTTTTATTTTAAAATAAAGTTGTTCTAGTTTATTTTTTAATATTTTAAAATTAAACATTTTGAAGAAAAAAAAAGTGAAAATAAAAATTTCAAACCAGTTTTTTTTTATTCAAATTTTACATAAATAAGTACTATTTTTGTTTTCAATATTCATTACTCTTATTAAATTTTAGTTTATGCCACTAATGTTTTTCATGGGTATTGACTCTTGCCAGCAATTAACAAATTTTCCAACAGTATAACTCTTGTCATAAAAAAATTACCAAGTCGTTCGAATTCGGTATTCTCTTCAATTCGTACAAGAAATAGATGATTAATTCACTAAGTTTTGTTTCTACAAGAGCTGTCCCGCCACCAAATTTATTTATTTATAATTAGTTTACAAAACCCATAATTCTTCATATTTTTATATTATGATTCCCATTTAAAAAAAAATTAATTTACCTATTCTTCTTATTTGAAGAAATAATTTTGTATAAGCCAAGCACATACTCTCGATAATTTTCCAGACGGACAAACAAGGAATTATTATTATTTGTATAGAAATATAGGTATTCTCAGTGATTTATTTTTATACCATTGTCTGTCTTTTCACATGGATTATTCACGAAACCAAAATGCACTTTGATAATACTCGTTTATAAAAATGCTTGCATTTTTTTGCACGTTATCTTTGAAGCTCAGTCAAAGAGTATAGTTGCACTTGAATATTTGGTAAGTTTATATACAACAACAAGAAAAAATAACGAACATGAGGGCCAACACCACATTCACTAAAAAATACCATCAACAGCAGCGTTTTGTTATTCCAAAACCCCAAATATAGCCAACCTATACCATCATGCTCGTAAAATTTCAGTAGTATCGTAGTATCACAACTTTTCACGCGGAATATGACGTTCCCTATACAAACATACATACAGTACATACATATATATAGCAAGAAAATAATTCGTATAAAATATCCGATTGAGAAAATTCAACGAAATGGAATTTGCGTTTTCATGGGAATGCAATGCAATTACGGTATTAAAATCAAGGAAATGTTTAACTCTGCGCTATACACATACAATACATACCTAGACTTGTATGATGTTCTGACAAAGGAAAATAAGTTTTGTTTCATTTTTGTTTTTTTTTCCCGTGGGTCCTTTGTCGTTCTTTTTGAGCTTGAATAAAGCTTCCCAAAAGCCTGTTCGCCCCTTCAAGAAATCCCTTGAATCTCTTTGTGTGATTGAAATTTGTTTTTTTTTTTTTTTTCAAAACACACACAAATTTACTCTAAAATTGGATGATTTTTATTTTACAGGAGCCTAATAATAAAGTAAATCCTTTATGTTGGATTTCTTTATAGGAAGCTTATACAACAATGAAAGCTATTGCAATGTTCGTATATATTATGTAAGGCATAAAGGATAACATAAATCACATTATAGAATTTCGATTCAAATTCTTACATTGGAAAGGCAAAACAAATTGAATTTTTCCAACACCTAAGATTTAAATTATTGAAGAATACAATTTTTGGCACAAATAGCTTTAGTCACCAAGGTAAAACAATTTAAAATATTGAAGTTACTACCAACAGTTAATTAAAGTTAATTGAAAGATTGGTTTATTTAATTGGATTATAATAACATCACTGCTGTGGTATTACATAACTGCACTGTGGCCGAAGAAGAAAAAAATCTTGGCAAAAATACAATATCGATTTTTTCTTTTCATTGTTTTGCTTTTAATTTCGAATATGAATATAAACAGAGCATCAAAAACAGCAAACAAAATAATTTTTTGGTAAATTGTTTTGTAAAAAACAAACAAAAAACGAATTTATTTTCTTGCAACTATGGCATATTCTAAGAAAATCTTACTTTTATTCAATCTTTAATGGTTGTTTTATTTGTAAGTAAATTTAAGTTTCAAATTAAAAATCAAGAGAATTTATATTTTTTATAATTAAAACAAAATAGATTTTTGAGTTTTGAATAGACCTAGATCCCGTTAAAAAAATTACCAGGATATTTTATCTCAATTATTTATGTCAAACTATTTGTTTGAAAAGGTTTAACATAATGTATCTTATTAAAACAAAAATGTTCCCGGTGCTAACATTTTGTTCTTAAAATCACATTTAGGGGAGAGGAGGGCACGTTTGAATGCGGGGCATACGACTAATAAAATCTTAACAAATAAATATTTCAAGGCGAAAACTTAATTTTATACATGGTAATACTGATATCTTTACACGTCAAGGATTTTGCGATACCTCTCTTATGTTCATCTGACAGCAGCTAGATATGCAGTTTTTGTGCGTAAATTGTATTTTTGTAATACTTTCTTTGTAAGAGTTTAAAATTTTTTTTTGCTATGGTTTTCGTTTTTGAAAAATCGTTATTTAATTCACACCTTCATTTTGATTAACAAAAATGTAAATTTCTTGATAAACATGTTTGGTATATTAACTATTGTTTTATTATATTGGGCCAGTTTTGAACGAAACGAAATGAGATATTAAAAAAATTTGTAAATTTTTTCTTCGTAAGACAGATAGGATGTTAAGGGCATTAACATTAAAGCTTCAAGCAGACTTTTTGCTTCAAACATTTTGTTTTAACCTATTTATTTCCAAAATTCTCCTTTTTAATTAGTGATTAACAATTTTAAAAAGATTTTATATCCTATTAAAGTTTTTTGTATAGTATTCAGCTTTTACATAATTAATTTATTTATACAGTTTATTGTTTCCTTCACTCACATACTGTTTCTTATACTCACATACTGTTGAAAAAAATTATAAAAACTTCTATTTAAAAGTGCCCCAGGTAAATAAATTCAAACCTGCCCCACCTGTGGGGTATCTTAGAATATAAGGACCTATTTTGTATTTTAATAAAAATAAAATATCAATATTTATTAAATTTAATCAAAGGTGGGTTTAAATTAAACTTTTAATATATTTCTCAAAGTTCCAATAACTAACAGGCCAATTATGGGTTGTTGGAGACTATGATCTAAACCAAAAAGTGTTTGAAGGTGCCCCCCTCTCCCCAACTTTTGGAATGTATGAGTTATTTTTTTTTTGAAAAGAGCAAAAAACGTGAAATTTTCTTCTTATTTCTATAAGAATACGTTTTTTTTATAATTTTGATCGTAAAAAATCCGCCCACTACCACGCCCCTTTTTATATTCAATTTTTGTAATCCGCCCACTTTTACATCCTTTTTTGAATAAATTCTTTGTTGCCTTATCAGTACCAAAAAGGTGAAAGTAAAAGATTAATTTTTTTTGCCTGCTCCATAAAAAAATTGAATGAAATATTTAACTATGGATTAGTTATGATGATATGGATGATGATGATGGCAATGATTTTTTTTTCTGAAAATTAAAATCTATTATTAATTTATTCTATAAAAACAAATTTATAAAAAAAATTTATTTATAAAAATGTTGGTCCGAAAAAAATTGATCACTAAAACACCTTATAAGACCATGTCGATGAGCTATAAAATACGAAAATATAAAGTTTAAAAACATCAAAAATTGGTTCGTTAACTTTTGCATCCACTGTTGTGAAAAATTTTATTTTGGAATACCCTGTAAGCAATTAAATATCCGCAGACTTTTTTTTACAATTCCTAAAATTTTAACTGTTTTTGAAGTTTTGCATTCATTCCTTTCTCTTGTTGATTCCTTTTCTCATAAAATCTCATAAAATCAACCTCTATTTGATTTAGACACAGACCTTTTTTAAAAATTACTTTTTGTATATTCTTAGAAATTTTCTTAAGAAGAAGAAAAATTTAACATATTTTTATTACTTTTTCGACGAATAAAGTCATTTTTGACAACAGTACTCGTGATATGATTTTCACGTACTGATTCTTGCCAGGTATTGAAAAATCTTTTCACAATATCTCTTATTAAGCAAATGTACTTTTCACCTTAGCCGTTTGGTTTCAGCAGAAAATTCTAGATCCCCTCCATTTCTGCACACACGAATTGTTAAGAGTTGTTAGACACTAGGCCCTGCTTCTCCATAACAGTATATGGTTTTTTAATCAGTTCTATGATAGTTACTGTAATTTTTGACCCAAATAATAATTTGAAAATCCCATCGTCTAACATAAAAGAAAGTAAGTAAGGTAAAAAAAAAATAAAGGACTAGAACCCTCCACTGGTGAGCATATACAATATACATACTTAGGGCACCTACATTTGTTTTAAGTCGTATACAAAGTACGTTAATTGAACACTACTTTTAATGGCGATAAACTGTTATAACTGTTATACACTGAATTTTATCTGGTCTTGTCCTAATTAAATACACGACTGTGTCAAACGTTTTTGCACTTTCTCTTCAAGATTATAAAATTACTTCTGGCATATCATTCAATAATTTCCTATTCGCAGCAAACACCTTTAGGGATGTGTTCGTATCTAATGCTTAAAAGTTATAACCTTTTACATTGCTGTACATTTGTTTACTCCATCAATAGCTTTACAAACTATAGAATCATATACACTTACCCAAGTCGCTACATGAAATGTCATCGTGGTTAAAAAAGAAAAAGCTGATTTACATTTCATTACTTGTGCTTCATTAGCAAACGCATTCGTTAGGTTACTGATGGGAGTTTTATAAAAACCGTATTTTGAAAATCCTTTACAAAATACTCCCCTCCCCCTACTCCCACAAATCTCTTCCCAAAGCTATGCCCTACCTTTATATGAATCTTTTTTTAAAACGAGATCATTTAATACCACAGAGAGAATGTTTCCATTTCAATTCACTGAAAAGGGAATGAAAACCCAAAAGAAAAGAAAACAAGTAAAAAAAAGAATACGTAAATAAATACTAAAGGTAGGTGTATAAGTATGTATATGTATTTTGATGAAATGAATAGGAAATGGAAAAGTTAAAACAGCGTCAAATAGGTTGGTGCAACACATCCATGCAACCAAACCATCATCAGCAGAGCAGCATCAGCATGAGAGGAGGGTGGCGGTGCATGTACGTACATCCTGTCATCCTGGTGAATGCGCGCCATCTCAAAAGCACTCATTTATATCCGTTTTAATATTCGTAATCTCGTGAACTCAATTCAGTGACTTTTTTCATTATTTGCTCGACTGTGTGTTGGAGTTGAAGATAGAGCGTGGGTGTATGAGGTATATGAGGTGCTGATGGTAAGAGGTCTCTATGCAAATAGGAACTAGATTTGCAGAAGGGATACGAGATATGGGATTTTCTGATTTTATAGGCCTCTCACAATTCGAGAGCACATCCTCTGTACTCAAATGACATATAACGCCCATTCAAATGGAGAATAGAAAATCTATTTACACGTTTCGAGGCTAATATATCTATATACCGAAACGAAACCACTCTTCCACCATCAGAATCTACGCCAGCCCCCAACTCCGCCACAGGTTTTGCATCTCGCATTGGTGTCGTTTTATAATTCATTGGACCGTCTACCAGTCAGTGTTGTTTGACTTGCTTCAACCATGAGGGATGGGGGTGTCTTCTTCTATAGAAATTCCCTCAGAAGTTTGAAAAGAGTGGTGGAATAAGTAAACGAATGAAAGCTATCTTGATACTGTAAACATTTTATTTGCATAGAAAAGTCGTATTTTTTGTTAGATGGTTTCGTATATATCTATGTTGATGTTGCGTTGTTGCTGCTGCTTCGACTGCATCTGCTGCTATTCAGGTTTTGAACTCTCAAAAGTATTTTCTGCAAAATGATCATTTAAGGGCATGACATCATTTCAAATGGAAATTCTTCCTCAGGAAAGAGATGACTTACTGACGCCGACGACGACTTTCACAGTCTATACTTTTAAAGTGGGTCTCTCTATATGCATGATTTTGTGTTCATAATTTTCAACAATAACTTGGAACTTGGAACGGAATAATAAAAGAGCTGCTGCTATTGCTATAATGCAGTCCATATACTGTTACAGCTGTACCTACTTTCTGTTATAGTTAGATAGGTAGGTAGGTACTTATTCCGGATGCAGTGAGCGATAAAAGTTTAAAGTCAGGTTTTCTGCAGTTGAAGTGGTGAAATGGAATGTACCTAAGTAGGTATGTAAAGTATATGATGATGCTCAAGGCAATTCATGGAAATGTTGAATGTACATATTATAATATTAATAAGCTTTGGTTTTTTTTTTTTTTTTAATTTCGTATGGCTTTGGAATTTTTAATCAGAGTTTTCACAATCACAAAGTTTGTGGTTTAGTTAAGGTAAATATAGATCAAGTTTTTAAATAAGTTTTAAATATATTACGTGATTGACTTGTGGATGGACTAAAAAAAAAAATTCGTTCAGACAATTTGGTTCTAATATGAGAAGACTGCAAATTTGAATGAATAGAAATGTTGTTATTGGATACGATGAACTAGTACATTCTATTTTTTTGCATATGTACATGTTTTGTAAACTCAGGAAAGAGATAATAAAACACTTTAAAATCCCTTAAACAATTCAAATAAAAAAGGAGCCGTCGCATTGCTAAAAAAAAAATGGAAGTTTAACTAATAGTATTTAAATCACAGTTTTAAAAATGTTTAAAAAAAATTGGTGGCAACCCTGGATCTCTCAAATCAGAGTTTTATGACATAATTAAGGCATGATTGAAGTATACAACTCGCTTCTCAAATTAGCTGATGACATTTCTTGTAGGAAACAAATTTTCGGATCATTTAGCAAGCATTTATAAAACCATTTAAAAAGTCTGAAATTTTGTTGATATACAAAACTCCATAAATGGGTGGCAATCCTATAACAATATTTAACCCTACCCCAGCAAATTTTTCTGACGCAATTACTAATAAGTTAAATATTATACTCGTAATTCTAATATGTTTCTCAAATTAGCATTTTATTTAAGGATAAAACTTATTGCCCACACACATGTACATAAACATATATATAATGACAAACATTTGCAGATACCAAAAAAGTCTAGAATTTTTTTATTCACGTAATAAGAAATCATAAATTGGAACATATCAAAAATCCCACTTTGTGAAAGCTTGTTAATTTTGAGAATAACTTTAAATTTTAAATTTTGAAAAAAAAAAAAAAAAATGGTGGCAAACCTGGCAAGTGCGGCAACACTTACCAGATCATAATTTTTTGAGGTTACTACAACCATCAATAAAGTATACACCAAGTTTCTGACTTGTATCTAAAATGTTCCTCAAAATTGATGCATTGCCATTTCTTAAATTGGGATACAAATTTTAGGGGCATCTGGTAAGCACTCGTAAGAATCAAAAACCCCTATTTTTCCAATAGAATGCATAAATTAAGACATATTCAAAATTTAAGCCCGCCGCCTTATAAAACTATTTTTTTACGAGATTTTATTTCCTCGTTTCAAAGTTCTTAGAAGCCAAAACCATCATTTTTAGAAAGATGATGTTTTGAATGTGTGAGTGCACGTACGTTTGTTCGTGATATATTCTTTCGTTCATTCATCTCGAGAACGAATACAATACAGAAACATTTTTCAAAAAACTATAATTAATAATTACAAAAAAAAAATGTTTTAAAAAATCTTTCTTTTGAGAACAAGAAATGTCATCGACTTCAGCGTAATTTTATTCTATTCATTATGGGCTAATGAAGAATTAAAAAGAATTTAAAAAAAATCAACAGAGAGTTTTTCTTAAATCAAAAAAAAAAACCATGATATTGACTTCGGGTTAATTTTATTTTATACACTACACAATACATATCGTATTTATATTTTATATTTTTTTTTCTGTGAAAATTGCCTTATTTTTGAGTTATTCCCGTAAATATATCTTTTTAATGGCTAAACCGATTTTATTATAATTTTGCAGTTTGATGCTTCTTAAGAATTCACACAATATTAAATTAAAACATTATGAAATTAATTTTTTTTTAAACAAAAAACTTTTTTTTTTTCGTTAAACTGCAGCTCTATTTTAGTGTTGTTCACCACTAAGTGCATAGTTTGCAAGCTACACTACCTAAATGGATGTCGAATATTTTTTTGAAATCACTCTTTAGTTTAGATGATAGTATACATATGTACATACAAAAAATAAATTTAAATGAAATAAGTCAACAAAAATTCTAATTGTTTTACAAGTAACATAATATGTAAAACAAATAAATAACAAAATCTAAACACTTTGTTTACCCACAGGCCACAGATTTAAATTGTAATGAAAAAATAAAATTGTTTGCTTAAATCATCAATTCATTTTATCAATCAACATGAACTAATTGACAGAGTAGATTGTTCAAATTGATAAAAAAAGCCAATGATTTAGTTGTGAATGTGATGGCGATGGCGATCCAAGCGGTGCATCAGATAGCGCTCGAACTGACAGCAAACGATTGAGTCAACCTAAAAGTTCTTATGACGTAAAAAAGTAACACATTGGAAAAGGAAAATAGTTTGAGAGAGCTGAAATATGTATCTAGATACATTTTCAGAAACCATTAGCGCGTATTGGACTTTAATAAAGGCTCTAACGCTCCTTAAGGTGAACCCGAGTCTGGAGATTCAAGTAAGTAGATATCTTACATATACTGAGCACCTTTTAGCTGAAACTGGCTACATTTATGTATTTTAATAAGTCAAGCAAATATAATAAAAAAAAAGATTTCACAATAAACTTCCGAAGAATCTTTTCATAAATTATTATACAAAAAACAAACTTCACACCTATCTATAGCTACTTAATACTTACCCTGTTGTTTTTGCAACAAATAGTTATTCTGTTGCTTTTGAGAACGAGAATCTCCCAATTGTTGTTGTTGTTGTCGACTCTTCAGTAAAACCTCCAACTCTTCAATATCAAGAGCCTTATTTCCATTTGAGTGCTTTGCAATGTTTTCATCTACCAAGCCAGAATTGTCATTGTCAGCAGCATCAGCATCAACATCGTTATTGTCATCAGCAGTAGCCCCAATATTATCGACGATACCTCTTCCGTCAGCGAAAGCTTAAAAAATGCAAAAATATGAAAACATAAATGATGAATAATTTCTCTTTGGCACTTCGATTTTATTGATGACTTTCAATATTATTGGTAGTTACGGAGCTGATGGCAATTTGTAGATGCATTTTAATAGTATTAATTGTAATTCTACTAAATAAGTTAGGAAAGACAATTTTAGTTAATGTTTGTTCAAAAGTAGAAAAAGAGTTTCAATAACAGACCGCCATTTATTTATTGTTGGCCAACATTTTGGCATACAAATAAACAACGACTTTACTTTTATTAACGTCTCACAATTTACAAATCAAATTTTCAATTAGGGATGAATGAAAGCTAAACTGGCAACTTAATGTCACAGTACAAAAATTCACGCAAGTTGTTAAAATTGAAGGTTTCAGAAATTAAAAATTACTGTTAGAGTTCCCACACCAAAATTGCACACCGAAATATTAGAAACAACAAAGTGTTTATATTTGGCAAGTAAAGTTGCACTGAATCTACCATTTTCTTCGATTTTGACAGATGCGCAGAACTAAATTAAAAAAAACAACGCTATCAGTATTCCATTTAATTAATCCATGATATGCGTCCTACCTAACGTAGCAGTAATTATTTTTGACATTGCAGCCTTGCAGGATTTTATGCTTTCAATATCATTTGTGATCGCAAGGAACCATACTTTTTACTTACACATTTGAATTTAATTCCCGTCTTTCTGCCACCAACTCCCTAACACAAAAGTATACCTACCTTCCCGGAAAAAACATAAATATGTAAAAAAAAAAAAAAAAACTCAAATGCCAAACACAAAAGCCCCCACTTCTTCAAAGTGGCATTTACCTGTTCGATTGGAATTCGAGTTGTTCTTGTTCATTGTATTTTTTTTTTGAGGAATGAAGTGGAAAATTGGACTTTATTCTTTGAATTAAGTAAGTACTCAGTTGCATAAGATTTAAGTGGAAATAACACTCAATCGTCTTCGATAGGAACACTTTTGTAGTTTTTATACAAAGCACAACACGAAATATTAGTAAGTTGATTATTATTGGTTTGACGCTTGTTAATAACAGACAGACTGGCACTCAATATAACGAAATAATTATTATTTTATTGTTACGCGAGAATGTGTCGCTTGTGCTTCCACATCGTAGGCACTGTGCAATAGGTACTAAAACTTGAAGGAATTCATGTGTGTATATTTACTGAGAGTCTATTTAATATTTGTAGCCATATTGCAGTCAACATGAAAACGCACGTGCTTAAAACTTGAACTTTAAATTCAAATATTGTTTTTGCTTTTGTTGTTGTTTTTTCATTCACAGTTCGGTTATCTCTAATTTAGGGTAGATAGATACCTATTGACTGTTTCAAGCGTTTAATTTCTAGTGCTGCAGACTTACTTTGCATTATTGTGGATTCATATTTGAAGTGACTCACATCGAAATGTCCGAATTGTTTTATGTTACAGGGTAATAATTTTGCATTTTTAATTTTTAACTTGCTCTATGTCTATAGGGTAAGTTTGTTTTCGAATAAAGAAACAAATAAAAGTTAAGGTTTTGATGAAAATTAAAAATGATGATTATGGTGCAACGGAGTTAAAAATTGGAAATTTCGTCAGGAATATCATGAAATTGCATGCTTTTAGGGGCTAATAGTGGCGATATTAACATGATAGATCCCTAAGTAGAGCCTGCCTAAGTCGATGTTAAGGCATGGTGCGGGGTGTGAGATAAAATCCTTAGCCTTATAACGTACGGCGACGTACGTGGTCTTACGAAACGAAACGAATACAAAGATTTCATATGACTTGCCCATAATTGAGGCTTGCTTTGTTTCGTCTAATTTTCGTTAACTTTTGCTTTGGGGAGTGAAAAGCGCTCACTGACCACTTCATAAGTAAGTAAATTGAGAGAAATTTATGTACATACTTATGTAGAAAAGATTCTCATATATTCGTACGTTTCACACTACAAAACCCATTTGCGTACACTGTAATTTTTTGTATTTTCATTTCGTGTACTTGAATGGTCATGTAAAACAGAACAACAAACTTAAAGAGTGCGCCGATGATTAATGTCTGTGCGTTGTTTTACATATCCCTTCTCATTTCTTATGACAAAACAGCTACTTACCAACTTGCAGAGAAGGTTTGGAATTTTTAAAGTGAGTATCTTTGATTATGGGTGACTAATGCATTTGACGTTTTGAAAAGAAACTTTTCGTTCGGTTCTGGCATTTGCTTCCGACTGCTTCCATCTATTATAGTTCTACCTTTACTGCTTGACATTTTTTTCTATATATGTATTTAAAAAAAAAAAAAAAAAAACAATCGCGGGCTTGTTATTCTTTTTTATTGCCGTTATTTTTTCATCTAATTTATAATTTTTTTTCGTGAAACAAAAAAACGAAAAGCTACAATATTTTTCCCGGTTTCTTCATGCAATATTTGAAACGTCTCATAAGTGCTGAACGTGAAAAGTAAGTTAGTGAACATTTCCAGCTCTGATTGCAGCTGCGGCGTTACGTTGTGTTTGTACATAAAATTTGTGTGAATTTAATATTTTTACAGATATTTCATTCCAGTTGCAACTCCGTCTTCATTGTGTTGAGGCAGTTAGTTGTTGTGCTGTTGTGTGCTGTTTATTTTGCAGTCGAACCTCGTCATCAATGGGAGAAACAAGGGACTACATTATGTAGTCAACTGCATCAATTGAACGCACAATTGATTATAAGGAAACTAGTTATTTCTTAAGATGTCAAAGATATCAAAATTAGAACTTAACTTCAGATCTTTACATTCATTCATAAGACGGAAAGTATCTACTTATCATATCGATTATGGAATCCGCAAAACTATCCGCAGTGATTCGCAGTGGATCTAGTAGGTACTGCGGATTCCATAATCGGCCTGATATTGAAAAACAGCATTTTTAATTAAATCTTTTCGATTACTTCACCCAAAACATTATAACAAACGCAAAAAAAAAGTTACAGAACAATGAAGTTCAGCTTGCTTTTTGGAGATAAAATATAATCAGCTGATACTTTGACTTAAAAACACTTGACTTTAAATGAAGGGAGATATTTTTTGACTAGCTTTCCAGTCAATTGGAGAGAAACTTGCCTTACGTCATTGCGTACAGACTTCTTTTGTGGAATTTCCTTACTCAAACTATTTAAATTTTGAGATTTCAATCCTTGCGTCTATTTGACAAACAAATTATGATTAAAAAATACATCAAAATTATTACATCGGTCGTTGTGCCGAACAAAAGTGCAAGATTAGGTACTATCCCATTCATGTTTGTGATCGGCATCAGATAGCTGTTTCTCTTTAAAAATGCATTTAATTATGTTCATCTTTATAAAGAACCAGTTTTCATTGAAACCACCCGAAATTCCCACAGATTTGATTTTTAAAAGCAAACCAAAAACTAAAAATTATGTTAACAAAAATTCCATGGTCATATTAAACAAGTCCGTTTTTGCTGGCAAGCTTCTCAATTATGTAGGTATTAATAAAATTATATTTTTTGGTTAACAAAAGATTTTGAAAAAAAAAATCGAATTATTATAAGTTTAACTTTTATTATTTTTAATTATTATGCGTATAGGTAATAATGTTAAATGATTTTTATCAAAATCGATTTTGTTTTATTTGCTTTTTTGCATACATACATATATAATAATGCGATCCTCTTTTTGTGAAATTTTAAATTCGTATTTATTAGCAAATTAACTGACCGCAAAACCTATTGATTACTTTCTCACCGCACAATTGATTCATGAGCGATGGCTTCCTAATTGGTTTTATCTGCTTATTGAATTTATGACAATGCAGATATAAATTTATGAATTTATAGAAAAAACAATGCATGTGAATCTATGACATTATATACACTAGTTTACATACAGATAATTAATTACAAACATATGTATATAAAAATATTATAATATATCTATAACAAAAATGAGAAATAAGACCTGCAAAATTACACATATTTTACTAAAATACAATTTATTGTTAAAATTGATGAGGGATAAAAAGGAGTCAATTTTTATATTTCGTTATTTAGCAAAACCATAATTACTTTAAGGTACTTAACTACTATAGATATATTCTGTTTGGTTAGTAATAAAGTTCAGGGTTTTATTGAAATATGTATAACATTATGTTTGAATATCAGTCTTTAAGTTTTAATATTATTCAAAATAACTCGAATATTACAAAATTTCCAGTAGTAAATATTTTCTTTTTTCCAAACTAACAAATATTTATAATGCGGCTTACTGCCTGAACACAATGGATACGGAGCTGCAATTGGAACTGCAGCTGGAATAGCTATCAAAATATTCAATACACACAAATTCAATGTTACGAACACAACACAATGCAACTGCAGTCGGTGCTGCAGATGATGCTGGTGCTGCGAGAGTTCAACAATTTTTAACTTTTCACGTGCAGCACTTTTGACGTTTCAATTTGTATGAAGAAAAACCGGAACCGGAAAAAAATACTGAAGCTTTTTGTGGTTATTTGTTTCGTGAAAATATTATTAATTAAAAGAAAACTATCGGAAATTAAAAAAAAGTGAATAATGATACAATGATTGTTTTTTTTTTCTTTAAAATATACAAAATGATGTACAGCTGCATTGTGGGCACATAAAAATTAGCAGCACACGTAAGACACTTTTTCAAAGCTATTGTATCTCCAGCTCCAGTTGCAGTTTGCAGCATTCTATTATGTTAAGGCAATTAATATTTTCTAATTTGCATAGAGATTTATGTTTTAAATTCGTTTTGAACCAAGTAAAACAGAAAATTGAAAATTTCAAACAAAAAAGTCAGAAAATCGAAATTCTGAAATTGCATACTTTCAAGGGCTGATGGTGGCGTTATCTGAAAAATTATTTTTATATGAGAAGGAGAAAATATTAATTCTTAGGAATGACAATTAATATGGATTAATAATTGGCAAATTTTTTCCCTCTCAAAAATGGGATCGCCAACAGCGTAAAGCTTTTAGACAGCTACATTTGTGTATACAATTATTGAAGCGTGCCAAAAAAATTTATTTTACGGTTGTTTGAACTTCCTATGAATTTTATTTTTGAGAAGCCGGGTAGATAGCTGATAGCAGATCTATTTCAATGAACCAAAAACTTTTTTTTATTCTGGCGTCTAGATGATGGCTATTATATTTCGCAAATGGCGTAGGTCTAGGTAGTGTCAAGAATAATACAAAATATAAAAATAAATAATGCCATCAATTTTTCATAGATTCATTTTTCAGATAAAATATCTCAAAAGTTTCAAACTCAGTTGTGTTCAACACTACAGACAATTACATACCTACCTAAACTAAATTACACAGTATTAAGAATGATTATATATTGTCGTAAAAAAAATAAAATTTGACATTTAACGGTTCGTCATAGTAATAATACAAATAGAATTAGAAAAAAAAACAAAACTTACCCAATGGTGGTGATGTGAAAAGGGCGAAAGAGAAAATAACATGAACAATATTATTATCTTTATGTCCTATTCAAACTTTTCAATTGTATCCTGGGTCAATGTACATAATAAACTTCTATTTATTTCCTTTTTAAAACTATTTCAAACATATCACCCATCTCTAGAGACAATAATATAAGTTCCATCTCAAATTTAAAAAAAAAAAAAAAAAATGAAAACTTTTCAAAAACATTTCAAAGAGAAGAAGGTAAATGATTCCCAAAGAAAAATAATAATAATAATAATACGATTATTTAGAAGCTCTTTTCCAATTCGTCCTACATATCTAATATACTTATGTAGATATTATCCTGTGTGATATCGAATTTGAAGCAAATATTCTTGGACTCCTACACAACTCAATCGGACTTCCATTAAACTATTTAATATTCATCCCAAACAGTCAAACGAAGTCCATTAAAATACCTCCTCCATTCCTGAAGTGCTCAAACTATTTGTATATTGTAGAATGGGACGACCAAATTAATGCAAAATAAAAATAAAAAAAAAATCATAAGAGAAAGCAAAAAAAAAATGAATAAAAGTAAAAAAATAACATCCGGTCACTCTGCTCGTTTGTCGGAATAAATTTTATCCTCACAAACATTTGAAACG
Source organism: Epistrophe eligans (assembly GCA_951394125.1). Classification (NCBI taxonomy): domain Eukaryota; kingdom Metazoa; phylum Arthropoda; class Insecta; order Diptera; family Syrphidae; genus Epistrophe; species Epistrophe eligans. Next base: position 50,979,532 of record OX596028.1, on the reverse strand, counting down.
TAAATAATGAAATTACTAAGGAAGAAATTAAGAACTCCAGAAACTATCAATGTCCAACAATCTACATTTATATGTATATACAAGTGTATACGGAAAGGATAAGAGTTCTGGTTTATATATGTATATGTATATAGCTAGTATTCAACTTCTGTGGCACCGCAGAGACCAAAATTAGACCGATAGATAGACAAACTTTTCCAATGAAATAAACCCAAAGTGTTCTCTTCTCTCTGTGTTGGCTGCAACTAAAGTAATTCATTTGAATCCATTAGAATATAATCCTTTTGCCAAGCAGCCGGCCAATCTAGGATCGATTTCAGGACACGTTTACATATTGCATGGGATTATCATTATTTCTTGCCCAAATTCTCACCCCTCACCTTTTTATATCTCATATTATTTTAGATAATTCAGATTGCATAAGAAATAAGGACATTCTGTCTTTCTGACGTCACACTCGTACCGTCGTCGTCGTCGTCGCCGCTGTTGAGTTGATGAAATCGAGATGGTCCTTGTGACTACTCTCTGGAGTAGGTACTTTTTTCCCTTATGACCAAGCTATATTATCTATTCTGAACCATTACGTGTCAAATTATGTATTTGTCTTTCTTTTTCATTAACGGACAAAAATCGCAATTAGAAGAGTCTTTTTAGAGAAACTTAGAGGGAACACAACTGAATCTTTGGGATTTGACAGCTAACGTGTGTTTAGTACCTTGTGTCACTGTCAAACAGCTTCAGTTTGGTTTGCAATTTAACCATGGATCGTCTTACAAATGAACAACGCTTGCAAATTATTGAATTTTACTATCAAAATTCGTGCTCGGTTCGAAATGTTCATCGCGCGCTGCTTCCATTTTATGGTCGGCATTCTCGACCTTCTGAGCAGTCTATTCGGAAGATTGTGACCAATTGGTCAATTGGCCGCCTAGATCGTGCGATTTGACACCATTAGATTATTTTTTGTGGGGGCTAATGTCTATAGGGACAAGCCCGCTTCGATTGACGCACTGGAAGCCAACATCCATGCATTCATTCGTGAGATACCGGCCGATATGTGTGAAAGAGTATGCCAAAATTGGACTCAGCGGATGGGCTACCTGAGACGCAGCCGCGGTCAACATTTGCATGAAATTATCTTTAAACATTAAATTGCAAGGTTCAAACTATCGATTCAAATAAATATTTCATTCATTTTTTCGAGTTTTTTGTTTTTTTTTTTTTTAAAGTTCTAAACCTCTTTACCTTACGGATACAATAATATGCAATATAAGTGCACCCTGAACAATTGAAAGTGCATTAAGTTCAACGGACTACGATTTTCTTAGTTAGGTATGGGAATACAACACTTCTTATACGGCGACGTGAAATAACGCCAAACGAAATAAAACAAAATTTGAAATTTGGTCTTATTTCGTTGTTAAAAACGAAATAACCGCAATTTGGCTTTATTTCGTTAGCCATAATGAAATAATACCAAAAATGAAATGGAAACAAGACCAAATTTAAAAAAAAGATTATTTTTGGCACAATTACGCTTTCAAAATAGAAATAAAACCAAATTTAACTTTTTTTCGGCTTTATTTCGCTTTGGTAATGGAAATAAGGCCAAATTGATCATAATTGTGTATCTATTGGAAAATCGCGCGATTTTTTACGATTATTTCATCACATTTGTATTCCTATTTTTGTTGTGTTTTTGCGGAAGGTTTAACAAGTTATAGTGATTTTTTCCTGTAGTTGAAAACGAAATAACGCCAAATTGACTTTATTTCGATTTGTTAATTGAAATAAGGCCAAACTCTGAATTTGGTCTTATTTCGTTTTTGAAAACGTAATAATACAAAATTTTTAGAATTTGGTCTTATTTCGTTTGGCGTTATTTCACGTCACCTTCTTATACAAAATAGAATTTTCAAAAATCCCATACATCCACCCCTGAAAGAATGCAATTTGAGGCTTTTACGATTTTCCGACTTTTTCAGTCTAAATGTTTGCGTTTGCGTAAAATGAATTGCGTTTTTTTGTTTATATGCGCATAACCCGAGCTGAACATTATCCGATTTGCATGGGGATTATTGTTGATGGGTTCGTATTGACCCAGGTAAATACACTACAAAAGTTCGAAATTCTGAGGGGCAAATAAAGAAAATTGTGAAAACTCAAAATTGCATATTTTCAGGGGTATATTTTTTGTATACCTACAACTTGGATTTCTACCCGTGCGAAGCTGAACGGGCCAGCTTGCTTACATTAAAAAAAGAAAGTTATTTTTTTTTAAGAATTAAAAATTTATAGATTCAAATTTATTGGTTGCCTACTTATTCCAAAGAAAAAGCGTCTGATTTCAACACTGATGACGTTGCGAAGTAATAGTTAAAGTTAATTAAGCTACATTCATCCCAAACCAGAACCAGGCCCTAAAAGACTTACAACTCTCAACTATTCTTGTGTGCGTGTTATTGAAAGGAAAAGAGGGGACCTACAATTTTCTGCCGAATCCGAACGGCTAGGGCGAGATGCACTTTTTCATGACAAGAGATACTCTTGGAGGATTTGTCAATTCCTGGCAAGAGGCAGTAACCCGTGAAAAACATTTCTGTTTTCAGGTGGCATAGGCTGGGAATCGAACCCAAGACCTTCGGCGTATCAGTCCAATGCACTAACCGTTATGTCAAGGGCTACTATGCCCATTAAGTTACATAACAAGATAAATTTTGAGTATAGCAATGGAATATAAAAGAGTGTTATGGGAGATTTTCAGATCTCAAGAGCTTAACTGCCTGAACAGATTACACAATAGAATGCTACAACTGGAACTGGAGCTGGAGATGCAACAGCTGTGAAAAAGTGTCGTACGTGCTAATTTGTATATGCCGAAAATGCAGCTGTACAGCATTTAAAAAAAAAAAAAAAAAACAATCAATGTCTCATTATTCACTTTTTTTATTTCCTATAATTTTCTTTTAATGAATAATATTTTTTGCGAAACAAATAACCACAAAAAGTCTTTTCCGGCTTTTTTTTTCTTCATATACAGAAACGTCAAAAGTGCTGCACGTGAAAAGTTAAAAATTGGTGAACTCTTGCAGCATCGTCTGCAGCACCGACTGCAGTTGCATTGTGTTGTGTTCGTAACATTGAATTTGTGTGTATTGAACATTTTGACCAGCTATTCCAGCTGCAGTTCCAGTTGCAGCTCCGTATCCATTGTATTCAGGCAGTAACTCTGCAGAGTTTGTTAGTCATTGGAATAGCATTTACCAATATTTATAAAGAACCTAATTTATAGTTGTTGAATTTATCACAAATTGCTTACGTATTGTTGAGTTATTCTGGATAGAATCAATTGACCAAAACAATCACACTAGGACTAAAACTTTCTTCAGTAATATCATCCTTACCTTCCCAATATAAACTTAAAATATGCAATCTTCCTCTTAAATCATTCAAATAATCTTCAATGTGCAACCAAAGCCTCCAGTTAAAAGTTATAGCTTTTTCGAAGTGGTATATGAAATTATAAAAGCAGACATAACATTGGATCTTACTTTACGCATCAGTCATTATTGTACATATTGGTGTTAGATATTGTACATCTAACATACCTAACATCAAATCAATCTTAAATAATTCGCCATAGACGACATTTTCTAAAGAACAGTAACAAGCTTAAATTTCAACAAGGTAAAGATATACGAGAACTAGTCAACCATAATGTAGCTTACCATTATATATTGTAAAAGTAGGTACATACATCTATTTTTCGTTTATAGCTACATACCTATAGAATCTTGTCCAATCTGTCCTAGTATGCACATAGGTAAACATACATACCCAGAGCATAAGATATACGAGTAAAAAGAGGAATTCCCTTGAATATGATAACCTTTTAATCTACAAATTCGACACCATAAAATTTTCGAATATTAATGGTTAAAATTGAGAAATAGAAAGATCCAATTCCTACAAAATATTTTTACATTGATGTGCGTAAAATTTTGTCAAATACCAAAATATCACAAAAATTGCTTCACGATCAAAATATACATTAAATTTATATCACATAAATGTTTTCGATTTAAATTTTAAATCTTTGGAACATAACTTTTTGATAAATTGTTATTCGATACAAATTATATGAGAGGGGCTATTTCCATCCGTTTTTTTTTTAAACGCTTAAACCGAATTTAAAATTATCAACTTTTTATAGCGATATGAAGGTAATATTTATAAACAAGGATGATTCTTATTTTGATCAATTTTGAATTTGTTTGGTCCCAGATGCTAGAAATAAATTTTTAAAAAATATATTTTTTTCAAGTTTCAAATCTATATTTGACTAAAGCCCGTGTCACCTGGATTTTCAAGTTTTTTATACCGAAAATATATACATATATTGTAACGTTTACTCAAGATTCGTAATAAAGTTTATTTCCTTTATTTATTCACTTCCACTTATTTCCTGTATAAATAAAACACACTTGATTTCACTTCTGATCGTTTTATTAATCGCCACTTTTAACTACATATATGCAATTTAAAATCATTAGCGCAAAATTTTAAACGTTTTAGTACGATGTTAAAGCCTTTTTTAGTATGATAAAATGGCTTTAACATCGTACTAAATCGTTTAAAATTTTGCGCCATTACTTTTAAACAACCAACTTTATACAATCACTTTCAAAAATAAAGTGTATCTACTCGTACATCGCTTTTTATAGCGAGTTGAATGGTTTTACACTCCTCTTGAATGTTCTGGTCTATGCTTCTAGTACTTTCCTTTCCTAGCGGCGGCGGCGAATTGAATTATACCACTTGTGTTAGTTTAGACACGACCCTTGCAGGAATGACGATGTAAGTCTCCACTTAATATTTGGATGGTTATATGTAAGATCATACTTTTAGGCGTTCTGTATAGGCGTTGAATAAGTCTTTAATTTCAAAAGTAAAGTTAAATAATAATTAAATCGTTACAATATATTAATTGAACAAAATGTTTCCAACTGTATTGTAATCTCAGCAAGTCAAATTTAGTTGAAATCCTTTATCAGAATGACGGGTCTGGTTTATACCTAGGTATAGTTATATCAAGATAGTTATTGGCATTAACGAGTACCTATTCTTCATAGGATGCCTAAAATATGAAAGTATCCTCTATCCGATTTGTGAATGTATATTTATGAATAAAGATTGATAAAAACAAGACTGTTGGTAGGTAAGGTACTACATATAGCTTCTATAGTATTATATCTATAGTTATAGGTAAAATCATATCAGGTATTCAAATTGCTGCAATTGTGTGTACGAAGATAGAAAGGTTATTCTAAAAGCAAACAAGGAGTAGACTTTGCTGTTGCATCTCTATATAGAACATACCGAAAGTATAGCTGTTCAGTAAAATGTAAAAGATTATTTTGTTAGAAAATACATCTGTGTCGATATTTAAGGTAGTTATTTATGAAAGGCGATTAGTGTTTCTTTTGGAATTGGAATTCTCAAATTCTATCCCAAGGACTAGCTATATTATTTTTCAAAGTTCCTTCATACCTACATTTGGGATAGTTCAAATAAAATATACAACTGGATCGCATGAACTTGTTCTACGGGTAAAAAGCTATTTTATAGCTTTACTTGAAACTTAATCTCATAAATCTTAAATGTAATTTTGTTATAATTTACTTTAACAATATTATGCAGAATCAGATACGAAATTAGTTAATCAAAGTCATTTGAAGAAGTGTTAAAAACTTAATTTATACAAACTCAATTCGTGGATCTTTTCTTTGATTTGTAGTTTTATAAATTTTGAGTTAAAAAAATTGGAATGCAATATTTTTTTAACCAAACAACTTTAAAAAAATCGTGTGAGTGTTGGGACTCATGGTTAAGATGTGTAAATATCAATGTTCGTCCAAGTGCCGGAGTTTTGTTATTGAACGTACCCATTTAGAATTAATGTGTGACACGGATCGTATTACGCGTAAGGCTCACGTTTTTGGAATATAGGCCAGAAGTCCACAAGATTTTCCTGTGTACTTATGATCCCTCAAGTTGGGTCAAAAATCCATTATGGACTTTTGGCCTGTGGACTTTTGACTCTGCATCTCTCTTGCTTTTGTAAAACTTGTTTTCTAGAAACTTTCAAAATTAACAACAAAATTATTTATGTAACAGCCTTTTAGGCGGTCTAAAGCGAAAATTCAGATTCCTCACATAAAATCACATAGAATATTATATCCGTCATCACCTTGGGTTCTAGTTAGGTGTACACTTGACCCATATCTGCGCAGACCGACAGACTATACCGACTATGTTATATATACAAAAAATTTTAAACTTTCTACGAAACCAATACTTGACCTATAGAGTAAGTAAATTTTATGAGTTCAAAATATTCAAAATCTTGTACATTTGGAATCTGCTGAAATAAATTTATGGGCAAGTATCCAACAAGGAATTATCCATACGAGCTGTTGAGGAGCGGTTAGAACTGTGTGCTTTTTTCTTTGTCAAAGCAAAAACAAAATGTTCTTGACAATATTGATAGATTTTTTTTTTTTTTTTTAATATTTGAATAGTACCTACGTTGAGTAAGGTGTATTCGACGCACTGACGAGAAGTGCTCAAAAATTATACGCAATATTAAATTTTTCCTCCGCCCATTGGGACCCATCCCTTAAAATGATAAAATGAAAAATCCTTTTTCCTCACAAATTTGATCTTATTTGCAAAAAGTTGAAGTTAATAAGAAATTGTATTAATTATAATTTCTCACTTTTTTTAAAATCAGAAACAAGAACTATAAAATTCAACAAACATGGAAACTATTTAAAATTGGGTATAAAGTTTAATCCAAAAAATTAAATTCACAATATATTTTATTGTCATATCATTATTATCTATATGTGCTGTGCCTCGATATAAAAGACAAAACGATGATTTTTTTGGCCGGGTAGAGGTGTCCGTAAAAACAAGAAAAAAAAAAACGATTTAAATGTACAGAAATATGTACTGTACAGTGTACATATATCCTGGAATTATAGCAAACCATGTCGATCAACTTTTTCATTTGGCAGAAAAACAATTTAACAAACGATAACGGTTGCGTGTTTATTAAAATATTGCATTTTTTTGCTGAAAGTGCACATTTATCATCACAGACAGAAAGCTATGATTTTGAGTATTTTTTATATACATATTTTATTTTTTTATTTAATATGTACAAGTACATACATATGTATTTATGTGTGAATATTTTTATTTGTGAAATCATTTTAACGCCTACCTTGTGTTTTCATATCGATTTCTGCTGATGAAAGCATTTCCGTATCGAAATAAAATTACGTTGAAGAGTTTAATTAAAAAACCAGAGGAAACATTGCAGACAGTAGGCACATCAGGAGAACTTAATAAAAGAGTACCAAGCTAAAGGCTGTTTATATTTTGTAGTGTTATTACGAAAATCAATGGTAATTTGGTTCCCTTTTATATTTAAAGTAAAGTCAAACAAACAACAGACATTTTAAAATAAAGAGACAAAATATTATTAAAATATGTATTTGTTTGATTTTGAATTTTAATTTAAAAAATATAAAGTATTATAGTATAATGAGTTATTTTCATCATAATTGGGTCAAATGAGCACACAAAAGAATCACATGTCGAAACTTTATTTCCATTAGGTACATAGGTATTAGCCTTAATTATATGCGTTCAGGACAGATATTTTATTATAAAGGGTCTTCCAATAGGGACTTCCGAACTTTGAAAATTGATAGTGGCCATATTGTTGAAGCTACATCTGTCAAATTTGATGTCATTTATTTAGTTTGTTTTGCCAAATCACCATAGACGGATATAGCATTCAACAAAAAATGCAAAAATGAAGTTGTTTTATCAAAATGGGTGTTCTGTTGGCAACGTTCCGCACACTTCACCCATTTTACGGTCGTCATAATCGTCTTACCAAGAGGACTATTTGCAGTGTGGTGGATAAATTGGACTCCACTGGTTCGGTAAATGATCAACTAACACTATCACTACGTCGCCGCTGTCCGTGAGAGGGTACAGGAGAATCCGAGGCAGTCGGTTTCGCGTCGCTCACAAGAACTTGGCCTTTCGGCAGACTACAACTTGGCAAATTTTGCTTCTTGCTTCTAAACGACCATAGACAACGACTTGTGTTCCCTGATTGGGGTCTAGAGCAGTTGGAAACTGACACTAACATTAATCGAAATATTATCTTCCCATTTCTGGATAAGAGGGCACTCAATAAACAAAATTGTCAAATTTGAGACAATCCAATCTAAATGAATCCAAATGAACCTAAGAGTCTTATACATCCCGAAAAAGTCACTTTTTGGTGTGGATTTAGGGCTGGCGGCGTCATCGGGCGAGAACGAGTGACGTTGGCCAGGCCATCACCGTCAACAGCGATCGATATAGGTCGATGATTACCAACTTCTTATGGCCTGAGTTGGATCTGGATGATATAGACACCAATGACATGTGGTTTCAACAGGACAGGGCTTCGAGCCACACAGCTCACGCCACATTAGAATTTCTGCACGAGCGATTCGAGAGCATGGTCGTCATAGAGGTGATGCGATGTGTGTAAATACATAGGAAGCTCTAAAATACCATGTATTAAAGGTAAATATTTAAGGTACTTTAGACAATTAAGCTTTTTCATTGTTTTATTATCGTTGGCGAAAATTTTCAAACAGCGTGATATTAATTAGTATGATACTTTTTAATAATTTAATAACTTTATTAAAATTTTCTTAGTTTCATAGTATCATACTAAACCATATTTTCTCAATAAAATTCAACTAAACACGCCTAGAAAAGTGACATTTTCTTCGTGCAAAAAAATAGGCAAAAATACTATTTTCACATTTTTACTTGTCAAAGTGACATTTTGAGTTAGTATGATACTAAAAAGTTAAAATAGCTACTTGGGGATTTTAACTTTAATAAAATGTTTAAAAGATGGTATGACGTTAACTCTTTAAAAATTTTGAAAATCCTGATTTAACCCTAGCATCATAATTAAAATGCTTTAACATCGTCATCATAAACGTCTACAATTTGAGCGTATTCTCTATGTTTTGATCTTGCTAATAGCTCAACTGATTTAGACCTATAGAGTATATTGTAATAAATTAATTATTATCTAAATACTTTTGAAATCAACGACTTATGCAACACCTATATAGGATGCCTAAAACTATGATCTTACTAATAACCACCTAAATATTAAGTGGACCCTGCAAGGGTCGTGTCTAAACTAACACAAGTGGTATAATACAATTCGCCGCTAGGAAAGGAAAGTAATAGAAGCATAGACCAGAACATTCAAGAGTAGTGTAGAACCATTCAACTCGCTATAAAAAGCGATGTGCGAGAGCGAGTGGATACAGTTTATTTTTGAAAGTGGTTGCATAAAGTTAGTTGTCAATAGTAGTGATTTTAAATTGCCTAAAAAATTAAGAGTGGTGATTAATAAAATGATTAGAAATGAAATCAAGTGTGTTTTTATTTTTACAGGAAATAAGTGGAAGGTAGTAAATAAAGGAAATAAGTTTTATTACGAACCTTGAGTAAAACTTACACAATATAAAGTAAATAATACATTTTTTTATGAATTTTTAAATTCTTTTCCAAATTCATTATCATTAGAAAGACTCCCCGACATTTGGCACCAGTAAATATGAATCCAAAAGTTGAAATGAAATAATGCCACAAAACAAGTTAATGTCATCTAAATGCAATATTCCAAACGAACGGACCGATGTGTACAGTATGCATACGGTCAAAATGGTCACAGGTGCATGTGTTTCATTCATTTTGTTTGTGGCAAATGTACTTCCTAACCAACAATCGAACCTAAACATTTTTAACCACAAAAAAAAAAAAATCGAAGCATCGAGACTTTACCACTTTTTTGTGTAAGGATATTAACTGAATTCTAATTACTAAAAAAAATCACAAGAATCTGTCATTTTTTAAACTTTTCCAATAAAATAAAATTTAAGTTCACTTGGTTATATAAATTAAAAAATTTCATTAGAACATACGAATTTGAAAGAATTGAAATTAGTTAGTAAGCAGATGGGACCATGGACTAATATCCTTGCTTTTTACCGCAAACTGAATTAAAACAAAAAAAGACGAATTAAAATGCGAAAATAATTTTTTTACTTCTTAGAAACTAAAAGTTACTTATACTCAACTGGTATTATATAGGAATTCCCTTCACCCTGTTTTAGCTGCAACCATCATCGAGTAAATATATATATCTAATCTATGTATGTCCAAAGTTTAGATTTCATTTTCTATATTATTCCCTCACAAAAAGAATAAAATAAAAATAAAAGAGGATACCATCACTTGGTAGATATCTTGTATAGGTACAACTCTCTATTTCCATTCTTGAACAAGAAAAACAAAAAAAGAAAAGGGTTTAAAAGTATCTTTTTAAATGTGACAGAAAAGTCAAAAAATAAAGAAAATCCAAGAAGAAAAATCGGAAATGAAATGCAATTTTTCAATTTGAGAAAACCGCTGGATTTTCACATTTTTTACAAAAAGCAAAACGCGAGCCAACAACTGAAATAGTATACATATATATTCTATTGACATGCCATTAAATATCCCTCGACTGGGAGCATGCAAGTTGCAACCGCGCGGAATTAATTTCGAAAAGAAGTTTCCGTCAGTATAAATGTATGTAAGTATATCTAGAGTGAAAAAAAGGAATAAGAGAAAAAAAAATAAATCATTGGAAAACAAAATATCTCTCATCCTTACGGGAGACTGAAGCTTCATTCGAAGGACACTGAGTATATCGAACGACCGACCGACCGACCCACAACTCTGTGCGTTGTTGCGGCTTCGATTTCCCGTGTCGTTAAGAGAACGAGGTTTCACGCGGGGAAGGAATCAGAATTCTACGACTTAATCATTTCACTTTGCAAAAGTAGAAAGCAATTTCCATCAGATGACATTTGCCGGAGACATTTCAATATTCCATGTTAAAGTGCAACGATAAGACTTCCCTTGCATAAAAACTCACCGGGGAAGTTTTAATGTTCGAAAAGAACGTACCTGTCATTGTGTAAGTATAAGTAATATTGTGTTGATGCTTATTCTATTTTTATTTTATCTGACAGAGGTAATAGAATAAACAGTTTTAAATGCAGATGCATATTTAGGTACCTACTGCACTGAATATTGCACAAACAAGTTTATAAATTCTTTTAAAGATTACTTAAGATTATTATAAGCACTGGTCAACACAATTTCGGTTCCTAGATATAGGTACTTTTTTAAGGTTTTTTTTCTTCAACGAAAGTTTGGTTAAACTCGTCGTTTTCAGTGGTAAACTGAATAATAAACATTTCTGCATCCAGCTAACAGTAAATGCGTCTGCTACTTAGAAAAATAACCATGTCAGCGGTAAACTGAATAATAAACTGAAAAATAACCATGTTGGTGGTAATTTGAAGAATAAAAAAGTGTGCACCCAGCTTAACAGAATACATCTATTGTGTACCTAGAAGAATTACCCAGCATTCGTTCTCCACCTCTAGCAAAAGCTGAGAATAAAGGTATAACCATAATAGTCGGAAAGCAACGTGTGTGGTCGTACAAAACCAAAAGAATACAAAAAATCATATGACGTGCGCATCATGATTGAGGTTTGCTTCGTTTCGTCCAGTTTTCGTTCAATTTTGCTTTAGGAATTGAAGAACGCTCACTGACCGCTACATGCGTGAAGTGAACTCATAGAGCTTTCTGCAAATTGATGTACATATAGGCTATGCGTGTGTTTAGGAAAATGAGATGTCGGAGATCTCAGCAATCTCAGTTACATGAACAGGATTCCTCATCAAAATTTCCCAGTTTTGCTGTCAGAACTCTGAGGAAAAAAAATCTTGGATTTGCTTGCTCACTTTTTGAGTTAGAAAAATCTCTGAGATCTCATTTTTCTAAACATTCTCATATACGTTTCACCCTCCAAAATCCAAAAGTTCATAAAGAAGTGGATCAATATTCCCTAATCTTAGAAAGGAAATGGGTCCAGAAGTTTATTTGAAATACCCTAAGTGAGGAGTTGCATGTGTGGTACAGAGGACCCAAAAAGAGAGTTAAAATCCTTGGAACCTGCGAATGGGGACACCCGATGTACTGGTTGTCCAAGAAAACGCGTCGGAGATATCAGCCTAAAGCGGTTATCTGGGATTTAAGCAAAAAAAATATTATTTCCTAATGAACTCTTAAAACGCATCATAAGCTTAAAAAAAGCAGACTTAATGTTAAAAGTTAAACTAAATACTTTTGAAATCATTAAAGTAGGTCAGAAATCCCCTAATCGATGAGTCAGAAGTTCACAAGAACTTCCGTAGGTCTTCTACCCAAGGTGGGTTAAAAATCTAAAACAGATTTGTGGACTTTTAACCCGCTTAGGTGAGTTTAAAATCTTTATTATGGACTTATGAGTTATGACACTGCTCGGTTGTATGTGTGTTGTATATATACATTATATGGGTGGAATGTTATTTAGCCAGGGTTCGGTGTGACGAAGCACAAAATGAAATAAATAACCTAGGGTTCGGTGGTGTACGTTGTGGTAAAAAAATATTATAATTGCGATAGGAGCAAATCAACCCAGGGTTCGGTGCAGTAATTTAAATTAGGGTTCGGTACAGAGCATATACAATAACTATTTATTTGTATGATACGATTGGCTCTGCACGCAATGCTGGTCTTCTGTGGAAGTGAAAGGTATGCAATCCTTCTTTACAAGATTTTTTTTTTAGTGCATTTACTAACAATATTTGAAGAGTGTAATTTTTTTTTTCTCAATCAAATCTTTTGTTGAAATAACTTAGGTATTTAGCTGGAGCTTCATTTTTTGTCGATCTACGATTTTATATTGCCTAAAATATTTTATTTTGAATTACAAAAGAGATTTTTTAATTTGATCACCAATATTTCACTAACAAATGATACCATCATAGAAAATTTAAGGTCAATTTTAGAAACTTGAATAAGTTTCCTACAATACGGTTCCAAACAATAACGATTAATTTTGTTTGACCTTTCGCCGTAAGTTAAAAAAAAAAAAACAGTAGGTACAAACAAAAAATTGTAGTACCTAAATCTTGACTTATAAACCACCAATATTGTATTATATTGTAATAAAGCGAAACAGCATAATTTATGTCGTTTCTCTGAAATATAACTTTCCAAATAAGAAACTTGCAAGTAAGTTATTTTTTGTAAAAACCTGTTATATTTTTATACGTTCGTTTGTTCAAACAAATCATAACTATTTAAATTATAGTAAAATAATTTTTTTTTTTTGCGAATCATTTGAGGAAATTGGAGTATATTGGACAAATTGTATAAAGCTATTTCATTGATATATGTTGTACATACATATTTGCAAAAATTAAAATTAAATATAAATGTTAATTAATTGAAATGAAACTTTACTGACATGCTATTCATTTTTGTGTTTTGACTTCTTTGAAAATTGCATCAACCGAACAATTACGGTAATGGAGAAAGGGTATTCTATTAATTATTCTTCTATTAATACCTACCTCAGTTGAACCTGTCAATCAATTCTCTTAAAATATGTACAAAAAACCCAAACCAATTTTCCACCTACTCACTTCAACTTTTTTTTTTTTATTCTTTCACATTTGAAAATATTTTGTTTTCACATTATTCTTTCTCTATCACGGTTGTGTAGGTTTTGTATACAAGTATGTATGTTGATGGTATCTCTTGGATTTGGTTGCTGATGTATACCGTTTTCAGCACTTCATTCATACATACGTAGGTAAAATTTGTATGGCACTGCGATTTATGCGATTGAATATAGGCAGATAAAAGGGATGCTCAATCAGCATGAATTATGCAAAAAGCCTTGCCACGATTGATGTGGTACAATTTCGGGTTTTGAACTTTCACCTCTATCTATAAAGAACGTGAAGTATTAGGTATTCGTATATCTAACTATATATACAATGTTTATATATATCTATAGCAATATACCTTGATGTACCTACCTACCTATATTTGGCATTTTTTGGTTCACAAAAATCAGAGACACCCAACAAGAAACTCCCGATGATGGAGGCGAAGTCATCAATAAAAAAAAAGTTCTTAAGCCATTACCATGGGTTTTTTTTTTTTTTTATTTTCGGTATTGAACATTTCGAAATTTTAATTTGCATAAGGGGTATAGAGGTGTATAGGAAGAGAAAGAGTGAGAATCTGAATGATGAAGCTTTGGCAATCGCAATTAAGGACGCTATACAGATGCAAAAAGATTCGTTTTTTTTTTCTTTCTATTTCGTCGTGAAATAATTTAAAAGTCAATTTAATTTCAAACCGCTACTCCTATACCCTGTGCCCATAAAAAACCTTTTTGTGATTTTTCAAGTAATATCTCATTCGGAAGTTTCGTTAAAAATTAACAAATCTATATACAAAATCTATATACAAAAAATATCTCAACGAAAAGGGAGGAAGGTTGTTCATTAATTGGCATTTGAATTTGACAACCATTGTAAACATGAAAGTATTTAATTCTAATTAGCAATGGCAATGAACGGTGAAGAAAAAAACCGTTTGGAGATATTGTTTCTTTCGGTTTGCAAATAAATGTATTCCCTTTATTTTATTTTTAAACATTCATTTATTTTCAGAAATCAAAACTCTTCCTACTTATTTTTCAACTTTGAATCGCTTTAGTATTTTTATCTTGTTTGAGTAGTTGACGAATTTCATAGAAACTTTGACCAAGGTGCTCATATTATAGGTATGGTTTCAAGTTACTCTTAGAACCCAAACAAGATATGACCTGGAACACATCCATACATTTATTACCTAAAACCCTTAAATATGCCATACCTTATTTAACTCGAAATAGCATGTTTTCATGGTATGATTCCAGAATGGGATATTCTTGTCTTGACGAAAAACTTTTCTTAGTTTAAATCGTATGCAATACCCCTAAGGTATCGAAAGATTGGCGGTTTGAAAAATGGACTTTAACACATATTTTTTCCCTCTAAGAATCTTAACACTTCTTACTTTCATTGGTGATTCTGATCGTGATCGATAATTGTTATAGGAAACTCAACGGATAGCGTGTTTTAATAGAAATTGATAAAATATCTTTTTTCTTACTGGAAGGAGGTTAATTGCTCTGTAATAACTTTTTTTGTTCAGAGAATTTTCCAATTTTTGACAAATTTTGTTAATTTTATTATAAGCTTAATACAAATAGGACTTAAAACTAAATACAATTAGAGAATTCATGCAACGTCGTAAAACACTAGATAAGTTTATTTTTTGGATAAGTTTATCTTTCGGTAAATGAACTGTCAAATTTTGTATGGAAAATGGTTTACGCAAATTGGATAAAATTATCTAAGGATTTTGCTGCGGAAACTTATAGTTACAAATTTATTTGGATAAACTTATACAAACGTCATTGTGACTTTTAGAATAAAAACGTGTTCAGCTATATGATGTCTACATTTTCTTATTATTATTGATCAGCATTGTTTATTTACTACACAAATCCATATAAAGGGCTATATGGATAAACAAAAGTAAATGCTTTCCGAATTGTCATCGAAGTGAAAGGAACTATTTATTTTAATGATTCCTCTTTCACCAATTTTCATTGGAGCTGAGCTCGGGATAACTTTTACTAACGAAAACGAAAGTGAACTAAACTGGGCGCACCATATGATTTTTCTTGTATTCGCTCATTCTCGTTCGATCACTGCCGTGGGTTTGTGACTTTTACAGTTTGACATTTAACCCCGAAATCGGTTTTTCATCTAATTCCAGTCGGGCTTAAAAAAAAAGTGACTTCTGGTAGATCTTACATTTTTTCCGTTCTGAGACATTCGGCTTTGATTTCAAGTTGCTTTGGTTATCCATTTACAAATAACTTCGAAATTTGAACACGCTTATTTGTATACTTACATAATTATATTAAAAATTATTTGACGTTTAAGGAACAGCTGATTCAATTACACAGCATTTAACCAAATGAATTAAAAAGGGCGTTCATGCAAGCTTTCATTATACACAATTTGTAAACTTACGACGATGTTGCATGAATACTAGGACTAGGAGAAGGATTATTTAAGGATAGCTTACTTTAAAGCGGGCTTACTTATGTTGGGGTTGAAGGTATTTAAGTTGTTAGCCATACGTTGCATTCGAGTCATAGGTTCGTTAAGGCCATAATCGGTATGGTTGAGAGTTATAATTCACTAGGCCCTGGTTCTAAATAAGATGTCGCGCCGACCAAGTTATTTATTTTTGTATTTGAAAAATATAATGCAACATCAAAAAATTTAAATAAATTTTATTTATTATTTTTCTTTCAATGTTACAACAAAAATTTTGAGTGCCGGGACTCACGGTTAAGATGTGTAAACATTAAATTAAAAATTGAAGTGCTGGTTTTGGATTGCAGAACACAGAAGCGAATTGCGAACTGTCAACCAATTTTCAACTCAAACTGAACTCGACATTTCGATTTAATTTGAGCTACGAAGGAACGTATCCATTCAATATATGTATATCAACGTATCGTAACGTGTAACAGCACAACGTAATGTGCTACATAGATGTTTACACATAAAAAAAAAAAAAACAAATAAAAAGAAAGGACAATTCAATTAAATATTACTTATTTATTATTATAACTATCAGAAAACAACTTTATCCACCCCTAATATATTTAAATAAAAACAGTTAAAGTTTTCCAAAAGAAACACAAATAATGGTCCCTCAAATCCTCTATGTGTTTAATTAAAACCGTTAAAACTGATATACAGAGAGTTCAACAGACATTTTCGTAAAACTTTTACGGAGAATTAGAATATTTTTTAATTTGAACTTTCAATTAAATTCTTTCTTATTATGTAAGTATGTTTTTCATACGAACTTCTGTTATGGATTCCTTATTTTCATAGTAAAATATGTAAATAGAAAAAGTTCCAAATATTTTATTTAAAGAAAGAACTCTGGTGGTCCTATTGTTTCTTTAAAAAAAAAAAAAAATATCCTAGAATACGTACAATAATTATTGCAGAACTCCTCACTGTTTAAGCAAAGGTCCTCCGATAAACAAACATTATTCTTGCTCCCTGTTATCTTTAGTTTTGCATCGTGTTTGATTTTGTTTGCCATATCTTTCCGTTTTTGTATGCAACACAAGAATAACTAGTTTTTTTTTTTTTTTTTTTTGATAAAAGTTAGTCCAAGTCCGAGGTAGTGGATTGCGTTGTAAAAATGAACATAAACGACAAAACTAAAAGAAAAACAGTGTAAGAAAATATCTCAGACAAAAAAAAAAACTTAAAAAAAGACCGACACTAACTACAATAATAAAAAATGAAAAAAATTAAACTACAAGGATGCGTTTTTCGAATAATTTCAGTGCTGCCATTTATTGTGATCATTTTAACGAAAACGATTTATTTTTTAAGGCTTCGTGATTTGATGATAATTTTATTCACTAGCACCAGGATCGATCAGTTTGATACAAAAAATCAATTAAAATAAAATTAAAAAAAAAAATAATTAAATTTAAATACAACAAAACAAAATTAATTGAATATGTTGTTACTATCACTATTTCCCAAATGTATATTTACATATCCTTAAAAATGTTGGAAAATTTTTGAAGAAAAGATTTTTTAAAATTTTTCTTTGACCAATATAATTTTAATGTGCTCATAATTTTGTTAAAGTGGCATTACTTTGTCATTCTCTTCCCGCGTCTGTGAACGAAGTTTAAAAGTGTCAAGTAGACGTTATTTATGCCTCATTTATAAAAATAATCTAAAATTTTCCAGATAAATAAACTTTATTAAATGCTAAAGTACCAAGCGTTGCTATAATAGTCAAAGCTGTACAGTACAGTGTACATGGACACCAGGGCATAGAACGGCGGCAGTGGCGTGGTGCAGGGTAGGGTGATACCTATAGTATAACGAAAGTGCACGTGGAGAAAAAGTTGAATGTACCTAAGAGTAATTCCATGGGAACTACGAAGTCGAAAGAGGTTTGTACATACATATACATATAGCATTAAGGGCAGTAACGATTGAAAGTTCTGCGCTTTTATATGCAGACAATTTTGATCCTTTTAAATTTAGAGGTGGTAATCTTAACGTTGTCGTCGTCGTCTTTGTGAGGATTTCTGTTTTTTTTTTTTTTTCTTTATGTCATATTTTATGAGGCTATTGGGTCCCATGGTTTTGGAATATTCTTCGCAAATGTCAGCGTGCAACTGGAGCAGCATTAGTACTTATGCCCTGTTAATAGTTTCGAAAGTGCTTTGCTACTGGGTAGGGTAGTTTCTTGGTAAGAAGGAAATATTATCTAAAGTGAAGAAAGTTATTAACTGATGTTATTATTTTTATCATACTCTAATAATAAACCATTAAAATTTTTATGACACGGCTGGATTTTGGAGGAGTGCTTTGTTTCGACATCTTAAGCATATTTTTCAAAATATAATACATTTCAGCCACTGATTTTGATTTTAGGAGAGGTGAAAGGAAGGCACTATCTTCAACAGGTCTTCCCAAATGCTTGGCTATGCGGACGACATCGACATCATCGGCCGCTCCAAGCAAGCTGTACTAGAAGCATTCACAGCTATTGTTGAACAGGCGAAACAAGGTATATGCTATCAACAAACAAAGCCCCATCTGTCCAACGCCTAGGACAAAACGTCACTGTTGGTAGCAGTAATTTCGAGGTAATCAAAGAGGTCACCTACCTCGGAACAAACTATCAATTCCGCGAACGACACCTTAGTGGAAATCCGACAAAGAATAACCCTATACCGAACCGCTTCTACTTCGGTTTGGCCAAACAAATGGGTTCAACAAAGAGTGCACGCTATACAAAACGCTAATTTTACCAGTCCTACTCTATACGACACCGAGTGCTGGACGATATTACTTATCGGGGAATTGATACTGGGCACTTTCGATAGAAAAATTCTTCGGCCCATATTTGGTCCTATATGCGAAGAGGGCAAATGGAGGAGAAGATTCAATCATGAATTGTACGAGCTGTACCAAGATGTGAATGTAGTCAAGAGGGCCAAAAAACGTCGACTTCACTGGCTCGGCCATATTCTCAAAAATCGATTCGTTTATTACATGTACAAAATTTAATCAGTATCGTTAAGGCCGTTTTTGAATAAATGTTTTTCCTTTAGGAAAAGACAAATTTTTAAAAACTTAAGGGTACAATTTTTACGAATTGTTTGAATCAAAATTCTGGATAATATTCTAGATGAAGTTTCGGTTCAAAGGAAAATTTTACTGTGGTACATAAGGTGCAGTGTAATAACGGAAATAAAGCACGAGAGTCTTATTTTCCAAAATAAAGGAAATACTATCCACGGCCTTCTTTTCCCTTTTGAAGAGGAAACAAAAGTTCTGGGCTTTACTTCCGTTTTCTTATAGGTTTCAATTCAAAGAATTTATTCATCAACTAAGCAACTTTGGATTTTTCAACAGTTTTATTAGATAACATTATCTTGGGTCTGGGTGGGACGCTACGCGGGTTCCAAGTATTTCAAATCCCTCTTTAGGTCCTCTTTCTGTGTCACGCAACTCCGTTGCTCCGCTTAGGGTATGTTCAGTCGTCAGGCAGCCGCCAGTGTTAACAGTTTTCTTGGCCAACAGTTTTCTTTGCCAACAATAGGTATAAAGTTTAAGTATAGTAAATAATTATAAATTATCGAATCACACTTTAAGTCTGGGTCTTAATGCAATTTCAGGAAGGCAATAACTCCCGCGGTTCTTAATGTTTTTTGTGGTGGAAGGGAAAAAAAAAAGCACGCAGGTTTTATTTCCTTTTATTTGGAAATAGAAACCACGGGCTTTATTTTCGCGGGTTTTATTGCACTGCACCTTACATAAAGTGTATTTGATTTGATTTTTAAATATTTATTTTGTTTTGATTAAACAAACAAATTCCGCAGCGGGATTTTAACTTTTTTGGTATTATTAATTTTTATTTTCGGGATTTTGAGCTTTTGAAATTTGAAAATTATGGGTTTTCCAGATATTAGATCGTCTGGATTTTGGATTTTCATCATTTTTATTTTTCTAGGTTTCAAGATTTCATCCGACTAATTAACGGTCGTTAAGTGCAACTCAGCGATATATCGGTCTTGAAGTAAAAACACTCTTATCAGTCAATGTTTTTTAATCATCATATTCACAGAACATGCTATTTTGTAGAAATTTTTTGTCAAAATAAAAGTATGTAAATGGTGACGAAATATTATATTAAAATAATTGATAAATTTGTGTTCTTCATTTTATTTCTACAATGCACCACATTGTAAATAAAAACATAAAAATACAAAAAATAGTTAATTTAGTCATAAAAATTAAAAAAAAAAAAATCTCACAAATAAAAAATGTTGTATGCACTTCCTCCTAAATATCAACACAAATTTAAAAGAAAAAAAGCCAAACAAAAAATCCGACTTAAACACCCGGATGGAGATAGTATAGGTATTATCAAAAAGCCCATATTTACGATTATAATTCTTCTCACCCCGCAAGCATCAATATATATGCCTTGCCTGCAGGTTCAGTGATTTTACAAAATGTTTCACGGACCACAAAATATAATTCAAAATGAATTCTGTTTGTGGCGACAACGTCAAGTCCTTATCCACAACCTTAGGGCCCGACAAACAGATGATAGCAACTTCATCGGTAAAGGTACGTACCAATTTTTAAAGCAAAAAAAAAAAAAAAAAATTGAAACTCTTTATCATAAAAAATCCTCCAACAGGATGTACAGCGGATTTGACAGACAATATTTGTCGTTGAAAATCCATATAAGGAGAATTTCTATCGATGTCATTCTATGGAAATATTAAAAAATGTTAGTTTTGATATTGCGGGAATATAAATAGAAATTTTTTCTGGCTGCATCACTATTTTTAATAAAGTAGCTTAATAGTAAATCTTATCATCACAATAGTAAATTTTTATTTTTTTTAAAGCATCTCAAATGGTTCAGTGTGTACCTGGCCTGGGGTGAAAATAGTGAATAACTTTTTATGTCTAAAAATGTATTCCGGCCGTTGGGTAAACTAAAAAAGTGAACCTTACGTGTCACGACGGAACGCATTACGTTGTATTTGGGTACGTTATTATTTTCATCAGAAAATCAAAATCTTAAAAAAAAACTAAAAAATTTGCTTCTTACATTTTTACAAAAATTCACAAGTTCGTTTGAACATACAAACTTATTAATTATTAATTAATGAATTCTAATTCATAAGTTTATCGACACTATTTAAAATTTAACACACGTTATTATTTTTTTTTTTTTTTCAAAACAACAACAGCTGCTGAAATACCACTTCCTTAAATTGCGTAAAGTAAATCGTTGGCGTGATATGTATTGTGTATATGCAATAGTTAAACGTAGGTATGTATGTGTGAGTTATTGTAAACCAAATAAAAGCCGATAGCGACGGAATTCAATGAGAATGACAAAAGGATATTGTAGGTGGTAGATATATGTTGTGTTCCATTTTTACGGATTTTTAAATCTGAGATTATTTTTTTGTTTATCACCAAGGTGGCAATCTGAAGTGACACATAAGGGGAATCAACATCAATTTAGATGCCTTACCCGAACCCAGGAGCGATATTCGCTATTAAATTGCAGCATTTTGTTGGGAGAGAACGAACGAACCAACGCGACGACGACTATATACGACGATGACTTTATACTACACATCGAACATTGCGATTGTGTATCGTAAATTTATTGTTAACTATTCAACTGCAGGCTATTTTTACAGTCACTATCAATGTTGTACTTTTGTATTGGTGCAGGATCTATTGAACTTTATTTTTATCTGTAGGTGTAAAACTAAAATCAATGTGCAGGAGTCTTAATAAAATAGAAGGTGATTTCTCTTGTTCAAGATTTCAAATTAAAATTATAAAGTTTATTTAAAAAAAATTTATTTCACAAAGGCATCAGGTAGTTAAGTTCCTAACATTCTTTTAATTTTCAATGATTCAATACATTCATATAAGTTCATTCACATCGTCGTGTTTCCACTTGCTGCAACATAAAGGAACATTTTTTTTTTTTGTTATTAAATGACTACATAATTATTATTTTTTATAAAGAAAAAAAAAACTAATTTACAATAATATTTAATAAGACCTTTCGGAATAGTGAAATTACTTTAAAAAAAAGACTTCGATGTCGTCAATTTAGCGTATAAATCTATCGAGACTCAAGCACATCTTTTAAGCAACATGAAGATAAAGACAGAGAAAAAAAATTCATAAAAATGTTGACATTAATATTCAAAAATGAAAATCATCACGCCATCTGTCTACTTTTTCTTATTTTTTTTTTTTTGTATTGAATCAATAATTCAACAAGTTGAATTAAATAGTGCCAAGTCCCCTACTTGGTCAAGGTGACAAGATCTATCCTCATCTTCAATAAAAAGATGACAGCCACAAAATTCCCCCACAAGTTTTTTTTTCATTTTAAAACCAAAAATAACGGTACCTGTCGTAATAATTTTTTTACCAAATTTGAAAATTTTTTTTTGTCGAAAACGTGCCCACAACTTATTTTAAAAAAAATTCAGTAATTTTTTTTTTTTAACAAAAAGACTACCATTTTATAAAAATATTGGGAAAACGGTTATAAAATGGAACAATTTTTTTTGATTTTCTATTTTTTTAAAAACGGCTCAACTGATTTTAACCAATTTTTTTTTTTAATTCGATAAGTATTTTGAAAATGTGTAGATGATTTTCTTCGAAATTAATTTTTTAAACTCCGCATTAATAAATATTTAAAAAAAACTGGCGTATTTTTTTCTTAAAAATGCAACATTGAAATTAAAAAAATGCAAATCATTGTCTGATCGCACATAAGAGCAAGTTCGTGTGACGCAGTCGTGCACTTTATTTAAAAATTCAAAATTCTATACGAGAGGACAAATCGCTTAGTTTTTCAAAAAGTTATCAAAAATTTCTTAGGTCACAAGAGAACTTTTCCTCTTTAAAGAGTACCTACGCCTGGTCAGCCTATACTTAGCTGATGTATTTCAGAATTTGTATTAATAAAAAAAACCTGCGTATAAAAAATATTTTCGATATTATTTGAAATGAGGGGCGGGATTAAGCCCTTAGTCCCTTTTCCTGCTTACGCAACCCCAAAATACAAATTTGAACTTAATAAATATAGTTTTTTCTAACTCCACATGGACTAAAAGCTTCAACCTAACCATCAAACAATTGAAAACAGAATTGAGAATACCAAACAAAAAATATTAAATGTCAGCATCTTCCTTCTTTTTCACACCACACTAATAAAAAAAAGACGATACATAAAAATGTATTGAAACATATACCTACACAAGAGCCAAACCAAATGCATGAAGAAGAACCATTTATCCTGCGAATGCATTCATTCTAGATAGCAACATTTGAAAGGATTTTCATAACGGTAACGTAACGTTCCATGAACATTGCGATCCAAGTGATGACTTGAAATGGGGGTAGTGGTATCCAGTTTGCATTCCCATAGTTGACTATATACACGGTGCGGCGGCGGCTGTGAGGACGAAAGGAAAAATTGATTTCACCTTACCTTGTCGCTATATATGGGATTTAATCTGGCGTCACTCAATGCGACAGTCGTTACACCATATTGACTTATACTTTATATACCAACACTACATACCTCACATAATCCTTGAATGATGATTGACTTCGAATAGCTTCGTTCGGATAGAATTTCATTCGATTGATTCAAAAGAAATCGGATTTTTCGTGGCTTTCGAGCAGCATTTTAATCATTTTCTGACATGCAAAATGGTTTTGGAATTTTGATAGATACCTAAGAACTTGAAACCTTGGAAATAAAATGAAGTAGGTATTATTTGCATACTTCGTTAAATTTGGAAAAAAAAAACATATATCATGCACGTTGAGATTAAGGTAATACGTTGAAGAAAAAAGTGGGAATATTTTGTTTTCTCTTTCCATTTTCAATACCGAGTTTAAAAAAAAATCATCTACTCATTTTCAAAATATCGAATTTTCAAAAAATAGTTTTAAATTAAAAAAAAAAAAATCCAAAAGTTGTTTTTTTTTTAAATTTTGAAATTCAATATTATTTAAACTTGTTAGAAGCATCAGTTCAACAGATAATAAGATAGTCGATAGTAAGAGATACCATTTATAAACGATAGACACCTTTTTTCTAATAATATGGTAGATCGTTTTGATAGTAGATAACACAAAAATTTTAATCAAAATCGTTTGAGCAGTTTTTGAAAAAAATGATATTTTCATACCGATTTTTAAACACTTGTATATAGGAAGTATACCGTTGTTTTTGGTCATAAGAATAATTTTTATTTAAATGCTGCTAGATAATGTTAAAAAACTGCTAAATGCTAAGTTTAATAAAAATCAATGAAGTCGTTTTCGAATTACATATTAAGTTTTCAAAAAAAAATGTTGAAACTTTTTTAAAAATCCAAAACTAATTTTTTTTTTAAATTTTGGAATACAATACTTTAAAGCTTTTTGAAATACTTTCTATAAAAAGGCTGGTCAATTGAGCTGCTGTTGAGAAAATCGAAAATCAAGAAATGGTACTATTTTTCTGAATTTTTTTGTAAAAAAATTAATGATTTTTTTATTTAAAGGTATGGGCACCTTTTTTAGAAAAATGTGATTTTTATTATTTGTTTTTATGGCAGGTTATTTTTGATGCCTAAAAAATGAAAAAAAAAAAAACGTGTGGGGGAATGTCCAAAAAGCGCTATGCATCAAGTTAAAAGATAATCGACCCACCCGTATATGCTGCAGCTTAAAGGACAGACAGACGGACAGACAGAATTGAGGGACCCACTTCTTTCGACTTCGCTATCATCGTAATGTCAAAATCTTGAGTTAAATTTTTTTACGAAGTAAAAATCGGAAGTAAAAAGAATGTTAGCAACAACAGTCTCTATAATAGATGCGTATAACGTGGGGAAAATAAAGAAAATTAAAAAAACTTATTCTGTTTATAGGTAGAGCGACTGAAACGCAATTTCGGAGTTGAGGTCACTTGAACTTTTATTTGAGTTAAGCATTTTAAATTATTTTGACCTAAGTTTTTGTTCTAGTACCTAAAGTACGGCATCTCTCACTCACTTCAGGGAGACACAAAAGTTCTCTGCCTATTTTGCTGGCTTCTGAAATTTTTAATTGAAAGATAATCAAAAAATAAAAACAAATATTTTTTTTGAATGACTAGTCAAGTCATACAATACAACAGACATTTAGTTTGAATAATTATAGTTGTAAGTACTATAATATTATTCGAACAAAAGTTCCATTTTTGTAAGTCATATATTGTTTTCATATATTTAAATGTTTATTTTTAATTAAATTTATATTCATATGGAAGCTGACATTCCTCTTCAGAAAACTCATTTTAAGTCTAAAATTAATTTTTCAATGGAAGTCAAAACAAAGCCAACTAAAAAGAAGCCCTCATGACAAAAAGTAATACGACCCATACATCAAATAGACATGGGTATTTATTTCCCTTCCATTTGATGCCTTTCCTTTATACCAAGGAACAGACAAAATACAATCATAGCTCTAGTTCCTTCAATTTAACAAATAAAAGAGCCATTGCAGAGAGTCAGTTAAACAATCCCCATCATATATCCATTGATTTCCTTTTGCCATTCAAGTATAATGTATCCTGAAACAGAATCACCACAAAGTCATTATTTGCTACATAAAGTCAAATCGTTTCAACGACGACGATGAACGACGACGTTGAAGGCTAAATAATGTAAACGTACCTTATACCTAGACATTGAAAACATTGAGAGCTGACAGAGTTTCTTTTCCCTTGTGAATAACTGCTGTCAAAATTTGGAAAGAATAGCACTACCTACCTTTCATTCTTCATCACGTCTTCAGCTTCAGTTAAACGAAGTATAAGTATACGATACGATACGATTCGTAAAATCATTTTTTATGAACTTTTACCCACAGAACACATTTAATGTGAAATTGTCGTTACATGAGAGTTTATTCATCCTTGGGTCTCATATACATTGTTCCAATATCCCTATATATATGAGTTTCCTTTTCTATATATTTACTCACAAAATCCTGTAATATACATAAGTATATTCTTTTCTTACGTGTTTGAGTTAAAATGGTATCATCAAAAAGTACTTCGATCTAAAAAAAAAAAAATTCAATGTCAACAATCAAGCAAAATGTATAAATATTTATTCTTCTACGAATCGTCGTATTCTTTAGAGCAAAAAATATAGTCCTTCATTCGTCCTTCACTAAGCTGTTAATATAATTGCTTTTAGAAATATCTATATGAAATTAAATATAAAAGAAAAAAATATAGCTTTTAACATCACGTTACTTATTTGCACTGGATCTTTTGGTATCGACTTGGTAGGGATGAGAAATTTAAATCTTAACCATTTTATAAAATCTTAATAATGTTTTTGTCATATTTATATACTTCCTGGCTTTTCTGAACCGCTGTGGTTAATTTTGATATTTTAAACATGAAGTTTAAATTTATTAGCAAGTTTCATGACCAAAATGAAATTTTAAAAAATTCCTACGGTTTTTCTTGCACCACATTAAACCACATTAACAAAACAATTTTCATCAGTACCTACCTTGTGTTTTTGTTTACCCGGCTTACTTTGGCCTTTAACTTAAAAATCTTTGGAGCGGTATTTTTTTTTAATTATATCTTATTTGTTAATTTTTTAAAACTTAAGGAACAAAGTTTGTATGCCGTTTTTAGTATTCAGAGTTTAAAAATTAGTTTTGAAAAAAAATCATCTACCCATTTTCGAAATATCGAATTTTCAAAAAATAATTGTGATTTTTTTTTAACCCATTTTTTTTTTGAAAATTGTGATGTGCAATATTATTCAAATATATTTGAATATCTGGTGTAAAAATATTGATCAAAATCGGTTGAACAGATAATGAAATACCTAGTCGAAAACCAAAACATGATTGATTCTATGAGAGATACCATTTTTAATCGATAGATAATTTTTTTTCCAATAATATAGTAGATGGTACTGAAATTAGCTCATATAAAAATTTTAATCAAAATCGTAAGATTCGTTTTTGAGAAAAATAAGATTTTCCATACCGGTTTTATAACATTTGTAATGTACCGTTATTTTTGGCTATAAGAATAATTCGTATTTGATAATAAAAATCGACCAAGTCGTTTTTAAATTATTAAGTTTCCAAAAAAAATTTGAAACATTTTTTTTTTAAGTTAAAAAAAAAAATGAAAACTTTGGTATGCAATAAACTTTTTGAGAAAGTCTGTTGAACCATATTGTACGGCAGGTACCGTTATTTTTGGCCTTAAAAAAAAAAAAGAAAAATAAACGTTTAAAGAAAAAAGATCCACCCGTTTAGGCTACAGCCGAAAGGACAGACAGACAGAGAGACAGACAGAATTGCGAGAACTCCTTTTTTCGACTTCGCTATCATCGTAATGTCAACTTCGTTTAAATCTCGAGTTCGATTTTTCTACGAACTCATAACTTGTCATATAGTACCCACCTAGAATCGCAAGTAAAAATGAGAATCTGTTATCGAAAAAAAACATTCCTAAGACATTATAGAAAACTTGTCCACTTCAAAATCTTCGAGGACCATACCAGAGTCTTCAATATGCAATCAAGTGAAGGCCAAAAATGCGTTATTTGTTTTCGAGATATTTGGGTCGAATTTTTGTTTTTATTTTTTTTTGTGTTTTTAGTTAAACAAAAAAAAAAACTGCCAATTGAATAATTCTACAAACCTTATCAGTTATTGACTACGTCACTGTGTATAAAATAAAATTATTCCGGCTTCGGAACTAGTGTTTGTTTTCAAAATATTCGTTTTTCAACGAATTTTATGATTTTCTTGCAGTTTTTGCTTTGCTTAATTGAATTTTTTTAAAACCCATTAATCAAATATGACATAGTACATTATATAGAATAAAATTAGTCCGAATTTAATAGCATTGTATTAAATTCTTTCTCTGTAGAATAAAATTAACCTGAAATCGGTGGATATTCTTGTACCCGAAAGTTAGATAAAAGTTTATTGAATTTAGTTGAATATCCCTACTGCATGACGTTATTATCTGTGAAATAAAATTTATTTGAATTCAAAACCTTTATTCGTTCTCGAGATACAGTAAACGATATAATGTATCATGAACTTATGAACGTACGAACGTACGTACACACACACATACAGCTCTAAAAACGACGGATGGAGATATGTAAAAATTTTCGATTCGACAAATCGGACCAATTACAATAACTTCCAATAGGTTGTTAAAAATGTCAAACAGGATAAATATAGTAGGTACCTAACCTACATACATAAATGTATGTATTTATATGAAAATAATATTTTCTCAGAGTTCCATAAGATTGCGCTACCTATCATGACATATGCAAAGAAAGGAACATGACGTAATATACCTATACTTTTCAAACAGCGCCGTATCTTTAATCAGCTGCGTAATTTGCCGGAGGAAAAATTTCGCGTATTTAGGTTAGGTTGATTAATACCCATCTCCTTTGATTTTTTTTCCTTCATCTTCTGATAGTAAAGTTTCTGATATGTTTTTCTGTTTGTGTTAGCCTCGGGGTAAGATTCGATAAAAAATCCTTTAAGAGATGAGCGACAGATTATAAAAAAAAAACTTGCATCAAGTTCTAGGTATACCTAGAATACACTGGCGCAGGATGTTAGAAGACAAGTGTGCATTGGTTGGGGTTATATTTACAAATCTGTAAAACCAGTGTAGTATATTTTTTTTATATTAAAATCTTGTCTAGCAATCGATTGCTTTGATGTTCAGAGAGAATTTTAATAAAAAAATCGAAATAAATGTGTTTACATAACAAGAAGAAAAAAAAAAAACAACCTTTTAGATTTATATTGACAAACATTAATGAATATACTATTTCTTTCACATCTTTATAAAAAAAAAAAGAAGGTCTAGCCAAATTAGTTTTCTGTAAATTTTTATTCTGTAAGACCAGAATTCAACAATTTGTAAGGCAAAATTAAATCAACAAAGTACCCCAGTATTTTTATGTACCTATGTAGAAACATTTTTATTAGTAACGAGTTTTTGAAAAAGAAAAAGAAGGTATAGTTGGGAATGGTGTATGTAGCTGTAGCTATCAAAGAACTGTGAAAATTTAAAAAGAAGGAACGCAGTATAGATTTCTAAATTTTGTTGCTGCAGTTTATAGTTTATATAAAAACTAGATGAATCAGATTTTTTTTAAAAGATAGATTTTTATTGACGAATATGAAGAAAATTAAAATTAAAATTACTTCTGTTTAGGTGGAGCGATTGAATGCATCAGCTTAAAAATGCATTTCGTTAAGGGTAGGTTTCCTTTGCGTTTTGATGGTAGTGAGCTGACTAATTGTTACATAACTTTTGTATTTGGAAAGATAATTTGATAAAAAAGGATTTTTTGGATAGATAATAAACATATGCACCTATAATTTTCTTTTAAATTATAAAAATAGTTATTTTACGATTTTTATGAGAAAAAAAGGAGGTATTTTTTTTTGTAAATTTAGACTTACTTTTTATTTCGAGTTGGGCAACTTTGTTTATTAATTTTTTATTTATTTTTTTTTGTTTTAAGACAATATAAACCATGTTTAATATGTTAGGTGTTTTAAAAAATTTATATATATTTTATTTCTCTTAAAAAAAACCTATTAAATTATTGCTATTTTATCCCTTTGTGCGTACGTTTGCAAGTATAACTTCCACAATTTCTATTTGTTTTCAATGAAATAAAATAAAAATAATAAAACGTAACTAGATGCACCTACTGAAATAATTTAAATTAAATTATGATATAAATAACGGGTGCTATGAAAGAAAAATGTAAGAATTAGATTTTTTACAACGGGGAAAACGTCTTCATTTTTCATAATTTTTGGGTATGTACTAATAAGAAGTCTATTATGTTATGAAGCTATTAGGCTTTCAAAAAAAAAAAAAAAATTTTGCACATTAAAAAATTGCAATTTAATGTATCAACATTTGTGATGTCGTTGTGAGGTATTATGAGCCTAGACAACTTTTATTTATTTTAATTATTTTTTTCGTGCATTTTTTGTATTAGATTCAATAATAAAAAACAATAAAACATTCACAGATTTTCCTATTTAAATTTTATAAAAAAGGTCTATTTTGCGTTTTTTAACAAAAAACTCCTTTGGACACGCACACAAAGAAGATTGTAGTTCCTAAGAATTCCACTTCAATATCAACGCCACCACCTTCTCTTTTTTCTCTTTGCTATTTATTTCGCCAATGCGCTCTCATATATTTTTGTGTTGTTTTTTGTTGGCGCATATAGTTTTTCTTCCTCTTTCCCACTCTCAAATACACAACATATAAAAAATAAACCGGTTAGACAATTATTCTTATTTTTTTTTTCTTTGTTAAAGTATTGGGAAGGGGTTATGGAAGAAATGTTTTTGGTTGAATTTCGTGTAGGTTGATAAATGGTGGTGGGTCAGTAAAGTAGAAGGAGGGTGGGAGGATAGTTAACGAGTGTAAAAAAGTATACCTATCGCACATGCGCTCTCATATCCATACTTGATCTCTCATCGGAAATATAAACAGGTTTTATACTATTGTTGTTGGGCATACGCTGATGTTTTTTTGTCAGCTAGCTGCTAGCTCTATTTTGTAGTAGGTCAAGAAACATGATTTGAATAATCATAGTCGGTTCGTTGCAAATATTTTTTTTTTTTTAATTTTGGGTAGGTTTGGAGTATTCTCAGGAATATTTTGGGAGGGATGGCAGTCAAGTAGTACATTATATATTATATTTTATAGTTATACTTTATACTTTATCGCATATGTATTCTAATATATTTTTTTGCAACTTCCATCTCCAGAACTCGTGATCAAAATATCGTCGTAAAAAAAAAGGATATGTATGAATCTGAATTGTTTCAGGTTTTTTATTTCTTTTTTAAATTCTGTTTTTAAAAATTCTGTAAATCAAAAATACTGTATTTCAAAAATAAATAATAATTTTAATTGTCCAATTCGTATTTTTTTTATTTGGATACTGGAAAACGCGCCATATTCTTCAAATGCATAAAAAAGAAAAATTGCAAATTCGCACATATATAGGTATATCTAAATATTCTAGCCTGAACAAATTCAAAAGCAACAACAAATCTGATAAAGAAACAAAAATATGTCATTCTATATTTTATAAGTGTGCCTCTGCGTGTGCGTTCTCCTTGCATATCCCCTCATGTTTTTACCCGTTATTTACACAAGCTGCTTATTCTTGCAGTAGGTACATAGGTACACATAAATATGTCTATTGCATTCCGATTTCCGACACTGTGGCTTTTGCTTGTGCGTTACTCTCTCTCTGAGTGGCTCTGCTCTTTTCTCTGCTATGACGATGACGACTGGTTTGGTTTGATCATTGTAGATAATAAAGAGAATTATATTTGTTCACCCACACATTCAAATGCATTTACATGAGTTCTGAGTTCGCTTCTCAAGGGAACCTAGTACCCTTAAGGTACCTATACTGATGAACTCATACTGTCGTATCAGGTCGAAACGCATTTTGGAGCATTGATGTCACTTGAAATTTTAATTGAGGTATAAATTTACTATTTTTAATAAACCAATGCATTCAATGCTTAGAACAAGACAAAAAAGATACCTCAGCTAACAATAAAAAGGTTTGATACTGACATTTCTACATGAAGTCAGAATTAGTTCAAACCACGTTTTGAAATATTTAAACAGAGATTAAAAACATTAAACGGTGGGAAGTATATGAATACAGCAAAGTAAATGCTTTAAACTTATTTTTTTTGCAGAATGAAGGTTTTAATTTGATTTATAAAAAAATTGGTTCATAATTCTAGTTACATAGCACCTGCTCATATTTATTATTATTTTTAACGAGTAGCTATCTACCTGGTTTGAGCAATAGCTCGGTTTTGGTAAAATTTTCATCGTATTTGAAGTATTTCCTATTGTTGACTATTTTTACCATATTGATTAATTGAGTGCTTATAATGAGCTCTCTTGTTCCAAGTTAGATTTCCACACCCCAGTGGGCCATTGGGAAATTTTTAAAAAATTAATGGTGAATAATCTGCTTTTGTTGAGGACAGGATGTTGCACCGCCACTTTTGTGCCGAATCCCACGAGAAATTTGACATGGGCATGTCATTGACGGTAGGTATATGGAGTGTTTGAAGTTAGCCCCCCCTTTTTTGGAATTTGATATTTTTGAAAGTTGTTCCAGATTGTTCTAGTTGTTCTGAACATTGTTCCAAGTTTTTGCAACTCTGTGTTCACAATTTTAAAAATTATGAAAAAAATTCGAAATAATTCTTTTCTTTCGTTATAAAAATTTCATATAAAAATATAAATATTTTAAGGTTTAAGTTTAATATAACAAAAACGAATATAGCACTTTTTTTGCTCCCTAGTGGTCCCCTTTCAAAATTTTTAAAAATTAAATAGATACTTGATGAAGATTTCCTTAGAGTTTATCTAAACGACAATTCCAAAAATAGGGGTGCTAAATTTCTCACACTCAGTTATATGCCACTTTCTCGTTGAAAATTCAAGACCGAAATCACTAATTTGTTGGAAATTGCTTGTTAACCATCTGGAGGAGGTACACTAACATCGAATGATATAAATTTTGAAATAGTTGACATTTGTATTTATCTTTTTCATTACGTATTTGTATAATTGTAGTCATTTAGTTGGACGTGAATCTGTATATATAATAATTTTAATAACATTCTTGGGCAAATAGTTACTTGTTGTAGCTATTTATCTGACACCTATCAAAGGTCGTATTGGTTTACCTGATGGCTTATGTGTTTTTAAGATATGAGTGAATTTATGGGGCGGACATTTAATGTTTAATGATACATCATTTTTTGTTTTCAGGTGGTATTTAGGAAAACTTTATAACGTTCCAGTATAGTTTTTAAATTATCGTTTGCATGCGTGTTTGTTTAGTTATATATAAGTTTTCTATTTATCATTGAATTGCTGGACTTTCTCATTTGATTTTTTGTAATTTTAACAATTGATTTGGTCTTATCTGCTGATACCTAGTGGTACAGTTTTCATCAATTAGTTTCTTCTTTAAATGGTTATGGGTTGTTTTCTGTTAATTATTTATATTTTGAATTATCTATTAATTTCATATTTTTGTTTGAATAAGCCTTTTATTATATTACAAAAACATCATATATAATTTTGTCTTGATGGTTCAGACATCATGACGCATATCTCCAGCATTGATAATTTGGTTTCTTTAGTTACGATAAACTGTCTCAAGGTTAAGACTTAATAATCAAATTTAGACCCTTCTCAATTAATGTTGTTTATTTATTATTTGTAATTTCATAGTGTATTTCATTGATTATATTCTTGGTTAAAATTTGTGTTTGGATTGAATTTGTTTATTTTGATGTATTTTCTTAATTCATAAGATTTTTCTGTCAGTGGTTTTTATTTTAAAAATATTTTTACATAAGTCATTGTTAAGTGTGTATGTCATTTCTCAATGAATTTATGTTTTTCACAATCATACTTTTTATTTTGGCTTGTACATGAGATTCATTGCAAACAAAAAAGAACATTGAAGTGCAAAAAATGTTCTCCTATACTTTCTTACGGTAAATAATATCTCTCTTTATAAATGCTAACCTTTGAAATACTTTTTATTGTCAAATGAAAAAGTCTATTTTTGAGAAAACAAAAATCATAAAAAAACTTATAGTTACTCGCCATCATAACTCTGTATTCTATTTAAAATATTATTACACAAATTTGTAAAACATACAGAGGTATTATTATAAAATATTTATAGCTACTCTTAATAAAAAATGAAAAGAAACAACTTAAAACACGAACAAATAAAATTGTTAAATAGACACTAAATGTCAAGTTTCTTTGTGTAGTTTGTTACAAAATTTAAGACCTAAAACATGCATGTTTGACAACAATCGATCTTTCACCAGTCCATGAAAATTTTGACATTTTACATTCTTCTACATGCATAAATATATATATGTAATGTAATTATTTTCGTGTTATCTAACATTTAAAGAAAAATTCCCACCGGTAATGGCGTCAGCTAATAATCAGCCGAGCACGTCCTATTTTCTTTATTCAAAATTTTGTTCTTCGCTTCCATAAACTATCAAACTCAACAAGAGGTAGCTTTTTGTAATAACATTAGCTAATCTAAAAGACGTAAATATTCAAATGGTGGGCACCCGGGCAATAACTGTCGCCCTGCGATGTCAAATAATAAAATAAGTCATTAACACGAAAGAAATATGTTCCGTTTACTTACTTTATTCGTTTTTCTTATACTTGTACGAGTAAATATACTGAGCAAGCACACTCCCATATTATACATAGTCTTCATTTTCCAAGTGAATTAAACAAAAATGAAGCAAAACTTAACTACAATCAAAATATGAAAAAAAAAAAAAAATAAAAATATTTAAACCCCCACCTTACTCAAGAAAAAATATTTCTAACAAGCACAAGGATTTGATAAGCAGAGCGACATTTAAGAAAGAAGATTAAACCTTCGACTAGGTCGCATGCTTCTGGTGTTATTTGTTTTGTTTTTTAAAAGTCAAAATTTAAGAGAACCATTTCGTTTTTTTTTTTTATTTAAGGAACAAAATATATGGTATTCTAAGAATAACGAGGCAACCCAAAATTTGCAATATTTTCTATGTTTTGTTTGCTGCTTTGCTAAGTGTTTTTATCAAGTTAAAGAAGCAACTATCTTAAAGAAGTTAAAACTTATTGTAATGATTTGTTTATTTCTTATTAATAAGCGATTAATTAATGCTTACTTATTAGTTGTTAAACTAATTTAGTTGTAATGCAATTTTATCGTGTAACGTTTTCTATGTTTTTTTTTTTTTTAATTAAAAACAGAAAACAAAACAGAAAAATATGGAAATCTTGCACAACAAAATTACAAATTAAAATTACTACAACCAATGAACTTCTTATGAACGGAAAATTATGCAATAAATTATTCAGAACAAGAAAAATAAAAAAAAAATAAAAACATAGAAAACATTCCATAACAAAATAGTAGGTTTCCTCGTTATTCCTAGATCAATATCATTGTTAAATAAAATCTCGACAAGTTTTATTCTGCGAATCCATAAATTCCCCTTATAGTATAGCTATGTATATATGTCGCTATATCACAAGTAGAAAGGAAACAAACCGTGGAGCCGTCAACGAATAAATACCGCCCCGCATCCGTATCCGAATACCAAGGCGGCCTTTATGGCCTGCCGTCATGATAGTAGTTGGTATTTGAAGGCTCCTTATTTTTATTATTACAAAGCTGTGTTATTGTGTCAGAATGTGCCTGCTTACATAATTTGATACTTTTTTTCGGGATGGGAGGAGGAGGCGGTAGAGAGCGCTATCTTGGGTGGATTTATGTCTCTATTTTCCGACCATTGTCGCGAGGCATTAATTTTAAAATTATGCTTAAGTTGCGGGTTAGTGAGCTGAAAAACAAAACGACAACGAGGACGCGGTGTGCGGCGGTGAAAATAATATATACACGTCAGTTCCACGCCTATTTTGTAACCCCGCAGACCACCTCTCCACACCCTCACTGCTGTTGTTTCTGGAGAGATTTTATAGATATGTTTTTCCAATAAAACTTCTATACAATTGAGCATGGATTCAATAGAATTAGAAACATGAATGTATAATGTAATGACAAGGCAAAAATTCAGTCTTCTATGGTATGCTTTTTTGTTTTGTAACAAATTAGGTAATAAGAAAATTGCTTTAATAATACTGCGGGGTGCTGGTTGAGAAAGTTTGTAATGATTAAAATGTGAAAACTGAGTCAGTAATTTTATTTTAAAACATTCTTTTTATTTCTTTTGTTAACATATATTTGTACAAAAAACTTGATACGCAGTACAGTTGTAAGAAGTTTAATCGAAATCACTAAAGCCGTTTTCGAGAACAAATTTTTGTATGGCACCTAACCGCCATAAGAATAAAAAAGGAATGAATAGAATCAGAACAGTTCGTTATTTTTTTTGTGTTACCAGATTGAAAGAATGGAGCTTAAGGAAGTGTGATTTTGAAAAGGATATCGAAATATTCTCCAGTCATCTAATCTCGAGACGATCTCATGTGGCCCGCATATTTGTATCGACTCTAATGGGGCTGTCAATTGAACGACACTTTATTCAAGTCATTTAAACTAAACTAGTTGTATAATACGGAAAATTATTAAGTAATAATTCACAATTAAACCTTTTTCGAGAAGGAGTTTGCTTTCTTCATACATATGTATTTTGCAAAAATCCCAAAAAAATCATAGAAAACATTGCACATAAGCGAAATTTAACCTGTCACTATAACTAACAAAAAATTAATTGTGAAGCAATAAAATCATTCAAAATAAAAAATTTCACCGCTTTTTACCGCTTTTTGAGAAAGTGCTCCGTTAACTTGATTTTAATTAAGCAAAAGGCAGAAAAAAACATAGAAAACTTTGAAAGAAAATTTCGACATCATCACAACTAATTAACGACTAATTAACGGTAAATAATTTATTAAACTACTTTTCGGTTCGTGAATGTTGCTTCATAAAATTGAAATCCGTGAAATTTGAAAAAGTTTTGGAAAAAACACAAAATTTCAAAGCTGAAATGGACGCTACCCATACGCAAGGTGAATTTCTATATAGGTATAATTTTAATAAATTTCCCCTTGATAATAATGTATTTAAAAATGAAATTAATAATATCATAGTCAGGGTAGAAAGACATTTTTTATAGACTGCTCAAACGCCTTTTATTTTTTTGCGCCACTCTGTAAAAGTAGAACTTTATTTCATACTTTACCCTAAAGTTCATGAATCTTTGGCCTCATAAATCGGAACTCAAAAATTTAAAATTTTTCAGAAAAGACAAAAATATCTCCCATTTTAGTTAATTTTTAAGTTTCCTTTTTGACTTACGAGGTTTTCTCAGTATTCTCGTCGCCGAATTACCGACATCTAACAAAGAAAACAATAAAGGTGGAATTATGAGCT
Source organism: Epistrophe eligans (assembly GCA_951394125.1). Taxonomy (NCBI): domain Eukaryota; kingdom Metazoa; phylum Arthropoda; class Insecta; order Diptera; family Syrphidae; genus Epistrophe; species Epistrophe eligans. The sequence goes on along the minus strand of OX596028.1, from coordinate 50,942,214 downwards.
TTACTAAATTTATTATTAAGAGTTTTGAGGGAAATTTGATGTGAAACACATTTTTTTTTTTAGGTGGCGTAGGCTGGGAATCGAACCCAAGGTCTTCTGCCTAACAGTCCTTCGCTTTAACCATAACGAAACGGGCTACTTCGATGTCTTCAAAAAAACACTTGATGTGTACAGTCGGTATAGGTATAGAAATACAAAAACAAGAAGTTATTTTATTATTTTTAAACTATTTATTTTTGTTCTTGAAACTCTTGAATTAAAAGTTTAAATTATCTTAACCATTTTTTATGTTTTATGTTTTTTTTTTTAATTTCAACAAACTATGAGTCATTTTCAAGTAATCGACATTGTACTACATTTAAAATCTGCGACGCTACATTTTAAAAAGGTTAGGAGGGGCAACACTGGTGACACTAAAATCTACGGGAAATCAGAGTTTTTATTGAATTTAATTTAAAATCGCATTAAGGGGAATTATAAAGTTTTAATACTTTTCCATTGTTTTATACGACCCTTAGCTTATGAGGGTTGGTTCTTATTATTCTCCGAATTGTCAAGTACATTTGGAAGACTTTGAAGTCGATTGTGTGATACCTTTTTCCATTTTAGCTTTGCAGTTTTGCACCCAAAATAGTTCTAAGATAGTTGTCAGTATTAAACCAATACAGGTATACCTTTTTTGTTGATATCTATTGGAACATTGTTAAAAATTGTATTGCTAAATTTATATGAGTTAATTGAGTTGTATACGCTTACTATACTATATTTCTGTCGCTATAACTAACATAGCAGTATCATCTGCAAAGGTGATCATAAAAAATAAAGTCTTGGTCCTAGGACACTTCCTTGTGGTACACCAGCTTCAATTATCTCATCTGACTCCTTTTGTACTTTGAAGCTCAGTCATTGACGGTTTTAAAATTACAAAGAACTCCCTGGGAATATGCTATACTTTTTTACTTTTAATGACTTTAGCAACATCAGAAACAGAACAAAACATAATTGTTTTTGTTCAAAGGCCCTTTCAACAATATATCTACAACAATCGTCCTATTTTCGAAAACTTTTGCCATAGTTGATACAAGTAATGGGACGTAAAAATCTCGGTCAGTTAAAAAAAAATTTAAACTTACTTATTACTTACATAGGTTCACAACAAACTTTCTTATTTCCATGACATTTCTATAACGTTTAAGTCGTTTTGGTATTAAACGTACCTATATGTCGTATAGGTACTTCAATAAAACTTATAACAAAAGGAACCCCTTTCTACATTCTCTTCAAACTCCCGTCTTATAAGGCTGATGGGAAAAAAAAAATCTGACCATTTAAAATGCAAACTATATTGCAAAAATCACAGAGACTTTCCGTGTGTATAAACAACTAAAAAAACTAAAGATCTGCCTTTGCTTACTGATAATAATAATTATAATTTATAACTCCAGCAATAATTAATTTCCTCTAACATGCGAACGAACCATGAATTATGGCACCATAACAAATAAAAAAAATATGCAAATATTGCATGAGACTTCCCGCAGAGTGCAGTTCTTAAAGAAAAAAGTTAATTTTATTTCTCAAACAGGCTTTCCAGGTTGTGCGATTTAAAGTTAGTAGGATACTTTAATTCTTAGCACAACTTACCTAAAACTTATTTCTTTCATGTTTTAAGTCAATATATAATAAAAATTTAGACTACATAACATATGGCAGATTTAAGGTCAGAAAATGGATTAATAGCATGCACTCATTGTTTTCTTTAGACTTTGAATTTTTGCAAGTAGCTTGCCAAGAAGACTGGGCCTTATATTGTAGCAAGCAGTCATAATTTTGTTTCAGAAACGCATTTATGTTTAACATAGCAGTATCATCTGCAAAGGTGATTATAACAAAAACAGGGTTGGTCCTAGGTCATTTCCTTGTGGTACACCGGCTTGAAGTATCTTATCTTGCTCCAATCGTACTTTAAAACTAAGTCATTGTAACTTTTCAGAATTTCTATGTTATATGCTGCCTGGGATTATGCTACACCTTTTCAATGGCTTCAGCAATAAATTTAATGACTAAAATGAAAATTTAAAAAGTTGAAAGTCCCCGTCCAAAGGTGAAACTAATGTAAAGTTAATTATGAGATTTTTCAAATTAAAGTGCTTTATATGCAAGCAGGAATATGGCAACCCTGACCACAACAACGCACGACCAAGAAACGATATTTTTTAAGTCCCTACTGCAGTGACCATACAAATATCCCTACATACATACACATACATACCTATCGTAATTTTAAGTAACTAGTTCACACGCCAACATGGGCGTTCTCAACTTCCAATCACTATTTCGTGAACCCACAAAACAATATAAAAGTCTTATAATAGAGGAACAAAAAACAAACAAAAACGAAAAGATTTTCAAATTAATCAATAAAAAAATTTAATTGCATTGTATATACTAGATTTAACTTCTTTATGTATTATGACACATCATTTCTCTAATTTACTGCCGCTCGACAATATAACTTTTGGAGGGAATAAATAATAATATTGCAATTCCGTGTAAAACGGAATCTTGACTCCCAACTTCAGAAATTGTTCCGGGGTAGATTAAATGGCGACAATAAAATTCTATTTATTGCACTGAATGCAGCCATTTATTCCCTCTGAAATGTTTATTTTGTTCTTTTTTTTTTTATTGGGATATTCAATTCAAATGACTCAATGCTGGGATAATAAAACCACGTTGTACCAATAAAAATATATATTCGTTGGTGGGCTGAAGCATGGGGCAGGAAAAACAATAAAGTGAACAAGCCGCCATTTATCAAAGGAACGTCAGCACTCTGGGGTTTATGTGTGCAAAAGGTACAAACAAATTCGTTCGCTGAAGGGAGTAACTATTGTTTGTGCAATTTCGTTTATAACCCACTCTTGTTCCAATTCGAAATTGATAAAGTACAGACATAGTATATGGAACCTTACCTACAATGAATCGGCACAATTTGCTTGGTGGGTATTTATAGTAAAGATTGTTTAGAAACGGATATTCAAGTTTTTTGTGGTAAGGATTCGAATTTTTTTTCAGTGTGTAGATACACATGTACATATGTTTGCATGACGTAAACAAAACACAATTTATATTAATGAAAATCAAATGATGCATTACTAACAGCTATTTTTTCCCATGTTTCAGGAAAAATAAACAGGTCTCGCAAAATACTTAGGTCATTTCCGTGACATAACATATCTAAGGCCATGGGAGATAAAAATCACCGTAGGTATATCATTTCCGAAAAATAGCATCCGGTCATTTTCGAAATCATTGCCCTTTGTCGCAGCGTAATAAATCCATATTTTTTTGCGTATTAAAATATCCACTACTTTCGTAAATTGAAATGAGACCATATTGCAATGCAATAATTACGCGCGTTGTCACACTCACAAAAAAAAAACAAGAATTTTTTCAAAAGGCATTGTTCTTGAACAAAACCATTTTTTTCTATTTTCATATCTTATTACTTTTAACGAGATATTCTTGTATATATATTTATATTTATTTGGTTTCTCGAGAACGGCTCAAACGATTCGTAAGAAAATTTTCACAGTTTATTTCTATAAATGAGAAAAAATTTTAAAAATTAAATTAAGTAAGATCCGCCCACTGTCATGCCCTCTTTTCTTATTTCTTAGTTTCTCGGAATCGGTCGGAAACATGTTTATTTCTTGAAAACAGCTGAAATTATTTGAATGAAATTTTCAGAGTTTGTTCTGATGAATGGCCAAAAATTAAAAAAAAATTTTTTAGTAAAATCTGCACACTGCCACTCCCACCTTTATTGTTTTTTTTTTTTACGGAAACGACTCTAACGATTTAGATGAAATTTATAGAGTTTGTTCAAATCAATGAGGAAGGAGGAACCCGCCCACTACCACGCCCACTTTTCCAAGAAAAGTCTAACGGAATTAAATTGCACGATCTCTGTGGCCAGTTCACATCACCTCCACGTGTGGCAAGTATAGCATCGCGCGATAAAACCACATGCCGTTGGGGTCCATATATCATCCAATTCAGGCCAAAAGAAGTTGGTAATCATCGACCTATAGCGCTCTCCATTGACGCTGATGGCCTGGCCAACGTCGGTCGTTCTTAAAGAAATATGGACCGATGACGCCGCCGCCAGCCCACAATCCACACAACTTTTTCGGGATGCATTGAACGCTCTTGGATCTCATGTGGATTGGTTTTGTTTTGTTCCCAATCATCTAGAAATGGGCATCGCTAATGACTATTATTTCTAACTGTTTCAGATCCCATTCAGCGAACAAACGTCATTATATATGGTCGTTGAATTCTGTACGGGTGTAGCCCCAATCATCTCTTGCGTTTTTTCGTTGTAAAGGTATTGATTGGTCGTTTACTGAACTGGTGGACTCACATTTTAACCACCATACTGCGAATAGTCCCTTCGGTAGGACGATTATGGCGACCGTAAAATAGGCGAAGCGCGCGAAATGTTGCCCGAATAAAACACTCATTTTGATAAAATAATTTTATCAGTTGCACGTGTTGTTGAACGCTTTATCTGTTCATGGTGATTTGAATAATTGACAGCCAATTTGACAGATGTAACTTCAAAAATATGGCCGCTATCAACTGTCAATGCTATGGAAGTCCATATTTGAAGTTCCTTTAGTATCAACTATCAAATATATATAAAATATAGTCTATTCGAAGTGTATGTATTTATTTGCATTTTTCTTAATCATATACATATGTTCCAAAAAATTATAATATTATTCTTCATCAGCCGACAACTTAGTTTTCGGTCTTATTACTTTTCATTCGCTATTAATAGAACAAGAACCTATAAATCCACATAAACAGTATAATTAAATGTCACATAACAAAATCCCCATCATCCATTCCAAAATGTTTAACGCCTTTAAATAAACTTTCCACACACCAAACATCACTTCCATCAAACATCACATCGAGCCTTTGTACAAGATTACTGATTAATTGATTACAGTTTCAATCCTTACGTAAAGGAAATAATTTACCCAAGCAAAATTATAACTTACAGTCTGTATAAGGACTCTACAATGGTATTACAAAAGCACGCTTCGGGCTAAACTATTTCTATTTAAATATATAAGACCGCAAGCATGTTATCCTCACCTCCACCATCCCATCCCCAAATTGTTCCAGGTGAGTTTTGCCTTCAGGCGGTGAACGTTTACGGGTGGCACTTAATGGCAGAGGTCACTGCTAAGCTTATACTTCAGTTAACTATTATTTCCTTGGAATTTCTCGGATCATGTTCTCGCCTGATAAAGGCGCATTGTAGTCCTCCAGTTATAACGTTCAGGGTTCTTTTTGTTCTTTCTAGTTTATTACAACAATTTGTTTGACGATAAATTAACCACCACCGCAGTCAGCGCAGTTCCACAATACTGTCAGAAAGTTAACTCTACGAAGTTAACTTATACCTCAGAAGCAGGAGCATATATTGTAGTGTAGTGGAGTGGAGCCTCAAGAGGAGCACCTTCAAACCATAATATCTATAAACTGTAGCGCGTGGTATAGCGCAAGTGGCTGTTTGGATTTATTAATTGTTGGACAAAGTCAACCTCGTGTTATTCTTTAACATAAATCGTTGGTCGCACACGTTGCGTGTCACGCTCGCTCTCTAAAGTACTCACTCGCACGAGAAACGCTGCGACTAAGAAATGGGTAAATTTTTTTGGACTAATGGGCGCGTTTAATAGCAAATTACTGGTTGGTATTTATACCTATTATTAAGGTTTGGAAAAATGGATACATTTGGTCATTGATTTCCGGCATTACCTACTCACACCACAATTGAGATTGGTTAAATATAGTGTGATTGATTGGAAATCGATGCGTTAAGCTATAGAACATAAGCACAATTATTGAAGATTGACAATCACGGCTTAATGACATTTTATACCATAAGAATGGTACTCATGATGGCATTGGAGTTCTAAATATTTAAATTTTTTGAATTAACTAGGGGCCTATTTATCAGATCATATACGAAGAGTATTATTATATATTGTATGATTTTGACTGTCTGAGAGCCTTTTAGTTTAATTACCCTGAATACTTAAAGCTGAGTTCTGAGTGGTCCTGAGAATAATATTTTGATAACTAAACATTTTGGTGTCAAGAAAATATACAGCCAGCTGCCTTAAGGTAAACCCTGACCATCCTGGATGGAGGTTGTGTTCAGGGTTACTACCCAAACCAATTAAAAGCTCTATGTTCGAAAAGACCGACAAGCCTTGGATATGGATAATTCAAGTGTTAACGACCCCAGAAAATGAAACAAGGACAACGAATTTAAGATCTGCGGATGGAATTGTGGAAATAATAAATCGAATTGAATTGAATTAAATTGCGGGCGAATTGGAAGGACAAAGCATTTAGCTCGTCGAAACGGGCAGAACAGCACGACCAATATAGTAGTCCAGACGAAATAGACAACACTGAATAAAGTCCCTGTCAATCCGACACGAGCATAAAATATTATTCAAGATTAAAAAGATAAAATCGGTTTATTGTTGAAGTAGCTTTTTATAAATATTAATTTTGTACAAATTCGCTATTTAAGAGAAATAACTTGCTCTTAGGTGTGATCACACGGTGGCAGTGTTGCCGCTCACAATTTTTTTTTAAAAGATAGTAAAACCAAACGAAATCTTTATAAATAAATCTTGTTTTCGTGTATTTTTTTGTTTTTTTTTTTTTCCTGTTGATGTTCTTGCCGTTCTGTGGTCATCTGCCGCATTATCTATTTTCGTCTTAGGTGTCCGAATTACAAACCTTTTGAAAGAAATTATATGAATACATATGTGTATTTTTAAATACAAAATATGTTTCTCAAAAACTTACCTATCCACTTTAATTTTATATAGTTTTTACAAAAATTGAAACCGACAATCGCGAATAAAATGACAAACAAGACAAGAAAATAACAAAGAGATAGATTTGTGTACGAACTAGGAATTCAAATTTTACCACAAGTGTACACATACATAGAATTAATGAGGGTACTTTGTTATACAGATATAGTGGTGAAATTATGCATACAAGCTTAAAGTGAATAACAGTGTTAATATTCAAAATCGAAAGGTTGAGTTGAATTTTCAAGGGAGAATACCAAACCAAGTGAACGCTTACTCCTTTGTGATGTGGAAAGGTTCAATTGATTGCTGTTAGTAAAGTAACAAAAATATTTATTTCAATGTTGAAAAGATTTATTAACAAAAAAAGAGAACTTATCTTTTTCATGTATTTTTTTTAAAGAAGGGGTAAAAAAGTCGCAAAATTTTAAAAAAGGGCCAAAATAGCAACTTTTTTAAAAGGTATCACGTATCATGGTCGCATGAGGCAAAAAAAGGGGTCTGCGACTAAAGTCGCATAGCGGCAACACTACACGGTGGTTTCAGCATGCATGATATCTACAATTTAAACTGAAAAATAGTTAAACAAAATAATATATAATTAAAAAAAAATTGATAAGACAACTTCTAGAATTGGTTTGACACACCCACGCAATGTATACTATGTGATTTCTTACACAAGTTATCAATTTATGAAAAAAAAAATTTTAAATTGTTGGAGCGGTTTTTTAAAAAATAATTGTTTATATATAAAATTTTGAAAACATTTTTAACAAAAAAAATGTCAAAGCCATTTTTATTTTAAAAATTAATTTTTAAAAAAATCAATTTCACATTTTCGAAAAAAGTATCGAATTTAAAAAAAAAATTATTAACATTTTTTTTTAAATCCAAAATTAGTTTTTTGAAAAATTTTGATGAGCAATTCAAAACTTTCAAATTTATAAGCAGCTCTTTTGTAAAAAAAAATTGATTAAAATCGGTTCAACAGTTTTTTAATCCATAGATCAAATTTTTTCCAAAAATATGATAGATCGTATACTAATATTAGTTACACATACAAATTTTAATCAAAATCTAAGGAGCCGTTTTTGAGAAAAGTGAGATTTTTTTACCAGTTTTAAACACTTGTATCTTTGGTCATAGGAATAATTTTTATTTAAAATCTGCTAGATAATGTAAAAAAAATGCTGGAAGCAAAATTAATAAAAGTCCTTTTTAAATTATTAAGTTCTCGAAAAAAAAAATTCGAAACTTTTTTTTATAATTAAAAAAAAGTCAAATTCAATTTCTAATATTTTCTGCAAAAAAACATACAAAAAAAAACTATTAGGAATGTGGAGGGTGATATGGCAACTGGCGAAGGGTAATATGGCACTCTACTTTTTTTTTTTTTTTTTTTTTGCCATGTTTGTTACATTTGTTATTAATTGAGGTGCATGAGTCATAAGACCAAAAGTGATATATTGTGCACCTAATCCACTTATCCGGTTTTTTGTTAGAGCACAATCCTCGAAACAGCCCACATAAATAGTTTCCTCGTTTCCGGTCCATCTGATTCATCACTTAGTGGATTTTTTCGTTCTCTGACGTAATGACGTCAGCGCCAACTTCTATCTTTTAGCATTTTTAAAGAAAATTAGAAAAGTATTGAAATAATAATTTTTGCTTGACCAATGACCATATGACCTGATTAAACTAAACACGTTTGCTTGCTTATTGTTATTACGATAAGCAAATACAAAAGCACACAAAAAACTGTTTTTTTTTGTTAAAATGAACACCGCTAATACACAAATAACTTTATGCCTTACATAATTATATTAAAATTTTTTTTTCTCTGGCTACAAATAGTAAATTTCAAGGGTTTCTGCGATTTTGACAGGATCCAATGAGTGATTACGTAATACTGAAGCCTGATTCACAATGCGACGAGGAAACGAGACGAGAGCGTGACGTGAGACGCTGTCATCTTTTTTCTCGTTATAAAATCGTTCCCCAATACCAATTCACAATGCGACGATTTTCTTGAAGAGTTTTTTTTTTTTTTTGGCAACGTAAATTCATTCGGTTGTTTGCTTTCAGTGCGGTGTGCAAAAAAAAGATGGAAGTGATTTAAAGAAAAACAATAAGAAAAGGAAATTCATTTAGAAAAAAGAAAAATGAAAAACAATTTGAGAAAAGAAATGTTCGTTTTGTGATCAACAAGGCAAGCCTGGCCTGGACGGTGACTGACGAATGACGATGCGATGCTAGCAGAACTGAAGTATCGGGCAGGGGATAGAATATGGCATTCTCATTTCACCTGCATATAAAATAGACGCAGGTCTTAGATTAGTTCTTCACTTTTGATGTTCTTTCATTTTTTTTTATTGTATTTATTATTTAATTGAATTAATTTAAAATTAGAAGATACCTATTCTTTCCAGTTGAGATGCAGTGGTCTTCTGTGTTTTTGTTTTCTTTCTCTGTCACTAATTTGTCAAATGAAGAAAATCGTCGGTCGTCTCAGTTGCGTCTTTTTATCAATTTTTTGTACTATTGGCATGACGTGACGACGAGAAACGCTTTATTGGTATTTTTACTTTTATTGCTTGAAATTGGTTTGACAACTGCGACGTGTTCACGTCAAGCATGAATGATACTTTGATCTCTTTGTTTAAAAAAAAATTCATTAAGTGGAAGATATTGAAAGGGATGGCACCCAATATCTTCCACTTCACCTCTGGTGCAATATCGCCCAACTTAACCCCATTTTTTATTCACCTCATTCATATTTTTGCCACAGTATATAGTCTGATCGGTTCTTAAGCCAATGTGAGTATCTGCAAGTCGAGACAGTTTATATAATAATCTCTTTTGCTTTATTAGGCTGGAAAGTATATTCATCACGTATCATTTCATGGCGATCTTTAAATCCCAACATTTCACTAGCTCCTACACATAATGTCATTTCACCTCAAAACAAAATTGAATGTAAATCAAATGGAAAATCAAAATGGAAAGTAAATCCTCCCAAAAAAAAAAAATATTCTTTCATCGCAAACATATATGTATGTTATGTATGTTTGAATATAAAAGGTCATATACAACATAAATCATCTATGAAACTGAGGTATTTCTATTTAAAAAAAAAATAAAAATAATAAACCACATCAAACATGTGGAATATTATTTGTATTCCCACAAGGAATTTCGGGCTAATTGAAAACTTTTGCAATCCCCCAGAGGAATAAAACTGATACTACACCGGAAGTTAGTTAGTTTTTTTTTTTTGTTTTTTATTCTTTCTATTTTTCCGGAAGCCGGCTCAACTTTGATTGCATAGAGTGTTTCAATCACCAACAGGATTCACGTGGAGGGCTGTGAAAGTTCAATGATGAAAAAGAAGTAAAACCATGAATGAATAATTTTTTTTAATTTTCAGTTTTAATAGAAAACATTTTTTAACAAAGGTCAGTTTTAAATTATAAATTTAATAATTTAAATTGGTTTTCAAATCTGCCATAATAAAGCTTTAAGTCAGTTTTAAACAATATGTAGATAGAAACCATTCATGCCATTCCAGGATATCTTGATTTCATATTTTCTCAATAATTTGCATGCGACATATACAAAACACCCAGAATTTAGAACCACCAATCAGATGCCAGAGATAGCAATATTGGATTCTAGCGGTGGCGGCGGCACTGGCGGTGTGGTGATGACTTCATGGCTTCTTTTTTGATGATAAATCACGTTCACTGACACCATTAATCTTAAGACTACGTTTCCGAAGGGCGTTTTAGGATTTCTATATGTGAGTAAAATGTTGGTGTTCAGTTGTTCGAATATGGTGGAGTTGGTTTGGAATATACATATCTATAGGTTGTATACTGTGGGATTTTTGGTTGCTGAATTGAGAAGTTGTAATCATCCGAAAGACTGACAATCAATTTCAGGGCATATATACTCGTACATATAAATAAAGATAGAGATGATTTTGGAGAGTTTTGAATGATGATATATCTCTATTCATCTTTTTTTTTTTGAATTTTCAAATATACCAGTTGCTTATAGCAGAAGTGAAATAGAGGCGGAAGATTGATGTAATGACTTCTGAAACAATAATAATTCGTTTTGATTTGTTTTTTTTTTTTTTTTTTTAGTTTAATATTTTAAAGGAAGTCCTTTGAAGAGATACAAAATGTGTCAATGTGTTAATGTGATTGTGATTGACACTTAATGAAGCTACCTGTTAAGTTTAAAATGAAGTGATTTCAATTACTTTAAATTTGAGGAAATTATTCCAAATTATAAAACATATACAATTTTGATTAAGTTTTTTTTTCAGGAATCCATTTACAGCGTCTATGTGTTTGAGTTAAGCTATTGAAACATGAAATTTTATATTCTGTCTTAATTCGTCTATTGATAGAATATATGAAATAAAAAAAATGAGAAAAGTTTCTACAGTATTCTTGAAAATTTTCCAAAGTTCACTGAAAAAAGTACAAAATTCTTTGAATGCGATTTTCTTCAATTGTAATTTTTTTTGCATATTGCAAATAATGCATTGTTGAAGCGTGTATCGTTCCTTTTTTTAATAATGGCGTACTTGTCAATTGTTAAAAGATGACAGCTTCAAAAGTGACATCTGCTCAAATATCGGGCTATTCAAAATGAAACCTCTTATTGGAAAACCCTTTATATTTAATTGACCGAATTTCAATATTTTCCCCATTTTTAATTTTTTTGTTTGCATATCAACCAAGCCTTCAACTATCTGAGTATAAATATGTAGGTATAACACGATTGTTGTTTTATTTTGAGTGATGTATTTTGTGTAATGGCTTGGAATGTATCTATGTGACGGACGTTTTAAGTATAACTAATGACAGTGTTGATCTGTCGGTGTTTTATCGTCACTCAAAATGTTCCTCTCATTAATATTCACAGTCACAGGGAGTCTTAATGTGATAAATTGCAGGTGGTTACCCAAAAGTCTAAGCTTTCTAAAAAGTTTAACAAGGCGTCTGTCGGGGCTTCATAAAAAATAACATAACTTCTCGAACGGGGGAAAAAATTAACTTTGAAATTAAGCCCTTAAATATATAATATTATATAAGTCAACAAAAAGCCATGAAATAAATTAAACCCGTTTTCTCATTGCTTCGCAAATTTTTTAGAATATATTGTTTTACTATGACATCAGTATATCAAAATGGTTATAATTAAGAATGAATGCGAATTCTATCATATTATTAACAAACATTTTAAATTAGGTGTATGCGAAGATTTTGAACTTAAATCAACGCGGTTTCTTAAAAAAAAATGAAAAACCATTAGAAAATATTTGTTCTTTTTTTTTTTTAATTTACTTCAGGAACCTATATCACCAAACACTTTTCACTTTGCAACTTTGCACTTTTACTTTAAAAATTTCGTTTCACCAAACGCAAATTTGCAAAGAAAAAACTATTGAAGTACAAAGTTGAAAAGTTTTCCTCTTTTAAAAATAAGTTTCACCAAATTTGCAAAGTGAAAAGTCGTTTTTTGCAAAGTGAAAAGTTTTATTACTTTGCAAATTATTTGTTCTTTTCGTTTCAACAAACAAATAAACTTTGCAAATCATATTTAGAATTTTGCTTTTCAGTAATATGCAAAGTGAAATTTACATTTGCAAAGCGGTTCTTTTAAAAAGTTGTACTAAATTAATTTTTTAAAAATGAAAAATAAAGAATATTTTGAAAACGAAGTATTAATTAATAGTGACCAAAGATAAGTGAATCTAAGAATTAACGTCGATATCGAAAACTTTTTTTCGATTAACAAAAACTACCATCGTATTTGTTTTGTCTAAAATTCGAATTAAACTGCTATTCAACAGTTAAAGGAATATAACTGTGTCCCTTACAACAACTTTTGTGTACACTGCATTGGGTTGGGAATACACATTGAAAGTATTGAATTTTTTAAATTATTGAAACACTTTTACTTTATAGTCCGAAAAAAAACAGTTTGATATAGCACTCACTTTTTTATGTTCTTAATCATCGACATGTCTGATCGTTAATGCGATATTGAGTGTAATTATACCATTAAGTTGAGTTTTTGGCTTTCGCATATAGATGTCGCACTATTATTCTGTGAAAATAGGGAAACTGAGACATTGAAATGAAACAAAAGTGTATCTGTTTCACTCTACAACTGTTTATTATTTATTCAAAAAGATATCACGTCGTGATAAGAAAGCCATTCTCATTCTCCCGCTGGTCTTAATGCTTTTTTGTGGTGGGTCTTATTGCTACTACAAAAAAGCCCGCGGGTGTTATTTCCTTTTATTTTGGAAAATAACACCCACGGGCTTTATTTCTGTGGGCATTATTGCACTGCACCTTGTTTTTATATGATTAGATACCATACTATTATTAAGCAAGAGTTTTGACTTATTTTTGAGTTAAATTTCAGAATCTCCATGATCGTAAGAATAACATAAAATGCTACTTTTGAGTTTGATGATATATTATGTTATATTTTTAAGATACTGAAAAATAGCACCAGTTTTTAATTCAGTATTTTAAATTTTAAATTAAATCGTAAACGGTTCAAATTATTGTTTTAAGAATTTAAAACAGTGGCGCAAAATTATAGTCAGATAAAGTACCTACACTTTAAAATTATTTTAGTAGATACTAAAGTCGAAGTAAGTTTTTTGACAATTATAGTCGAAATAAATCCCACTTTATCGTTAGCGGCTCGTGATGAATTTATTACCGACCAAAGTACCTTTTATCTTTAATATGTGGTTTAATTAAGCCAAAGTATCTGTCAGTCGCGTGAAAGATGTCTTCAAGTAACTTCCTTCTTTATTTAATTTCGACGATCAGTCATCACATCCCCCTTTTGTTGTTGTTTTTTTTTTGAAGCTTTTCTAAAGCACCCAGCAAGTTTCTTGATGTAGATGGAGCACTACGTGTTTGACTTGCTGGTTCAGGAGCTACTGCATTATTCTCTGCAAGAACCGCATGATGGGAGCTTGCGATTTTTGCTTCAGTTGGGCTGACTCTGGTAATGGCGGATGTTTCAGGGCTATATGAAATAATTTCTGACAGACAAGTATTTGTTGGGGCTTTAAGGCTGGAGATCAGGAGGACTAATCGCTCGGGTACCTGAAGCAGTCAATGGCAAGGCACTGTTGCTATCAATGAAGATGCTATCTTCCACCATTTGCTCAGCTATCATGCTCTGAACTAAAATATCAATGGGATCAGTGTTTGGTACATATACTTTATTTTGCTTGTTTTGATGGCTTTTTGGTATCACTTTTGAGTTGTTTCGTTGAAAACTTCATTCGTCTCTTATCATCTTGGTGTCATTGTCCCGATCCTCCACAACAGCAAAGTGCTTCTGTACCAATTATCTGAGCATTTCCCGTTTTATTTGAAAGCCCTATCACTGACATTATGTCTGAAATACACGAAAAAGTCCAAAGGGGTGAAATCACACGATCTTGGTGGCAAATTCACGTCGCCTCGGCGCGAGATAACCATGCCATGAAACCACTCGTGCAGAATATCGATTGTGTCTTGAGCTGTGTGGCACGTAGCGCCATCCTGTTGAAACCATATGTCTTCGGTGTCCATATCATCCAATTCAGGCCACAAGAAGTTGGTGATCATCGACCTATAGCGTTGACGATGATGGCCTGGCCAGCATCATTTTCGAAGAAGTACGGACCGATGAAGCCTCCAGCCCAAAATCCACACCAAAGAGTAACTTTATTGTCGTCCCAAATCCGGCAATTTTGCTTCTTCACGTACCCAATTCATCCAAGAATGGCCTCATCGCTAAAGATGATTTTTCGACCAAAATTGGGATCAACTTCCAACTGCTCCAAAACCCAATTAGCGAACAGACGACGCTGCGTATGGTCGTTTCGTTTCAGTTCCTGGGTCTGTTGGATTTTGTATGGGTGCAGGCCCAAATCACGACGCAAAATTCGCCATGTTGTGGTCTGCGACAGGCCAAGTTCTTGTGAGCGACGCGGAATTGACTGCCTCGAATTCTGCTGCACACTTTCATGAACAGCGGCGATGTTTTCGGCAGACCTTGCATTTCGTTGACGTACGGGAGTTGGCTCATTATTCACTGAACCGGTAAAAGAAAGTAAAAGAAACAATATGGCCGCCATGAGCCGTCAAAATCAACCCGTCCCTATTGGAAAACCATTTATAGAAAACAATTTAAACAACGCCAACCTCTAAAATTGTGTATCGTTATAGTTAAATGTTCCTCCTCATTTCTTTAACTGAGATTTTCGTTTTTAATCTTTGTTTTCATGAATTTTTTTGTTTTAATATTTTGTAGCTCTAAACTTTTTGCGACCCTTTCACCAATAAAATAGCCTTGGATTTTTCTTCTTCCTGCTTATATTATTTTCGTTTTAACTTTTTCTTCTGCACATAATCTATTCGTTTAACTACATAACGTTCCCCTTCCTCTCATTTGCATACCGAATGCAACTTTCTTTGCAAAAAAATAAAAATAATCTTACTAAACACATATACAATACATAGCTCTATACATATATAAAGACAGCATAACAAAAGTTATGTTCACGATAACAGAGTTCTTTAAAAAATTCCGGAAGAAAAAAAAATATATCTAAATCTAGACAAAAGGGAAGGAGAAGACAAAATAAATGAACGCACGAACTCAACGCAGTAAGTTTTACAAAAGTTCTTGATAACTTACCACCACCAGCATCTCCTTGCCCTCAGGCAGCGCTCGTCCATCATTTGGCCCTATAGGCGAAGTGAAAACCATCAGAATAATAATTACTTTGGTCCACACACAATATAAAGTACAAAAAATTATATAAGCGACTTGATTCTGTCAATGAAATCGTCCTAGGAAATGGTTCAAAATCCAGAAGAAGGAAAATTAAAACCTGTGCAAACAAAAGCGAATGCTGCAACTATATACATATAGCGCACAGAGAGATCTATTTGAAGGACGATTATGGGCCACCAGCCGCCACTAAGCTATGGGATAAAATAATGGCGAACTAACACAAACACGATGGTGGCTAAAGTAAAGGATAATTGCCTGCTTAAACATTAACAAGATGAACTTTGAGCGTTCATTATTGTCTGGCGTTGCTGGCTCGCGTATTTATAGGGCTGGGCTTGACTGGGTTGTCGCTGGGGCAAAGTCGCTGCTGTTGCAACTGCAGCAATAATTGCTGCATTTTCTGCCGTTTTCTATCGCCATCTCTTACACTTTAAGTGCAAACTACAGTTATATATGCAATACATGCCATTCTCGACCTTTTTGCTTATACATAGTCTTTAACAAGGCAGCAAGCGCAGTAGCTCTCTTTTACGGAAGATAAATTACTATGTAATTAGACGTTGTGTTTCTCGTTCTTTATCCTTCGATTGCTGTGCTCTGTCAAGTAGCTCGAAAAAAAAAAAAAACGAGATGAGTCCGACAAGATGAGGGAGGATGACGACGAAAAATCTTTTAAGAAACCAACAGTAGAAAGTCCTACTTTCAAACCATCCATGATGGTTTAGAGTTGTTTCAGTTTGTCTAAATTCTTTTTTCAGGGGCGCCAGCAATTGATGCAAGGCATACCTATGTCAAATAGTCAAAAGGGGCATCAAATCACAAAGTTGAAGAAAAATAAAAAATCAAAGACTTGGGAAGCTTTTGGAACAAATTTAAAAGTTCCATTTATTAAGAGTGAGCATTTTTAGAAGATAATCTTTGTTATTTATCGTACTAACTTATTTAAGGTATGGACCAGAACCTCAACGAACAAGCCATCTTGATTCCTAGAAACTATCATACCAATTTCGCACGCCAAGTTGGTTGATACCCTTTTCACTTTAATGCACCATCTAAGTCCCAATTTCGGTGTTGTTCTCAAAGAAACAGAGCTTTAGTGGCCTTTCTAAATATTCCATGTTACCTCAGTCCAGTACAGCCTTACAGTTCATTGGTTTATCTTCTTCGCTACTTCCCGTAGACTGGACCAAAAATCACCCGGAGAAACTTCTTGTAAAAACAATCTAAAGCGTTCTAATGTACCTTTGACAAAATTCATCCCCGCTACACCATTATACAGCAGGATCGGGATTATAGATAAGCGTCTTATAAAAGGACGCTTAAGTTGCTTGAGAGTGGGCCTTGCTACTCAATTGCTTTCTTAGTCAAGGAATTGGCCAGAATTATTTTTTTTTAGTTTGTTGTTATCGATTTCTTAGGTTCCTATACTCTAAGAAGACAAAGTACCAAACTATGTCAAGTCAAGTCAAGGGTATTAATTAACTATAAGTAGGTGTCTATGGTAACATTCTGTTCAAGCCACATCGTCGCGTCGCTTTTGGAATTCCTTTATTATTAATGACATCAAATACTTTGGTCTTAGCCTCATTGACCGTTATATTCTTAACCTTAATCTTTTCCAATAACCAGTCACCAAAAATCCCGATAATTATTTTGTTTATTTTGATTTTTCCAGATTATGCAAAAAACAATTCCACTTCTGATCTTGTAGTAATTTATAAAACATCTTCATTAGATTAGTGCTTTAGTTTAACTCTCCATCAGGGCATCAGGTGCACCTACTTATAATTCACTTGAGGTTCTTAAATATATTTTAAAAAGATATTTCATATAATTATAAGGAAAACTTTTATATCGTTGGAACACATCTCAATATTTCATGTCTCTCATTATTTAATGACAATTTTTAGTAGGAGTATTCTAAAGAATTAGCCTTTTTAAGACTTTAACCTAGGAGTGCACATTAGTCAATTTCAGACACAGTCAGAGTTTCTTTCATGAACGGTACTACACGAATATGCGAAATGCTTTGCCTGACTCATTTTTATACTAATAAATAACTATAACTCTAATTTGGATACTCAGAGCTTCAAAACTAATGTCCATCGGTACCTCCTCTGAAATCTTCTTATTTTTCTTAGGCTCACCCTTTTTTTCAACCATTTTAAGGGTAGCAAAAACTCCTTTTGTGTGCACTCCTTTATACAAAAATTTGTAGAAAGGCGCTCATATGACCAAGGTTGCATCTGTCAGTCGAAAAGCAAAAAGGATAAAGGGTAAAAAGGATCTCTGAAGGAATTTTCTTCTTTGTCGTCCATTAGAGTGCTATTGTTGGGAATTTTTCTTCCACCTAAAGTTTTTTTAATTTTTTTTTTTTTGACGCCCGCTAAAAAAGATTCGGAATAAAGTTTTTCTTTTAAGTTGTCTTTGTGCTCTCGGATTCTGTATAAGAACTTGACAAGCTTTTGTTGTTTTGCATTAATTATTTGGGTCATTAAATCTTTTTTTTTTATTTCAGTTTTTAATTTTTTTTTAAACCGAGACACATTATCTGTTTGAGTTTTATTTTATGTTTTATTTTTTTTTTTATTTTAATCATCAGAGTTCTTACTTTGATTTTTGTTTCTTCCAAAGAAAATTATATCTAATACATATATTATATTCACAGTTTTTTTTTTCTGTCTGTTTTTGCGTCAATAAAAAGACGCTTTTGTTAAAATTTTCTGATTTTTGACATATTTATAGATTGTTTATTTTCACACAAGGATAATTGCATACTGCATTTCAGTCTAAGACATTAACTTATCTTTACTTGGTAAAAAAAATTAAATACATACTTTAATTTTTCCAAAATTTTCGCTTTTTTCGTCGAACGATATTTCGGTATTGTTGATTTGTTGATAATGCCAGATTTTGTTATGCGATGTGTCATACCCCAGGGTGTTATTTAATTATTTATGAAGTCTCGGGATCAAATTACAGCCTTTTACACCTAAAAACAAACAAAATATACAGCTTATTCCAAAAGAGTGACGAATTGCTTATGAGTCATAAAAAGACACTTATCATCTCAGCTTATATTTCTCAGAAAATTGTAGGTCCCCACCATTCCTGTAAATGAATAACACCAACACGGGAATGGTTGAGAATTTTAAGTCACTATAGGCTGATATGGTTCTCCTCTGGCTGTTGCCCTTCGAATTTATTTTTGTTGTTGTTAATATTTCACACCTTACCCTTTTTTCGGCTCAGACTTACTTCAGATTTTTATTATTACTAAAACTGTCGTCATAGTTTCTTCAAATCAGAGCGATCTAACTTTATTAATTTTGTTTATATCCACGACATGTTATCATTAAACTTTGTTTTTGTCTTTTACATGTCTTTGGCAGAAAAGTTTATGCCATGAAATGAATTAAAAAAAAAAAACTACTAGCCTAACCGCCTGTATACTCGCATATGTAGATATCTATTTATAGAATAGGAACGTGTATTTCCAAGTTCTCTCTACAGGTTAATAATAAAGTTTTTATATTAAATTTTTTTTTTGAAAGTCTTCATTCAGAAAATGTGATGAAAACGAAAATAAAATAAAATAAAAAAAATTGAAAAAGAAATTTAATTAAAGACTGCGGCAAATGTTTGGTTTTTTGTTTTTTTTTTTTTTTTTCTTTATTAAAAACTTCCAAAGGTTGAGAGTCCAACTTTTGGTCCTATCTATCAACGTTTATGCGACCAAGTTTTCAATTGATTTATACATTCCTGTGCAAAGTTAAAGATGACAAGGATGCCTATATACCATACAGCCCGGGCCGCGTGACGAACGAAGAATTATACCATACCAACCAACGAAACGATGTGGAAGATGCTCGTTTATATGCGGCAGTGGATTGGGGTAACTTCATTGAGTTTTGTCTGAATTTTCGTTCTTTTTTTTTTTAATTTATTTTGGCTTTGCCTATACAGATAAAGTAAAGGTAAATTGCAGGTGAGGAATAGTGAAAATGTGGTAGACATTTTCATTCTTTCTTATAGATATGATAAATTTCTATTTTACAGAAGACAAATAAAAAGAAAATTAAGAGAATAATGGAAGAGGTGTTCTTTGCAGGTATAGTTTTTTAGAATGAAGTATCAAAATTTTCAGCAATATTTTTTATCAAAATGAAGAAAAAAAAGAACGTTCAATCATAGAATGGTTTGTTGATAGACTTTTGTATGTGCACTTATTTTAACCTTTAAGGTGTTTTGAAAGGCATGACTTAATATTAATATTTTAGGGTATTAATTGCACTGCAACCTTAAGATGTGTTGTGTCCTTTGGAAGGCATTAGACTTGCCATTAGTTTGTTCGGTGTACTTTTCTTAATTTCAATACTTGTAATTGCTTAATATCTACGCGTCTTTATAATTTTATAGTAAGAAGCATCGAATTCCTTAAAATATTTTTAACTGCAGATTTATCATCTTCGTTGCTAGCGAATATCTTACCACTGGAGTTTACCAGTTTTGTAATTTTGGAAAAAGAAAAACCAAAAAAATTCAAACTTAAATTCATGGATTTTTGCCATCGCAATAGCGCAAGTGTTAATTAGGGAGTTTTCTTGATGAAACAAAATTTGATATTTTCTTCTTCTAATGTGGCCGCTTTTTATAACTTCATAAAACCAAAGTTGTATAGTGTATTTCTTTTTTTGGAAATAATCGATGAAAATTATTCGTCACGATCTACAATCTGGTTGTTACGAACTGTCAAATTCTAGTCCCGTTCCACAAACCATATCCATACTTCAACGAATGAATAGTTTGTGGTGAATAATCTCAAAATCATCCTTGTTTTTGTTTACTTGGTGATTGGTCATGGCTGAAACAAACATTTAAACGTCATTCGCAAAAAAAGGCTATGTGAAGGAAATGTCAAAATGGAAGATTGTTCGTTCATTCGTCGTCCGCAGCTCTTCTGTGAATAGTCATCCTATACGCACAGACTTTTTAGGTCCGCATCAACTCCTTTTGAAATACCTTATATGATTTCAAGCTGACGCATTTTTTCATTCGACAGTCATCCAACACCATATTGTGGACTTTTCCAACCATTTCTGGAGTATTGACGTAACTTGTTGAACCACTGCAAAGTGGATCATGGCAGTTCGCATGAACTTGTTTAAATTCTGCTCCCCAATATTTTACCTTTGTAAACAAAAGAGCAGACTTTCTCAGAGTAGAATCCATCTCTATATTGGTTGTGGACTAAACCCTTTCAAATAAAAATATTCTATCACATAACGATAACCAATGTTGTCCATGTTTACAAATTTACTTATAACATTCACTTTAAATAGCTGCCAAACAAACAGTAAACAACATGCTGCCATGAAACTCCAATCTTTAGCTTTCTAAGATAATTATTTTATAGCAATTTTGTTCACCAATAACCGCCATCTTTGGATCAGGTCTGGTACTTCTGGATTACTTTCGTACCATTAGAACTCAATTGGTAAATTCTTCCAATATTAGTGATTATGAGGATAAGATACTGTTATTGAACTTCACATAACCTTTTATCAGATTGTTACTAAGTGGTTTAACAAAACCAAAAATTTCATTCGAACGAATCTCTCAAATCCCGCAAAATTTTGTTGAAAATCTCCAAAAAAATCTAGACTTATTAAAATATAACAAAATAAAAATTTGTAAATGGAAGAAAATTCATGATAAAAATAATATCTCATTCTTACTTATAATTGCTGTCCAAGAAAACAGCTGCGATTGGTACTTATCTATCTTATCTAGGAACTGAGATTACACTAAGAGGAACAACGTAGAAGTTGCTTGAGTGAGACCGTGAACCTAAAGAGGGAGTTAAAATCCTTAGAGCACGGGTTTATTGCTCGATTCTAAATACTTTCTAGGATTTTCATTTCGGGATTTTGACTTTGGAGGTATGCTTTTTAAGATTATGGCTTTATGGGTAAAGACTATCACGTGAACCAATTCACTTGGCAATTCTACTGTCAAATTCTACTGTCCAAATTTCTCCGCGCATCTTTAATTTTTAAAGATACACAAAAAACGAAAATTGCTGATAAAAACAAAAAAATGTATACAAGATGATTGAAGCCAAATCTTGTGGAACCAAGAAACAAAAAAACGGAAGCTTTATTAATACTTATAAAGCTTATTATATGAGGTAAAAAGAACATCAGTTCAAGAAGGATTGTGGCTAAGAGGACTTGAAGAACTGTTTTATAAAAAGTATACCTATAATAAACACTTTTTGTGAGAACCATGGAGTAGCTTATTTTGCATTCAATTAAGCCTACTGCCAACGCGTTGGCACGTTGCAACGTACAAAATATATTCAAGTACCATTCGTTCGAGAGACGATATTTAAGTGACAGATACATTTTAAATCGTGATGATACTGTCGTTGATATTTTTACAAAGATGCTAACTAAGAACAAAGATTGCAAAGTTTTCTAAGACAATATTTTTTGTCAAATATAATATATGAGATTTATTAAATTAGTAGAAATGTTGAAAAAAATTTTCAGTGCGAGATTAAGATAACCTTTAGCTTAAGTTTCAAAATTCTTTCAAAATATTTTCAAATCTTTCAGATTAGAAACTACTCTGCGACTAAATTACTCAAATTTCGGATTTATGTTTTTTATATCATGAAGTATATGGAAACTGTGGTTCGAGCTTTCAAAATTGTTATACTCATCTTTTTTAATAAATTCCGAAAAATAAATTTCAAAAAATTTCTTGGTCAGTATTTTAAAAGCGTAATAATTCAATGATATGAAAATCGATTGTTACGTTGGAAAGATTGAAATATTTAAACAAGTATGTAGAGTAGGTATTATTTTGTTTTAAATCGATTTTTTTATGAATTTTCTATTTTATTCGTTAACCATTTTTAATAAGAGAACAAATTTTATTTCGTCTATCCTTTTACAAGAAGTTTTGGCATTTTAACCATCACTATGCGGCGCTTTGCAGACACTTACATGAAACCATCAGCCATTAAAATAAAACCCACAGAAACCAAGATAAGGTTTGAACAGCGTCAGTATTACTTCTTCGAAGCACATAAAGCCCTTCTCTTCAATGGAGATAGGTGTATAATTTTTTTTTTTTTGTATTGTATTGTCTGTATAAAAAGCATTAAGGCAAACAAAAAATTGGCGATGACAGCAACTGACGGACGAAAGCACACAAAAAGAAAACAATTTTAATGAAGTCAATTTATGCTGGGTGATGGCACTATAAACTTATATATGTATATAGTCTGAGACCAACACCATCATAAAGCCTCATTCTTTCATGAGCGGTATGTTTTGCTGGAAAATTAATTTTAATTCATGATTTATGACTTGATTATCCTTGGCCGTTATCACAGTAATAAAAGAATAATAATTGTGAGCACATCAACCGTACTCTGTCTTGGCGATGTACTTCGTATATTCCTATGAGTATATACATACATATTTATAATGATTGTGCATTTCCAGAAGATAAAAACCATAAATGCGAATCGAAACAGACGGTTTTATCCGTGTCCTCTTGTTCGTTCGTTGGTGGGTTGGTTGGTTTAATTCATTTTTATAGACATCGGTGGGATGTAGATTAAATTTTTTAGCGTGGTAATCATAAAACAGTTAGGTATATATAGAAACACCAAAGCTTTTCTTTGTTCAGTATTTTTATCAGAACGATAACGATTTATATACCTTAAGGCAAAAGGGTAAGGTTTAAATAAGGTATAATATTTTGTACTGTTTTTGGAGTGCATTTAAATTTTAGATCATACCAAATTCCGTGGTTAATGTTAAGCTTTGTATATTCGATATTCTTTTAAACCAATCCGGTGATGCAATTGCAGTAAATACAAACCTCATTAAAAAAAACATATTAATTTTGTTTTGGCCGAATTCGATGTCGCAAAATCACTTTATTTTATTTAGTGCATTAAAAACTTTTAAAAAACGTAATTTTAGTTCTATATGTAATATTACTTACCATGCCAGCAGGTCTCATGCTTGAAATGTTAATCCAAAAAAATATTCCATAAATCAAATTAACAAACATGCACAACATTTTTTTTTTTTTTTTCAGAAAAAAATATAACACAGTAATAACGACTAAAGTCTCGAATCTTTTATTCCCCAACATTTGGAACTATATATGTACATACTCCGTTTCTTTTAAGTCAAAGAACTTTCTCTGTCTCTCCATTCAACCCTTTATTTCCAAGTTAGAGCATTATATGTATAATTTATATAAATGTACAAATATTACGTATTCGCCACAGTGTACGAAAAAGAACGAAGTAGGTACCATACTTTATGTGAGAGATCTTGTGCTGCTGCAACTAACTTCGTTATGTCGTGTAATGGTTTGGCAAATGAATTCATCATTTCTGTGTGCTGTTTATACACATAATATAAAACAGCTGGATAATGGTGAATGAACTCTTTCAATTTTCATTCGACTATAAATCTTTATCATTCATCATAATTTGTAACTGTAACTGCAAAATAAATCAATTACTGTAAAAGCGTGATATTATAAAGGTTTAACGGTGGTGAAAAATAACCTTTCTTTTCAATTATTCGACAAAAGAAAAGCATGTAGAAGGAGTTTTTGAAATAATTTTTGTAAAATAAATTTTGAAGAAATGATGTTTTAAAAAAAAGTTTTAAAAACTTAAAATTAAATAAAATTATGTAGTTTATAACAACTTTAATCTTTTTTTTGACAAATTACAAAATGATTTAGAGAACTTTCTTTCATTTTTCAGTAAGGCTAGAAAATAAGAAATAATGGTTGAGCGACAGAGTTAGATTGGTAAATCAATTTTAGCAAACAAAAAAAAATTCACGAGTGAAACAAATGTAATTATCAAACACATGCCTAATTTTTAAAGTTTAAGCACTTTAAACGATGAGAAAACCGAAAAAATTGGAGATATTGTGTTCGATTATCCAGCATCCAAGCTTAAGATGGATATAACGGGACAATTAATTTGTAATTTGGTAGCGCCATTTACGATAATAAATCGCTTAGCAATCGAACAACACGTTAAAATTATTACAACTTACTACAAAAGTGGTTATTCAAACTTTTATTATTCACTTTTCGCGCATTACGCGATGATTATGGTCGTCATAATCGACCGACTACGCAAGCAATCAGTAAATTTTTGAAGAAATTTGAAGAGAGTGGAAGCGTTACTGATGTCGTAAGGCCTGTGTATCATCGTAATGCACGCTCAGTCGAAAATATTGCTGTTGCAAGTGGAAGTGTTGCTGATGATTTTAATTTATCGATTTCTTGGGATTCGCAGCATTTAACCGATTTTTTTGGATGGCAATTGAAGACCATGACTTAGACGATGTGTGGTTTCAACAAGACAGGCTAATAAGCCACACAACATGACCAATTATGGCTTTATTGCGTGAGAAGTTTCCTGGTCCTGGAATTTCCTGGCACAAATTCACATTTTGGCGACTTCAATTGGCCACCAAGATCATGCGATTTGACACAGTTAGAATTTTTACTGTGGAGCTACGCAATAGATCGAATAATTCCCGAACTCTAGACGCATTAAAAATCAACATTACTCAAGTTATGGCCGAGATACCGCCCGAAATGTGCGAAAAAGTGGTTGAAAATTACCTCAAAAGAATCTGAATGATATATTTTTTTTTAAACTTAATGGCAAAGTCCAAACTTTATAATGAAATAAAATTTTCATCAAAAATTTACCGCTGTCTGTGTTTTATTTAGCTTTACTTCCGAAACCGAAAAATGAATGACCCGTTACATACCGTACGCCTTGTGAGTCTTTTCACTTTAAAATTTATCACAAGTGTTGAGTTGACATTGCATGAGAAATAAAAATGATGATTTTTCTCAGTCAACTCAATTAACTGTACTTATTTACCCTCTTGATAGAAAGAGAGACCGGTAAACAACCGGGCGGTCATAGGCGAAGAGCGTTGAAGTCAGTCATCTTTGAACCGCAAAAGATTACGGTCAAAAGGTTATGGATATGGTCGGTGGAAATAATTCTCCCTTTTTATGTTCTTAAAAAATTGGCTTCTCTTACGGCACATTTTTAACCATATTCTTAGAAAATTTGCTTCTTTTAAGGCACGCTGGAACGTGTCAAAAATGATGGGCCACATTCATCCCGCAATTAAAATTTTTCCTCTCATAAGATGCTCCAAGAGCTTAACTAGACTATAATGTAAGGAGACTAAAAGTAGGTAATCTTGAAAAATACAACTAGATTGTTATAGCACTATTAAAAGTCTAGTTATAGGAAGCTTTCAACTTGGCGAAATCTTGCTATGAGAATGCATTTCAATGAGATTTCCTCAATATTTCTCATTAAGCATTTTTTAAGAAAGAAACAAACTACTTTTCATGTTTTCTATCAAAAAACTGAGAGTATTTATTATGTAAGTCAATAAATTATTATTATGGTATTGAACTCTGATCCTGTAAAGGTTTTCATAGAATTATCAAATGACTAATACTATTAAATATGTCTTGTTATGGGATTATAAAGACTACAAACTATTTTTACAGAAGATTGTTATAAGATTGTTATAAGTTTATATAATCCTATTCCAAGAAGAAAATCTGAAAATTTGTAAAAGTTTGCAACTCTTAAAATAAAAAAGGTATGAGACCGATTTAAGTTTTATATAACAAGAAAATAATTCTTAGTTATAGCAATGGGATTGGGATATAAAAAAGTCTTATGGGAGTTTTTTTATGCAACTCTGGAGAGTTAATTAGTATGGGAGGGAGTTTACTTTGTGTGCCCTAGACCCGAATACGAGCCTTTAGGATTGGAATAAAATCGATTCATATCGAGCGATCTTTCGGTATAATGGCGAGACAGGTTTTTATTTTCGTCATTTTTATTGGTTTACACTTATCAAATGCGATCAAGGACGAACTACTAATTTTTTTCCCAACGTCATGATACCCAATTCATTAAATGACTAAACTTCGTTGCCTCATTTTTTTAGACTAAAAATAAAAGTATCTACCGTAAAAATTTTGTTTACCAAATTATAAAAATTTTATTTTTCTAAAAAACGTGCCACAACTTAAAAAAAGTAAAGTATTGTACCTACCTAAACCAAAATTTTCAAATTGTTTTTGGAGAACTTTATAATTCGAAAATGACTTGGTCGATTTTATTAAACTTGGCATTTAGACCAACCTTCCACCAAAAATAACTTCTAAGTTTTCAATGATCAATGGTAAAGTACTTCAATCATTGAAATAAAAGGTTTGGCTAGAATGAAAAAAAAAAACCAAAAAGAATTAATACTTGAATCATCAGCTTTATATTGGCATCAAAATAATAACTAGTTTTTCTTTTCAAGTACCTTAAAACTTAAAAACAAAAATTCCAATGATGGTTTTCAATGAAAGTTATAACTGGCCCCTTAGGGCCAATGCGGAAGGTTGAACCCAAATAAAATATTTTTTTTTGACTAGAAATAATAAATTAGTCATCACTTCATCAGCTTTATATTTGCATAAAAATAATCAAAATAAGAAATTAAAATTTTTAATGATGAGTTTCAATGAAAGCCATAACTGGCCCCTTAATGAAATTTTTTACAAAAGAGCATCTGATAAGATCGAATAATATTGCGTATCAAAGTTAAAAAAAAAAAACAAATCTTGGATTCAAACAAAATTTCAATTTTTCAAAATTCGATTTCAAAAATGAGTAAATGATTTCAAAATTAATTTTTTTAACTCCGCATTAACAAAGGCTACAAAATGGTGTACCAATTTTTTTCTTAAAAATGTTTTCAAAATTTTATATACATGATTATTTTTTTAATCACTTGAACGATTTTTTTATTTTTTTTTTCTCGTAAATTTAGATTTGTGTAATAAATCAGATGTTGTACATTGCGTTGGTGTCAAAACAATTTCAGAAGTTTTTGTTCTAATTTTATTGTTTTTTTAACAATTTTTCTGTCTAAAGTGTAAGTAGGTACCATGCATACTCTAAAACCACAGTATGATCGCACATAAGAGCAAGTTCGTGCGATCCACTCGAGAATTTTATTTATTTTGGGTGTCTTACGAACATCGCGCTGCAAATTGGTTTATTAATTCTTAGCCTATTTATTGTGATTATTTGTGTATTGTGACTGTATTTGTGCTGTTCAACAAGTTTAATTGAATTTAAAAAGAGATTAATTTGTACCTAATATATTTTCAGAAGTGGGTGCTAATTATTTGAAATGTTAATTTCAATGAACTAATTCTCTTATAGATCTTTTTTTCTAAAGTTTATTAAATTCCCTTAACAAACTAAACAAGGAAAGTTCTTCTTAATGAAAGTTATTCAAATATAAAAACTGTTGAAGTCGTCTCGTCACTATAATTTGCCTATCAACTGAATTTCCATTAGCAACTTTCAAAGCATTGTCATTTTCGATACCAACTTTTATCTTCCTTAAGTTATACAGTCAAAAAGCTATTATTCTTTTATTTCAATATTGTTCTTTCTATTATTTCAAAGACAGTTGTAGCAAAAGAAACATTTATGTATAATACATATAAACCTACTCGTATATATGTATGTAGTTATATGTACAAATTTATAAGACAGAGAAATAAAACTTTTTGACTTTGTCTTTTGAGCGAAGAAAATTGTTAAGTAAAAGAATTCTTATTTTTCTATATTATATACCAGAGTTGTGCGGTGATGCCATCAAATTTTTCTCTAGGGAATACAAATTAGGAAAAAGTTATTTTTTTTCTATTTCTTTTTTTATTATTTCCCGAATAGTTATGTCTAAATAAAAGGATATTCAAAGGGAAAGGGTGGTAGTTAGATGTCGTTTGAAGTTTTTCATGTTAAAAGAAAATATTAAGACACATTAATATATTGTGAGCACTTATTGGTCTATTTTGACTCTTTTAAGACTTTCAGAGAAAATTAAAATATAACAACAGAGAAAACATAAAAAAATAAAGCAACTATAACTGTGATGGTTGTGCTGTTTAAATTTTAGTATAGAGTTATTTAATTTTATGCAATGGAAAAGGGTTAATGCTTTTTATTTTAATTTGTTTTTCATTGAGATGGCATTGAGATAATCAGTAAGATGTGCTTCCGTATGTAAATATCTTCTAAGTGCCAAGGTTTAGTTTTCCTCTAGAAAATTTAAAGGAGCTGGCAAACAAAAGCGGACTTTTCACTTTAGGTTTTGTTATTAAGTGAAGTTCAAAGCTAAGGGGAAGTATTTTATTTGAAAAGGCATTTTCTTATGTTTATTTTGTGGAGTTTTTTTAAACTTAAGATCTTGGTTTGTTTGAAAATCCTAGAAATAATTATACTTTTATTCAAAATATTCAAAATAGCTTTCAATGGTTTTAAGACCACAAAGATTGAAATTTCGTCCAGACGATCTCACTTGGACTCATTTATTGACTATGTTGTGGACTAAAGGCCCTTAAAATCTATTCTAATAAATATAATTCAATAAGACTAATAGAATAAGGCTAAATCTTTCACTTGCTGAATTATTTTAGTAGTATTTATATAGAATTTCAAATTAAAGAAAAACTTCATTATCGTAAATTTAGTCAAACCCTCTAGAGTCAGAATCGGAATGTCACGAAATAATGGTATTGGTGAATCAATAATTATCAGTCGAAGTGATGACAGCAAAATGGTCAATGTGAAAGTCACTAATTAAGTCAAATTTATTTTTGAAATGCTTTAAAGTTTATGCTTTGTACGATAACATATAAAATATATACATATAAAAATTTATAAAAGTAAGTAAGTTAGTCTAAAATGTTGTGAAATGTTTGCAAAAGAACTAATTTCTGAACTATGGCTTCGTTATTCTTTTATAAAAAAATGATTTTTTGACCAAATCTTCTTAATTCTTAAAGAATTTTGGCACTTAAAAGTTGCCAACCATTTTAAGTAATGGACTCAAAAAATCAAAAAATGTGCATTGAACATAATTAAAAATTTTGTTGTTTTTTCCTCGAATTTTTCTCGAAGTTGTACATATTTAAATATGAAGTCAGACAAAAATTCTATTACCTGTAATTTGTTAAAGAACCAAACCATTTAATTATCATTCTGCATTTATTAAACAGTTAAAATTTAACTTCTAAAATTATTTTGACACCAAAGCGATGTACACCATCCGATTTCTTACACAAATCTCAATTTATGAGAAAAAATATTAAAAATCATTGGAACGGTTTTTTAAAACCTTAATTTTTTATATTTAAAATTTTGAAAACATTTTTAAGAAAAAATAATTGGTACGCCATTTTTTAGTATTTATTAATGCGGAGTTTTTTAAGACAGAGAATTTTTTTTATTTGTTTTTTTGGAAAATTTTGATATGCAATTATACAAAATTATTAGAAGCACTTATGTAAGAAATTTCATTAAAATTGGTTTAACAGATAATATGATAGTCGAAAACCAAAAAATTGTTCTATAAGAGATACCATTTTTAAACGATACATAAATTTGTTTTTCCAATAATATAGTAGATCGTTCCTTCTAATATTAATTCACATAAGTTTTAAATCAAAATCGAAGGAGTCGTTTTTAAGAAAATTAAGATTTTCCATACCGGTTTTATAATATTTGTATGGGAGGTACGGTTATTTTGGCTTTAAATCTGCCAGATAATGTCAAAAAACTGCTGGATACCTAGTTTAATAAAAAATCGACAAAGTCGTTTTCAAATTATTAAGTTATCAAAAAAAAAATTTGAAACTTTCATTAATACATAATCCAAAAAACAAAAATTTTGAAAATTTTGGTAAGAATGTAGCTAGCTATTTTTAAACTTTTTGAAAACTTAATCAAATTCAGTTGAACCATTTTCGAGAAAATCTATAATCTGAAAAAAAAATTTCTATGGAAGGTACCATTTATAACCATTTTTCGATTTATTTTTTTTAATTGGTAGCCTTTTTGTAAAAAAAAGACTGGATTTTTTAAAAAAAAGTTGTGGGCATGTTTTTGAGAAAAATAAGATTTGTTGCGTTGTTATTTTTATGAAAAAAACTTTTGGGGAAATGCCCAAAAAACGCTTAGTTCCAAGTTTAAAAACAAAATCCATCCGTTTAGGCTACAGCCGAAAGGACAGACAGCCAGATAGACATTCAGACGGACAAAATTGCGAGACCCATTTTTATCGACTTCGCTATCATCGTAATGTCAACTTTGATCAAAATCTCGAGTTCGATTTTTTTACGAATCCATAACTTCCCATATAGTACCTACATAATATGTACATATATATAGCAAGTAAAAATAGTTTCAATTCATAAAGTTTATCAAATTTATTAATTTTTGTCAAACTATCGCGTACAAATATAATTTGTACTAGAATAAGCTTAAAGATATTAAATATTGTAGATCTTTAAGGTGAATGTTTTATTGGTTACGGTGAATATAGGTTTATATGAAGAAGAGAATAAAGTTTCTATTTTTTCAATCGCCCTCGAAGTTCAGTTGGTTTTCATAGTTATCCTTATCAATTTTGTGGTCTTGTGATGTTGTTCAGGAAACGTGTTCAGACATTCAACTTTTTTGACCCAATAAGTAATTAGATTTATGTATTTCAGGATGCTTCTATATCCACGGCCTCATATAAAAACTAGCCATTAGCGTTATAATTTTTGGGCATTGTCAATTATTTGTATTATTTTATTTTTTATTCCAAATTAAACAGAAATTTAGTTGGATTATATTTGTTTATCAAAAGCAATATTTAATTATTTCACTGAAATATGTTTGAAGAAAATTCACAATATTATTCAAAACTAATACAAAACAGAAATTAAATTAATTTAGCGAAATGAAAACTATAGCGTAGCGCAGCATATCTACCTACAACCAAATTAGCATACAATAACACTATTTTCAAAAATATTATATATAATATTCTCAAATAATTTGCAATGCCTAACCTGTGTATTTTGCGTTGGACCTCGAATAAACTGAATTATATATTCCTGATATACCGCAATATAATTCTTTGCAACAAAAACACTTCATTAGAGCCATAAAGCTCGGTAGGTTAGGTACATATGTATGTACATATATAGAAAAATAACTCTCTGCTCACCGACGCCACTTAGCTATTTTCATTATTTTGCTGCTAGCAAGTATAGCATTGGGGACAAAAAAAAAAAACATTCCGAGCATGTACACAACTCAGTTAAAATATCTCATAAAATTCAGATAAAATATTTGCTCACGTGCCGGACAAGCGGTGCGGTAAGGTGATGTGGTGCAGCTTTGCCGCCTATAGCTTCGCCTTGCACCTCACACTTTGCGACTATCCAAATGCAATTTGCAACAAACTGATACGAAAATTTATTGTCCCCTGCAATAAAACGTTCGCGCGTCGCAGTCACTTCCGGTGAGAGTATATAGATTGTAGAGTATGGTTGGTAGGTCGGGATACGGAAAACGCCAAATATAGGTAATTGTTGCAAGTTTTAACAGTGCTGTTTAAAAATTTTTTGTCACACAACGATAATTATAAAATATTAAGGACTTAAAGGACCTGTCTTCTGATGGTGTTTTTAAACACTAATTAAATTTTGAATAGGCTTGAAAGGTTTGCAATTTGGTATACACAAATCAAATACACGGCGCAGGATAAGACCACAGGCCAAAAGTCCATAAGGATTTTTGTCCCTTTTAGGTGGGTTAAAAGTCCACCTTGGTAGGCCAAGATACCACAGGAAATTTTTGTGGACTTTTGGCACATCGACTGTGGATTTTTGACTCACTTGTGATTTTAAAAATATTAGCGCAAAATTTTAAACGATTTAGTACGACGTTAAAGCCTTTTTTAGTATGATAAAATGGCTTTAACATCGTACTAAATCATTTAAAATTGTGCGCCATTTTATTATTATTGAAAATGAAAAACCGTTTATTTTACTTTTTTTAAGTTTTTTAAGATAAGACGAACTCTTAAATTTCATACGAAATAATACTTGTTTGCTTAAATCCTATAAAACCGCTCAAGGTTGATGTGTCCAAGGCATTTTCTTGGACACCGAGTACACCGAGTGGCCCGCTTCGCAGGTTCAAAGGATTTTAAATCCTTTTTTTGGTCCTCTGTATCGCTCACGCAACTCCTTTGCTCCGCTTAGGGTATGTCCAGTCATCAGGCAGGCGCCAATGTCAACAGTTTACTTAATAAACGATACCTTAAGTATGATTTAAAAAAAATTCCAGAAAATATTCCAGAAAAAGTCCATTGTAGACTGTGGACTTATGACGCTGCGCCCAAATACACAACTAGATCGGATGGTGTTATTATGTAGAATTGTTACGCCGAAGGTTTTGGGTTCGACTTCTAGTCTATGTAACCTAAAAAGTTACTGCCTCTTGCGGAAAAATGACAAATCCTCCAAGAGTATCTCTTGTTATGAAAAAGTGCTTTTCACGTTAGCCGTTCGAATTTGGCAGAAAATCGTAGGTCCCATACATTCCTGCCAATAATACGTATACAGGTATGGCTCAAAAGTATCGTTTTTGAGTTCCGAAATTAATTATTTATTGAAGATTTGATATAATATTTTTTCTTACACCACTGTATTGTATTGCATGCCGCAACAATATAGCTACCTGCTTCTCTAACTGTGTGTCTACATAATTTATTAGAAATTTTATTATCGTGATGGAAATTGTAAATTTGATAAAATACATTTATTTAACTAATCCGTTTCGTATGATTTGTATTTTTGTGGTAATTTTCGAAACGGAATGCATTCATAAGAATTAAATATTACAAAATAAATAATCATACAATGGACAGGACATGGTTTCTGACAAATACAAAAATACACGTACTACACCTATACTACATAATGTATACATATGTAAAATTGCAGCATAATTGATTTATGAATTAGTTTTTAATATTGGTGTATGAATTTAACTGGACTTTTTATTCAATGAAACTAAATAATATTTTTAGTATAATCATTGGCATTAAACCAAATTGAGGGCCTATATTGATAGGATGTCCTTTAGCTGGGATTTAAATTTAGAGGTAAATATAGCTATAATTTCAAAAGCGAACATGCACAAGAATTCAACAAAAATTATTTAAATAAAACAAAATTTGATGGAAATAATTTATGAAAATAAATATTTACGTGTAGTGGTGCATGTTATGTAGGTAAATAGGGGAACCTGGAACCTTGTTAATTATTTTTTTATCAAGTCTATTGTATAAAACCAGAAAATAATTCAATAACAATTTTTTTAAATCTTGGGGTGGCTTGTTCCTCGGAACTAGTGTCCCGTAATGCTGAAAATCACAGTTCCCCAAAGCACTTTTTATAATATAATTTTCTACAAATCTAAATCCTAATATTTTCTTTAAATAAAAATGGATAATTGCGGTAAATCAATCACTTTTTTGGATATGAGATAATTCAATTATAAATACAAAAAAAGAACTGTGACTGCAAATTACAAAAACGTTAATATAGAACTTACCAACAAAAATGTAAAACTTTACCGAACACACAAATTCTGCGATTGTTTAAAATTGTTATTTTTTGTTCGTGAGAGAACTAAAAACTTTAATAGATCGAAAATTGTATCGTTTGCGAACTAAATTTTTTACTGTCTGTGAGAACATCGATAAGGAATGATAAAGATCCGTATTTTATGATTCGCGAGCGATATTTTACGAACCCAGGACCCATGTTCTGTAACTTAGGCGATAACTTTTCGCATCGTTAAAAAATGAAACGATCCATTCCGCATTTATCGCCTTTGGAAAAAAATGTGTTTCTGTAAGTCGATGCGATAACTTCAACTTCCACACTATTTTGACTGGAATTTCCATTGGAAGGCGATAAGTAGTAGTAGTAGTAGTAAACTTTATTGAGATTCTTTTTTTCATTTCATTACATACTTAGATTAGCTTATTTATTTCAGCTACAAATTATAAATTAAAATTGCCGACTTTGAATTGGCCAGGCTAAACAATAAATAGACTTTTCCTTTTGTTATTTAATGATACAAAACTGACTGAATCTAAAGAAACTTTGACTTACAGTAGAAGTTAATTTTTGAGTCCACTCAACAATGGAAGGCGATAAGTCTATTTATCAGTTTGACGTTTTTTTTAAAAAAAAAAAAAAAGTTAAATTTGAAATCAAATTTATTTGTATTCGCGATTTATTTATTTGAATTATTTGTTTGAAAGGTGAAAAATATAATAAACTAGCAAAACCCCCCCAGCTTCGCAGGGCGTTAAAAAAAATAGTTTTTTTTTATTTGTTTTCCAGCGAATGTGTTGAAAAAAAGAGTAAATTATTAAAAATAAAAAAAAAAAATGTTGCCGGTGACAGGAATCGAACCTGAGACCCCTCACGTCTAAAGCGGAGATCTTTTTTTTTTTTCATTTTAAATTCATTTTTGTTTTTCATTTTACTCATAACTAACTTAAAGCTAGACAAAAATTCATAAAAACTAGCCTACTTATCAATAACTTACATCTTTCCACTGCACCACGAACTCTATTTATTTAATTTGCGCAAATTACTAAATATTGTTCAAAGCAGTGACCCATGTGACCAATTGAAATCTCATTTCTTTTTTTAACAGATTTTCTTTATTTTTTTATATTTTTTTTTGTCCTAAACCTTCTACCCTTGTTCCTCTTTAATTAAAAAAAAATCACTAAATAATCAGTTTTGTTTACCTTTTTGTTTTCAGCCATAGATAAATTTGTTTTTTTGTTGTTTTCTTTTTTGTACTTCCCTTTAACACGTTCAAAATTTGAATGAAACTATTATCGCTTGCTTCTGGGTCCGTGATAATATTTGACATTTAAAATGAAAAAGTTAACGATTTTCAAAGATACAGAAACGCATTTTATCGAATTTTTCCAGGATTTCTATACCGAGTGTTCCAGTCGGTAAAGTTATCGACTGTCAAAGTTATAGAAACCCTATAATGCGATAAAGTGTGTTTCGTTTCATTTTCCATCGTTTCTCGACAATTTTTATCGACGCGATAGTTACAGAACATGGGTCCAGGAAAAAATTGCCGAAGTACATCGAAAAAACTTGGTTTCAACTTTAATAATGAAATAATATCAGAGTCAAGAAATATCTTAAGATGGTAAACAAAATGCTAAGGTAAACATTATAATCATATGCTTCAAGCTAAGCGAAAAATGAGAAAACAGCGGAAGGCACCGTAACAGCTTTTTAAAATTAAATTCATTCTGGCTTGATGAAAAATATGTGTTTCCTAAAATAACAGACACAGAACGTAATCTATAAACAGCTGGAAGAAAAACCAAACAAACTTTGATGAATGCGGTAAAAAAATTAAAGAAAAGGAAAATAAAAAGTCTTTTACATTCAACCGATCCATAAGGAAATTTTTAAAGCTATCGAAATATTTTTTGGCAAAATGGGAAAACGAGATTCAGCTAAAATTATAAAAGATTCATCGGAAGCCTCATTCAATAAAGGTCTCACCGAAATGAAAAGGTTTTGTAAAAGATTTAGTTCTGAATCAGCGCATTTAATGGGTCTTTCTTTTGACGAAGCATTATCATTAATGATTGATGCTATTTTGTCGAGATCATGTTATCGAAAAAAAGTCAACGACAAATTCAAATTTAAAGATTTTTTTCCCTCATGTATTAATGTTTAAAAAGCTAAGAGGAAATGCTATCGAACGGAAATTGAAATTACTGATGAACATGCAAAAAGTCAACTTCACTCTTTGGTTAATCATACCATGAAGAGCTTTGCTTTTATCCATTTAGGTGAGCTGAAAACTTGTGAAAATAGTCTTAGTATTTTGATAACATGGGGATGCGATGGGGCTTTACAAAAGCAATATAAACGAATGTATAAATGTTCTAAGATCTATGAATGGTATCAAGCAAAAAAAAAATTAAGAAAATAATCATTATTAAATACTTAATAAAGACTCTCTCAAACAATAAAAGTAGGTTTTTCTGACTCTTTTTCGCAAAATAGTCACTAAATAAATGTATTTACTATAAACATTTTTTTAAGACACTCAGTCACATACATAATTTAAGTATAAAAATGATCCTTGAATTTTAAAACTTTAAAATGGCTTTTTTCCTGACAATGAATAAGCTGAGCTTAAAAAAAATCTTCAATTTTTTATAACCATTTATCTATTTGAACTCATTTAGTAACAAATTTATAAGTAGTAAGAAGTCGAACAAACATGATTT
Source organism: Epistrophe eligans (assembly GCA_951394125.1). Classification (NCBI taxonomy): domain Eukaryota; kingdom Metazoa; phylum Arthropoda; class Insecta; order Diptera; family Syrphidae; genus Epistrophe; species Epistrophe eligans. Next base: position 50,905,151 of record OX596028.1, on the reverse strand, counting down.
TTTAATTAATTCCAGCTACATTTTCGATTCACCACACTGTGCACAGCGGATTTGTTTGACCTTAAGCTATCGGTTTGTGTTCACTTAGTCAAAAGTTGCCAAGAGTTTTCTTTAGTTGCAGTCACTTAGTCAATTGGTCGTCGTCCTATAATGGAAAATTCAAATGTAAATAAAATTTATTTTTGAAAAAAAATTCTTTCTGATTAAATTAATCGCTATATTTAATTTAAGATTAATAACAGTACCTCTCATAAAAGTTTTTAAAAACCGTAAAAGAAAATCTCATTTTTCGCAAAAATGCCCTCTAACATTTTTATTAAAATTTTTTTGTGAGCTATTATCATTACGATCTACCAAATTATTTAAAAAAAATATTATTGATTAAAAATGGTATCTCTGATAGAATTATGTTTTTAGTTTTGACTATAATATTATTTGTTGAACCGATTTTAACGAAATTTTGTACACTTCTAATAAGTTTAAAAAATATTTAATACTAACATTTACGAAAATAAAACAAAATTTGGATTAAAAAAAAAAAAATCAAAAATATTTTTTTCAAAATTCGATATTTCGAAAATGATTAATTTTTTTTTTAAATAATTTGTTCTCCACGCTTTAATTAGGGCTAAAAAATGGCGTACCATTTTTTTTTTTTTCTTAAAAATGTTTTCAAAATTTTATACTATAAACAAAATTAATTAAAAAAAAAAAAAACAAACCGCTCCAACGATTTTTGAAATATTTTTCTCATAAATTTAAATTTGTTTATCGACAGAAGTTGTTTAATCAATTTATTTCTAACTTTTTAACAATTTTTCAGTCTAAAATGTAAGTTCCATGCATATGTGCAACACGGTGCTATTTGTTCATATTTATGTACTCACATTAGGGTGGAGCGTCGATGTATGGAGAAAAATAAAAGTTGTTGTATCAATTTCGAATACCTCCATTTTTTTGCGTTTCGATGAGTAGAATAATTTGACATTAAAAAAATTAAGTTTGGATTAAGTCTTTAGCCCTCTACCTCAGCTCAAAGTTTTGACTTTTTGAGAAAAAAATCATTTTTTTTCGGAAACGTTAAAATTATTTCACAAGTTTGAAATAAATTATATGATATCATTTATGATAAACGAAAACACCTGGCCTTTTTACCAGCTACTGTTATTGAAGCTTCGGTCACCATCTTCAAACAGCGCTCAACAGTACTCGAACACATTATTTGGTCTGCTTTTAAATGAACTTTCTTTTTTAAATATTAAACCAAACTGGACCATACACTTTTAAATGTATTCGACAAGTATTGTCAAGTTATCACTGGAATCAGATGTGCCTACATAAAGCCGCAAAATTCTATTGAAATATGTTAACCATCTAGAGTGTGCCATTTTCCCTGGGTTTCTGTTGGAGAGATCTCTTTAGACAGGACCCTCCAACACATTTGATACAAATATTTTTGGTCAGTACTTAGAGCATCTTGGATGTCTTTGGATAAAATAGGTAAGTTCCCTGGTAAAAACTCAATAACGGGAAGATCAGCACAATTTTCCAGAGCCCTTCCAATTGGTCCAGAATAAAGGTCCTAATGTAACTGTAGTTGACAAATAAACCATTGCAACGGTCTCCCCATCACATATCACTACGTTACATAAAATATAGGCTCCCATAACTTATTTATTTCTGGTAAATCTACTTTTTTTTACTTTCTAAGTGGGATTTTTAGAGCAACAACGGTTTGTAGTCAAATTAAAGAAATCTTATTTTTGTTATTTTTTATTTTCTCGAAAACTAGAAGACATTTAGGAGTGTCGAGCTCTTAAAAAAATAAAAAAAAAAAAATTTAATGCTGTTCTAATCTTGAATAATCTTAAATAATATTGTATTAAATCCATTTTCATTATGAAAAGCAAATGAAAGTTGCAGGTGCACAACATTTATCTCCAAATAAATAAGCTATAGTTCTAAATTTTTCCTTAACGAAAAATATTTTCATTAAATTTTGCAAGAAATATACAAACCGTCAACTTTTATACCACCACTCCCCCCGAAAGTTCTTTATAAGAAATTCCAAAAAATTATGGAAAAGATACACTGCTTTCTCAATCTGCCCATGTCTAGGTCATTATAATTAATTTTATTTGAATTATGTTTTGAACCAAAAATTACTCTCCAACTTCCTTCGCTTTATGGCCTCTTTTTTGAATTACTTTCTATTTGTATGCATATACAAAAACATATACACAATGTATATAGACAGTGAGTAAACAAAAACCCGTCCCATTATGGCTGAAAGACAAATTTATCAACATCCGCACAGTTTACAACAAAGATAAAAAAATTTCTAAGAGATGAATTTGCATTCAACTTTTCTTTGGTGAATTCTCATTGCTCAGGCTCACGACTATTAAATGTCTAAAGGATGTCCTTTGCTGTCATTTTTCGTTCGAAAACTCTACGCAATTTGATTTGATGCCGTCTTAGTCGTATAGAGTAGAGACGTTGTCGTCGTTCTCATTGCTGTCGCCATAATCTTCTTTGGTTCTGAGTTTCAGTTTACTTTGTAGAAGTATACAATTTAATTTAAATTTTAAATAATGTAAAAACTTTAATATCGTATATGTATATACGTTTACGAAAAAAAAACCTACTTTTTGTTTTAATGTTCCAAATTCTGGAAAAAAAAGTATGATATGCTGATTTTTTTTTTTGAAAGCTTGCCTTTGCAATTTAAACTGAATGCATTTTTATTCTCCTGGACTGCCTTTTTTATTCGCTATATACCTACCGGGATCTTTCAAAAGAGGCACGAAATTTAATTTTCCATTTCATACGAAATGTGATTTATTTAATTAAGTTTCACATGTCAGGTTGGGCGGACGCGGTGATTTTGTATCAAATAGTTGTTTATGTCTATAAGGACTTGCCCCATATAAGAGTGGCGTTGTTGGCGTTTATCTACGGAACGATATGGGATGCGTTGGTGCGTAGTTGTAGGTTGATTGCTGATTGAACTCGAAGGATGCTTGGACGGTAGAAGAATGAACTGCAAGCGAACAAAGCGAGAAAAATCTGAATTATTTTATGGTTTTAAATTAATTTTCATTAACTAGTATAGATATTGACATGTCCGGACTTTATAAAAAAAAACAACAATAAGCATTAGGAATTGGTTAAAATGAACTAGAGCTTCGATATAGTTTGGTGTGATATAGCAGTAACTGGTAGCAGCGCTAATATAATTTTCTTCATCAACTACCAAACCAAGTACATTTTGGACCGACTGGCCGACGACCGTCCGTTCAAGCGGCAACAAACACATTGCTGGAGCCATAGAAATACGAATCGTATTATAGGTAATTTGCGATAAATGAGGGTATCACATTAAAAAATGTGACTGTCATTTTGCAACAAATTTGACGTTTCTGCCGTAGTAGGGTAGAGCGGGGCTAGTTGGACCACGGGGCAAGTTGGACCAGGCGAATTACTCAGAAAACGAAAGTACTACAAGAACATAATCGAACACAAACAAAGCGTGCTCTGTTATCAGCAGGCGTCATACCAGTTTCAGTTGGATTGTGCATACAGAAGGGATTCCGCTCACAGTTTTATCTTTTTTGGGAGCAAAAGTAAAAAATACGGATAAGATAGTTCTTTTTATTTTCCAATAGTAAAAACCAGAATTAAGGACGTTAAGGTTTTTTTTATAACTTAATACATATATGTTTTTTTCATTTATTGTGCGTTAAATTGAACGGTTTTGAGTTCTTTGATATCTATGGCGTTAGTTGAACCAACATGTCCAAGTAACCCCGCTGTTTTAAATAGACGTATTTTATAAGTATATTTTATATGTGAGGAGTGGATACAGTACCATACTTGCCAAAAGTGGGTTCATATAAAATGTTCAGTAGCTGGAGATGGGCCCTTCTTTATATGCGTCAATTCAATTGCAACAGCTATTACGATTCCTAACATATTTTTAACCTTAATTTATTTCTATTATATTAATTTTTTGTTTTTACTTATTAAAGTGTTGTTTGTTATTTTTTTGTTTTTTTTTTTTTTTTATTTGACCGCTTTAAATAAAATTCTTGTTTTTCCACATTTCAAGACTTTGTCCAACTAACCGCACACACTGGTCCAATTTTTTCCGCTAAAAGGGCTAGTTGGACCACTTGGACTTGATCACCATTAGTCTACAAAAATTGTAAAACTTTTTCTTTCAGAGTTATTTTTTTCAACCCTTTATATAAAAAAAAAAACATTCCTGAGTGACAAAAAAAAGTTTACTACATTCCAGAATATGAAGAAAATATAAGAATTATTTCTCGACGACGTCATTTTTGTTCTATAATTTCAATAGGTCATTACAAACATTTGAAAAATTGACTACGGCAACCATGTTTTTGACACATGTCATTGACAATTGAATTGAGAATTGAATAACCTTACTCAGACAGAAAACTCAATCACATTTGATTATGGTTGATGATGTGAAAATCACCTTAGCTAATTCCACTGCCAAGCAACGGTTGTTGTGATCGAAATCCATTGATATGGAATAAAAGAAGCAAAAGAGCAGCTTCATTAAAGGGAGCAAATATCGAAAAATGTCGTAACGCCCAAAAATGTGTTATATAGCATAAAAAGTCAACAAAAAAATGCCAAAAAACTCATATAGTTTTCAATTTGACCTTGAAATTTGGTCCCAAACATAAAAAATCGTGTAGACTTTCTATACTCGACAACATTTATTTAGACGTAGAATGACCTAATTAAAAAAAAAAAAAAACAAGTTTCACCTTTTTACACCCACTGGTTTGGTTTGGTTTCAAATACTCCTGCACTAACCCCTCTAACCTGTGGTGGAGTTCCGCCAAATAAGGAGCACCAAAATAGCACCTAAATCCCTCCTCATTAGTTTTTTGAAATTTTGTTTTTGGAGATGTGGTATTCTTAGCTTTACATCAAGCTGGGAACACCACAGGTTTGAGGGGAAAGGGATTTTAGTTCCAAGCTAGGATTGCCGTCCTAAATTAGCACTTAATTCCTGCATCATTAGATTTTTTAAAGTTGTGGTGTTTCCAGCTTGATGGACCTGAATTATTCTCATCACAATAATAATAATTATGATAATTGTTACAAATTGAAGGACAATTTAATAAAAGTATACCTAATACATTTTTTTTTTTTTTTTTTTTGAAAGTGCATTATGGTGATTGGTGATATCTCTGCTCAGTCTGCCATACAAATGTATGTCTATACAAAATTTGGAGATATATAAAAGACTTGGATCAAATTATTCACCAGCCCTCGGACTATATTGTAGTTAGATAAAGCTTGAAAAAATATAAGGGCCTCAATCGGAAACTTCTATTTCAGCCCTGATTGTTATTTTGCAAAGGTACAAATGAATATATGTAGAACAGAGAGAGGCGTGTATATGAAGCGTTTTACAATAATTTTATGCTGTGTATACAAAAGTCTCGTTTTTGGTACGTGGGCAAGCAAAAATTAATTTATTGTCACATTGATAAAAGATTTTAATTAAGCCACGCGAATAAAATGACAGAAAAAAACGACGTGTGCTCCCAAATAAATCAGATCAGTCGACTTGAACGTAAAATTTATTCCTGAGTTTATCTTTTTTTTTTTGAATATATTTGCGGCTTATAGAAATTTCTTTTCTGTTTGTTTTTTTTTTTTAAATGTAGGTATATATTGAGTCAATTTGAAATGAAATGTGAAAAAGTTTGATTACCAATATAAAGTTTCAAGGCTTATGTAATTACTTCCTTGGCATAACAGACATTAATATTTTTTTGAAAATGTTATATCGCCTGAAAATAAAAATGCAGATAACATTTATACACATTTTAATTCCAAATGAATACAATTCTTTAATTAAATACATAGTAAAATGTTTTTATATTTTATCAAATTGATTAAGAAAGTTGGAATTTTTTTTTAAACCTACATATATGACTGCGATTGTCAATACTTACATACATACATATGTATGTATACCTAACCTGCATACATTATAAGTCAATTTAAAATTAAAAATATTGGTTGTAAAATTAAAAATGGAAGTTGTGCTATAAAACTGATAATATGAAGATTGCGGTTTTCATATTGAAAACCACGACTGTCTATTTAGATTAAAATTTGGAAAATTTTTCAGATCTCATTATTGAAAATTGTGGTTATCAATTCAATTACTGAGCATGTCATATTCTAATTCGCAAAAAATGTGGATGAAATAAGTGGGTCTCGTAATGAGTGGGTTTTTGGGCATTCCACCCACACATTTTTTCATATTTTTTTTAATCAAAAATAACGGTATCTGCCCAGTAGCGTAAGCAGGATTTTTTTAGGGGGGGGGGGGGGGGGGGGGGGTATCAGTCTCAATATTGGTGGAAATTTTGTTTTTACGGTAACACTGAAACTAGAAGATAAATGAAAGCCTTTCTTAATTTCTTATTACTACAAAAGGACAAAACAAAAGACAATTCATTGTAAATAGTAATATTTTTAACACATTTTTCTTTATTTTTTATTTGAATTAACATATGTATTTAGTTAAAAGAATTTGGAGAAAATATTAAATCCATTCTTCTTTTTTTTTGTGATTTGTGTTTGGAAATGTTTGATTATAAGTGGTACCTCTCATAAAACCATTTTTTCAAAAATGGCTTAACTGATTTTGACCAATATTTTTATAGCTAATCTATCAAGAAGAAAAATTTTGTATACCAAAATTAAAAAAAAAAAATTTTTTTTTGGATTTTTAAATAAGTTTCAACATTGTTTTTTTTTGAGAACTTAATAATTCGAAAATAACTCAATCGATTTTTACTACCTTAATTTGACACCCAGCTGTTTTTTAACATTATCTAGTAGATTTTAAATAAAAATTATTATTTTGACCAAAATGAACGGTACCTCCCATACAAGTATTTAATAACAGCTCCTACGATTTTAATTAAAATTTTTATGTGAACTAATATTAGTACGATCTACTATATTATTGGAAGAAAAAATGTCTATCGTTTTAAAAAGGGAACTTTCATAGAACCATTTTTTTTGTTTTAGACTATCTCACTATCGGTTGAAGCAATTTTAATGAAATATTTTCCATTAGAGCTTCTAATCTAATAAGTTTAAATAATATTGTGTAGCCAAATTTTCAAAAAAATTAATTTTGGATTTTTAAATAAAAATATTCAAAATAATTTTTTAAGAACTCCATATTTCGAAAATGGGTAAATGTTTTTTTTTGTTTAATTAATTCTTAAACTCCGAATTAATAAACACTAATAAAAGGCGTAGAATTTTCTTTTGTAAAAAAAATTTTCAAAATTGTATATATGTACCTATAAAAATTATTTAAAAAAAAAATCGCTCCAACGATTTAAAACATTTTTTTTTTTTCATAAATTATGATTTGTGAAAGAAATCATGTGATGTTGGTGTCAAAACAGTTTCAGAAGTTGAAGGTTTGAATGAAACAACAACAATTGGGTGAGCTACCACCAAGATTTTATAACCTGGAGTTATTAGCTATTTCACGACTGCCAGGCCGATCATCAGACTTAGTGGTGATTGGCCATTGTTCAGTTTTATTTGAAAAACTTTTTGCCCCAGCTGGGGATCGAACCTGGACCAAGCTCCCTCAGAGCCAATGCACTACGCATTGCGCTACCGAGGCCACCTGATCAAGTCCGTCCCAATTAAGATTTTGTTGTTTGACAATTGCATTTGAAACCAGCATTTTTACTAGCCACACACAAGTTGTTGTTGTACATTCGGTTTCTTTCTTTTTCTCCGTACTCGATTTTAATATGATGGTGCGAAAGCTTGGCAGCCTAACTGTGATAACTGTGTTATCACATAAAAAACACCTTATAAATTGAAATTAATTCTTGGCCCGCATCAAAATCTTTCATACAATCTCCCTCCTTACAAGTTCAACGAATTGCTGACTTATAAATCGAGTGCGGAGAAAAAGAAAGAAACCAAATGTACAACAACAACTTGTGTGTGGCTAGTACTGGAACTGAGTATTAAAAGCAATAATGCCTTTAAGCCCTAGAGTGGGATTTAGAACCCACACTTTAAAGTAAGCAGTCAAGCACTTTATCCACCCCACCATTTTCAATCGCATTTTATCATTATGATATTGATATGTGTTTTCTTCTTCTTCTAAATCTTACTTAAACACTGATAAACTTCTAAACGGGAACATTTTTCAATATTCGTATTCTTTAACCAATTTCCTATAGAGCCCTAAAGCGACCAACTTTTCATGATTTCAAGAAGAAAAATGAAAGACAATTTTTTGTGAACCAACCTTTTAATTAAATGCTCAAAGGTACACCTTTACCTTATATAATATATACATATAGGAGTAATTTTGATCTTATCAAAGCATATTTATGTTTTCCATTGAATCTTTATCCAAACATACATATAACACAAATATATGTACGGTTCAGATATATTATTATTAATTTAAACCTCCTATATGAATGTATTGTATAATATTATGTGCTCTTTGAACAGCAGGTGTCCTGAATTTAACCGCAAATATCAGAAATTCGATTCATTTAATTGCACTGAGTCATATACATGTGTGTGTGTGCATGTGTAAATACCACATCATGCAGTGATGGACTCTTGTTTGTACCACAACAGGTCAACCACCAATTAACAGTAATAACACTCGATTTGTTTGTTATATCCTCTCGAATCATTCATTTGCCATTTTACAAGTTCCTTTCAGGTGCAAGCAGCAGCAGGTTGGCCGCATAAAATGAAACTCCTGAAATGAAAAAAAAAAAAAATAAATAAATAAAACTCACCCCAACTAAACTTCGACAGTGTAGTTGATGGCAATCACACGCAAAACCTTGTTGTTGTTTTTTATACTCACTTCCTGCTTACTTTTAGAGCTGCTGTGTATAGCTGGAATCTGGTAAAAATGAGTCGCGTCGTCGTCGTCGGCCGCCTGCATCGGAATCGGATTGGGTTGTTGGGGCTTGCATGATTTATTGTTGTCATTTCGGATGTCCTTGTCTGTGCAGTCTTCATGTTACACAATAAAACAAACAAAAATTCGTTATCCACTAGACCATTAGTTTAACACAAAACCATCCAAATTTACAGAGAAATCCCCATATAGTTCTATACGTATTATTATATCTTCAAATAATTGGATCGCAGGATGGCTAATAAATAGGCCAACAGACCCTATTCGATTCAATCTTTCGATTAACACGAATAAACTTATTTTATCATTTGGTGTATAATCAATACGTCGTATCCTTGCAATTTATCGTTGTTGACGGAAAAAAACTGCCACATGCACTCGTGCTAGGCAAATAAGCAAACAATTAAATATTTATAAAAAATAATAATTATATTCATGTGACTGTAAAAAGGTTACCTATGATGGTCTTTTGAATTATTAGCACGACACTTTACTCGTAGTTGAGATGGAATAGAAAGATAGGAAAGAATATTTATATTCTTTTTTCTGCATTAATGGAATGCTAAAGTATCACGGATGATGGGCTAATAGTTAAATCACAAACCAAGGGTTATAAGGAATAAAACCAAGATTGAATCCAATTTATATTTATTTATATTTATAAACGTTGTCTATCTTTGGACAGCCTACCAAGTTATAAATAATCATGTTTTAATAGCTGTCTAACCGGCATATTATTAAAATTAATTTAAATCTGGATTTAATAATATGGCCATAAGAGTTATCTAACTTAGACAACAGAATTGGTCGTCGTAAGTCTTGACTAATGTGAAATTTTATTAAATTAATTAATGCATATTTCAAACTATGTACTGTAGACACTGTTAGACACTGTTAGACACTGTTGAAATAGTCAAACATCTAATAAATACGGCTGAATTTGTATTATTATTAAAAAAAAAAACCTATACATAAACAATGCCAGGCCCTGGGCTAAAAAAAAAAACAAAAACTTCCAATTTAATGACTAGGAATTCTAATCTTGTTGGATATAGTAGTTCAAACTAGATATTCGTCATGAAACAAAAATTGCGTATTGACAAGGTCCTCATAGTCAACTGATGAGTCCAAGTGAGATCGCCGCGCCGGGACGAAACGCCTAAATTTTTGTGGACTAAAGGCCGTTAAAAGCTATTTTAAATCAACGGCTGATTATGTTTAACGCTGTAATGGAGGTCTTCTAAATTGCAGTATTTTCAGCTAAAGTTGACGATGGAGATACATTTTCTGGGAGTTTGATATTTACCCTTAAATTAAATATACCTACCTACATTAATTATAAATTAAATTCCTTAACCTTGAAGATTTGAAAATTAAAACTCGAGTTTTATTCTGCTGAGTGTTTCTTCTAAGCACAATTTTAACACAAGCAGCTTTTGTATTATTTTATTATTTAAGTACTTTGTAAGAATTATACGAAATACCATTTTATTTATCTAAGTTGAATTTTGATTATAATTAAAATTTGTACACAATAATAATTGCGACCAAATAAAAATACTTTAATTCGGAGTTTGAACTTCTTAGCCCAAGTTTTGTGCTTTCATTGGGGAAAACCCTGGAACAACGAGTCTATCTCAGCCTTCGCAAAAAAGCATAAAAAAATTGGCCGATTTTTGCGTGTTGTCTTCAGCGAAGTAGGTCATATTACCTTCATCTAAGGATTTCATTCTTGCATATGGGATTATTATATAAGTTATTAACTTCAAAAGTAACCAAGAAACTTCAACTGTTTTCGATTTACTTAATTTAAAATCAATCATAAGTTAAATTTATGCTAAAAAAAATAAATTAATTAAAACAAAAATATCTTTAGGAACTTTAATTGATCATTATGCTTCTTCCAAAAGTAATATAGACTTGAGAACAGATATATTTATATATGATCATATAAATTAACTATGTCTATTATAGTCTAAATACCTTTTCCAACTCTCATAATACAAATTTTGAGAAATGAAGTGTCGAACGAAGCGGATTTACCTTTTATTTTAAAAATGTTAATAATTTGTTCAAAACTGCAGTTGTTTGTTAAATATTAATCCAATAAAAATGAACTCTAAAATAAACACTTCCACTTTTCAATTGGTAAAACTTTGGCATGTGACATTAAGTCGGTTCAATTTATAAAATAATAATATATAATTAACAAATAAAATAATCTGTGCGCCTTTTATTTGTATATGTGATTGCGAGAATTCTCCCACGGGTATGGCTATAATTACAAATTCAATTCTTTAAAAAATGAGAAAATTTCATATACCAAATAAATACAAAGAATTCTATATCAAATTGAAAGAATACTCATGGTTTGGTTTGAGCTTTAAAAATAAAATACACGACTGGGTCGCACACTTGCTCTTATGTGCGATCACATTGTGGTTTTAAAGTCTGTATAATTTTAAAAACTTTTCATCTGATAAAAGAAATTTATTAATTATTGGAGCCTATATTTTATGACAACTGCGAAAAATATAGCTTAGTTTAAGGAAGTATAATGGATTACATAAATATGAACAATATAGCACCGTGCTGTCATGCACTTCGCACATACATATGCATGGAATTTAAAATTTAGACTGAAAAAATGTTAAAAAATCAATAAAATTAAAAATAAATTGATTAAAAAAATATCTGAAATTGATTTGACACCAACGCAATGTACAGCAAGTGATTTTTTACACAAATCTCAACTTATGAGTAAAAACTTTTAAAAATCGTTGGAGCGCTTTTTTAAATTTTTTTTTTTTTAAATATAAAATTTTTAAAGTATTTTTAGGAAAAAAAATGGTACGCCAATTTTTAGTACTTATTTATGCGGAGTTTAAAAATTAATTAAAAAAAAAAAAATGTCCACCCATTTTCGAAATATCGTATTTTCAAGTTATTTTGAAAACTTTTTTAAAAATCCAAAATTTAATTTTTTGAAAATGGATATGCACTATTATTAAAAATTAAAAATTATTATTTTATTTTGTGTAAAAAATTTCATTAAAATTGGTTCAACAGATAATGAGATAGTCAAAAAAAGGTTCTATGAGAGGTACCATTTTTAAACGATATATTCATTTTTTTCTCAATAATATGTTAGACCGCCCTGATAATATTAGATCACACAAAAATGGGATTTTCAATACCGGTTTTTTAAACACTTGTATGGGAGGTACCGTTATCTTTGGTTATAAGAAAAAAAAATTTCATTTAAAATCTGCAAGATAATGTTAATTATCTTTTGAAACTTTTTTAAAAATCCAAAAACAAAAATTGAAAAATTTGGAACACAATACATATTTCTAAAATTATTGTAAACATTCTTTATAAAAAAAATTGATCAAAATCAGTTGAATCGTTTTTGAGAAAATCGAAAATAAAAAAAATGGTTCTATGGGAGGTACCACTTAAAACCATTTTTCGATTTTTTTTTTTATAAAATTGTAACATTTTTGTTAAAAAAAAATTACTGATTTTTTTTTAAAAAAAGGTATGGGCACGTTTTTAAGAAAAATAAGATTTTCATAAATTGGTAAAAAAAATTGTACGGCAGTTACCCATTATTTTTGGTCTTAAAAAAATGAAAAAAACGTTTGGGGGTATGCCCAAAAACCGATAGGTACACAGTTTAAAGAAAATCGATGCACCCGTTTAGGCTACAGCCAAAAGGACAGACAGACAGAATTGCGAGATTCTCGAGTTCGATTTTTTTTACGAATGCCTAACTTGCCACATAGTACCTATGTATGTATATATCGCAAGTAAAAAGTCACTCAGGGTTAGAGAATTAATTTTCTAAATGTATAAAACCTTATTGTTTCTCTCCACTGGGGAAAATTGGAACAAGTTCAAAAAAGCTATATATACCACTATACCAGAAAGGACAGTAACGATCATATTCGGCGAACGAAATTTAAGAAAAACGTAAGCACAATAAATAAAAAATAAATTTCTCAAACATCACTTACATACAATACAATACAAGACAAGACACTTCATACATTTATGTAAATGTCAAATATGTACTTAAAATGCAGGAAACGTATCTTTGTATTTTTTTTATATGTACAACGTACCTATACATATTTCTATTTTTTTCATCGCATTTTCCTATTTGTGTATGTATTTTTTTCCCCAGACAACACACAAGAACAAAACATAAAATTCAACAATTGATGTTGATTGGCAACCATTTAATTTAGTTTGAATTGTTCTCGGAGCTAGCTGCTAGCTAATTAAATTGACAAAGAAAAGTTTATTACGCTGCGTTAGCGAACAAAAAAAAAAGTTTCTTTTTCTTTATGTTTTCTTATAACGTTTTAACGGGCGGGACCTTGATGTGGAGCTTGAAGTGAGATGGCATAGATAATTGAAGTATAACTATAAGACTTAAGAGACAGTTGCACATTAAAAATGTACATACATACATAACGTCGTCGTTTGTTATAAATGAGTTTCATACAACTATTAATTGCTTTTTTTTAAGTTTTGTCATTTGAAGATGGTAATCACGTAGTGGAAAGCATTTAATTAGATTACATAAATACCGGAAAAAAGGTATTGTAGAGGAGCACGAAGGATATAGGTACTTATCATTTTACTGACAATTATGGTTTTCCGGCTTTTGATAACACATAATTCTGTTTCGCAGCATATTTATATGAAACTGATTAAAAGAATAACAAATAATGGGGAGAAAAATGAAAGGAATAAGCATCTTTTAATATCAATAATGGTTTATTCGTTCTGCGTTACTATTATAGTAGAAGGTATAATATCCTCCGGCATGCAAACCGCACAAAGCAGTTATTTTTTGTGGATGAAGTGGTGATTCATGAAGCAAATGTGGATTTTCACCCGACCAATAACGCTTATTTTGCTTATTGACAAACCCATTGAGCCAAAAATGAACTTCGTCATTTACGACCAAAAATTGGAGTTAACGCTCTTAAAGTTACGGTCACCGATTCCGAATTTCGTTAACAAAATTTATAAGTATCAGACGTTGCTCCTTCGTGTACTTTATCATGATAAAAATGTTGAGTTTACTTAATAAATTGACAATGATAGTTCGATGATTAGTTAAAGAGTGTTTTCAGAAATTAAATTCAAAGTTGTCAAGTCCCTATTGGAAAACCCGATATTATCAAAATCTTCATCTTCACAGACAGCGACTAAGAAAGTTTCTCCAAAGAATTCACCAAAGGGAGCCTAATGTTAATAACATCAACTATCAGGCCGTTTTAAGTGTACTGAGATATGTAAACATCATGTTTAGGTACTAAGTGAAACACCACAACGACAACCTCTTCCAGAAGAGACTTCAAACAATCAACCCGGGACCCGACACCTTTAGAAAGATCAACAGTTTCATTGGTAAAAGGCCACCAATGCCAAAAGTCATTACAACCAGTCTTGGGGAGGTAACTACCAACGAAGACAAAGCAAAGGCATTTTCTGACTACTTTGAAAAACATTTCAAACCGAATCCACCATCCAACCCTGAGTTACTGGATGAAGTTAACACATCAATACAACGTGCTCAAACAATCCAGGAGACCGTTCACTTTAGCGATACCAATCTCGTCAAATATCCTACAGATTCCCTCGAGCTTACCACTCCGGAAGAAATCCATGAAATCGTTCACAGAAGCCACCCAAAGAAATCGGCAGAGCCGGGCAATATCTCCAACTTCGTCCTGAATAAACTACCTCAGTCGGTGATAATATTCTTGGCAATCATTCTTAACAACTGCGTCAACAATTATTACATTTCCACCAAATTGTGGCTGTACCAAAGTAGAAAACAACAAAGACGTCTCTGGATACAGGCCCATTTCACTTCTGTGCAATATGAGCAAGATACTCGAGGAACTAACACTTAGACGACGGAAAACATTGTTACGACGATCGTATAATACCAGACATGCAGTTTGGGTTCCGGGAAGATTACTCGACACTTCACCCACTTCTAAAGTTCCAGCACGATGTTGCCCTATCCTTAAATTGTCACCAAGTCACTGTTGGATTTTTTCTTTATATCGACAAAGCATTTGACATGTATGGACAGGGACTTGTTCAGAAACTTTTCCAAGATAAGATAACTAGCGTTAAGCAAATTGTAAATATTAAATGTTCAATAAAAAAATCTTAAATTTGGAATCTTCTAATTTAGGAGTTGAGGACTTCCATCCCTTCATCAATGCCACCTAAAATTTTTAGTTACTCCAAAGTTCAAATTTACGCAAAGAAAGAGTTCGAATTTTTGTATGTACCTACAATTATAAATTCTTTCTAAATTTTTTGACTTAAAAACTAATTCAAAATGGCAGCTATGGCAACCTGCTTTTACCAAGCCCATTCCAGGTGGGCTCAACAGAGTCTCTTTAAACTGAACTTCTTTAGATCAAAAAAATTCCTTTTATTTAGGCATTTCCTAAACTCGTAGCCTAAACAAAATAAATTTTGAATCAGGCAACAATGTTCAGCAATAAAATTGACCAAACCGTGCAAAAGTATAATAAACTTCATTAAAATGTTTAATTTAGTCGTATAAGGTAGTTTCACTAAAATGGTACATTATTTATCTGAAAAGGTGAACCTAAGCACATTCTTCTATACCGCAAAATCCACGTCGCGTATAGTCGTCGTCGTCATCGTCGTCGTTCCTAAAGCACGTCAAGATCTAAGAATCATTAAATCCTCTGTGGAATTCATGTTAGCCACATAAAACTGTAGCAGTTAAATCATGACAATTTATTGTTCTTGCCCACAACATGCAATTACAAAAGGATTTTCAATTCAAAAGGAAACAATTATTACACAAACCCTCCCAAACAAGGACCCACTTAAATCTCCATTACCCTCGCACAGTATAAGACGACAAAGTATAATATAGACGACAATTCTTAGCAAAAATGTCTTTTTTGTCCCCCAAATAAGAAAGGACCATGTCGATGGTTTGGTTGTCGTTGTCGATGTCGATGGCGTCGTTGGTCGGTCGTTCGTTTTGCTGTCGACAATGAAAAACACGACACGAAGAACAAGAAGTCAATCCCAGCGAGTCCTTAAATGAAGAAAAGGACTATTCACCATCACACTATAGGTAGGTATACTGAGAACCAAAAATAAAGCAACCCCAATCCAATAAAGTGCTTTGCATGCCGATGGCGATAACTGAAAATGCTGTTATAAAGAAACACCCATAAAATAGAATAAGAATCACCGAGTCACCGGGGGTCCTTTCTCCTTTGTCGCTCCTCCATGGGAAAAAGGTTTGACTTGACAGCCTCTCCCCGTGCATTATAACCTCCTCGGCTCTGAATGAAAATCACGAATCTTTCATAATTCGATAGGTTCTTCTTCTCTGCTTCCATCTTCACACCAACTCCTTTCCTTGCCCTTGTTTGTTGACGACCCGATCCGGGCTCAGTTGAAGAATACACATAAATTTTTTTCCTTCTATATAGGATACCCTACCTACCTACCTACCCATACCCGTAAAATAATTACTGACTTATACTTTGTAACAAAATCTATCGAAAAACGGCTTCCAAACCATAAAACTCAACTTGCAGAGCACGAGCACAGTTACTCAGTGGTATCGGTATATAGAGGACACGAGTTTGCATGTCGAACATCAATTTCACAGGAGAATAAGTATCTACAGCAAATTGTGCCACGGATTTCTTTTGTGGGGAAAAAAGGCTCAAGGAGCCAGAAATTACAATTTCGATGAAATAAATTTACTCGAACACTTTCATCTTAAGCAAAGGGGTATGGTGTACCTAAGGATGTGGCATGTGGGATTCGAAATATTATATAGGCGTTGAAGGCTGGTGGGTATAATAGCGGTTTACTTACAATGTGGTCCCGGCAACACGATTGAATTCAATAATATGAATACACAGTGCCGTGTTATTGCATTTGTTGTGAAATAAGACGGAAAAGTAATAGAAATTTAAAAAAAAAAATGAGATAGTTAAACGAAAATCTAAAATCTTCGTAGAGTTCAGTTGAGACCTGGTTACCATCAGCCAGAGGTCTGTTCTTAAAGTATTTTGGAAAAGCAACCAATAAAGGTCTTCTTGAAACAATGTTCTGTGTGACGGGCGGGCGGTCCTCAAAACCACATATACATATGTGCGACAGGTGGTCGGCACAGACATTTATCGTGTGACAGATTGTCCACATCCATAATACTCTTATTTACCGTGTGACAGATGGTCCATCCACTTCGTAGTCTGGGCCGGTTCGAGTTGGGGCATTGTTTTTGTAATTTTTCATTTATCTTTTGACTATTGGAATTGGCAGGTGGGGACTGAACTTGTCTATTGAGCCACTTTTGGAAAGAGACCGCATGCGTGGCTCGATTCGACTACGGCGGCGGCGCGGCGCACAACTCGGCAAATTGGCGGGGTATTGCAGTGAGACCATGACCAAATAACACACGGACAAGCGATCTGAAAGAGATGGCAATATTTATGGAATGACGGCAGGGACGAGTAAAGTCCGCCATAATGAAAAAATCAATTTTGTATTTTTTTGGAAAGAGTGTGGTGACTTTTGGTTAAGAAAGATTCAAAGACGAAAAATTTTTTTCGATAAGAAATCGACTTCAAAGTAAAAAAATAAAAATATTTTGAAAAAATTCTCAGTTCGAAGAATTTTAAAACTTTCAGTCATAGGCGATCTATAGGAGAGGAAGTATATAGCCAGTGGGGCATACAAGGAAGAGGAGCTAGGATTCTTAAGAAAAGTTAAGTATTTCTGTGGTTAAATATGTTCTGGGTTTTCTACCTTTATTAAAAAAAGGTTTCCCAGATAACTTGTTCGTAAATAAACTACATATACTCAAAATTTAATGCGATACATTTCATTTTCTTTCAGCTTTCCTTAAGGTGATGGTAAGTACCATAAAACTTCCTGGCGCCCATTTCAGGTTAAAGTACACCCCTGTACCATAATATAGTTTCTAGAGATTAATTCGACTTATATCCAAATATAAATTGAACTCAATTAATAAAATTCCCATTAACATCGAACGCACCCCAAGGTGGCAACACTTTATTTGGTGTCCGTTGCAAAATATCGAACGGTTCCAATTTGATTGACATTTGATTTGTTCTCGCGACGACGCCCGCCGGTATTGTGCATTTTTAATCTTGTTTTCTTTTTTAATTAGCTTCTTTAATTTAATTTTTAATTCTTGATCATTTGATTGTTCAAATTGCGTCTGCGGATTTAAGTTCCACCAACATAAATAATTCAATCTAAAAGTTAAACTTTGCTCGCGATAAAAATTCTGCAACAAGTGTTTTTCAATTGATTACGACTTTACTAACTATAGTATTTAGGTATAACTATTTTTGGCTGCATTATTAATACCTAATGCACGTGGTTCAAGTGACACGAATACAATCGTTAGAAACACGCCTAAAATAGAGAGCTTTAGTTTTTTGAAAATGTTTTAATTTCAGAAGTGCTCCATATAAATAAATAAAAGTGAATTCTACTCTACCTGAAAGAATAATCTTAAATTTTAGATTTTTCTGTAGGTATTGTATGCATTACAATTTACAAGTCCAACCATTCCTTGTAGTAGCCTGTGACGTAATGGTTAGTGCGTTGGACTGTTACGTCGAAGGTCTTGGGTTAAATTTCCATCTTAATTATTCATTCTTTATTAAACTATCAATTTTTTCAAGTTAGGCATGTCAACCTGTGTCAGGGGGGGCTAGTTATTTTTTTTTTTAATGTGAAGTTATTTCCCTCTATCGCGATAATATTATTAACATTTGTATTTAAAAATATTTCAATAAACATTCTAACATGAATATATAACCAATTTATTTCATCTGCCACTCAAAATTGCTTCGAAAGCGATTCACGCTAATCATTTAATACTGATATCATGGCAGTCTTAAATAGATCGTTCGTACATTCGCAGCTCCTCGTCATAATAAAATGTTGAAAATTTCAAAAGCAATTTTTGTTTGCTTGTTCATTTCAGTTTTTGTTAAATTTTCGACAGCTGATATAAAGTCATCTACAGATTCAAAATCTCTATGGATCGAGAATAGAATTCCGAGTTTTCCAAGTGTTTGCAATAGTATCTACGTTTGCAAGAAAAAAGTCAAATATGGTGGTGATACTCAAGAGAAACCTTGTGTTAAGTATTGTGTAAAGGATATTAAATGTCCAGAAAATACTCTTGCTAAGCCAGAAGTTATTGATCCGAATTGGTGTGTTCTTCTTGATGAAACTTTATTGCATGAGTTTGAAGAACCAACAAATGCTGAAAGTAAAACCAATGTGATGCAAGTTAACATGATTGATTTTCCATGTCAAAGAGGATTCTTACCCGATTTCAGAGGAAAGTGTCGCAGAATATATTAATCCTTTCTAATTCTGGAGGCGAGTGTTAAAGATGAAAAAATAACAAGTAATTGTTGCTCAATAAAATCATAGTTAAACAACAAATACATAGATCGCAGTTTTATTATATAAGATAAGATTTAATAATGCTTTTCAGCTTGCTTGATTTGATGACTACGATGAGGTAAACATGATATTAGTTGGTATAATTAAAATTAAGAATAAATGTTTTTCTTATTTTATCTACCTACCTATATTTTATGTGTATATATATTTATATATGAATGTGCCATACACCAAATAAAATGTCAACAAATTTAGAAAGCTCTGCTATAAACCAACTTTACAATTCTAGTTTCGTGCATTCTGTGCCCTATAAATCTCTTAGAATAAAAATCGTGTCTTAATATCTTAATATATAAAAGATCATCTTTCAATAGTTATTAACACATCTGGAAAGTATTTGTTATGTATTTTAGAACTTAAAGAAAAATATAACATGATGTGGTTCAACTATCATTTTTTTATAAAATGCGACAAAAGACTAGGGCGTTTAGGGTTGGTCAAGAAAAGAAAAAAAAAACGGTTTAGCGGCGAAGCGCCTATTTCCCCCCTTCAGGAGGGAAGAGAATTTTCTAAAAAATCGGCTTGAAATAGAAAAGAATCATTAAAAATCAACGGCAACACTTAAAATGTCAGATTATACCTTTTATAAAGCCAGAAATCCATTTTTCAAGGAAATTGTTTTAGTGAATAGTTTAAGACAAATTAATTTTAAAGCTCAAAATTTAAAAACAAAACACTAACTCAAAAAATTTTTTTCAAACTAATTTTACATTATCAAGTACCTATAGTTGTTTTCAATGTTCCTATCAATTTTTAGTCAAATATAAAATAGAAAAAATTAAAATTTACTTAAAAAAACGGATTGAAGTCAGATTAAAGAAAGCTTATTTTTGTTATTTTTGATTTTCCAAAAACTAGAAGACATTTTTTTTTCTGGCTAAATGAATGAATTACACTTAAATTATTAAGTTAAACATTAAATTATTTTCAAGATAACTTTTCAATTCGGAAAAAGCCTTAACTTGCAATGTTGGGCCAAAATGAAATTTTTGTTTGGCAAGAATTATAAATTAATAAATTGTCATAAGCCTTATATTAACATCGAATTAATCAACGATTTTTCTTTCTAAACGTCTAAGATTTATCAATCAAAATTTTCAATTATTGTGATGATAATGCTATGCCTAACAAATTGCACTATGTCTACATAAGTTCAACAATCTATAGAAAATGTGTGTAAATTAAAACTTTGGAGTTGGAGTAATGTCTTAAGTTAAACATACATTCGAATGGGTTTATAAAAAAAAGACTTTAACCGCAGTATTATTCAATTGATTGATCCAGATTATAACTTAAATCCTGGTATTAATTATTTCATATTAATTTATATCCGGATTTAAGTATTAAACTGTATTAATCGAGTAAAAAATACAACGTGGCGGTTAATGTCTTAGGTGAATATAATAAATCTGCATTTTAGATTTTCTGACTGATTCGCATAACGGAAATAGGTTTTTCCTGGTTTTAGAAATGATTTTTGAATTATTCTTTTATGAATTTTCCAATTTTGCAATCAAACACCTCCATTTTCAAAAAAATGTTTGTACGAAAAAAAGAGCACAAAATAATGAATGTACCTAACGTAATTAACTATAACTAATTACTCGGAATACTTTTTAGATATTGTCATTTAAAATAAAAGTGTCTCACTGTTGGGTAATCTCCCCTATATGTATTGCAAATATTGCTGATATCAAACAAATTTAAAGAAAAGTCACGCATCAAATTATTTACTAAAGAACATTAAAAAACAGTATTTAAAATTTTGCAGAATTTTGAATTTACAGAATTCTTTAATATAGAATAACTACCCGTACCCTAAGTTATATTGTAATTGGTCCGGTTTGTCGAATTGAAAATTTTTACATTTCTCGACGTTTCGAGGTCCCAGGAATCCGAATCCATCATTTTTAGAGGGATGTATGTATACGTTCGTACGTTCGTACGTTCGTACTTTCGTACGTTCGTACGTTCGTGAGCCTTTCTATCGTTCACTGTATCTCGAGAATGAATAGAAATATCGACCTCGAGTTAATTTTATTTTACAGATAATAACATCACGAAGTGCAGAAAGGGTTCCCAAAAAAATTCAGTTACCGGTTTTTTTACTACAGCAATTTAAAAAAAAAAAATTGTAAAAAATGTTTCGTCTCGAATATTTCGAGAACAAAAAACGCCATCGACTTTAAGTAAATTTTATTCTACACATAATGACGTAATAAAGCATTCAAAAGAACTTAATAAAAAATCAGCAGTCATTTTTTTTTTTAGATAGAAAAACATGCTAAAATTTTGTGAAAAACGTGTTTCGGTTGTAATATTTTGAGAAAAAACAACGATATTAACTTCGGGATAATTTTATTCTATGCATGATGCCATATTTGGCTACTGATATAAATTTAAAAAAAAATCAATTAACGGTTTTTTTTTAAAGCAAAAAAAAACTACAAGAAAATATTAAAAATCGTTGATAAACGTTTTTCGGTTCGAATTTTTTGAAAACAAACACTAGCTTAGAAGCCGGGCGAATTTTTTTCTATACGTAGTGACGTAGTCAATAACTGATAAGATTTGTAGAACTATTCAATTGACATTTTTTTTTTTTAAATCAACAAATTTTAAAACTCAAACCCCAAAAAAAAAATTATAAAATGTTTTTCGACTTGAATATCTCGAAAACAAACAAAGCTATCGACTTCGGAATAATTTTATTTTACGCACAATGCTGTAACTATGAATGGGTTAAAAAAAAAAACATCAGCCAAAAATACAACTTGAATAGTTGAAAAATATAATACGCCCCAACTTTGGTTTTCACTTGATCACATATTGAACATTCGATAAGGTCTTTTAAGATTTTGAATTAGGAATTTCCTTATAATAAAATAACATCGGGTGTCCAATTTCCAAGGGCACCAATGGGAAGTTACCAGTGTGGGTCGCACCCAGCCTCTTTTTTTTTTATTTGTATGCATTTCAAGTCCAAACATTTCTTCAAAGCTTAAGGTTTAAATATATTCGGAACTGGTATATATATTGAAATTTTAAAGCAATGTAAATTTGCATCTTAAATATTCATTTTATACTTTATATATATTATATCAAACTTAGGCAAGTCAACTGGTGGCCGGGGGTGCTAGTTTGTTGTTTTTTTATTTAAATATGAAGTTATTTCCCTCTATCGCAGATAATGTTTTTAATTTTTTAATTTAAATATATTCTAATAAATAATCTGACTTGACTATAGGTAGGTATAACCAATTTATTTCATCTGCCACTCATAATTGCTTCGAAAGCGATTCAAGCTAATCATTTAACACTGATATCATGGCAGTCTTAAATAGATCGTTCGTACATTCGCAGCTCCTCGTTATAATAAAATGTTAAAAATTTCAAAAGCAATTTTTGTTTGCTTGTTCATTACAGTTTTTGTTGAATTTTCGAAATCTGAGATAACAAAGACATCTGCAGATTCAAAATCTCTATGGATCGAGAATAGACTTCCAAAGCCTCCAAGTGGCTGCCAAAATATCTACGTTTGCAAGAAAAAAGTCAAATATGGTGACACTCAACATAAACCTTGTGTTAAGTATTGTGTTAAGGGTTTTAAATGTCCGGATAATCCTTTTGTTAAGCCAGAATCCCTTGATCCCAATTGGTGTGTTCTTCTTGATCAGACTTTAATGCATGAGTTTGAAGAACCAACAAATGCTGATAGTAAAACCAATTTGATGCAAGTTAACATGATTGATTTTCCATGTCAAGAAGGATATTTACCCGATTTCAGAGGAAAATGTCGCGAAGTATATTAATTTTTCTAATTCTGGGGCGAGTGTTAAAAACGAAAAAATAATAATTTTTGCTTAATAAAATCGTAGTTAAATAATAAATACATAAATCGTAGTTTTATTATATAAGATTTGACTTGAAATATTGTGATTGAGAGGTCAATGTTATAAGTGATAACGTCGCATTTTCAGATAATTCTGATGAACTTGAATGTTTTATATTTAGATTAAAGTGTTTGCTACAAAATGATGATTGCCAGCATAAGGAAAGAAAATCTAGGTCTTCATTATAATCATATTGTATTCAACTTGTTGATTTGATGATTACAATGAGGTAAACATTACATTGGTTTGTATAAGCGTCTACTTTCCTACATATTGACGCGCGGCTAATAGTGGATTGGATTTACATTTATATTCATGCAATTTCTGCAAAAACAACGGAATGTAAGATATAAAATTCACATTTGTTGAATAGAGAGAGAAAATCAAAATGCAGAGATCTTCATTATAGGAAGCAGATATAAAGACGAACATGTTCATCTCTCTTTCACTCATTCATATTTTTGGCATAGATCTATCCCGTTCTTCTTTTCTTCAATTGGCAAGATGAAGATAATTGTAAATTCCTCTTAAAGTTTTAGAACCTATAAAGACAGTCATTTTTGCATGTTTCTCAGAAATAAAAAAAAAAACTTGCGATGAATTATTGTTTATTTATGATGCTCCGAATTTTTACATGATTGTCTGGAAGGCAATCGACATGGTGCATTTTAATAATACATTTAAAAAAAATACTTACTTCGAAATCTAATTCTAGGGGAGAGCGGGGGCACTTTTGAACACTTTTTGGTTAAGAGTCCCCAAAAATCCAGTGTGATGGAATTATTAGACTGTAAATTATCGGTACTTCGAGAAATGTATTTAAAGTTTAATTTAAACCCTCTTTTTGATTAAATTTAATAAAGATTAATATTTTATTTTTATTAAATTACAAAATATGACCTTCTGTTCAAAGGTACCCCACATGTGGAGCAGGTTTGAATTTATCTGGGGCACTTTTGAACGGAAGTATTTATAATTATTTTCAAAAGTAAATAATGTGAGTATAAGAGCTTATCTATTGAAAGAAACAATAAACTGTATGAATAAATTAATTATGTAGAAGCTGAATATACAAAAAACTTTAATAGGATATAAAGGGTGTTTTTTTTAAAGAGGTATAGAACTTTGAAGTGCAATAAAACAAAGATGATTTTTTGAAATTGACATGAAATTTACTTTATTCGATAGATAGTCTTCTTCGCATTATAATTTAAATATGATTTCTGGCATATGACCGCCACTGCTGGCTCGGACGTAGTCTAATCTGGAAGTCCAATTTTCGATGACTTTTTCCAACATTTGTGGCCTTATATTGGCAATAACGCGGCGAATGTTGTCCTCCAAGTGGTCAATCGTTTCGGGCTTATCGGCGTAGACTAGCGACTTCACATATCCCCACAGAAAATAGTCAAGCGGCGGCGTTAAATCGCACGATCTTGGAGTCCAATTCACGGTTCCGTAACGTGAAACTATATGCGGTTACCAAACGTTTCCTTCAATAAATCAATTGTGGCACGAGCATGTGTTACATGTTGTGCCGTCTTGTTGAAAACAAAGCTCCTGCACATAATGGTTGTTCAATTGATGAACGAAAAAGTCAGTAATCAGTAACGTTCTGGCCAGCATCGTTTTTAAAGAAGTACGGAACAATTATTCCACCAACCCATAAAGCACACCAAACAGTAAGTTTTTGTTGATGTAACGGTGTCTCAAGCAAAAAAGCATTCAAGCAAAAGTGAGCTTCATCGCTAAACAAAATTTGCTTATAAAATGAACCATGATTTTCAAAATAAATTTGCACAATTTGGAAGCGTTGTTCAGGCGTCAGTCTATTCATGTTGTTCAAATGCCAAACCAAACTAAAAATAAATCACTTGACAGCTGACAAAACGGCCGCCAGTTAAAATAGTGTTACCAACTTAAAGTTCTATACCTCTAAAAAACATCCTTTAAAATCTTTTAAAAGGTTTAAATCATTAGTTAAAAAGGAGACTTTTGGAAATAAATAGATTAAAACAAAATTTTTGAAGCAAAAAGTCTCTCAGAAGCTTTAATTTTAAAGCCCTTAACATTCCATCTGTCTTACGAAGAAAAAATTTAAAATTTTTTTTAATAAAACACTTTTGAAACTGTTCAAAGGTGCCCCAACCGTTTTGTTCAAAACTTCCCCAATATTTTAAACAACATAAAACTCGGTCATAGTTATTATACCTAACATATTTATCAAGATCTTCACCTTTATGTTAATGAAGGTATGAATTTAATAAAAAAATTCAAAAACGAAAAACCTTAGCCAAAAAATGTCCACTCTTACAAAAATAATATTACAAAAATACAATTTACGCATAAAAACTGCATACCTTGGTACTGTCAGATGAAAATATGAGAGGCACCGCAAAATCATTGACGTGTAAAGATATCAGTATTGCCGTGTTTAATATTAAGTTTACGTTTTGAAATATTTATCTATTAAGATTTTATTAGCCGTGTTCAAGGCACCCGCTCCGCTACCCAACACAATTTAACACATCGTCTGTACAAGTATAATTTTATGATTTATTTTAGGAGTACTTCACATCAGAACTGATTTAAATCAATTTCGATGAAATTATCTTACCATACAGCCAAATAGGCCTTTCTAATATTAAATCCGTCAGCCAAAAAAAAACATTAAAATTTACATCTAGGTAAGTTCATTTTATTTTCTTAATGATATAATGTTTACTTTTTACATAAAAGGTATACGAATTTTGCATATTTTCTTTATTTAATTTAGGTTATTTTTATTTTTATATATAGGTTATCATAATATTGTATAAACTAATTAAGGTACATCCATATAAAAAGTATTTTTTATCTTTGATTTTTTTTTTGTTTTTTTTTTAATGTTATATTTTTTTCGATTTATAACCAAAATAAATAAATTTCCAATGTTTTTTTTTTTTGTTGTTGAAAAAATAAGCAATCATTTATTTTAAACGTGGGATTTCATTTTTTGGAAATTAAAAATGAGAATAATTTTAATTCTTTTTATTTGTGTAATTATCTAATATTTGCTCTTAAGTTTCACTGAGTAACGCTTAAGGTGTATTAATATTTTATTTTTATATATATAATATATACTAAACTGCTTTACATAATAATATAATATCATTTTTTTAATGTTGTTTGTTTCTTTAATATATATAACACAAAAATCGTCTTGTGTATATTTTTTATTTAAATATTAATTTTTTCTTATATAATTTTTATTTACAAAATTATTAAAAACAAATGTTTAAATGTTTTAGAAAAAAAATTATGTAGTAATAAGCACATATCTTATGTTTATGTTAGTTAAATAATTTACAGGTGTTTTTATTTTAACAAATTCGGAGGGGGAATTTTAATTTTTGCTATATTCAAAGAAGTATTGAAAAATTGACTGTGATTTTTGCGTTTATTGGAAAAATTCAATTAATTGCCAATGTCCTATATACTTCAGGCCCTCTTTTGATAATAAATGATTAATTCATTTAATTTAGACTATTAACGAACGACTTTAAATTTTGGTGGTATATTGCGTTTGTTTTTGTGGAACATATAATTAAAATTCTTATGATTTTAGATTTTATTTACAGAAAACTAATAAAATATTTTATTTCTATTAAAATTTTAATGTTAATTTTAATTTATAAATATAAATTACGTAGTGGTCGATGTATGTACAATAATAAAATTGATTTCGAAAATAAACTTTTCAGATAGTTTCGTGTGAAGGAATTGATGAAATTGATTCTCTTTACTGTTATAGATTAAAGCAAACATATTTTTTTTAAATAATTGTTAAATAAATACAAAATATTCAAACTTTTAAAACTACAAAATGCGTTCTTTTCGGTTTCAGATTTATATAATATTTATATTTTTTTTTTTAAATATAAGTTAGTAATTCCAGAAAAAATTACTTATTTTATTTACTTTAATTTATCAGCCAAATAATTAATGATATCATCACAGCTTTAAAAATAAGTAATTAAATCCTGGAATTTTTGTTTTATAATTAATCTATTTATGATCTTTTTTTTTGTTTTAATTTTTATTATGGTTATGTCGTTTCTTACATCATCTACATCATACATAGATCTAACATAAACTATACCTATTTTCAATACCATAATTTTTTTTTATATTTTTATGATTATGCATCTGAAGAAAAATACGTTTTTTTTTTTTTGTTTGTCATTTTTAATTTTATTTTGTTACATTAGTTCTTTGTTTTGGTTCGAAGGGAAATTAAAAATATTTTATTTAAAAAAAAATCATATATGTAGATATAAGATCTCGATTAAATAAAATTATCCCACACGAAAATAATTCGTTCGTAATAATAACATCGTAAATGCTAGCGATATAATAAAAAGAATCGTTTGATGAATGCACAATCGGGATGAAGAATTACTGCGAGATTTTGAACTTGCAACTACTTCGGCATCTTCTGGTGGTAGTTCAACGTTGTTGTTGGCAACAATGAACTGGAAAATATCACTGACCTGAAAAACAAAACAAACGATTATTAAAAATGGTAACATGTATACAAAAAATACTAGTAAGATATTCTTAAAAATCACACCTGACAACCAATAAAATAAATGTTAATTTAATTTCACCCTGCAAACAGCTTACTTTTAAAAAGACCGTTATTTTTGGTCTTAAGAAGAATTTGTATTTAAAATCTGCTAGATAATGTTTAAAAACTAAAATGCTAAATGCGAAGTTCAGTTCACAGTTAAGTTATCAAAACAAAAATTTTCAAAGTCCAAAAACAATAAAAAAAATAATGTAAAATTAAGATATACACCTTAAAAACTTTTTGAAGGGTTTTCTATAAAAAAGTTGTTCAACATCAGTTGGACTGTTTTTGAGAAAATCGAAAATAAAAAAAAATGGTTCTATTTGTACCATTTATAACCATTTTTCCAATTTTTTTTTTATAAAATGGTAGCCTTTTTGTAAAAAAATTACTAATTTTTTTTTTTAAAACAGTTGTGGGCACATTTTGAGAAAAATAAGATTTTCATAATTTGGTAAAAAAATTGTACGGCAGGTACCGTTATTTTTGGTAGGGGAATTCCCCAAAAAACGCTATAGGTACACCAAGTTTGATCGAAATCTCAAGTTCGATTTTTTTACGAATCCATAACTTGACGTATGCATAGTAACTACATATTATCGCAATATAAAATTATTAAAAATATTATAACTAAGCTTACAATGTAATGTTACATATTTATGCCTTTTTTAAAGCTAGAAATACATCCTATAATTTTCATTTTAAATAAAGTTTTTGAAAAAAATAGTTATCAAACTTAAAAATAAAGAAAATGTAAACTAATTCTTTTCAATATTTTATGGTAAGTACTATTTTTGATTTTAATTGTCTATGTTCTTATCAATTTTTAGTGAAAACAATTAATACCAGATGCCTAAATAACTTTTAGTTTTTGAGAAAATTGAAAATAATAAAATACAGTAAATATGTATCTTAGAATTTTTTCTTGTAGCTTTTACCTGAAACTGAAACTTTATTAAATCCTTTTAAATTATATTCATTTTAGCATCATACAAATATTGAGGTATAAAGGATTTAATTTTCTAAATAAATAAATAAAAAGTACTTAAATATTTATTTAGTGTCTGACTGACTGAGTCCCCAAGGATCAAACAATTAGTGTTTATGACACATTTAATGATAAATTATTTCTACTTGAACATAATAATTTATACAAAACATTTACGAGTATAATATGTTCATAATAAAATGTAAAACATATATACGTACCTCATTCCATCCATATCTGTTTTTAGCCTGAACAATCGCTTCATAATACGCGCCCGGATGAAGATTCTTTATTGTATATGACATGATGTGTGTCAATGGTTCTGATGCTGGTCTGTGTTCGGGCGTAAGGATAAAGTCATGCCATCGTCCGGGCTGTTGAAACGTGTCATTCATCTGGAAATAAAAAAATATTTAAATATGAAATTATAATCTCAATTCACATACAATTAAGTGTTAAATGGACACATCAATTAAATGTGTAAATTATGTTTATCCTTTCATATAAATGCACACATCAACATATCGTATACGTATATAATGATGGTGAATCACAGTGAAAGTCTAAGTCTTCTCAAATTTCACTCACTCTCTCTTTCTCTCTTCTAGCTGTAATTTCTTCGAATAATGGATGTGTACTTAAATAAAAAATTGAAAATAATTGCATCTCTACTTTTGTAAAATAAAACCAAAATAAATCTTTTAGGTACATCAAAGAGAAATATACATCCAAGTCGAGCAAAGGTGTGGATGAATATATGTATATAAGAATGTGTGGTAAGTAGGTGTATTGTAAAGGAGGATGCCTGCATAGCATAGCATATAATACACATGAATGGAAACAAATACCACCGATGGGAGCGTTAAGATGAATAAATAACGCTACGAACGCCATAATATAGATAGGTACAGAATCAAAACCCCAGGAGTCTGACGAAGGTGAAACCGAGATAGGTACCTAAAGATATACAAATAAATCCTCATCTCCCAAGAACTTAATGAAGCACGTGATTAAAATTGCATTTGTATCATCTTACTCTTAATTACAAGGGAACGCGATGTTTTTAATGAGATCTTAGCGTGAGGTACATTATGTAATAAAAACTGATGGTTGGATAGTTTATTTGCGTCTGGGTGCACATCTTTGAAAAGGTTTCGATTTTTAAATAAATTAATGGGGATGCTGCAATTCTTCTATAAACTTAAGTATCTTTTTCTTCTTAGAATCTCCTTCTTCAATATCTTCTGATGGTTTCATTTAGTTTTCAATTACCAACTTGTTTTAATATACAAAAAATAATATTATCGTTTACATCATGCACTTTGTCGAAAGATAGATTTTTCATTTTTCTATCTTCACGTGCAATTCATCGACAAATATTTTTCTATCTATGTATTCTATCTTAACCCTTTAAAAAGCAAATGAGTATCAATCAAAACTTTATCATAGGAAAATCTCATAGTAAACAACACTAAATAAAAACACCTTAATTGCGTGTACCTTGATCTCAAAAAAGTTTCTTATAGTATCTGCTTACACTAAACTTTTTTTAAAAATCATCCTATCTCTAGAAACATTGGAGGGAACGTTTTGAACTGCTTGGCCTTCAGAATATAATGAAGCTTCTGTTAAATAAATTCAAATTTGAGATTCATCATTAATTTGTTGTATTGAAATGTATATATGCGTAGCTTGTCGGCATGAATAAACACATAGCATCATCCGGAATACAGCTTAATTAAATATAGTATAAATGCTATCAATAGTAGGTAAGGTATAAAGTAGGTATGAGAGGTTTCACTTGATTTTGTATATTTATATTAATTATGGAGATTTTCTGAAATTTTATTCTGATAGAAAAATTAGGGTCAAACTATAAAGTAATGATGGGTTTTAAAATTCAATTGAAAATTTTAAAAGAGAGATATATCATATTATTATTGAAAATGTTTATTTACGTAATATAAATAATAATATTATTTTTTTTTGTCGGTTTTTGGATCGGAAGCTATGAAATAATTAATAGTATAAATTTTGTATGTTTCATGAAGTTGAGGATAAATATATAATTATGTAACTTCTTTTTTATAAAAAACAAATAAATGCTTAAATAATGGAGTAACAAAAATTGCTGACTTTATAGTTGTTTGAGTTGTTTGCAAATATTGCAAAAAAGTAAGCTTTCAAATAAATTTAGAGATTATTCTTCTATTTCTAACTATTCAGTGGTATTTATAGGTTCAATAAAAGTGTTATCTAAACGGAGCTAAAAAAAAGTTATAATAATCTTTTAAAAACAACATCTGGTTCTGGTGGATGATTTAGCAAAACTCTTTAATTTTGTAGATTTTTTGAAAAACTCTCATCAAATCATTATCTATGCAATTTAATAATGCAGGTATTTGTCAGGCTTTTAAGAGAATAGAATCTTTTGTGAATTCAATCGTTTATGACTTCAATAATCAGATTAGCGCAAAATTTTAAACGATTTAGTACGATGTTAAAGCATTTTTACTATGATAAAATGGCTTTAACATTGTACTAAATCGTTTAAAATTTTGCGCTAATGTTTTTATTGGTTTCACTTCAATCGCTGTACCGCTGTACGCTTGAACAACGTTGGGAAATATTGAAAACTTATTTCCAAAGTGAGCGCGTTTTTTGAAAAGATGTGCATTTTCATCTCGGCGGCTACGTTAACAAACAAAATTGCCACATCTAGGCGTCGAAAAACCGGCGGGTTATTGTCGAGAAGCCAATGCATCCACAGAGAGTGACAGTTATTTGGTGCGGACTGTGGAGAGGTTAAACCATTGGGCCATTTTTCTTCGAAAATGAGGATGGGAACAACGTTTCGATTAACGGTGGGCGTTACAAAACCATGTTAAGTGACTTTTTTTTTTAATAAGATTGAGAACATAGATTTGGACGACCTCTGGTTCATGCAGGATGGCGCGCCATACCACACAGCCCATGCCACGCACCAAATTCCCAAATCGTGTTATCAGCCGCCTTGGCGATGTCAATTGGCCGCCTCGGAGCTGCGATTTGACCACTTTGAACTTTTTTTTTTGTGTGGAACCGCGAAGGAGCCCCATCTCAAGTAACTTAAGGGTCCCTATATATAAGAAAATAATCATACCAGACCTAATTGGTATTGTGCAGAGGAATGGTCCTTGTCAAAGGTGAATCAATAGTATGTTTCTAATTAATTTGGAAGATTTACCAAAAAAAAAATAAAACCCGTTAGAAAAACTTCATTTAAAAACCTTAAATCATGAGTTCTATTCTAATTGGATTATCAAGATTAGTGAAAATGACAGTGGATCTTTTTTTTTTTTTTTTGAATTAAACAGAAATCGAAACATCGCTTAAAATAAACCTCAATAAAAGTATTTGTGTACTAATTTGGTTTGTTCGGTAAAAAGTTGTGTTGACCATCAGTATTATGCATTTCCAACATACATACAATTAAAACTTTACCTTTTCTCTTACTATTGATTTTGAAATATCTTAAATTATTTTAATACATAATTTAAAACTGAAAGTCTGACGTTGAAATTTGCACCCTCAATTAAATAATTTCTTCCAAGAAAAATTAAAACTTTGTATGGAAAATATGTTAAATTTTCCATTTCGACACGCCATAAAAAAAAAAAAAAAATGAACAATTTATCACCTGTACAAAATTTAAAAGTCTAAATAATCCTCGACTGAAAAGTTAAAGTACCTTAATCAATTTTTAACATTTTTCAGAAGAGCAAAAAAACTGTCGAGAGAAGCTTCCAAAAAAACCTTTAAAACATAGACTTCTTAGAATAAACTTTTTATAGGTCAAATTTTATGAACTTTTTTTTTTTAATTTATTGTAAAAAGATATTGTTAATATTTTTATTGAGTTATAGGGCAAATTATGACTTAAGATAGTTTGTCTTTTTTAAATTTATTTTAAATTATTGATTTAAAAAATCTTAAGTTGAGATAAGATACTTTGATTTCTTAAGTTTGCTATCTTAAGTCCACTTAAGATGTTTTACCTTTTCACAATTATTACAAAC
Organism: Epistrophe eligans; assembly: GCA_951394125.1. Taxonomy (NCBI): domain Eukaryota; kingdom Metazoa; phylum Arthropoda; class Insecta; order Diptera; family Syrphidae; genus Epistrophe; species Epistrophe eligans. The sequence goes on along the minus strand of OX596028.1, from coordinate 50,872,054 downwards.
TCTTAAAATCAAATAATCTTAAGTACCTATACTAAAAATTTTGTAATTCCCTTCAACACAACATCTTATGTGGACTTAAGATATTTTACCTTGTGTCATTATGCTATTTTCCAACATAAGATGTTTTTTTTTCCTTTATAAAAAGGAAACGGAGTGATATAGAAGAATTCGGATAAGGCAGAAATGTGCGCCTCTGTTTTGGTAATAGGGATCAATAAAAAAAAGCAACTCATCTTAAGTCGACTTAAGATACTCTACCTATTCAGTCGAGAATTGTGTAGAGGCAGACTTTGGGAGTGATGGCCGTATAACCAAAATACGATTACTCGTCGTCATATCGAGAACAAAAGTCTGGTAGGGTTTTTTCCTAACTTATTTTGGGTGTAGACGGTTATAATTATAAATAGGGATACACCTGACACACAATAACAAAAGTCGCAATTTTTAATCCCATATAACCCCTTAGAGGCCAAGCTAAAAAAAAAATTGTCAGACTTTGGCAATCGATATCACGATACTTACATACCTAACCTATAAACCCACGGACTTATATTCTGGTTATATGTACCTATAAATTCATTCCCAAAAATTGCTTTCGGCTTTGGTATATAATTATTTATCGACCGACCATATAATTCCACGCACACTTTTATTTTATATTAAATCTGCAAAATTAAGTGAGTTTTATTTTATCCAAGAGCAGTAAATTGTATGCATTTTACTTAATACACCAACAACAACAACGTCAATAAAATCAAAAATAAAATGTAGTTACAATATTATATAGTAGAAATTTCAGTTCAGTATGAAACCTCACAATTATTATTAAAAATGCAAACGCCCTCAATATAACATATAGTATAGTATATCTATATGAATCACAGTGAAATTAAAATTAAAATCGAATTAACTTCCTCACATAAAATGCGGACGATATATGTGATATTGGAAAATATTCATCAAATCACTGGCGACCTTTTCGGAGCAGTAATTAAGGTATGGAAGGAGGTTTTGGAGGTAGGTATGTATATCCTCTTTGATAGAGATACATTCATCAAGGATACGAGTAACAAAAATCTGCAATCGAGTTTATTACGAAACTTAATCGAAAAATTGTATGTTCTCAGTTCTTTTTTTTATTTATTTATTTTTTTTTGTTTTTAATTGCCCAAGCACTATCGAAGCATCGTCAAGGACTGGCATGTGACCTGAAAAGGATATATGTACCTACATACACGTAACTTAGTTGCAGCGTTGAAAATTGCATATTTCGCTCTTTTTTCGCCTTTTAAATTTGTATAGGTACAGGATACGAAAATCACCTTCTCGTGTCCATTCCATTAATTGTACGCCATTCAGTTTGAATATTGAAAAGACACACACAAAAAAAAATGAAACAAATTGGACAACAACGTCCATTCAAATATTGTCCTTATTGGTAGAGATACAAAAAAAAATATTTCGAGTCCTTACAAGAAGCAATTGCGTTATATTTGCTGTCCATTATGATCAAAATGAAAGTGTTGGTCAATCGAAACAAATAAAAAATTGTTTTCAAATATTCTGACTTTATGAGTTTGTGTGGTGGGCCGTGAATTTTTTGTATTTTTTTCTGTTTGAAGAATAAGTTGGTGTCACTTACCATTACTCGGCGATAGAGAAGACGGACCTCCTCCAATGGTGGGTAGCTGTCAATTTTCCATGTAAGATTGTAACTGTCTGAGGATCTTCCCCATTTGGGAGAATAGAATTCAGCTGGACCTGGACGTCCGGAAAGTTCCATGTATTTACGGGATCGTCCAAGAGAGTTGTCAGCAACACAGCTGAAATAATAATAATAAAAAAAACAATTAATAAATCTATTTATGTTTTCTATATAAAAATTAATTTTTGTCTGTTTAGAAGCTTAAAGACTCGAAAATTCAAATTTTAAAATTTTGTTCCTATTAGCAGCGAGATGGTTTAGAAAAATGTTTGAATAAAATCCGCCTACTGCCACGCCCACTTATATCATAATTTAGTTTTTCACTTATTGAACGTCCTCATAGAACGAAAAGTTTTTGTAGTTAACCTCTCTTCAACATAAAGCATAATGACATAATGTTATTTTTCCCGCCCATTGCCACACCCATTTTTTTATATTAGAATTTTATTCTTACATAAAATTCTTAGAAAGGCTGAAAATTTATAAAAAATCTCTTTTAAACTAAAACCTTGACATTTTTTGTTGAAATCCGCCTACTACCACACCCATTTTACTTATATGTATCTGAGACTCCTCCTTACCTTACATCTCTAGAAAGAAAATTTGTATTTTTCTTATATTTGACTATTTGCCTTAGTATATCTAAATACAAAAAAAATTACCTTGAAAGTTGAAATTTTGTAAGTTTGATTTGTTTTTTTTTTTTTTTTGTTGACACGCGCATAACTCGGCTGAAAAACAAGTAAAGCCACATCAAAGCCGATATTTCGACTGGAAAAAGTCGAACCGCCTTCTGCCACACCCACTTTTCTTATATTCAAATTGTTCCTTATACATACATAAATAAAATACAAATAAGCAATTTTAAGAAAGTTGAAATTTTGAAGTATGACAAATTCTCAAAAGATGACGTTGTGAATCCTGGCAGGGTTCAGTTTACAATAAGTAAATAATGAATTCCTCGTTTGACTATAATTTACCTACAAGAGGGCATAACCATACATTTTTATGGCTCCATTTAAAAGCTCCTAAGTTCAGTTTTGCTCTTCTGATCATGAAAGCTGAGGTTTTTTTATAGATGAAAAGTACAGACTAATAAAGTTATTTAAGGATATCGTATAGATACCAATTCAAAAAAAAAAATTCATTTGGTTTTGCGATATAATGGCGAAGAGCAAAATGGTCTTATTACGTTATGTAGGATACAACTCTCTAAGTTGTTAAATTATTTTTTTTTGTCAAACTAAGAATTTCATACAATTAAAAGTAAAATTACATTCACTACCTACATTTTAAAATTTTTAAATTATAGTATTAAGATTTCAGGTTCGACTTCTCCTTGAAAATTACACAATTACATCCTCGTTCATTATATCATATAGATATACCTACCTACACTACATCAACAATTCAAAATGATGAAACATCCCATCCAATTAATGAGAAAAGATTTAATTTCGTTAACATTATAAAATCAAGTCTCAAATTCCCATTCAGGAAAGCATTATAGCATGTCAGTAAAAGTTCTCTACTATAAGGTATATACAAACAATATTCCATGGATACCTTTTTTTGCGGGGTGGATCATAAATATTAACTGAATTTTAAAATATTTATAACTTTAGAACGAACAAATTTTTTTCATAAATTATTTTATTCTTTTTTCAAAAAAGGCAACGATTCAATAATGGATTTTTGTTCTCGTCTCTTACAGTCACTTTGAGTCACAGATTGGTGGGGAGTCTCAGTTCGCTCAATTTTTTTAAAGACATAAATAAGCATTTAAAAACCGTAAGTTTAGTTTCATAGTTTGAGAGTTTATTTTTTGCAAAATATTTTTAAAGTGAACAATTTATTTGACAGATCTTACTCGGTACTTTTTAACTATTGCAAATCAAATAAGTTTATGGTGAATACTGGAATACCACAGGGTAGCCATTTAGGACCCATTCTTTTTATTTTATTTAAATAATGACTTACCGTCTGTTCTGAAGTATTCAAAATGCCTCGTTTATGCGGACGATATTACAATCTTCAAAACTATTGGAAACACTAGCGATTGTGAAGAATTGCAGTGTGATCTTAATTCGATTTTTGACTGATGTGTTCATTCTTAACGTTGATAAATGTAAAACTATTATTTTTACGAGAAAATAGTCTATTAATTCCGTCAATTATTTGTTTAATGGTGTACTATTGTCGCGAGTAAATGAAATGAATGTTCTTTGTGTCCTGTGTGATCAAAAACTCGAATTCATACAACACATCAACTCTAAAATTAATAAAGCCTATTCTCTAAATCTAGCTTGGTTGAATAAAAAGAGAAACAAAACAATTTTTTGATCCTTTTGTTATCAAACATGCTTTTTGTAACATTTGTTCGAGCCATTTTGGAACATGGTTGTCAGGTCTGGTCACCCCAATATGACTGCCTTAAAGCTTAGATTAGAACAGATGCAAAAAAAGATTTCTGAGGTTTGCACTTAGAGGATTGGGTTGGGAAAATCCATTAACAGACTAAATTTAATTGACATGCCAAGTCTTGAGAGCTGACGCTCGTATTTATCTTTTGTCATTCAATTTGAAACTTTTAAACGGAAACATGGACTTCTTGCGCCTTCTTTCTCGTATAAACTTTTATAGCCGATTGCATATTTATTTCAAATTATGGGACTAATATGAACTATTTTTTTCTCTTAATAAAATGTTTAAATTATTTAATTCAACAATAATTATAATAATTTGTTTAACCAAACTGTTAATACTTCACTTAAATTTAAGTTAACTTTTTTTCAATTTTATAACATGTACAATGTACATATAATTTTTTAAAACTAGTAATTTTTAGCTACATTAAATAAATAAAAGTTTATTGCTTTTCACTTCGTTTTCTTAAAACGTCATTAAGCCACTTAAATTTTCTTGAAAACAAGAAAAACTAAGTAAGCAATTTTGATTTTGTATTTTTGTTGGTTTTTTAATTTGTCTTGAACAATAACAAAAAAAGAAATTCATATTAATAAGGCTTTGTATTAAATATAGGCAAAGCCAAAGACTCCATGTTCGAAATTTAATTATATGTACATATTGTAATGTATTTATTATGGCAGGTATGTTTCGCTGAACCTTGCATTACAAAAAGTATGATTCAACCTAATCTTTCTAGCCTTTCGAAATTGATTGGAGGACAAAATTTAAATAAACATACTTTCACAATTATGTATAATGTTAACTAGGATGGGAAAGAAAAGGATGTTTTGCACGGCAATTTCCTGTTAAAAATGCAAGAAATAATAAATAGCTTAACGATAGATATTAAAACTTCTTTTTCCAAAAAAATAAAATTGCAGAAATCTGAAGTTTTTCAGTAGAAGAAATTTTTGTTAAGTATCTACCTACGTCCTACCTATATCATATTTCAAAACATTTACACTATTTTTTATTTTCAACAAATTGTATACCCTATTAATCGGTACATTTTGAAAAATATATTTTTTAAGGGATCGTTGAAATTCATCCTCTAAGGATTAGCTTTCAAATACAAAAGGAAATTAAAAAAAAAACGGATGTTTTTTCCCCCATTTCACCCTTTAAATAGTAAAATTTCAAAAAAAAAATGACATACTCTACATATACACATTATAAACTAATCAGATGCTATTTTTGACTTTTTACCCTATTTCACCTTATAAAAGAAGAATTTTGAATATATCTTATCTAGTCAATAATTCTCTTGAAGCTCATCATCCAAACACATCTATCATGTAAAACCTTTCAAAACGAATATTTTAAATTTGATAGCAATCTTATGTTTAACCCCAATTCACCGTATAAATAGCAAAGTAAAACTTTTCAAACCTGAAAAGAATTTTTAAAATCACATTTTTTTTTTAACTCTACCCCATTTTCCTCTACAAATATTTAAATTTTGAAAAAGCGATTTCAAAATTTCATTTTTTCTTAGTACCTACATATCTATTTATTTTAGCTTCATAATTTTGTTTAGTTTTTTTTTAATTTACTTTCACTCTGTTGGATCACCCTGTATCAAGAATTTCTACGTATGTATTTGTATATATATATCTTGCATACACATATCTATACTTGACTCTCAAAACTGATTTAAACGCTTTCTCTTCTGCGGCACATGGTTGGTTATATTCAGGATTGTAGTCTATACGTATACTATAATAATATTATGAAGGTACAGAAATTATTTTTTGATACCGGAGGCAATCACCTTTACAAAAATTACAAAACGAAAATTCCTACGTTATCCTTTAGGTACATCCTTTATATGCATCATACGTTATTCTTATTCCACAAAAGCTAAATGTCTACATTTACGTTAGGTATAAGAAAATAAAATAATCCTCTGCCACTTACCTGTAGTTTCCGAAATCTTCCTGTTGGATATGACGTACAGTCAGTGTATGTCGGTTTCCTCTTGATGACATAATTCTTCTATCTGTCGTTTGGATAGGGAATGAGTTTTGATACCAGGATACCTAAAAAAGAAATAAAAAAATATATATACAACATATATCTATTTGAATTATTACAAATAAAAAAGTGTCTATAGCTATAGGTATGCTTTAATGTTTCTACACAATTACGAGCACTTCAATAAAACCATGGTTATAGATATTATTGAATTTTTTTTTCAACTGGGTTTATTTTTAGTACCTACTTGTGACTACGTTCAGATAATCTGATACCTTTGAGTACCTTTACATGGTGTTACTCTATGCCGAGATAGAGAAAAGAGGGTGAATATTTATTTCAATATGAATAATCATTAATTTAGTTGCGGTGTAACCACTTCTTTTGAACCACAAAAGTGAATTAATAGTCTTGTTCTTTCATATTCTGAAGCATGCGTGACCATAATCAAACAATGAATGTAAAGTTAGCAAAGGAAATTCACGGATTGAACATTGGTCGGGTGTATAATTTTGAATTTCTCGTTCAATGTTTTCTATGTTTTCTATGTTTTTTTTTTTTTTTTGTGTTGCTTTGTTAAGTTGAAATAACCTCTCAAAAAGTGCCAAAAACTTGCAATTTTGTGGTGTTGTGTTGTCTATGCTATTTTTAGTTTCTTTTTTGATATCAATTCATCGTATAGGTACCTAAGATCTTGTTATAGTGAATCGATTATTGCTAAATGTTTTCTATGTTTTTTTTTTGTGGAGTTTTTTGCAAAGTTAATATTAAATTAGTGAAGCGACCCCTCAAAGAGCGGTAAAAAGTTGTTATAGTGAATGTCTAAGTGTATAATATTTTCTATGTTTTTTTAGGTATAGGTACTGCTTTGCTGAGTTGATATTAAGTTTGCAAAGCACCCCCTCAAAAAAAAAAGTTAAGAACTTGTTGTAGTGATAGTTTACTGCTGAATAATTTGTCGTTAGCTATAGTCCCTAATTAGTTAAGTTATAATTATAACAAAGTCAATGTGGTGGTGTTGTGTTTTCTATGTTTTTTTGTTTTTAATTTCTTAATAGATATCAATTCAGTGTATAGGACCCTCTCCAAAAGCGGTAAAAACTTGTTATAGTGAATCAATTATTGCTGAATGTTTTCTATGTCTTTTCGTTGTTGTTGTTGATTTTTTTGCTTAGTTGATATGAAGTGAATAAAGTACCCCCTCAAAAAGGTGTTAAAACTTGTTACCTATATTGAAATGTTTATTTACTCATATTAAGCCGTTCATTCATAGACATACTAGATATGGACTGCTAGTCGATACTAATTTCTATACAAAATTATCAATGGAAGCAGTTCCTTATTTAATTAGCGACATAAGCGCTTTTGGTGTAAAAGTGGAAAATAAAATATTCTTAAGGCCCTGTCCTGGCACTTGGTTTTAGTAAATATTTTTTGCCATAATGAATTTAATTGTTTGACGTTTGGGTGCAATTTTTTAAAAATTTTTTTGCAACATACATCAGAGGAATTTTCATATCGCGCCAATTAAAAAGTAAAAGTTATTAGCGCAAAATTTTAAACGATTTAGTATGATGTTAAAGCATTTTTACTATGATAAAATGGCTTTAACATCGTACTAAATCGTTTAAAATTTTGCGCTATTAGTTTTAATTTAAATAAAATAATATATAATTATTAAAACGAGTACCAATCAGCACTAGTAAGCTAAACAGCTCAAAAAGGAGGATGACAATCAGGACGATGAAAGCATAGAATCTGAAAATTCAAACTCTTGGCAAGTCGTAAGATGTTTTTAGTTCTTAATTGTTACACTCTAAATTTGTTTGCAGCAATTTTCTTCTTTTAACGCCAGAGAAACAACCGCTCAAAACAAACGTCAAACAAAAGTGTCAAAAGTTACACCATATTTTCCGCTTTTAGAACAAAAGGGCTCGTGTCGTTTATAATTAAAGTTGGAACCCAACGTGAAGATGGCTCCTAACCATCCATATCTAGAATGTGTATGCGTTCATTAGTCGTTAATTAGTTTCGATATTAACAATTTGCTGTGCGATGTTTTCTATGTTTTTTTTTTTTTTTTTTTTTTTTTTTTTTTTTTAATATTTGCAGTTTTTTTCGATCAATTGAGTTACTACGTCTAGGAAGCTTAGTTAAAATCGTAAGGCCCGTTTTCAGGAAAATTTGAAAAAAAAAGACAGAAATCGTTGTAAATTCCAGCTCTTCGTTCTGGATGATTCGAATTTCTCCTCAAGGTATAGCAAATTTTAAGCGAATTTGTCAACCAATTTCTTCCGACTTTTTCATCATCGTACTTTTAATTTTGATTAAAACGTCAAAAAATTTTCTCGTTATTAAGTTGCCTTGAGAAATGCGAATATTAAGAAAAGTATGTGCAATCTATTAATGCATTTTAATTTAATTTTCTACAAATTATCTTCTCCTACTCTTGTGAGCTTTTCATCGCAATAGACGAAAAATAATAAAGAAACTATTAAATTTGTATCGGCAGATAATTATATGCACTCTGTCTTTAAATATTTTTGTACCTATATACTAAATTCATGACCAACAAACACCTCGTTCGTCATTGTTTTTTTAAAACAAAATTGTCCACACCTCTGATGCGAACCCTTCTTTAACAGACAGGTATTTATATTATTTATTCAGTTAATCACAGGATAAAAGTAAAATAAGTACCTACTTAACAATAAAGCTTTAACGGTTAACCAACTGCCTATATTTTCTATTATAAAAGGTTTAGCTTATATAAAATAAAAACATTTTGGTAAATGACTCTGTATAGAGATAATTGTTCCAAAAGTATAATCCAAACGAGTATTTTAAGTACAGAAGTATATAATGTTCATTATAGCATTTATCTCAAGTTTGAAAAACAAAACAAAAGAAATGATTCGTATCTTTGAGTAAAATCTTAATTAAGGATTAAAACCGCATCTTTTTCTGTTATAGAAGGTCTATAAGGTATATCACAGCGAATAACCTGGAGTCAATATTTTTTAATGCCGCCCAGATAATAACCATTTCAAAAGAAACCACATTTAAAAGTTTTTTGTTTAAGGAAAAAAAAAGCTATTATCATTAAGGACCCCGAAAAAGGATTCCGAGCCGTCCTTATACTTATATAGATTGCATCGATTGTTTGAAATAAACTGTCACAGCTTTTATCTTAGCATCAATCTAGCAACCAAAAAAAAATAATCAATTTGATTAACCTATATTTTCCCAACAAAACAAAATAAGTCCCTTTTTTCCCTTTGGAGGACTGTGGAGGACACCACTCGCCACCGCACTTCGCCGCACCACCACAAGATTATTTTATTACCAAACGATTCCAAAGTCAATTTATTACTCAAAGCTATTTTGTGCTGAGATATAAATAGTCATGTTATATATCTTCATTGATATTTATATGTTTATAGATATACATATAAAAAAAAACCTTGGCAGTATCACTCATCCGGACATCATCATCAGCCCCCATTGTATCATTTACTTTGGGCCATGGCCTGAACGAAGAAGAGTGTTAAAAAATCATAAAAAAATCTCTTTTTTTCTAAAAAGCATGAGCGTGCTGCTGTGCTATATGGAATGCTGAAATGGTCTTGCCTCTGCTTGTGTTATAAAAAGTCTGTATTCTATGAAACTGTCACTTCGGGTTTGTTTGTAGATTTGTTTTCCTTCAAAAAGTATAAGTAAAAGCATCACGGCGCGAAAGTTTTTTTTTTACGAGAGTCCCTTAATCCCCGTTTAATAATTGCAATGATGAAGAGTGCCTTAGAGTAATAAAATGGCATGGAAAGGATATAAAAGAAAAAGTCTGAAGAAGGACCTGGAAGTTAATCGGAGAAATCGGCATACCTATTCGTTTTTTTTTTTTTTTTTTTTTTCATTTTATTTTTTTTTTTGTCAATTTTTTTCGGTATTATGGTTTTTCTAATAAAAATTCAGTGGTTTATAAGAAGTTCATTTGGAATTTGGAAACAATATAATATAGAATATAAAATAAGGATGTTTAAATTAATAAACCGAACAAATTTAACATAATATTGCACGTTTCGTTTTTAATAGCTTACGATTTAACACTTATTTATAAATCGATAATTCTAACGGATGATTATTTGAGAATTCAATTAACTGTTTAATTAAAGCGCATATAATACATATAGCTAAAGTTATCTTAAATGCGCGGTACAGATTCATTTTTGTTTTATACCCAAGTAGACTTTTAAAGTCACTTCTGAAATACCAATAAAAAACAAAAACCATCATACGCTGGTGAGAGAGTCCCGCAAAACATTAAAAAATAAAATGAACAACTGGGTCGCACGAACTTGCTCTTATGTGCTATCACACTGTGGTTTTAAAGCCTTAATCATTTTTAAAAGAACTTTTCATATGATAAAAGAAATGTATTAGTTATTGGAGCCCATATTTTATTTGACACCAATGCAAATCTCAATTTATGAAAAAAAAATTAAATCGTTGGAGCGGTTTTTTTTATATATAAAGTTTTGAATATATTTAAAAAAAAAAATTGGTACTCCAATTTTTAGTACTTATTTATGCGGTTTTTAAAAACTTATTTTGAAAAAAAACATTATCCCATTTTCGAAATATCGAATTTCCAAAAACATAATTTTGAAATTTTTTTGATTAAACTTTGTATACTTGTTATGTTGAGAGTGATTGTTATAAAAAAACTGCGTTGATAAAAATCTCACTTGAAAGAACATAAGAACTACCTAAAGTGGACAAGAACTTCGACACATCAAAAGGCTTTGTAATAACTCGACCATGGTGCAAGAAAACTTGGTTTAACTTAACTTCGCATAGCCGAAAACTATAGCAGTGAAACCAAGCTGATATCAAACCAATCCAAGTTCAATATTATTCAAATCGATAATGGAAAATTATTTTTGTATAATATTCCATAGGTTACATTTTTTTTTTAATTTAAAACTACTTTTGAGGAAACGTATAGTTTAGTTAACCAGTCAAGCAGTCAAACTTGGTATGAGTAGCAATTAGCCCCATCTCAAAATTCGATAAAAATTAAAATTGTTTTGATTGGCGATAACAAATTTTTGGGAAAAAATTGTCCGCCAACATTTTTACTAGACTTTTTTATAGCCTTCCATACAAAATGAGGTTTAAAGTAAATTTTTTTTTTCCAACTAACTTTCAACCATGAATATTTTATCCCTTACAATTTGATGTCCTTTTTTTGTTAAGGGCTACATATTAAATTACCTATTTGTTTTTTTACAATTTTCAAGGAATATTTTCCAGATCCAAAAGGACTTTAATATGAAAATCCATTATTCGGCTTTGTATCCAGTAGAGAAAACTAAAAGGTTCATTACCAATTGCTTTTGATTTTATGGGGCTTAAAGGGTTAAAACTCGTAAAACCGATCATAACGGAAAACTTGGGTGGAATCAGCTAAGGTGAAAAGTGATTGCTACATCAACCAAAGTCACACATGTGATTGTCATTGAGTTTTCCGTCTTAGTAAGGTTATTCAACTCAATTCATTTGAATACTTTACCATAACATTTGTCAAAAACATGATTGCCATAGTGAATTTTTCAAATATAAGCTATCGAAATTATAGAACGGAAATGACGTCTTTGTGATTAAATTCTTATATTTTTTTTCATCTTCTAGAATGCGATATAATTTGTTTGGTCACAAAATTGCTTATTTTTATTTATATAAATAAATAAATTAGTTAAAAAAAAAGAACTCAGAAAGAGTTGTACAATTTTTGTAGGCTGGTGGTAACTCTGGCCGTACTGTGGCAGAAATGTAAATTTTTTTGGAAAATGACAATCACATTTTTGTTGTGATAGCTCTTTAGCTATCAAATGCGATATCATCTTACGCAGACTGAATTGATTGATTGTGACTGACACTTATCGCAAATCACCAAACACGATTCTATACCCCTTATTTATTGGTTTTTTTATCTCGCTCATTATATTAAATGGTAATTTGTTGTTTTGCAAGATTTTATTTTATTTATTATTGTTATTCGTTATCTGGTTGTTTTTGCGAAACATAAACATAACTAAAAAAAATTGCTAAAAAATTAAATGCGTAATGATAATGATTTAATCGCAAGCCAAGGAAATTGTGAAACGATTATTGTTTGATTAAAAACTGCAAAAAATATTTCTGGATCAGTGAGGTTTTCTGTATTACGAATTAAAAATATCTTTAGTATGGATTTTTACCTCCTAGCCTCTCTTCTTTCCTTGTCTAGTCTTTAAAGTTATAAATTGGACACTTTTTCTAAAAGGTTATACCTTAGTTACAGTATAGATATGTTGTCATATATCCTTTACCTGATATTCCGAAACAAATATTTCCCTTTTCCATTGTAAGGATATAGTACTAACTAATCCTGCATTGCATATTATCAATGTTTCGATTATACCATTTCCATTTATGTGGAATTTTCCATATACATAATATACTTTTAATACCTCTACATACACAATAAAAACCATCACAAAACATAAAACCCCCTACAATTCACCCCGTTGCATTTGATCCAGATTAAATGATATTTTCTTTTTTTGTTAACAACATTTCTTTTTAATAGAAAGTGTGAAATGTCCGACACAAGCATTGAATTATCTCATTGATAAAGGCTGTAGTGTATATAAGAAAAACATGGTTTGGGGTTCCTTTTCCAAAAACGAGTTGAAAAGGATAAACAGAAAACAGTTATAAAGTTGATTGTAGATAGCTCTCTGTGTAGGTACATACATACATATATAGTTGGCATACACAAATATTCAAATATAATTATTAATAAAACGAGAATGATACAGAAAAAAAAAATTGTATATCGTTGATTTTTTATTCAAATAAGAAACTAGAGTTTCAATTCAACATACCGTTGCAACTGGATCCGCAAACACAATGCATACTAGTTTCGCTTCGTATCCTTCTCCGGAATGTATCCATGATTTCTCTACTTGTATATCCGGTGGATCTGCAAAAGAAAAAGAAAAAAAAAAAAAGATTAGCTAAAAGAACTGAAATCATATGAATGGCTTGGGAAAAATGGGAAAATAACCACAACAATAAAGAAATACAGTAGAACCCCTTTTTATTGGATTTTTAACGGACTAAAAAATATTCAAATGTAGGTATTCTTCAACTAAACAAACAATATAACAAGATGGACTTTGCAGTTTTTTTTTTTTCAAAGTCTGAAGCATATTTGTATAGAAGCATTCGAGGAATTAAGAATTTAATATAAAATACTAATTATGACGGTTTAGATTATATTTATATTACATTAAAAAAGTATAGTGCCATTTACGACAGAGTATGTGTACATACAACATACTCTTGACAGTATTTGAATTCAAGTCTCTCTTTCTCTTTTTCTATAAGCGCGTGTCTTACAGGAAAACTTATGGAGAGAATAACAGACACTTAACATAACCTGGGGCATTGTTTTTAAAAGTTTTTTTTTAATTAAATGAATAAAAGAATAAATGCGGCTTGTGTTTTAGCGCCTGTACCAATGAGAGAGCTTTAACTGTAAATACAAAAAAAAAAAAAAAAAAAACAAGAAATAACCTTAAATCCTTTTCGCATGCAAATATTTTGTATTTCATTGGATCTATTTCAAAGGCAGCTTCCATGTTTTCTCCATCACCTACTCAGTCCTATCCCCCTCCTCCATGAATCCTTAGTCAACCCGTCGTCGTCGCCGTCGTCATCACGTCAGCGAGCAGCAACGAAGGGTACAAGAGAAAAATTCAATCTTTTTTCTAAACCACATAAGTATACAAAAAAAAAAAAAACACAAAATATAAAAAAAAACAGGGAACAACCTCAACATGAATAAGATATGGTTTAATGCTTCAATTTCAGTTTATACAATGTAGAGACCGAGACCGTACAAGAGAGAGTACGTTAGATGTCAGACATATGGGCTATGCAGTGATTTATGTTGCGAGGGTTTTTTTTTTTTTTTTTTTGTGAAGTTCGTTTTAAAGCTTATACATATATTTTAGTGATGTTTCTGCTGAAGTTTTGATGATATAAATTCGAAGAAGAATTTCTTGAACAGAATGAATGATAAGAGGCATTTTTTTTCGTTGTTCCAAAAGAAATATGTTGTTTAATTTAATTGATGGCTTCGTTAGTTTTATCTTTCTCTTTTAAAGGCGTTGGAGTAAAAGTTTTTTTTTTTTTTAAAGAAGATTTACGTTACCTTTTTATTTTACGCCTGATTGGAGGAAGGTACCTATAAAATTGTACCAAAATAAGAAACACGTCTTAGGTTTTTGTTCCGGGTATCTAATTTTAGAAAAACCTTACATAAATTTATATATCTTTGAAAGAACAAAGAAAATCGGAAAAATTTGTAAAGAAGATTTAGAATTTAACATGACTGCAACTGATAACGAAAAGACTATACAAATGAAACAGAATGTTGAATAAGAAATAACAAGAGCTAAAACTTCATTGGAAGTTCATAGTTTTTGTACAAAATCAAGAAATTGTTATAAGTTAAATAAATAAATTTAGTGGTGCGATAGCTCGTATATAGAACCAGAGCCGAGTGACTAATAACTCTAATACATTTCTGTGTGCTTGTTATGGGCAGGAATGGAGGGGACCTACAATTTTCTGTCAAATCCGAACGTCTAAGTCGAGAAGCATTGTTTCATAACGAGAGATAGGTACTCTTGGAGTATTTCCTCGCAAGATTCAGTAACCCGTGAAAACACTTTTTGGGAATCGAACCCAAGACCTTCGGTGTAACAGGCAACAACCCTGAACTGAACACTAACCATTATGCCGCGAACTACTAAAGCGCTAGGTTTTTAATATATTTCCCCATTGGACGATGCTAAAATCAAGATCAGAATTTATGACCTTATCGTACGCTCCCATTTCATTTCCACGCCTAAAGAATCTGTCGTCTGCAAAACAATAAAGAAAAAACTAGAAAACATTGCACAGGAAAATTAAAATTTGCAGAACTAATTATTAACAACAAATTTTTAAGGACTTATTGGCTCTTTAGTTTCATAAAATTTATAATGTAAATAAAAATATATTTCCTAATAATTTTGGGTATTTTTAGAGTCATTTTTTTCTTATTCTTTAACAAATTCAAAAAACTCGTTTAAATATAACCATTTTTACAAGGAAATAGAAAATTCTAGAAAAAAAGTTTGTTCACCTTTTCGGTAAAATATTGAAGTATTTCACAACTACAACAACAACAAAAAATTCAAAAATCTTCTATATGACTTGACTGGTAGGTACATATGTACATAGGTATCTAGCTATTCCGAACGTTCGAATCTATTTTCTCCTCCATTAAATCCAATCTTGCATATCGATTTCTCTTCGACGACGACAGGACGTTGTTTTCTCTGGAATTTTTCCTGGTCATATCTACTTTCATTGTATACCTACCCTTATACAGGAAATATTTCAAATTGAGTTCTTGTCTTCGTGGAAATCAATGTGTACCTTACCTACCTATAAAAACAGAGTTAAGGCTCTAGGGTTATACATAGGTATCCAATGTTGGTACCTATTGTACCTAACGTCCAACAATCTATACCTTACCTGGTCCTTTTACCGAAGTGGTATATATGTATTATACTTTTCATGAGTGGACGCATTTTTTTCTGATTCTTATTTTTCAATTCACTGGAGGTGTAGTATAAGAATCAGGATGTGCACAGGAACTCTTTTAAAAATATTTTTCTACCTATAGATACCTTACCTACATAGTTAGAAGCACCAAGTTGTTCCTCCACAAGGATGATATACCTAGTATTGATTGAATGCATTTCGAGAAATGTATATCGGGTGTTCGCAAGGATTTTGTTTTTTTATTTTATTTTTTTTTTTTAAATTGAAGGGGCGTTTTATTTTATACTTTTATATTGTAAGTAGTTGATTTTAGACAAGTAATAGAAAATTTCTTTGAAGCTATAGTAAATGATGAATTTAATACCAAATTTAGTGGAAAGTCAGATTTCTTAAAACAATGCAGCCTACATTTAAAAGAATATTATCGCTTTTGTAATTTTTTTTGTAACCCTTACAGTTCACACTTCCACAATCTCAATAATCACCAGGTTTCTGTTGGATGTTTCCTCGATATAGAGACAGCATTTGGATACGGGGACTAATATACAAACTAACGTTTTTTTAATTTTTCAGCTTTACTTATTAAAATTATTTTCAGTTTTCTCAATTCCAGGTCCTTTTTCGTTCAGATTGAAAACAGCCATTCGACAACAAAAACCATCAGAGCGGGAATCGCTCAAAGATCAAAGCTTGGACCGTATCTCTACAACATATAGACGTCCGACCAACCTCAACCCAATAACGCAAAGAATTTGCTCTATGCTGACGACTCATTAACGTACACGAAATCACTATCCCCAATCATTGCTGCCCGAAGAGTAGAAGAGCACGTGAGACGCCTTTGGGAATTGACTTCCTTAAGAAGAGAAGACTTAAAAAACCTAGTCACCGATATTGCAACTCTCCTCCCCTGTCGCGTTAGTAAGTTTTACGCTGATATCATATTCCTACCGATACTTTCCTCCTAATTTTTAAGCAAGCACCGGGCTCACTTGTGTTCGCACGAATTAGCCGTGATCTCAAATCAATTTTTTTTTTTTGAGCAATGAGATTTAGGTATCTGTAGTTTAGTTTCCTGGGTCCCGAGTGATCTCCTTTTTTTTAAATAGGAAATATTGTATTTTTTTCGATAATTTACTGGAACATTGCCTGAATTGTAAATATATTTAAAACATTCAGTCAGAAATTAACCTGGACCTTTCTTATATTTTTTGTCTATAGCACGTAAAATACTTCTTTCGTTGAAGAAGCTTCTTCTTAGAAGGATACCGTAAAGTATTAGGGAGTAAGGTTGACATCAGCAATATTTAATGTGGGTAGATAAATAAACACATATAAAACGACGAAATAGAACCGAGATTCTTCTAATAGTCTGGTGTCTTGCCTAGACCTAAAAATAAAACCAACCTGCGGACAATAGCTGAACGAGTATTGTCATCTAAATTACTAAACAGTAGAAAAGAACTTGCATAGTAACCAATTCTTTGACCACACATGACATCTTCTAATATTACATAAATTCTTTCCGAAGATTTCCAAATACAAACCAATAAATCGAATAAAATTTCAATTTGATTCTCTTTTGCTTGATTTAATCAAAAACCACCCATGAATATTACAGGAATCTTATATTCTACTTACTTACAACAAAATAAGATGAAAATCCCCCAAAAAACTTACATAGAACATCAAGCCTCATATCGACTGTAACCGGATCACCGACTCCATTGTCTGCCGTACACTGATATACTCCAGCCTGTTGACGTTCCAATTTCTCCAGAGTCAGTATTGGACCATCGCCAATACGAGCTGATGATTTCCCAGCACCACTCTGCAAGAGGACACAAAGATACCACGAAAAAAAGAAAAATATTTATGTAAGTGGATATCCAAAGAAGTCTTTGTGGCAAAAACAATTTTTGCCAACACAAACAAAACATCGGATAACAAGGACACAAATTTGAAAGAAAATAAAAAAAAGATTATAGAAAAAAAAAAAAATAATATAAAGAAGCGCCTTTGTCTTTTGAAAGTAATTTCGCCTGCCTGAGCTTGCCATAAATTCTTATAATAATTTTGGGTACCTTTTGGAGCACATGTAAACCTGCTCATATATCCCATCCCACGCTAGCATCACCCATCAACATTCTTTACCTTGAAAACGATTCCGCATGGAAGGCAGAATATAGTCTCCGCATCAGCTGGTTATAAAACTACTATAGGACTGACAACGATGAAACGACAGAGTCTGCACTCTGAAACTTAACCAAAACTACTTTTACATTTTACTAACTGCATAATGCAAGGACTGTCTCTTCATCTACATGATTCTTTGCTCTGTGTATGCCAGTATCTATATGTCTATGCTGTGCTGTGATATGCAAGGGAAAATCGCATTTATAAAAGAAGCAAAGCTCGTTTAAAAATGGGAGAGTCGTTTTCATCGCTAAATGGGCTGCAACTGCAAGGGCTTCTCCACAGTTCTCATACAGTTGACAGCTCATGCATGATATGTTGCACCTCGACAAAAGAATGCGGTAAGTACCACACAAGGGCCAGAAAGACTGTAGTATACTTCATATATACCTACTTCTTGTACTATAATATATACCTGCACGGTTATAGTCTTAAGTGTAATTTATGTTAAACACGTCTTCAATGTACATTACAGACACGTTTTGTGGTTCTTTGGCACGGCCCTTCTGCGTACATATTTATATTTGTATTTCTACCTACAACCTAAAAGCCTTTTGGTTGAGTTGGCGCAGCCAAGGATACTTACTAAAATTAAATTTACACCGAAAATAAATTCATTGGTTTTACTCAAAAAGACGAATTATATACAGAGAGCTGCGACATACTTTATCTGCTAACGAAATAGGCCTTTGATCCAAGGGATATGCCATATAAGCAAAGGGGTACTTTTTCGTGTCAAATTAAAATTTTCTCATGAAGGATTTGTCAATTCCACACTAAAGATTTTATTTTATTTTATTTAAGAAAATAAAAACATCATGTAAAATTAAACATTTTTTAACATCCCGTTTTCTAAATCCCGCTTTTTCTAATCACGGCATTTTTAAAATCCCACTATTTATAACCTCGTTTCCTATAATTCCGTTCATTATCGAGTTTCATATTATCGCGTGATTTCTTAAAATAAATGAACTAGTTTGTATTGCTAAAGCGGGATAATAAGAAACGGGATTATAAAAAACGAGATTATAAGAGACGGGATTATAAAAAGCAGGATTTAAAAAAACAAAGCTGGATTAAATCAAACTCAACCCCATTTACCCCAAAAAAACCTATCATTATTTTGTAAAACTGATGCAATAACTCTGTGAAATCAAATACCAAATTTCATTTTAAAAATCGTCTCAATATTACCTCTCTAGTTTTAAATATCTTGCCACTTCGGACTACCCGAAAATTTGTATGTAGGTACATATAAAACCTGTAGACCAGACTTTAAGAATTGAAGCTATAGCTTCGAAAGGGAGAGTATCCCGGTTTTAAAAATTCCATTTTTTTTCAAAAATCTCGAAAAAAAAGTGCTAAGATCCCGTCTACTAAAATGCTGTATTTTTAAAATCCTTTCTTCCAAAATCCCGCTTATTCAATATCCCGATGTTATTAAAAATCGAGCGATTTTTTAAAATAAAACAACTAATTTTGATTGCAAAAGCGGGGCACCTAATAAGAAACGGGATTATAAAAACTCGGGGTTATAAAAACCTGGATTATAAAAGGCGGGTTTAAAAAAGGGGGGTTTTTGAAAAAATGGGATTATATAAAGCGGGATATCGAACCCACCCCGCTTCGAAAGCCATCCATATTGTTCGATTTTTAAAACTGAATAATAAAGATATTATAATAAAGATATTTAATTTCACCCCTCGTTAAAATTAAAGTTAGTCCGAATTAATGAGATTTTTTGGAAAATGCGTAAGATATAAAAATTAAAAATAAAAAGATGCTGTTCACCAAAATTCAGCTTTTACTTTTAAAACTTGAATTTGTTCACTCACAAGTCTTTAAAAAATTGCAATGAATTTTATTTGTAAACGAAGGTATTTGTTCAAGTGCATAAAACAATATATTGTATCTTGAATTTCCAAATAACCACTAAAAGACCCCCACCAAAGTATCTAAGTGTTACACACCGCCAGCCGCCTGTCTGTTTATGCTGTACTATCAGGAAGCTCATATATTTTAGTCTAAAAACAAAAATGAAACACCAGAGAAATATAACACACACACACATCACATTGGCAGGAGGATAATATTTATGCACAATTTAGGCAGCTACCTCCATTCGTTTCGTTGTCGCGTCGACGACGACGACGGCGACGTTATTCAGGAACTCGGTGGCCTCTCTATATTTTATGCTCCAAAGAGTGAAGTGTACAGAGCCGAACACACCAAAGCGAACTTAACAGTGAAATAGTGAAAATATATATATAAAATAGCTATAACATCCCCAAAGAAAGAACAACTAAAATGGTAGCATAAATCTTAGGCTTAACATGCACGGGCGGTCCGGGCGTTAAAGGACGATCTTCGAAAGTTCTCTTCTCTCATCAAATTTTTTGCAAAAATAAAGGAGTAGGTACCTACCTACCTATAAGTTCTTTTACTAAACTCTTGACTGCAGTTTGGAATTTATTCATTTGTCCGTTCACCATCGTCGTCATCCTCCCATATAGATTGTAGTCCTTCCTTTCCTCGTTTTGTGTGTATGCAATAGTTCAATTTTTGAAATGTGACCCCAACAGTTGAGAAACCTATAAAAGCAAAGCAGCACCAGTTTTTGAGATCCTTTTGATGGCAAGACCAAGTTCTACAAAATGCAGGACGCAGCCGAATTAATTATGCGCCGCATAATGGCACCCTAGACAGGTTTCCAACTGGGAATCCGTCTAACCTTATGTACGATACCCAAAAATTGATGCCACACGATTCGCCTGGCTATAGATATGTAGGCCATTGTTATTCGTTTTGGTGTAGAGTAAAAGCTTGTTATAGGCAATTTCGCAGTGGGCGACGAAGTTTTGCCACTCACGAAACGGATGTTGAACCTTAAATGGACGGGCCTAGTTTTCCTTCTTTTTTTTTAATATTTTAGCCCTCTCCATGCCGACAACTTTGGGAATTGATTTATAACCACTTTGGGAGAGTATGGGTATGTAGTACATGCATATCAGTATGTATGTTTGGGCACGTGGAGGGAGCACAGAAGAATGATTTAATGTGTTCCACGTACCCTAACTATGACAGATTGAACATGCGGATATGTTCGGTGCAGACGACTAGAGTCATTGGTGTTTTATGTTTTTTTTTTTGTTATGCCCGGTTTTGTTCTTCGGGCGAATTGTACCAACCATCACTACTGGTATACTGGTGCTGTTGACGCTGGAAAGCTCATACCTATACTCCACCGTTGTCGTCGTTGATCCGTTTTTAGAAAATGTACTCGAGCACCATATGACCAATTAATTTTTTTTTTTTTGGCATTCCAAATTTCGTGCTACGAGAGGATGAGGCTTTCCCACTCATCCTTGCGCTTTTTCGAATTTTTGATCGATATAATTTTTTTTTTATGGCTTGTTCGAGGTTAGTCCGAATTAAACGGCATAGTAGTAGGTAGGTATAGTTGTTATATGATGTTATTGATGGCCGCTGTGAGATGTGTGGAGAGTGAATGAATGATTTCATGAAGTTGGAGTATATTCGGAGAAGTTATTGAGAAAAGTTTGTTATCGCATGCTTATGGTGAGAAAGTGGTTTAAGCTACAACGAGCCAAACACTATACTTTAGGTAGACCTATTCAGGAAGAACATTTATTGAGATTTCACCGTTGGCGTTGGCTATAGAGCTTCATTAATCGGTTGTTGGATATAAAGTTTTGAAGTTTGAATGGTTAGTGGTTTTGGTTATACCCCGACAGAGCGATTAAGAGATACACAGATTTGGATGATTTTTATTTTTTTATATATATAGAAATCAAAGTTTTGAGGCTACGATTATATTTTTATTGTTATGTAGTTAACGAAGTGATGATAGGAGTTAACTCTGTTGAGTCATAAGTAATAAAAAAAAATAGTTTTCTTTTTTATTTGTTTTTGAAATTTTAATATTTTTTTTGTAAAGGTATCTATATTTAACGCGCACTAAGAAGAAGAAGTTTTAACTACTATCTTAAAATGTATAAAAACAATTCGGGTGTTGGAAAAATAGGAAAGGACAGAAAAAGAAGTACTTTTGTCTGGCTTAACAGAAGCCGTGTTTTTTTGTCTGTAAAAAACGCTTTTAAAATATGTAGGTATAAATTCAAAAATGATGCGAATATTAGTTTCACTGTTCCTTATTTCTTTCTTTCTTTCTTTCTTTCTTTCTTTCTTTTCTTTTCTTTCTTCAAGATATGTCTTTAGTTGATAACTATACTCAGATGAGAGGGACTTTTTCTTGAAAACAGTGAGGTAGTTGGCAGTGAGCATGGACAAAATGTCTATTTCCGGATGGTATCATAGGTTAAGAATCGAAGTCAACACCTTCGGCGTGACAGTCCTACTCACTTACTATTACGCCACTAGTTACCAAGTATTAAAAAATGAAAAGAATTTCATGATGTTCCTAAGTGACAAAAACGAGATATCACCAAATTTAGATTAAGTGAAGATTAAGGAAATGGCTTCAATTGCCAACTGGCTATCTATGTATGAAGATATATCTTTATTTTTAGTTACACAATGTTCTACCAGGTTCTAGAAGCCAGTTTCAACATGAAGAAGTGAGAATAAAATGTTGATTTGCTTCTTTTTAAGGAGGAAGAGCATTTCTAGGCCAAAACGTAAGGCAGTTGAATTGGTATGACAGTATTTGAGTAAAAATCTTACATCTGGGCAAGTGCCCCTGATACACATTTGAATCTCTTGGATATAACTCAAAACAGAACTTAAAAAATTGCAATCCTCTCCTAAAAAAATCCAACCATAATACTCGTGCTTTTACAAACACAGGATACCACTGTAAGATTGTAACTAAATTCACCCATTCCATTAAGTTCTAACTCGATGTACATTTACGGAGAAAAATCGGCCACTTTAAAATAAGATGATGCTCATCTTAATATCAATCTACTTATATTAATCTACAAGAATTCAAATAAATTTAAATGGATTCCTTGTATACTGTGTTAGATTCTCCCTAAAATTGCCTGAAATTTTCTGTTTAAAAGGAATTGATTTCGCAATAATTCTGAGTGTTGACTTATTAAATTAAGAAGATTTTCTTAAAAGAGGGCATCATTTAAAATTAAGCTGACCATATTCTTAAAATAAGAAGTTCCCGCTTACTTGCAATGAGAAATCACTTCAAAGTGTATTCCATCTAAGAATATTCTAGAAATAAAAAAGAAGAGAATCATTTCAATTTAAGGTGAAAATCTGCTTTAATTAAGCAACTCAGCAACTCGAATCAATTTCTCATTGAAATTAAGTGGAGCGACTCTCAATTTTAAGCAGGCCACCTTAGTTCAAAATTATTCTCCTTATTTTCTTTGTGTCCTTTTTGCAGAGTGGATGCATTGTTCCTCCATCAGTTCATTGTTCTTCTATCAGTCGAATCTTAATTAGAAGCAGCGGTCGTTTTGCGAAACGTATCTTTAAGTTCAATTAGATATTATTAAATATTTTAAACAAAGTGATTAAGGAAGTGATTTAAAATTTCAGAAAGTGAAATATGTTGTATAAAGTTGTTGATCCAACTGGGAATAATGAAATAACAGGCCTCCTTCTCTGCAAAATGTTGCGTAACGATATCGATATACTTTGTTCGAAAATAAATTTCAATGAAAAAGTTATTTTTCGTTGGTAGGTTAATATGTTTTGTATTTTTGCATATAGTTAATTATAATTTAATTTTTGTATGGGCTTACAGATTGATATTGACTATGAATACATCTACTCAAAAGAATTAAATTGTTTGTTATCTCAAAATATGACATGATTAAATTTAAGAAATAGAAATTGAAGGCCAAAATAGTTCACAATTTTGTTTAACAAAGATAAAAACAAAAACGTGAACAACAAATGTATAGTATTCAAATGACAATACATATTTTAAATCTTTTATTCATTAATATATTGTATTTTAGTTTACAGATTTAAAGGACTGGGGGGTCATTCCGTAACTCGATTATCGTCAGGTGATATCGTTTGAGCGATAGTGTTATCTATATTGGCTTCCCGTAAGTTGAAAATCGTCGAAACGCTATCTTGATGATAGCGTTTTAGTGAACTTAAAGAGTCAGGGTGACGAAAAATGCAAGTGGGCGGATATTGTACCAGCTTTAACCATAAAATGTATTGATATAGTTATAAAGTTAACGTACGAATTTAATTTAAAGTTTTCGCAGATAATGAAACTAATTAAACGAATTAAAAGCCAAGACCTTATTTGTAAAAAATGGAAATTTGCCAAATATTCAAATCATTTTTTTTTTTTCAAGTAAGATAGTTATAGCTGCAAATTATTATGCAAACAAATGTGGATTTAAAGAAATGCAAATAAACATTAAAACTAATAAAAAAAAACTCTTATTATTATTGAAAATTTGCAGCTTGTATTTTGCCGAACATCTTATTTTTATAGGAACGAACTTTAAATTAACATATAGCCTTCACTTAATATTTACTTCCTAGAAGTCTGAAAATGGAATGATTTTTTAGTGAAATTTATTTATATAATTCGATATTAAAATGCCTGACATTTTATTTTTAGTGGAACACACTTAAAATTAAATTGTGATTTACTTGATTTTAACGTTCCAGACGTCTCAAAAAAAAAAAAAGATTCTAGTAAAATCAATTTGAAAAACATGCCGTTATAAAGTGTCAGACAGCTTATTTTAATGGAAATGCAATTGAAATTAACACGTGATTCACTTGAACTTATGTGATGATTAAAATCTCAAAAGAAAATGATTTTCTTATAAAACTAATCGGATTCTCTTCAAAACAAACTACTATACACATAAAGTTAAATAAAGTGGTTTCGCCACTTATTTTAAGCTGGAAGTCCGTTTGGCAAAAAAGCTATGCAAAAATTTTATACAGACTCCATTTTTGTTTAGCATATCTTTTTTCTCCGTGTTGGACTTCCCCAACATCACTCAGTAATGATGATGAAGACATTAATGTATTTATATTTAGTCTATAATATTGTAACACTTCAGTCCAAAACAAAAAACTGTAAAAATTTTTCATATTGGCACTTCACAATAAATTAATTGAGCGTTGCTTAATCCGCTTTACTGAAAGTTGTTTTATTTTAAAGACTTCTCCATCTTTTTAGGTGTACAAACCTCTTGAATACGATTGCACATTTTTCGGAAACCCATTTCCCTTAAAAACTTAACACAAATTCAGCTTGGCCTTTGAATGCTCATTTTTTCCATTCAGACACCCTTTTAAATTTTTAAAATAGTTATATCTCTGAACTGAACTCAATATTATGTACATTGTACATATACCTCCGCACCGCATACATATATTAAACTAGCTCACATTCATCCGATCTTCCCTCTAATCAAATTATATACCTACTTAGTTATTTATGAGGCACTTACAAATTGAATCCATCACCTTAAGTCCTCTATACCAGACCAATACATTATCTCAATAGAAAATTGTCTGGCTCTACCTTCAATACGAACAATGACATAACCCTAGCCTCAATTGAAATAATAATTTAAAAAAAAATCAGCCCATTATGTCCTATATTCTTTGATAAGTCCCATTATCATTTGAACAAAATCTTATACCATTCATCCTCTAGTCAATCCTTTAACCCATAGAATTCTAATTCAATTGAAAATTCTTAGTATTAGTTTTTTTGTTCGTCCTCTTGTTTGTGTTGTTTCTTATTTTTATTTTTATTTTCGACTACACTCTGGCCCCACTTTGCTTATAACAAATCTTTAACTTGATCCCCCTAATCCCAATTAAGAAGAGAAATAAAATACAAAAAGAATATCCATACAACAATACTAACAAAAAAAGAAGAAGAAAAGAAAAAAAGAATAAAATAAAAAATCAAAGGAACAAACCTTTTTTGTCCAGTATATCGATGGTACTGGATTGCCAGATCCTTTGCACTCCAATGTTATTGGGCCACCCTTTCGCGCCTGCAATTGTCCGGATGTGGGTATCGCTCTAACACTTGGTGGAACTAAGAACAAAAAGAAATTCAAAATAAGTGACAAGTTGAAAGTTTAATCCTTGATAATTATTCAAAAGGATAAACAAACAAACACACACACACACATATACACAAGTTTTCTATAAGAATAGATGACTTTATCCTCAGAAGCTCTCTGCAAGGATATATAAAACAGGACAAAATAAATTGCACAGAATAAAAAAAAAAAACAAAATAAAAATAAAAACAACAGAAAAAAAATATATACGGAGTGTTAACAAAGCGGTCCTTTCTATAAGGATTGCTAGGATTAAAAAGGAACAGCGGGTGACATTAATATGATGATCATTCTCTTCTCTACTCTACTAAACCAACTAAACCAACTTACCAAGAATTTCGACTGTGTGTACTTGGTCCCTGTTCACTTTGTCACTGATTTGACATACATAATCTCCAGCATCCTGCGGCTCCAAATCAGATATTTCTAAATTGTAACCATCTATCAGTCTTATTCTTTCATCCCTTGTCACCATAATATTTGAGGCTGTAAGCACATTTATTCCACGTCGCCAAAGTAACACGAAGCTGCCTGTAAATAAAAAAACGACACAAAAAATTTATATAAGAACGTGAAGTTTCAACAGAAACATGTTGTATGAGACAAGAAGGACTATATAAGGATATAATATAGAAAATGAGAGGCACATGTCTTAGTGGAGTGCTAAATAAATAAATCACTTAAAGTTGTCACAAAAGTTCCCGTTCGTCTAATTTTAAATTTATTGCTGTGCTGGGACATTTGCTGAGTCGACCAAGTGTAATTTTGATTGAGGTTTCTTAACAAAAATAAAGGTTGTCTTCTTTTTGAAGGTAAGAACTTTTAAAGCCTTAGAGACATATTAAATCTTATATGTATCCTAAAATAGTTATACCTACACGAGTCAATCGCATATTTTTCCAACACATCTTTTTGTTAAGGAGTTGTTTTCATGATATCAAATATCATGGAGGTACTTAAAGGAATTTATTTTAAGTGAAAGAATAATAAGAACTTCATAAATTGAATTGGTAACCTTCCTTGAAAAATGTTTTTGTCAAATTTGTTATACATTGAATAAGAAGAAAGTGTAGGGTGTAACCAAAGCAAATATGAAACCCTTTTTTTTAAAATACAAATTTGGAGTCTACTTTCCACGGTCTCCTTTACCCTTTACGTAACTTAGGTAGAAATACACATTTTTTCTTTTATTTGTATTCTTTAAATTAAACTTTAAATTGCTTATAAAACAAACAATTAATACAAGAGATGCATATAAATTTATTCATTACTTCGCAACGCCACCATCTTGAAAATTTATCAAAATAAGAAATTTAAACTTTCAAAGAAGAATTTAAATAAGGAAAAATTTAAAATATATGAAAAGAGGAGGCGTGGTTGTAGGCGGATTTCCAATCAAAGACAAAATATGCACATGTCCTGCTTAAGGTCCAAGAAAACTTTTTAAAAAATGTTTAGCTTTGCAGGGACGTTAAATAAGGAGATTGAACTTTAGTCCCACTTAGCACTCCCAACTTGCAGACTCTCCGTATACTCGAAATCTAATAAAGACTTTAAAAGGACTCTTTTTATATCCCATTGCTATACCCAATACTTATTATCTTGTTAAGAAACTTAAAAAGGTCTCATAACATTTTTTATTTAAAGTTACCAAAACCTTTGTTTTCTTTTGAGCGAATCTCATTGGAAAAGACGAATTCTCTTAGCAAGATTTAGCCGAGGTGAGACTGTAAGAGTCTCCCATAAATATGCTATTTAAGGCTTTTAACAATATTATAACAATCTCGTAATATTCTTCAAGATTACTTTTAGCTCTCTTACATAAGTCTCGTTAAGATCTTCGAGCATCTTATGAGAGGAAAAATGTAATTTGGGGCTACTATGACAGAAGCGAACAATTCACATTGCAGTTAAATCAGTTCTGGAGTTTTCAAAAGTTAGTGGATTTATTAAAATCACTTTCTTAATTTGAATATTGATTTTGTCTTTTTTAATCAAGAGTACTACCAGAATCAACCCACAAAATTCACTTAGACGATTACTGCCAATGGAAATGTGAAAAAATATATTAAGCATAAAATCGAACATTGAAAAACGCTTAGAATCTGATTACTTCAAAATGTTAATCCAATGCTAGCTAATCAGGTTTGTATTATCGATTACTATAAAAAGAATACTGTGAATTAAAAGACAGTTTGGCTTTTAATTTTTCCTTAAGACCCCTAGCAAATCATGTTTTGACATTTAAATTGACATTTAATTGTGCCTAATAAATACCCACACTGTCAGTGGTTTTTCCAATTGTTTTAACAGTAGAAACCATAAAATCTTCTTTACTTATTTATAGGTAGTAGGTCTGAATTTGGGCAGACAGAATTTCTGTTCTCAACTATTTTAATCTGTCAATCATTATATTTCTATTTTCTTCGGTTAACAAAGGGTTTACCTTTTTTTAACATTTCAAACATGTCTAGCATAGCTAGACGATGGTCACATTTGAACCGAATAATTTGACATGAAATGAAGTATGACATTTTTTGTATAATGATTTAATCCTAAAAAAACCATGTATTTATTTTAAGTACATATGTATGTATGTACTGTGAAACATAAGAAAACTGGGTGTGGAAGAAGGCGAAATTTTTTAAAATTAAACTTAAACTATCCCCGAGCTAAGAAAAACTAGTTTTGAGAATTTTATAAAAATCTATCTAGTGGTTTTCGAGACTATAAGCTATCAACAAAAAACAATAAATTTTTATAAACATTATGCTGTCAAAAATTTAAACTTTCAAAAAATAATTTATAAATTAATGTATTAGCAAAAATTCAAATATAAGAAAAATGGGTGTGACTGTAGGCGGATTAAAAAATAAAAGTTATATAAGGATAAAATTCTAATAAATATAAGAAAACTGGGAATAGTAGTGGGTATAGGACAAATAAAAAATTAATATAAACCTACCTAAGTTTGAAAAGAGATTTTGTAACTAAAAATATTAACATCATAAAGACGTTCAATAAGGAAAATAATAAAAAAAATAATAAAACTGGGTGTGGCATTTGGCGGATTTTAATTGAACCACTTTCTAAAGCATCTCCCAACCAGCCACAACTCAGAAGGCTTGAAAAAGAGTATGTTGAAGTATATTTTCAATAGAATAAAAAATTTCAATCAAAAACTTGAGAACTATTTTCAAATCAATTCAATCGTTTCAATTGCAAATATCGTTATCTTAAAAGTTAAAAATTTCAATTTCCCTCTAATGGATCGACAATAATAACTCAAAGTTCCAATTTAAGAAGTTAGTAAGTCGAGGTACAGACAGACTTTCTCTATCATCGTAATGTCAATTTTGATTAAAATCCCGAATTCATACTTTTCGGATGAATCACCTTTCCTTTTTTAGAATCTATACCTACAATTTATCGCAAGTAGAACTTGCTTTGGGACAGGATTTAAAATGAAAAAGGAGCAAAGTAAGATACAAAAGATATTATAAGCTTTAAAAATAATTGATTTCCCTATGTTGTTTGTTAAAAATTCGAAGGACAAATTTATGTAATTACGGCATTTTGGCTACGTTCCAGTTTTAAATAGACTAAGTTTTAAATATACCCATTCATATGCAAATAAACAAGTACCTACTTAAATTATGTAAATAGTCAAAAATAAAAAAAAAATCTCGTTCATCTATGTTTTGGTCAGGAAATGTTTTACTTTATTTATTTATTTTTTTTTTTTTTTATTTTATTTTTTCACAAAAACGGAACGTAAATCAGATGTTTAATATCATTTCCTGTCAACAACATATTTTTTTTACTGCCATAAAACTTTTGAAAGGCTCTGCTCGAATGTATAGCGAAATTGAGGCCATTAAATTCTCTTCACTATTATACAATACATATACATACAAATAGATATATGTATATGAATGAACTTCTTAAGAATTGCTTTAGCTTAAATAAAATCAATTCTAATTTTGTTTACAATTTCAAAGGGACATTCTTTTAGATAATTTAGTTAGAAAACAACTTTTAAATAGGCTATTGTTTTTTTTTTTGTATTTTATTTTAATTTATTTCGATTCCTTTCTATTTCTGTTCTTATTTATCTTATTATAAATGACATCATAACTGGATAGTGGATTATATATAAGACATTTTGTCAACTAATAGAATATTTTAAAGTAAATTGAATTAAACTTAAGTTATTTTCGATCATGAACATTAGTTTTATTGTAATGGTAATTTCAAATGCGGACATATTTTAAATTATATCATAATTATATCATAATTATTTTAAATGCGTTATTTTTGTGGAAATAATTGTTCAAGGAATAAATTGGAAATGGCGTCAAGGTGTGTGAAATAAAAACAAGATTTGTATGTCCTAGAATGCTTTAAAAAAAAAAACACATTTCTGGAAATTCATTGGGGACCGGGCAAAGTTATGAAGTTTTAGATTGAATCCACTTGATTACGATAATTTTGGCAACACCATTTAGAGGTGGCTACTAGGATTTTGAAAATTTTAATTATTTTAAAATGTGTTGACTGTAAATTACGTCTGGTTACACTAAAAACGCATTTCAGTGACCAAGAACCTGCCCCAAAGTTATTTTCTTGCTTGCTTTTGTTCAAACAATATTTTCAAAAAAAAAAAAAAAAAAAATCAATCGTGATGTAGAAATAAGTCATATAATTCTGTAAATGTCGAAAAGCAATTTTTCAAAATTATTTTCTTAAGAATTTAATAACCAATAATATTTTAATAGTAAATTCTAACGTTTTTTTGAATTTAGTAAAACCTCTACTTTGATTTATTTTTTGGGTCACCCTGTCCATCATTAAAAAAAATCAAAATCCTTTCTGTTGATATGATATCAAGTATAGCTCTGAAAAAATGTCATTCTTTATTCACGATGTTTAAACCTACATTTTTAACCTCAGCTTACGAAAAGGAATTTTTCCTAAGGCTTTAAAAAGAGCCTTAGTTATACCTCTACATAAAAAAGGTGTAACTTTAAATCTAAATAAATTCTGTCCATATCTCTATCATCAGTTTTTTCCAAAGTTCTTCACACGACTCACACGGTTATCTCATATAAAACCAGTCCTAAATACGAAATTTTTTACATTTTGGAAACTAGGCCCAGCTTTAATGATAATTTCCATCTCTGTATAACTAGGTACACAGCTCATGTTTTATTTTTATTAAAAATCGATAGGTTATAAGCTAAACACAAAAGTTGGGAATGCATTTTATTGCCTTTTTGTTCAAAACTTTCGAACCCACACTTTTTTGCCACCTTTGTCTAGCAATATATTATCAAACGCAACAGCGTGCCCTAATCTAGCAACAACAAATCTTGTTATAAAATTGTATTCTGATACCAATGGAGGCATGTACAAAGTGAGTACACCTTACCTAATAAAACAACCCTTTTTTTAGCTCTAAAGCCGTGCAAAAAAAAAACATCTACTATTTTTCACCTGCAATGCAATCAAAAACACCCATTATGTCAAATTAAAGTAAATTTTTATCTACTATTCCCTGTTGGTAAGTGAATTTTTCTAATGCATTTCTATGTCTTGCTATATTGTCCGGGATTAACACATTACAAACTAAATGCACACAAACATATAAAAGAACACCTATATGACAATTTGCCAGCAAATAACAATCTCAAATTACTTCTTTTTCTTCCGGGCTGCAAAAAAAGGTAGATATACATTATGTAGGTACACGTACATGCGAATATATGCAACAACAAAATTCACAAAAAAAATTGCAAACAAAGCTTAACGACAAACTTAATTTAAGGATACCAGACTAGGACGATAAAGAAAACGACAATACCTCGCCCACACTTTGGCCTTTTTAAATTCCTTGGGCCCCCTTTTTTCCTAACTTGAATAAAAATAAAAAAAAAAAAAAAACAAACTCTAAAAGAAAAGTGTAATCTAAAGGAAACCCAACCAAGTGACCGGAAAATTTATATTAAAAATCCCACAGCTGTCGCACTAAACCACAGGCGATAACTCGCATGACTCTCGACTTCCTCCTTTGACTTTGTGTTGTGGTGGTGGATGGTGGTGAAACGTTTGCTACCTGCACTGTACAGCACATGGAGGAAATTCATCCTCCTATCCCTCCCCCTTCAACCCATCTCCCCCCTCTAAACATGCCTCAATGCGCCCTATCCCTAGCTATATATGTATGTAGGTTTATTGTAGCACAGGTGCTACTGTGCTGCTATGCAGGCAAAATTCAATGACATCAGGACTTCAGGAGGGTGGCAGGATACAAAATGAACGACTCAACCAAAAAAAAAAAAAGAACTTAAATCTCTAAGTACAGATAATACCGGAAAGTCAATTGTTGTAGATACAAGATATATGTATATACTTTCCATACATACGTGCATAGATATGTGTAGTGTATGTGATGGGGTGTGAGTGGATGTGCAAAGGCTTCCTTTGGAGGGTAACACACGTTCCAACAACGAACTTTCCTTCTACGCTATAATGGCAGAGTACCTATACCTACAGAACGAAGGATAAAGTCCTTAAATCTATATTTTTCTACTTGGCTTTATTTTCATACCTAATTTCATGTCCCAATAAATGTCACTTAATGCCGATTATCAGGTGTGCCAAGTCACAAGAAATCCCCCATTAAAACAATGGGGTGGTTATTTTCTGACGGCAAAAGTATATACAATATAAATATATAAAGTTAGTGGGTATAGACAAAGAAGAATAAAAACAAAAAATAAAGTCAAATAAAATGCTTATCGAGGAGCGATTTCAGATCAATCCTAACGGTGAGCTTTTAAAGTTATCTACAATTTTTACGATTTTTCAAAAATCGATAACTTAATGGAAAAGAAATCTTAAAACCTTTGAATGAAAAAAAAACACGACGACATCTTTAGGTAACAAAAGCAGATCACGTAGTTGGTGGCTTTCAGCTTTCAAAGAGGTGAAGAACAACGCTAGATGACGAAGACGTTCTTTATTCGACGTTCATCTACTAACTTTATAAATACATATATACTTTCTAACGTGACGAAAATCAAGTTGTATAAAGTAAATTTCGTTCACTGTCGTTGTCGCGTTGACAAGCAAAGATTGTTATACTCATCATGATGCATTCTGTAAAGATTCTTCATGAAAATTCAAAACATAAGTTTACTTATACCTTTAAAAGTTTTAGGATGCATCATAAACTTTCCTGGCAGATTAATCGTTAGAGGAGAGAGAGATAGGGGAAATATAGTGGGATTAATATCATTTATGAAGAAACACCAAATTACATTATTAAACACGTTTAAAAGAAGATTACGTTTTTCTTGAAAATTGATCACAAATCTTAAAATTTTGTTTGGAGTTTAATATAAGGTAATTAAAACATAATTTGTAGATACGTGCTGTATTACATACCTATACAAAATAAAGATTTAACCTGAAGTTTGTCAATTGATTTTTATATGAAGAAAGACTTTTTGTTGGATGAAGATCTTTATTTTGGCATTCTTTATTTTCCTTAAAGTTAAAATCTAAAAATGTATTTAATGTCGAAAATATCGGTTTTTCACATATAACTAAATGCTGAAGAAAATAACTTCATACAAAACTTGTAGATCATACGATTTTCTACAAAACATTTTTAATATTTTATTCCTGCGACTAACGGTTTAAAAAATATGGTAATTTAAAAAAACT
Source organism: Epistrophe eligans (assembly GCA_951394125.1). NCBI lineage: Eukaryota > Metazoa > Arthropoda > Insecta > Diptera > Syrphidae > Epistrophe > Epistrophe eligans. Next base: position 50,838,247 of record OX596028.1, on the reverse strand, counting down.
AATAATGTCACGAAAATGTCACTTTTGCACAGGTCACCATTGTTTGGCAATTCAATCATCATGCAATTCACATTTGTCGTTTTTTATATTTCACCCGAAATATTAAAATATGTAATTTATAAGAAGCCAAAAAATTGCAAAACAATTGAAGTTTTAACAAAAAAAAGCAAAATAACAAATAATGCCAAATAAAAAATTGCTGAATTTCAAATATCAAATTCAACAAAACACGAAATAAAAATTGTAAAATGCGAAAGGATAATTTGTCATATCATTTAAAAAAACAAAACATCATTTTCAAAACGTGCGAAATAACAAAATGCTAAACAAAAAATGCGCAAAAACGAGATCATCGAAAAAATAATTTATACTTATGTATGTATGTATTTTATAAAGATGATAATATTTTGTTTTTTTTCATACGAGCTCCTTCAAAAATCAAAATGTCGAAATATAGGTTTTTCGTATAAAAACTGAAACTCTGAACAAGTTATTCTATAGAATTTTTATTTTAAAAAAATTTCTAGTTTATTTGATAATTTGTTTCATTGAAGAATACATTAACTTGTTATTTCTATTAGCTTTAATTTATATACATTTATTAAGGGTATTCACGCAATGATGTGAAACACTGGATAAGTTTACCATTTGGTTAATGAATTTTCAAATTTTGTATGAGAAATGATTTACACAATTTGGTTAAAATTCCCCAAGGATTTTGCTGCGGAAAATTAACCAAAAACTTAACCAAACATCATTGCGACTTTTAGAATTAGGCGTGTTCAGAAATATGATAAAACGGGTGTTTTTTTTTTTTTTTTTTGAGGTATAGAAGTTGGCAACACTATTTTAACTGGTGGCCATTTTGTCAGCTGTCAAGTGATTTATTTTTTTGGTTTAGTATTTCAACATGAATAGACTGACGCCTGAACAACGCTTCCAAATTGTGCAAATTTATTTTGGAAATCATGGTTCTGTTCGAAATACGTATCGCGCACTACGTCCATTTTACGGTCAGCTCACTTTTGGTTGAATAGATACGTCAATAAACAAAACTGCTGTATTTGGAGTGATGATAATCCTGAAGTGTATGTTGAAACACCGTTACATCCACAAAAACTGACTGTTTGGTGTACTTCATAGGTTGGTGGAATAATTGGTCCATACTTCTTTAAAAACGATGCTAGCCAGAACGTTAAAGTCAATGTGACCTCTATAGAGCTATGATTACTGACTTTTTCGTTCATCAATTGAACAACTATGATGTGCAGGAGCTGCGGTTTCAACAAGACGGCGCAACATGTCACACAGCTCGTGCGTTTATGCAAACTTTTGTGTAAACTTGTCATTTTACACAATTTGTAAACTTTCCATACAAGGCATTAGTTAGGAGATATTTCCACTTTCAGAAATAATCGAGTTATATTTGTAGTATATGCGAAAATTCAATTATTTCGACATTTGAAAACTTTTTATACAAGCCCGATTTGTGAATGAAATTTTGAGAAAAAAATAAAGATAAATAATTGTAGTCAACCGGTTCGATAAATAACACTGGTTAGCAATTATTACCCAACAATTTTTTTGTAACAGAGAGCAGACTAAACGAGCTTTTATATTTCGAACAGTTCCCAAAGTCGGTTCAATTTTGAAAAAAAATCGATTTTTCACGTAATTTTCATTTAGTTCTTTCATTTATAAAATTCTAAAGCATTAAACACGCATTTCGTAAAGCATCATCTGTAAAATTATTTACGTTGCTTATTAAAATGCGTGTTTATAAACAGAAGTTTATAAAATGAAAGGTTGATCAATAATTAATTTATGTAAGCTACTATATAGTTAGAAACGAACGAAATATAAGTATACGTTACGTACCCATCTACTCGTAGATATCCTTAAAATTCTTTGTTTTTTTTAAAGTGTCTCTTTATTTGCTTTCAAATTTTTGTATTCTCAAGTCCCAACTCATTTTTCTCTCATTCTTATTATTTAAGAATGACATTTATGAAAATATTTATCCATCTCGGAACCAAAATATTAAGTATCCAACATCTGATATCTTCTGGCTCAGCTACAGGGCATTCTCATCTTACTTCTTTTTATTTTATATTTTAAAAGTAAAATAGTTTAATGTCCTGTCGTCCACTCTATATTATGACATGATGGAATGCGACAAGTGACAGAGTCTTGTAAAAAAAAGTTGAATATGAAAAAAAAGAAAAAGTTTCATATAAAAAAATGCATCTTTTATGTCTCGTTTATCCTTATGTATAGGTGAATGAAATATGTATATATGTATGTATCTCCCTACAGCACGTACATTATACCTGTCCTGTCACTTTGCCTAAAGGCACCTTACTTACATACAGTTACAACAATACTTCCTGCTGTAGCTAATCATATATTCACACAATAACTGGAGACGATGCCCTCTCTCTTATACATATCCGGCTTCCAGTTTTAATGCACTTTTATCGAATGAATCCTTTATGCAATACCAGCACATATAGATACCTACTTTTTTTTTAAGGATATACATGACATGATGTTCTATCAGAGAATGTGTCACGATGAATTTCGCAGGCAGTTGCTTTTAACATATCTATAGTTGTATAGGTAGGTAGGTGGTACAGGTATATGAAAACATATAGGTACGGAATATTATATTTTTTGGTGAGTGTATCTTTTCAAGCTCACTCATTTATTCAAGTGTGTCACGTTTTAGTGAAAACCCTCATAAAAGGTTGTAAAATACTGACAGAAAAAAATATGAACAAGATTTTGAGTAGTGCGACACAATAATATCTTATATTCGGAACAAGTGGGCCAGAAATATGAATATTAAAATACCCGTTCACTTATAGGTGACAAAAACTTTTTTTTTCCTTCAACCCAAATAAAACGTTATCCGTTTTGTGAAAAAATTTACATTATTATTTTTGAATTATAAACTTAAAGTAGGTTTTTATCTAAAATGAAATAACACTACAAACGTGTTATGAGATAATCTATTTTTACTCTGCGATACCCATACATACATTATATACAAAGGTACTATACGGCAAGTTATGGATTCGTAAAAAAAAATGGATATGGAGATTTTGATCAAACTTGACATTATGATGATAGCGAAATCGAAAAAATGTGGGTACCTTATGAAAATCTTATTTTTCTCAAAAACACCCCCATAACTTTAAACAAAAAAAAATTTTATTTTTTCTACAAAAGTTCTACCATTTTATAAAAAAAAAAAAAAAACAATTTTTGAAAAATAGTTATGAATGGTACCTCCATTAGGACCATTTTTTTGATTTTCGATTTCCTTAAAAAGGGTTCAACTGATGTTGACCAATTTGTTTTATAGAAAATCTTTCAAAAAGTTTTATAAATATTGTAAGTATTCCAAAATTTAAAAAAAAATTAAAAAAGTTTTCAATTCAATCTGAATCGAAATTTCGATCCAGGTATATGACGATGCCGGATCGAAAGATAGAATTGAAATGGAATCGAAGTGACAGTCTTGCTGCCGCTGTAATCTCGATTCTTCAATTCTTCGATCTAGGTATACATTTATATTCTCGATGCGATCCAGCTCGTCGAGCTGGATCGGATCGAGTAATCCCGATTCGATTCGATTTAGGTTTACAACTACCTAAATCCTGATTCGATTCGGATTTAATTCTCCATTTAAACGTAGTAATTATCCATCAGATTTTAAACAAAAATTATTCTTATTTGTTGAACCGATTTTTAAGAAATTTTTTGCACAATAACTGCTAGTAATTTTAATTAATTAATTTTTGATTTTAACAAAAAATTTCAAAATTATTTTTTAATACTAAAAAATGGCATACATATTTTTTTTCTTAGAAATGTATTAAAAATTCTATATATAAGAAATTTTATAATTTTTTTTAAAATCACTCCAACGATTTTTAACAAATTTTAGATGTTCAATTTATTTTGTATGATGTATATGATTTTTTTAATAATTTTTCGGTAATTATGTAAGTTGAATGCTTAGTGTTAAACACGATGCTATATTATGTTGTTTAATTTTGACGCAAATTTTTGGCAGGTGGGTTGGCACAAAATATAAGCTCCCGTCACTAATTTATTTCTTTTAAAATGAGATGAACATAAAATGTTTAAGATGTTCAGAATTTAAAAACCATATAGTGTGATAGTATAATATATAAGAGAAAGTTCGTGCTAGCCGGTCGTGCATTTTATATTTTGTTTGTTTTCGGGCATCTCAATTGTATGAAATGAATATTAATTGTTTTAAATATTCTATTTGTTTTTTTTTTAATTTTTTTGGAATTAATAAATTTATTTCAAAAATATAATTGTAGATTTATATATTTATACAAAAAATCAAAACAATTATCTACAAAAATCTACTATACTAAATTCTAAAATATTTCGCAGTAATTATCGTGTATGAATATTTGAATATTTTCACTTGAACACATATGTAATATGTATGTATAGTACAATAGTCAAAAACTAATAAAAAAAAGCTTTTGCATATTGAAATATTATCCAAACTATTGAATAAAATTTAATTATTCCTTTGAATTCACTCCTTCTGTTTAATTTTAATAAAATATTTTTTACTTTCTATAAAAAGGTACACAAAAATATTAAGCATAGTGAGAACAATAGTATTTATTTATTTTTATCTCTGATTGTATAAACTGTGAATACAATTTAGCTATGATATATTATTATATTGGATTTTTACCTTCCTTTTATTTTGATTGAATGGTTTATGTTTGCCTTTACAGTATGATATTAGTTAAAATAAATTGAAGAGAATTTTTCTTTTATAAAGAGGTATTTTATATTTTTGTTTCATTTTTTTTTTAAAATAATATTTAGTATTTATGCGGCATGCATAAAATAAAAGATATATTTTTTTTCAATCAATCAAAATTATTATATGGAAGTTTTTCAATGAAAACTAAAATTTGAAATTATTATTTACTTTTAATTATTTAATTTTAAAAGGATTTGTAAAAAGAGTTTAAACATTTGAAATCATAATTTTTTTAAATTATTCTATTCAAGAGTTTAAATATTTTAGTAATCTCTTACCTAATAATGAAAGAGAATATTATGTATTTTGAAAATATTACAAACACGATAAAAACAAATTGAATAAAATTATATAACTTTGAATGTATGTAAGTGGGAAAACTAACATAACGCAATTTCCTACAAAAAAACTTCAAATTATGAAATTTTTTTTGTAAAAGCTTAAATAGTCAGGGATAGGTTGATGGTTTGATGGGTGCCTTTTTTTGTAACATCTATGTTAAAGACTTGTGTTGTATCGTGGAGAGTAAAGAGTCGAGAGGAAAAGATGTGATGCGGACAATGATCGATTATAAACTGATTTATTAACTTCTTAAATTTAATACAAAGTAGGTTATTTAGTGATAAGCAATTAGGGTTACCAAAGTGGTAATATAACGTATCAAAAACAATACAGTGTTGTTAATTATGGTAAATTGAACATAAAACATTAAAGTACATTTAATACATATGTAATGGTAATGTATAACAACTTGTATTCATTTTTTATCGCGAGAGTTATTTTGAATAACAAATTCTTTTCAAACGTCAAACTAAATCGTTAATTTGTTGTGTGAAAGATTCAATTAGACGAAATCCAAGATTTTGGTGTGAAAAGCGTATAAGAGGTACCTATGCCTAGATGCTAGAAACGAAAGCAGACGATTTAAAATTGGGTTTCGATCTTCTTATACCTATACCATATTATCAAATTTTATATGGCGCTTTTATGTCGAGGGTATCGAAAAGCGGCGTTCGTATACGTTTTACTAATAAGTAAGTTGCTAATTTTTTTAATTGTACCTGTTAATTATATTATATTATCCAACAGTTTGACAATAAACTCTTCCACTATTAGTTTTTATGATCGTAATTTAATTTGATGTGCCGTTAATGAAATCGAAGTAACTAATTATACACTTTGTTTCTACTCAAGCGATAAGCTGCCAGTTGATTGGTATATATCTAACTATAGAAGCTTCATTCCCTTCTTCCTATTTTTTTTTTCTAATTGCAAAACATTCAAATTCAAAAAGCAATAGGAATGTCAAATAGTTTAGATTTTAATTGTATATTCCTTTCCGCATTTAGTTTAAATTGCATGATTTTGAAATCCGGAATAGTTTTTTTTTTTGTATCACAGCGTAGCGCCAGAAACTTTTGTTTAACTGAACTTTCTATATAAATTTTAATTTTCTGTAATTAGGTCAAATGCCTTGACACACTAATAGTTCTACAAAAAAAAAAATAGCGAGTTAAAACTTATTCGTTTTAGAACTTTTTTCTTAAGCTGTATAATTTTATCTGTATATGCAGTCCCAAAATCAACCACAAGGATATTGAAACAAAGACTAGCTATATTTATATATGAAAAACCAAAAAAAAGTTTTATACGAACAACGACAGTGGTATGTATGTAGGTACCGAACAAAAATCTTCATTTTGATATTATGCCCTGCATGGATATAGGGTGCGCTTTTTAGATTTTGGAATTTTTTGTTATTATTTTTTTTTTTTACACATTTAACTTCAAGTAGGTTCTTATATTTCTTGATTATAAATTAGAATTATATTTTGATGAAATTTGTCTTACATATGTAGCTAGTTGTAGAAATTAATATATGAATTATTTAATACGTATGTGTTACTGAAAAGCCCAGAATTAATCTAAAATATAAGCTTGATGATAAAACATAGAATTCACAAGCAATAATTGTAAAAATCTACATTATCAGCTTAATCCAAAGCAAAGGTTTGAAAAAAACACAACACAAAAACAAAGGTTTTCAATATTATACGGGAGCTAACTGTAAAATCAAAGTTGCATTATTGAATTTTCATTAAAATTTGTAAGCGCGAAACACTTTTAATTTTCAAACTCCTATAAATGCATCAACTATATAATTGAAAGTAAAAGGGTATAATTTTTTTTATTTCAATAACCAAATATTCCCATTATGTTTTTTTTTATTTATTCAACAGGGATCCCCCATTGCTGGTCATGGTTTTCATTTTCATCATCACACAAACTCTGAAAGTTAAGGGTGTACTTCATATAACTTTTCTCTCTTTTATTTTCCACTCAAAAACTTAACCACGATTGCGGTTCGTGTTGGAAGTATATGTATCTCAGTATTTTGTCGATTTATATTACAGAAGGAACAGAGTCTCTTCAACATGGCATTGATGCTTGACAAACTTAACTGTATTTCCACACTGCCTGTCAATTTAGTTGAGTGTTTGATATTGCTTTCAACACAAACTCTCTAGATACCATCAGAATATAACGGAAACATTAAAAAAAAACAAGCAAAGAGATACTTTTGTTAAGTTTAAATTAATCAAAATCAACAAAAAACTGTTTTTTTGAAAATCCAATTTGCAATAATAATATTGTTGCTTTTTTTTGCTTTTGTTAAATAATTGATGAATTTAATTTGTTAAAAATTCTAAAATAATTAAAATTGATTGCAGAAATAGTGTTCTGATTTGATAGGGTTAACTTGTCAAAGTTGATAGCGTCTACTTTTTGAAGTTGTTTATATTTACAGACCTACAACTATTGTACAAATTGTCAATCAATATTGTTAAAACAAAATTGATTAAATTTTTTTTGTCGAAAATTAGTTTTATATTTTTTATTACCTACTCGTTTAATACATAAAATATAAAAAAAAAAATAAAAAACGCAATTTTGTAAAGCTAGTTCTTTATATCAAAATAGTTGAAGCTTTTTTTTTAATTAATATTCGCAAAAAACATACCTTACTTTTATTGAAGATAGCGCCAACAAGCAAGGGGTTGACTTTGACAGTTTTAAATTCCGATTTAAAACTCCGGCGGTGTTATTTCCTTTTATTTTGGGAAATAAGACCTTAGAAGAAGAAATAAGGAAACGGGCATATCGAGGAAAAAATAAGGCTTTATTCAAAATAGTGTGAGTTACACAAAACACAAATGCATTCCTTATGCATGGAAAAAATCTTTCATAATAAGAAAGGAAAGGAAAAGGAAAGACAAAATTGAAAACTATCGTCCCATAGCTAAACTGTCAGCTATATTCCAAAATTGTTCGAAGAAATTATTTGCAAAACTTTAAGCTTTTATACAACAAATCTTTCATTGTTTCTCACCAAAATGGTTTCTCCAAAGGTCGTTCGACTGTCACTTTTCTCGTGGAGCTAGTAGAGACTTTATAGAGTCCTTCAAAAATAAAAAAAAAAACAAATTGATTGCGTACTTACAGATTTTAGTAAGGCATTTGATAAACTTTCTCATCATGTTTTGCTTCAAAAAATGAATAAGCTTGGCTTAACATTAAATTCATCGCTTGGCTCAAATCGTACTTGCTTGACAGATCATATACTGTAAACTTTAATGGATATCATTCAAAAATTTTCATTGTAAACTCGGGAGTTCCCCAAGGAAGCCATTTGGCCCCAATTCTATTTCTTTTATTCATAAATGATCTTCCATCAGTTTTAAAATACTCGAAATGTCTTATCTATGCAGATGATGTAAACAAACATTTTTAATAATCTTGACTGTGAAAAGCTTCAAATTGATCTTTCTATAACTGGTGTGCACGCAATTGTTTGTATTTAAACATCGACAAATGTAAGATAATAAATTTTACACGTAAAATGTCTATTCTGTCTTTTGAGTACAAATTTAATGGCGTTAATTTGTTAAATGTGAATGAAGAGTCTACACTTGGTGTTTTGTTTGACAAAAAACTTGAATTCACGCAACATATTAATATGACTTGCAATAAAGCCAATTCAATGTTAGGATGGATTAAAAGAGAATCAGGTCAGTTTCCTGATCCCTACGTTATCAAACAACTGTTTATTTCATTTGTTAGACCCATCATTGAATATGCTTGCCAGGTGTGGTCTCCCTATTATACCTACTTGCCATAGAATCAGAATCAAACAGATTAAAAAAAGGTTTTTGAAATTTGCTCTCAGAGGTTTAGGATGGCAGAATCCATTGAATCTTCCTTCATATGATAACAGGCTCAAGGTAATTGACCTACCTAGTAGGATTATTGGCGTTCTTATTTATGTTTTGTTTTTATTGTTAAACTTATTGACGGTCAAATCGATGATTCAAACCTTTTGTCTCGAGTTAATGTTCCAACGCGGAATCTAAGAGGCCTATACCTGACCCTATTTACATAACGCACTATCATACCAACTTTGAAGAAAGTTCACCACTAAATAATATGTTGAAATTGTATAACGTCAATAATAAATTATTATTTAATACTTGTGATGTATCAAATACCGTTTTTAAAAAAGACTTTTTATAATGAACCTATAGTTTTAAGAAAAATATTGTTCGCTAGATATTAATTAATTAGCTTGTTTCAAATAAATAAATAGACATAGGGTAGGCGTGCAGTGAGACAGCTAAAATCGAAAGAAATTTTAGCTGTGATTTCGAGGAATTTGTTTTAAGATTTCAAATCATTAAAATAATAACATAAGTTTATTAAACTAAATAAAAAAGTGAAAAGTGAAATAAAAGTAAATATATTGAATACATACCATACTTGAAAAAATTATAAGACTAGATGCGGTGCTGCGAATGGTGCAGGGAAATAAGTCCCCAGGAACTAAGTCCACTGAGGCACCAAGTTCTCACTTAATGGGAAACTTCGAAAACTCGAAAACTGAATTTCGAAATTGAATCAAAAAGCATCATTTTATTTCGAAATTCAGTTTTCGAGTTTTCAAAAATAATCAAATAAAAATCGGAATTTATTTCACATTCAAAGGGAACTAAAACCCACAGTTTTTTGTTACGTATTTCCCACCTTGCATGGGAACAAAGACCACTATAGTAAAGTGGATTTCGTTCCCATTAAGTGAGAACTTGGTCCCTCAGTGGACTTAGTTCCTGGGGACTTATTTCCCTGCACCGCTGCGAATCCTATAAAAGCAGTGTAGTTTTTTTTTTTAATTTCACAGTTAAGCTTTGTCTCATATTCCACATAAAGAAAAATTACTCTACACTACGGGCGCTTAAGAGATTTGAGCGTCTTGCCATCACCAATGCAAACTAATTCGACCCTGGACCCATGTTCTGTAACTCAGGCGATAACTTTTCGCATCGTTAAAAAATGAAACGATCCATTCCGCATTTATCGCCTCTGGAAAAAAATGTGTTTCTGTAAGTCGATGCGATAAGTTCAACTTCCACACTATTTTGACTGGAATTTCCATTGGAAGGCGATAAGTCTATTTATCAGTTTGGCGTTTTAAAACAAAAAAAAGTTAAATTTGAAATCAAATTTATTTGTATTCGCGATTTATTTATTTGAATTATTTGTTTGAAAGGTGAAAAATATAATAAACTAGCAAAACCCCCCGCTTCGCAGGGCGTTAAAAAAAATAGTTTTTTTTTAATTTGTTTTCCAGCGAATGTGTTGAAAAAAAGAGTAAATTATTAAAAACAAAAAAAAAATTGTTGCCGGTGACAGGAATCGAACCTGAGCCCCCTCACGTCTAAAGTGGAGATCTTTTTTTTTTTTCATTTTAATTTCTTTTTTGTTTTTCATTTTACTCATAACTAACTTAAAGCTAGACAAACATTCATAAAAACGCCTACTTATCAATAACTTACATCTTTCCACTGCACCACGAACTCTATTTATTTAATTTGCACAAATTACTAAATATTGTTCAAAGCAGTGACCCATGTGACCAATTGAAATCTCATTTCTTTTTTTAACAGATTTTCTTTATTTTTTTATATTTTTTTTTTGTCCTAAACCTTCTACCCTTGTTCCTCTTTAATTAAAAAAAAATCACTAAATAATCAGTTTTGTTTACCTTTTTGTTTTCAGCCATAGATAAATTTGTTTTTTTGTTGTTTTCTTTTTTGTACTTCCCTTTAACACGTTCAAAATTTGAATGAAACTATTATCGCTTGCTTCTGGGTCCGTGATAATATTTGACATTTAAAATGAAAAAGTTAACGATTTTCAAAGATACAGAAACGCATTTAATCGAATTTTTCCAGGATTTCTATACCGAGTGTTCCAGTCGGTAAAGTTATCGACTGTCAAAGTTATAGAAACCCGATAATGCGATAAAGTGTGTTTCGTTTCATTTTCCATCGTTTCTCGACAATTTTTATCGACGCGATAGTTACAGAACATGGGTCCTGGACGAGAATTTTAATTTTGACACATAACTGCCTGAACACAATAGAATGCTGCAACTGCAACTGGAGCTGGAGATGCAACAGCTGTGAAAAAGTATAGTACGTGCAATTTTATAATTATATGCCCACAATGCAGCTGTACAGCTGTACATATTTTTCTCCGGCACTGCCCCGCAAAATTTGTCACCCTATCGGAAGATGCTTAATTTTTTGAAAATGGCGGCAAACGTCAATTATTCTCTGATACGTCAACTTTGTATGATAATTATTTTATTTTTAACAGTGTACCTATAAAGTTTCAAAAAATAAATGCACACTTTCTTATCACGAATAAAAAATAACAATAAAGTTTTGATATTTTTAATGTGCAAAATATGCTGGTATAGGTACATAGGTTCATATATAAAAATATTTAACAAAAATTAATCTCAAGAGAGTTCAGCTATGAGAACCTATCCGTATATCCACTTCCACGCTATCCAAAATTGTTACCAAAACAACAAAATCCAAATCTACATTTAATGACTTTATTTCATTTTACGAAAACTCATTCATCAAACATCAAAGTTGACAATATCATAAAATGACACATTATAAAAACAGGTATATTTGTAGGTACATATGTTGTGAACCTATTTTTGTATAAATGCAGTGAGTATGGTTCCTAATGAATCTCATATAATCTAATTGATGGAAAGGAATATAATTATATGTAATTTTACACAATTCGGCTTTTATTTTTGTTTTCGTCCGATGACATTTAAACTCTATTATATGTTTTGTTTGTCCATTTAATTACAAAACCTCATTAAGTTATTTTCCAAGTGAATACAAACGACAAAAAAAAAAAACTTCAATTTCTCTCATCCACAAAATATATTATATACATAAATTGGTTGGTTGGTAATGTTAAAAAACAATCACCCTACCCGTTCGGAGGCGGCGGCGGCGGGGCGTACGGCATACATCTACTCTCCACCGCAGAAAAATGAACAAGCTCATGAAAAATACCTTTTACAATATTAAAAACCGCAATTGGAGTACATACAACATTCTCACCTGATGTTTGTGCCAAAGTATACAAATAACTGTACAAAATGAAATACGTGTATAATGTCCACCCCAGCCCGAGTTGTTGCAAACCGACCAACACCAAAACCCCCAGCACACCAATGTGCAAAAGGATGTGGCAATTTAGACCAGAATCACGTTTTGAAAATGCTCCACAAAAATATAAAATGTTGGAAAAAAAAACCTATTTCATGTGAGTTGAGTGTTTTTTTAATTAACTAATTTTTCAGCATAATATTATTTCACTTTACGATTTTAAGGGTCATTTTACATTTGTTTTAATGCTAGGTAGGTTTGCCATTTCGTACTTTGGACATGGCAAGATACGAGTGGCGATGGTAATAATAATATGTAATATGTATCGCGTATTTTTATGTTAATTTTTTTTTCTGCCTACAGGATTCAAAGTAGCAATAAAATATATTAAATAAGGGATAGGGATGTAGATTGGAGGTGTGAGGGATTGTTGTTTATGGTCTTACGTTAAAGTCATAAATATTAAAAAAAAAACATGTTTCATCATGTTTTTTAGAGCAAATGAAAAATATTAAAATTTTTAAATTGTGGTTTGTACATATACGTTAAATAAGAAAAAAATTCAAATATTGGTAAGGTGGAGTGGTATAGTGAATGGAAAAATTATGGATACCATTTCTTAAGTTTAAGAAAAAAAAAGCATGAAAATATAGGAGAGCAATAATAATTGAAGATTTTTTGTAAATACTTTTATGAAGTTAGTCAAACTCAGGCAGATGGCTAAGAGTCATGCCTTAAAATCATTGTTATAAAATCATAGTTTATTAATTTAAAACCAAAAAATAAATCTTATCTATGTATAGGTAATCTAAATAAAAGTTTTCTTTTATTAATGTTGAATTTGTTAGTACATAAATATTATAAAAGACCATTCTTTAAATTTCCTTCTATTATAAATAGGAAACTCTGAACATTTCATACAAATCGGTCGAGTGGTTTTCGGTTTCATAGGCAAATATGGGCGTGTTAGTGGGCGGTAAGAATTATTCATGTTATTTCTCAGATTTTTAAGAAAACGCAAATTTAAGAAAAGTAAGCGTTGCCAGATGGCGAATTTTAAAAAAATAAAAGAAATATTATATTTAGCATTAAATTCTAATAACGAAGTTTCAGATTTCTATTGATGTTAAATATTTATACATTCAAATATGCTAGTGGTCCCCGCCGTCGTATACGGTGCACACAGACAAGAATGTGGATTGTGGAGTGGTGGCATCATTGGACTATTTGTCTTCGAAAATGAGGCTGGGAACAACGTTTCGGTCAACGGTGGGCGTTACAGAGACATGTTAACCGACTTTTTTTTTTAACTGAATTTGAATACATGGATTTGGACGACCCCTAGTTCATGCAGAATCGTGCGTCATGCCACACAGCCCATGCCACAATCGATCTTTTGCGCACCAAATTCCCAAATCGTGTTATCAGTCGTCTTGGCGGTGTCAATTTGCCGCCTCAGAGCTGCGATTTAACCTCTTTGGACTTTCTTTTTGTGGGGAACCGTAAAGGATTGATGTTATGCCAACAATCCGGAAACGATTCATGCACTTAAGGCCAATATCATCCTAGCAATCCATGAGCTACAGCCCGAAACCATCAACAAGATCTTGGAAAATTGAAGTAACATAATGCGCTACTGCGGAGCCAGCCGAGGCAGCAACTTGAACGAACGTTGTGTTCCATAATTAGTAGGAATGTTTGCTCTTACTAATAAAGCCATAATATACATGGAAAAAATTTAATTTTACGAAAATGGGATCGTGTTACGTTCTCTATGAAAATTATTAAAATTGCCAAATAATAGCCCCTATAAATTTTATTTTAACTTTTTAAAATGCTATAATTGTAAAAAAAAAATTCGGTGTGAAGTTAGGGCGGACCAGTTAGGTTCTTAAACTTACATAAATGCCCTGCTAGAGTTTAATTAATATGGAGAAAACCCAAATATGATATTAGAAATTATTTTAAAGTCCTTGCAAATGGATAATAAAACAGAAAAAACGCACATACTTTCATTTGAATCGTGACTTCTGGATGCAAGTTAATACGAAAAACCCATATGAAATTGGTACTTTAAATTTTTCACAAGTTTTTTTAATTTTCCAGGCCAATTTTTCAATTTTTCTATCCGTACGAACATTATTCAGGCGAACATTAAAAAAAAAATAAACCAAATCGGTACAGCCGTTCTCACGTGATGCGCTAACCAACGAACAGGTTACAGCATTTAATTTTTTTTTATAAAGTTAATATGTACACAAATACAGATGTAGATTGTAGTTAAATACTTTGTACATAGAATCACTGTAAATATTAGAGATCATTGAATAATATTTGAACAAAATGTCAGAAAATAAATATAAAAAAGAGGAATCTGTTCTCCTGGAGTTCAATATAATTTGGACTGCGAAAGGAGTAAGCCAAGGGAAATATTGGCACAGAATCCGGCCTTTATTATATATAAATACAAATTTAAAAAAATCTTTTACTTACCTAAATTTTCCACCTGACAGGGCAGAACTAATGTATCGCCAACAACCGCTCGATACGTATGGCCTCTTGACAGAAATCTTGGTAATGTTCCTACAGCCGGCGATGTTGCCATTGGTCGGGTAGCGGAGCCTATAAAATAAAAAAAAAAAAAGAAAAACACAATCAGTCGTATTTATTAGATTTTTTTCTACTTAGACACTGTCTAACTATTTTCAAATTGGTGGAAATATGCTTTATTTAATAAAAATAAATATTACATTATTCACGGTTAAGACAATCTACTCTTGTGTCTAAGTTATGCAGCTATAAGAAAACAATAAACAAGGTTTTTGAACACATTTTCCAAAGTTGGACAGTTGTCTAAAGTAAGACAACATTTATAAATAAGACCAAATAAGTACATATGTATAACGTAATTTTTAGGTTGACAGAAAAGGTTACTAAAAAATTAATCATTAGACATTAAAATATCCAACACAGAAAAACCCGACACTGTTTTTTAAATTTGTTGTTATTTTACTCGAACCAAAAAAAAATGCAACTGTAGAGTATTTAAGCAGGTACAAATAATAATATTTTCAATTACTAAGAACGGTAATTTTGTGTTCATTAGTTTGACATTTATTTATAGGAAGCGTTCCATAATCTAATTTTTTTAAATCCAGCTATTCTAAAATCACGAAAAAAAGTTTGAAAACCCATCTACTAATTATGCTTTTTAAAAATCGTCTCTTCTAAGATCCCGTTTATTCTTGTATTATATAGTCCCAATTTTTAAAATCCCGTCAGAACCGCTTTTTTCGAAATTCAATTTTAATCCAGAATTTTCTTTGAAATGAAACAAATTTTAGATTTGAGAAATAATTATGCAAATGTTACAATATCAGTTCTTTTTTTAATGTGCTTTTCTCTACATCAATGCTCCGTAAAGTATGAGGTGCGTTAGCAAACCTATGATATAGTTTTAATTTCTTTTACGAAGAATTGCATAGCCTATTGTTTTTGACTCGACATTTCTTCCATAAAATAATATTTTTTAGCAATTTGTTACCTTTCATTTCTTGAAATCAAACATTTTTTAAATATATCTATTTAAGTTTATTTATTTTCATTTTTTTAATTAAGTTGTAATCGCTGTATTTTTCAAAATTCAAATTTGAAGCTAACAGAGTAGAATTCCAGGCTTCACAGAACAAATATACAATATATACAAATATACGTAAAAATAACTTTGTCATTCTATCACAATATTTTATTTCTTGGAATTTTTTTCTTTCGACACTTAGTCAAATTATAAAAATTCCTTATTTATGTAATTGCAAGATTATTTGTTCGACAATCTTCAACTTCATTTAAAAATTTCATCGGACTAAAATAAAAGAAGAAACCTTATATAAAATATATATTTTTTTTTTCTTATTCAAATGACAAGCAGAAGCATCCTTCCAATTATCATAAAAATATTCAGCCATCGATAACGTTATCGACATCATCGATACACTTTCCACAAAGTCACAACCAACCCCATCCAACTTACACCTTTTGCTCCAAAAGTAATTTGAC
This sequence comes from Epistrophe eligans, assembly GCA_951394125.1. Taxonomy (NCBI): domain Eukaryota; kingdom Metazoa; phylum Arthropoda; class Insecta; order Diptera; family Syrphidae; genus Epistrophe; species Epistrophe eligans. The sequence continues at coordinate 50,821,828 of OX596028.1, read as the reverse complement.
TTTTCAATGATGATGGTAAAGGCATGCCACCATCATCATCATCATCATTATTATCATCGTCATCACCTTTCGAGATTCGACAAAGAAAACAAATTTCATGAAATTGAAAATTTTGTTCGATTATTTTTTTGTTTACTTTTATTTTATTTTCCAATATATATACAATATACTCGTACAGTAAAAACATATACATCTGTGCAGAAATTTCAAAATTCCATTACTTTACGACTTCTGTGTTTCGTTTTATTATATAAAAAAAAATATATACATGTATATTTTTTGTTATGGAAATCAATTTGTTTCCATCCGAAAATTGTTTCAATTAACATAAAAATAGCCATGCAATGGTCCCGTTGCGAGCATAAACGTATTCGCAGTCAAATTTATTCCCTGTGACACGACAAAAATGGTAGAAAAACGACACAAAAAAAAAGGACTTTCGGTGGTGGTGGTGTAAAAGCCGAAGATTCGCAGAAGGTTTTTAAGGACTATAATGCTCGTGCTCTGCCATTACCTCCTAATCGGAATATCTAAATATTTCATGAAAAGGTTAGGTTTTTGGAAAAAGGGAAGGAGAATGCAAATATTACAGAGACGGATCAATGTTTTCTTTTGAAGGGGAGGAAAGGCCAAAAATATAATGGTTGGGATTTGCTTGTAAATATGATGAATATGTTAATTGCACATCAAGACCAAGGCCTTGGAGCTAAAAGAGAATACTTCACGTAAATTGGGGGGGGGGGGGGGAAGGGGGTCTACTTCCCCTGTTTATGTGGTAGGATCAATTTTCTAAAAAAAAATAATTCAAATTGAAATAAAATTGTTAAAAAACAACATTTTGACACTCCAAGTTTTTCTTTTTAATATTCAATTCTCTCATTAATTTTTAATAAAATAGTGTTTAATTAAAATCATAAATAAAAATGTATGATTTATGCCTCTTTGCTTGCAATATACTTATAGAATTATAGTTTCCTAAAAGAATTGCGCCGCTGTTCGAAGTAGATTTTCCATTTCTAATAAATAAAGTTCTTGATCACTTGCGTTTTCAAACATATGAATAAAAATAAGCACATGCTCAGAATACGTACTCAATATAAAAAGCCAAGCAAGCAATATTTTAAAACGAAATACAAAAACCATCAAATCAGTATAATTCTTTTGAATTTATTAATATGGAGTTTTTATTCATTACATCTATTTGGTATTAGATGTACAAAATGAAGCACATGCTCAGAGTAAATAATCAATATAAAAATCTGAGGAGGTACTTAGAAACTAAGTAAGTACAAAAAACCATCAAATCTGGATAAATTCTTTTAAATTTATAGGGAGTTTCATTTTTATAGCATCCATTTGATTATATATATATGAATAAATGTAAGCACATGCTTAGAGTAGGTACTCAATACAAAAAAGTTAAGCAGGTACTTCAAAACGAAATATAAAAACTCAAATTTGTGTAATTCTATTAAAGAATATACAAAAATAACTAAATATATTTTTGAATTTATTCAAATATTCCAAACAGATAGTTTGTAAAATATTCAAAATTACAGTTATCCCGATTTGAAGCTAAACTGAAGAAATGCCAAGAATTTAGACAACTTTGTAGGGAAATCCGTACTCAGTCTGTTCTCGGTGATGTTGAACAATATTCCCGCACTCAAAGTGGATAATTGACTATAAATTATAGTTGCACCCCTAGCGGCTTCTTTAATCCGCTCCTGGAAAATAAGCATTTTCAAAATTTCAAAAACAGTTGTACATAACATTACAGGCGTTATTACTGTCCTATATATACATCGACATAGTTGAGTTGTCCCACCTAACCTTTGCACATCCCCTTTTGCACAAGGTGATGAGACAGGGGGGTTAAATAAGATTTCGCAATAAAACAAGTGGGAAGCAAATTGAAAATGATACGGTTTTGTAAACGCAATTTGTACTTTACGCACTCCATTCGACATTCAACACGTTGTGTGAGTTTTTTTGAATGCAGATATTATACACAGATCCATTGAACCAAGTTTTTGGTGCTTTGGTTGATGAAGTCTCAGGAATTTGTTGGCAAAATGAATGAATGAAAGGATATTCTTCTGTAAAGGTTAGGTAGAGGTATGTATAATATGGATGTTTCTCGTATTTCCTTTCTAAATTCCCAAGGAGCTAATAGTGATGCTTTTGAAGTGAAGGGTGTAAATGGAAAAGGAAATTTGGGGAAAATTTAAATTCATTGCTGGGAAAATGTATATTTTGAATGTTAATTCCATGCGTTCTTACACGATTTCTAGAGTTTATTATGTTCAGGTAGGTAGGTACCCACCTGTATATAAAGGTATATATGATTTTGGTAAGTTCTTTAACTTATAAGAATGTAAAGTGTTGTATTTTTCTTTTTATTTTGTAGGTTAAATTGGCCTCATCATCCTTAAGGGGCTACCTTTGAATTTGTTGATGTACCTACCTTACATACAAGTGTTTTCTTTTTTGAGTTTTTTTTACATCATTCATTGAAAGAGAAAACAGCATAATTTTTTTTTTATATTTTCGGGTCATGAAAAGGACTTTTGTATAATGCATAAGTCATAAGCTTCATATGGAAGTTTCCTTTCGAAATAATGAAAATGGAGAATAATGAGGGCAATTTTTTTTCTTTAAATCGTATTTTTTTTCGTTTTTTTTTTTTTATTTTAAAAACTTACGAGTAGATAGATACCTAGGTATGTGTGTTGGAACATCATAATTTCTCAATTTTATGTTATTTTGAGATAAAAATAAAAATGTGTTCTTAAAAATCATTTTTGCTTTTTTTAAAATGAGGTATAATTGTTTTATATTATTTTTTTCCCTTTTCGAAAATTAGTGGAAGTAGATCAATAGTATTCGTATTATCGTATTATGGATAGGTATAATCGTGTAAATTTTATGAAAAGAAAAAAAATATACCAAAATATACGAAATGGGTGAAAGGAATGCAATGCCTATATTAAGACATATGTATATGTAAAAGAGCATTGTACAATGTACAAGTGCATGTACAATTGAAGCATCCGTGCAAGAACCAGATAGCTAATATATAAAAGGAAACATAATCTTGACTTAAAAAATTTAAAACATCTGAAGTCGACTTATGAAGATTTTCTATGCTAAAGTGAACCATGTCCCCATTCGTCTACGCCACTTTTTTCCCCTTGTAAGAAAAATAATTTCAAAAGATGTTGTGTTTAATCGAATCGAAGGAGGAGACCCTTGCTTTATGCCTTATCGTCATTCTTCTATTTTACTTTTTCCATGTATAGAAATAAAATGCGCGACTGGGTCGCACGGACTTGCTGTTATGTACGATCACACTAATGGTTTTAAAGTCTTAATATTTAAAAAAAAAACTATTCATCTGATAAAAGAAATGAATTAAATATTTGAGGGATCTTATATTTAATGCGACCTGCTAAAAAAATTGTTTAGTTTAAGGAAGTTATGTGAGTACATAAATATAGACAATATAGCATACAGTATTGTACGGTCGATGTTAAGACTGAAAAATTCTTAAAAAATAAATTTAATTACAGATAAATTCATTAAACAACCTCTGAAATTGTTTTGACACAAATGAGATGTTTACCATTTGTGTTATTAAACAAATCTAAATTTATAAGAACAAATTTTTAAAATCCGCTGGAGCGGTTTCTTCGAAATTTCAAAAAATAATTTTGATTTTTTTTTAATTAAAAATTTATTTTTTATTTTAAATTTTGATATCCAATATTATCCTATATTATGCTTTGTGTAAAAATTTTACTCAATTCCGTTCATTTGATAATAAGATGAGATGAGATGAAATGAGAAAAAATGATAGATACAAAGTTTAAAGAAAATGGATGGACCAACTCGACTTCGCTACCATCGTAATGTAAAGTTTATCTTATGTTTACATAACACCCGTTTTAGATTGAATCCTACATGAGTGTCTTTTCTGCTTCTTATCTCAGCCAGATGGATTAAGAATAAAAACACCATCCGATTTCTTACACAAATTTTAATTTATGAGAAAAAGATTTGAAAAATCGTTGGAGCGGTTTTTTAAAAAAATATGTTTTTATGTAAAATTTTAAAAATATTTTTAAGAAAAAAATTGGCATGCCATTTTTTAGAACTTATAAATGCGGAGTTAAAAAATTAATTTTGAAAAAAAAAAATTAACTACATTTTCAAAATATAGAATTTTCAGAAATTAATATTGATTTTTTTTTTAAGTCGAAAATTTGGTTTTTGGAAAATTTTTGAAAGAAAAATTAACAACCCATTTTCGAAATATCGAATTTTCAAAAATTAATATTGATTTTTTTTTACGTCGAAAATTTGGTTTTTGGAAAATTTTGATATGCAATATTATTTGACCTCAACAGAATCCTTATCTCAAAAAAAATATTTTTTTTTATATTGGTATGCAATACTTCTCAAACTTTTTGAAAAATTCTCTATAAAAAAATTGATCAAATTCAGTTGAATCATTTTTGAGAAAATTGAAAATCAAAAAAATGGTTCTATGGGAGGTCCCACTTATAAACATTTTTCGGATTTTTTTTAAATGGTAGCCTTTTTTGTAGAAAAAATTACTGGATTTTTTGAAAAAAGTTGTGGGCACGTTTTTGAGAAAAATAAGATTTTCATTTTTTGCTAAAAAAAATTGTACGGCAGGTACCGTTATTTTTGGTCTTAAAAAAAAAAATGAAAAAAACATGTGGGGGAATGCACAAAAAATACTAGGTACCAAGTTTAAAGAATATCGATCCACCCGTTTAGGCTACAGCCGAAAGGACAGACAGACAGCCAAGCAGAATTGCAGGACACAATTTCTTTGACTTCGCTATCATCGTAATGTCAACTTTGATCAAAATCTCGAGTTTGATTTATTTTACGAATCCATAACTTATGTACTCACATAACCATATAGTACAGTGAAAGCTCTAATAAGCGGATACTCATGGTCCCTCAATATTTGTCCGGTTATTAGCTCTTCGCGACCGGTTATCTATTTTCCTTGTCTTTTCGTTTCTGCTTCATTTGTTGACAAAAAATAATCCCTAAATAATTTTATGTTTCCGCGTATGGAAGGTTTTCTATCTAAAATTAGCAAGAAAAAGTGTCTGCGTCCATTTATGAGAGTGTCCGTTTATACGAAAGTAGTTTGTATGAAAAATTCGAAAAAAAGTTTGTTCTCAAAAAAGGTCCGTTTAAGGCAATTGTCCGCTTATTGGAGCTGTCCGCAAGTAGAGCTTTCACTGCATACCTATAGGTATATATATATTTATATCGCAAGTAAAAAATTAAAAGTCCCCGCCAATTCTACCCACTATATTAACACGCACAGGTTGAGAGTGTAAGTCACTTTCTAAGCTTCTGTTCTCCACAATCTGTCGTGCAATTTTTTTTACCAAAATCATATTTTATTTTGAAATACTATGTGGTACTCGTTTGCAATTATGCATGTATAAATTGTTTATTCTGCAATGATAACTTACCGATTTTGTAAATTATTTAGTTGTTAAAATATATATTTTATAAGCCACTTTAAAAATACAATAGATTTTTGATGTCATAGTTTTTATTTTTCAAATGCTGCCCTAGCGCAATCATACTGATTTATCAGTTTTTTTTGTATATACAAAGTGTATCATAAAAGACTCATCACTTATTGATATCCTCGTTAAAAATTGTTTACCGGAAGCAAAGAGTCGCTCAATAAATCAAATTCATATACATTTTATATTTAAAACAGCCCTATATTTTATTGAAAATGATTAAAAGTATCAACATATTTTTCTTATTGAATATTCTATTGGGACATTGTGAGACTCTCCCTCACGCTCACTCTGACATTTATTTTTTTTGAAAACTCAATCGAAAATCATTTAAAATTCTTTCATTATTTTGTGCATTTTTAACAAAATGCCATTCCCTTTAGTGAAATGGAAAAAGTATTTATCGAAAAAAAAAAAACAAAATTAAATAAACAACAAAGAAGGAAGAAAATAAAATCACTGCATGAAACATATTTCTATTCAGTACTCTTCCACGGTTCGGTTTCAATTTGTTTCACGTACGCTTCACCAATTATCTGGGCTGGGGATTGCAATGGACGCTTAAATATTCCATTGGCGCAAACTACAAAACATCATGGCCGAATACCCACGGACAAAAAAAAAAAAAAAAGGATATAGAAAAAAACTGCATCCCGCAATATCCGCTCTAAGTCCTGTACTTATTGGGAAAAAATTGTTATATAGGTATATGCATCAACTCATATATCCTCCATATATAAAATTCAGTTGGATCTCACAATTCCAAACCTAATACAATTTTTTTTTTTATTATTATTTTTTTTTTTTTTTAAGTTAGGACTTTGGGTTTTTCCATCAAAAAGATTAAAACCCCTCCTCTTTTTTAACGTAGTCCTTTGGGGGGGGGCGGGGGGAATTGTTGCTCCTAACTCGAGTTTGTAACCATTTGAGTGTAAAAATATTTTCCATTCATCGTGAGATTTTGGTAAACCGAAGCAGGGAATTTGTGTACAATTACACTTTGTCATCCATGTCCTTTTATCCTTGTCCAGCCCATTCAAAATGCTGAAGCTCTCTTGTAGAATGGTGATGGTGGTAAACAATTTAGAATGGAATAGTGAAAGGATTGTGATAAAAATCTATGCCTCAAAGCATTAAAGTTTTTAGGAAATGGATTTTTCTCGCTGACTATGTAGGTACTCGTATATTGGTACAGTTTAAAAAAAAAATACACAGGAATATTATTTAGAAAATATTTACACTGGTTCGAAGGTCCTGTTTTTTTGATAATTTGGTTTCATGATATAAACATCACAAATGCCCCAAAAACAAAAAATGTCATCTAAAAGAGAGAATAACAATTATTTTTAAACGAATATCTATAGCGCTGTGAGTCCAATTAAATGGACAGGGCAATGTCTAGTACACTACCTACACATATACTAAAAGTGATGCTTTAATTTTTTTGTTGGGCTTATAACTGAAACAAAACGCAAATTTAATCTTGTACCTAAAAAAAAAGTTGAAATTAAAAAATAATTGAAGCAAACAGATTATGTTACGTAAAGGATTTTTAAGTTCAAAATAAATAGAAATCAATATTTTTTCCTTAATCGTCTGACACTTTTTTGCAAGAATTTAACAAAAATAGGGATTTTATCTACAAAAACTTGTATTTAATTAGAGAAAAATATAAAAGAGCTTATTTCATGGTTTTTAAATTTTTTCTAGCTATAATATACCTAACTCCTTTCCATAAAGAATGACGTATGATTTCTTGTATAAATGCTAATTTATGCAAATTTTAAATACTGTTCAATTTTTATTAAAATTTAAGGGAAAAGGAAAAGGGGATCAATCCAATTCGTGAGTTCATATTGCGCAATAGCAATAGTTATTACCTGTGTGCGCTTTTATTTTTACTAAATTCAGGAGTGCTTAGGAAGTTCAAATTTTTGGATTATTTATAGTTTAAAAAAAAAAAAATTGAAAAACAAAAGTTAAACCCGTTTAGTAACTTTCGTTGCTTTTGAGTCGTGAATTTGCAAATTTAAAGAGATATAGATTTAAATTTCAATCTCTACAAAGATTTACGATATGAACTTAAAAGGACTCGAGCAGAGAAAATGCGTTTTTCGGAGATAGAAGAATCATCCGAACACTGAAGTTAAAAGAACAGAAGATTACTTTCCATGTGACAGTTTTCAATCTAATGGGTGATTTTTTAAGAGGTTTAGAACTTTTTTTTTAAAAAAAACACAAAAAATTCGAAAAAATGAATGAAATATTTATTTGAATCGATAGTTTGAACCTTGCAATTTAATGTTTAAAGATAATTTCATGCAAATGTTGACCGCGGCTGCGTCTCAGGTAGCCCATCCGCTGAGTCCAATTTTGGCATACTCTTTCACACATATCGGCCGGTATCTCACGAATGAATGCATGGATGTTGGCTTCCAGTGCGTCAATCGAAGCGGGCTTGTCCCTATAGACATTAGCCTTGACATACCCCCACAAAAAATAATCTAATGGTGTCAAATCGCACGATCTAGGCGGCCAATTGACCGGCCCGAAACGTGAAATTAACTGTTCACCAAACTCGCCTCGCAATTGCGCCATTGTTTCGCGTGCTGTGTGGCATGTGGCACCGTCTTGTTGAAACCACATATCATGCAAGTCAAGAACTTCCATTTCGGGCAAAAAAAAGTTTGTTATCATCGCTCGGTAGCGTTCACCATTGACAGTAACGCTGCGATTCGCATCATCTTTGAAGAAATATGGCCCAATAATGCCGCCGGCCCATAAACCGCACCAAACAGTGGCTTTTTCGGGATGCATTGGTAGCTGTTGCAATGCTTCTGGCTGATCTTCACTCCAAATGCGGCAATTTTGCTTATTTACGTACCCATTCAACCAAAAATGAGCCTCATCGCTGAACACAATTTTTCGATAAAAAAGCGGATCCTCGGCCAGCTTTCCAAGAGCCCATTCACCAAAAATTCGGCGTTGTGGTAGGTCGGCTGGCTTTAGTTCTTGCACCAGCTGTATCTTAAAAGGCTTTACGCCCAAATCCTTCCGCAAAATTTTCCACGTAGTGCTGTAACAAAGGCCTAACTGCTGGGAACGGCGCCGAATCGACATTTCGCGGTCTTCTGTCACACTAGCTGATACGGCCGCAATATTTTCTTCACTACGCACAGTACGTAAACGTGTTGGTGGTTTAATGTCCAACAAAGTAAATTTGGTGCGAAATTTGGTCACAATCTTCCGAATAGACTGCTCAGAAGGTCGAGAATGCCGACCATAAAATGGAAGCAGCGCGCGATGAACATTTCGAACCGAGCACGAATTTTGATAGTAAAATTCAATAATTTGCAAGCGTTGTTCATTTGTAAGACGATCCATGGTTAAATTGCAAACCAAACTGAAGCTGTTTGACAGTGACACAAGGTACTAAACACACGTCAGCTGTCAAAACCAGTGTTGCCAAAACCAAACCAGCTAAAAAATCACCCGTTATTATACTTGACTTGACTATATATAATGGATCTTGGAGAGATATTTATATCATAAAAATATATATGTATTAGAATTTCGGTGGTCTTCATTTCGAAATTGACGAAGCAGCTGACAAATCGATTAAAACCGTTGAGTTTTGTCAAAAATATTTTTCTGGCGGGTCTTCTGTTGCTTTCGTCGACTTGTAAACTTAAAAGAGATATTTAGTCCGTAGAGGTGATATCAAGCCTACAAATTAAATTGAAGTTCTGGATTGTCAAGAAGAAAATTTTTTGAACATACATAAATATATTGCTAAGCATATTAGCTACACTGCCGATATCAATGTCAACTGCCGAAAAAACGTTTTCTAGTTTGAATTCAAATTCAAAGGAACTGATCATCTGACTTTCAGCGAGAAATAGAAAACCTAAGTTTGTCTTCTTTTATTGTGTTTTGTGATAAAAAATTAAAATAAAAAGTTCTACAAATATTTATGGCATTTAATACAATTTAATAATTTTTTTTTAAATCGTTGAAGCGGTTTTTCAAAAAAATAATTTTGTATATATAAAATTTTGAATATATTTTTATAAGAAAAAAAATCGGTACGCCAAGTTTTATTACTTATTTATGCGGAGTTTAAAAATAAAATTTTGAAAAAAAATCATTAACCGATTTTCAAAATATTGAATTTTCAAAAAATAATTTTGATTTTTTTTTTTTTGAAAAATTTTGATATACAATATTAGTCAAACTTATTAGTAGCTTTTGTGCAAAAAATTTATTAAAATTGAGATGATTGATTGATAATGAGTTAGTCGAAAAAATGGTTCTATGAGAGATACCATTTTTAAATGATAAATACATTTTTTTCGCAATAATATGGTAGATCGTTCTGATATTAGTTCACACAAAAATTTAAATCAAAATCATAGGAGCCGTTTTTGAGAAAAATGAGATTTTTAATACCGGTTTTTAAACATTTGTATGGGTACCGTTATTTTGGTTTTTTATAAGAAAAAAAATATTTAAAATCAGCTAGATAATGTCAAAAAACTGCTGGGTGCTAAGTTTAATTAAAATTATAATAATTAATAAATTATTAAGTTCTAAAAAAAAATTTGAAACTGAAGAATCCAAAAAAAATTTTTGAAAATTTTGGTACACAATATTTTTAAAACTATTGTAAACATTCTCTATACAAAAATTGATCACATTTAGTTGAACCGTTTTTTAAAAAATCGAGAATCAAAAAATGGTTCTATGTGAGGTACCATTTAAAACCATTTTCTGATTTGTTTTTATAAAATGGTAGTATTTTTTTTTTTAAGATGTGGGCACATTTTAGAGAAAAATAAGATTTTCATAATTTAGTAAAAAAATTGTACGGCAGGCACCTATCTTTATTTTTGGGCTTTAAAAAAATGAAAAATAAAGTATCGGAGGAATGCCCAAAATACGCAAGGTACCAAGTTTAAAGAAAATCCACCCACCCGTTAAGGCTACAGCCGACAGGACAGACGGACAGACAGACAGAATTGCGAGACCCACTTTTTTCAACTTCGCTATCATCGTAATAGCTTTGATCAAAGTCTCATATTCGATTTTTTTTACGAATGCATAACTTGTCATATAGGACCTGTGTATATATCGCCAGTAAAAACAAGGGGGGCCGGCGTAGCATGTGGTCTCAGACGTCAAGATGGAGTCCTCTGATCAATAATGTGTTTCTTGAGTGACTTCTGCACATTACCTGACCATGATCAAGAATTTTTACCACTTGCCTGAATAAAATTCTAAAGTTCCCTGCTAAAGCAGCTGAAGCCAAACAAAAATTTTCTGTGGTCTCCAAATCGACAATGAAAACGTGAACAATAAAATATTTACCGAGAATTTTATCAAATGGTGCGATTCAAAATTCGTCTGTAGTATCCAACGCTATAGTAAAATTTTATAAGGGAAACCACAACGAAAACTACCCAGTGTCACTAATTGCCAAACAAAAAACTAATAAAAAAAAACACAATTATTAAATTCGCTCGTTTAAACACAAAGAACGAAATTTTTCGTTTATGATTTCGTTGTTTCAATTTTTGCTGGTCGTCTCAGGACAGGACCCTAGAAGCTATGAAACAAAACATTCGATATTACATCCCCATGTGGAAATCGGTGCACGAAAACTTAAGAAAAAGGATTCGATAATGTTTGGAGTGTGAAGGCCGCTATTTGGCCGATACATTTTTAAAACTGAATAATCTTAAATCTCATCTTTGAACGCATTATTTTTTTTTCTTTTTGATTAACTAAATTATAATAATAAATTGTTTAATTAAATTCTATAGTAGGAGAATAAACCAAAAAGCTAGCTCTCTTCATCACACAAAAATATAAATTCAAATTAATTTATGAACCCTATTGTTTGTGGGGGTGTATTAACCAATTATATTTTAGTTTTTTTTTTTTTGTCGCGAAAAGCTTGGTATTAAAATGCTAAATTGAAATAACAGCTGTGAAAAATAATTCTGGCTAATTATCCCTATACACAAAAGCCAGCACAACATTTATCAAGAATATTATGTTTTTTTTCATTTATTTTTAATTTCCATTTCTGTTATAATAATTATAATAAAATTACCCTAATTTATTCAGAAAAGATACGTCGTCTAAAATATCGTCCTATCCCAATAAAGAATTCCTAAATAAAAACGACCCCCTTATTGGCGGTCGTATATAAAACATATTTGTCGCACGGCCGGCAGCGTAGGGTGTACTGTATAGTCGTCATCGCGCGTCAAAATTGAAAAATGCTCTAATTTGAGGGTAATTTTTACACAAACTTCTAATTCGACATTGAGGAATGACGATGGATAGTGTGCATGGAGAGGGGATGGTGGTGTGATATAAATGTTGAAGGTTAGCAAAGCTTTCCGCCATCAAAATGCCACCACTGATGAAGGATTTGTGTGCTGCTCTAGCAGCGCTCTAATGGGTCGTGAGCGCGTTAACAACCCTGTGATTGATATCTCGTGTGTTGAGTTGTATGACCTCCAAATACGCCCACACTGAAAATGACTGTGTCCCAGCCCAGCTCAATATGGTGAACAAAGAAGGGTGGCAATAGCAGCAGTCGCGGTTAATTGATTTTGATATTTAGGTCTTAGCCGTAATTGCGGCACAATTTTCGCGTTGGAAGCTTAGCTCAGGTAGCGGAAACCCTGTGGATTGATGGCTGATGGCTTTGCCTCATTTTTCTTTTACCACATCCTCCTCGGCGTTCTTCGCAAGGCTGGCTGTAGCCCATTAACTCTGAAATGGCTTTTGCCGTTGTTATTCATTCAATTGCTCCATTTTTTTTACAATTTAATTTTTTTTTGCTTCGCATTCTTTTATTCAATTTATAATGAAACCTAGATGACGCAGTAAATTAAAATAATGACGACCACGACAACGACAATGATGGTATAGGTAAGGAGCAAATAGTAGTAGCAGCAAGGATAATGGCACTGGAAGTGCGCTCATGAAATTGAATTCTCGCGTCCGCCCGTTCTTATTGTCCTTCGGTCTGTTGGTGATATATTTTTACATATATACCAACTGCTGGTTGGTAGGTAAGGTACCTACCTACTCTGCAGCTATAGGAAATTGTATAAATCTCTGCTCAGACATAATTATCATGGAGTAATGGACGAATAGGGACACGGACATGAGCATGAGCATGAGCATGGATGCTGGCTGATGCTGACATAAACGCGCGGGTATTAGAGGGGAACTTCACCAATCTTTTAATTTTGTTGATTTTATGAAAATATCAAGTCCCGTTGTGTGGTTAGTATCCTGCTGCGTATAACAATACAAAGCAAAGCAATTATCTGAAAAGAATGGCTACAATCATGCCAGCAGGACCAATGCTGCAGTAACTTAAGGGGAATAGGTATAGTATATGAGAAAAAAAACGAGCTACGTCAATTTTTGCCACATCCAAGGACTTTGGAGATTTTTTGTTTGTCAATATTTTTTTTTGAACTTCTAATATGATTGCCACTCTGCTTTTTTATTTGTTTTAGTTTCTAAAACTCAGCTGAATAAATAATATTTTATAATTTGAGAATCAATTACCTACAGTATATTTATTCACTGTTGCATGAATATATTAAAACAAAAAAATTGAGAATTTCATTATAGTCTAGCTAAGTGGCGCCCGGGAAATCACTTGCATCTTAATGATTTTAATGTTAAAATGAACAAAGTGAAAATGTGCTGAATCTGGTACACTTTATCGGCCATAACTTAGGTCATGGGATTCAAGGTTAAAACAGAAGTGTAGAGCTCAAGATTAATCGAAAAATATAGGGTTGCCTACTTTAAAATGGCATAAAATGATCCTGACAACCCTACTTGAAACACACTGTTTTTCCACTTAGGTGCGGCTTAGCGCATGGGCTTTGAAGTTAAAATTGGCAACAGATACAAAATAAAGGTGCAGTTATACGAATGATATTTATGCTTGTCACTTTTAAAATGGGCTCATGCACATGGTTACCCCAGCGGAACAAAAAAAGGCGAAAAACAAGTTTTTCATTATAACTTTTGATCAAGTTGGGGGTATTTTGAAAAAATCATTGAAAAGGTGATGATTTGTAAAAAAAAAACAATGAAATACACCGGCACGGGATAAATACGTGGCAACCCTAATTTAAAACAAATATAATATATATATAAAAAAAGCAATACCTACTTTTCAAGGTTCAAATCATCTTCAAGCTTAAAATCTATACATACATACCTCATGACCAGAATCTTTTCTGATGCATAAATAAAATCCGGACGCATGTAGGTAAATGGTAACCCTGATTTATAGGGTGATAGGGTGATAATATAGGGTGATTCACAAAGTTGTGACAAAAAGCTTTAGCCTCTAGGTTGAACCGATATAAGAAAAAAAAGTCGTATGCGAGGGGGTGCTCTATTCCCCACCATTTAGCTTTAGCCAGCAGGGGCAATTTTTTAAAAAAATTAACCTAAAACTGAAACAAATTATAAAAAAAGGGTAACACTTACAAATACCATGTCCTTTTTTTTCAACCCAGAATCTCTTCTTTTATTTTGTTTTAAAAAAAAGTTATTAAACTAAATAGTTTTTATGAAAAAAATTTCAAACTCAAAGTTTTGAAAAAAAAAAAAATTCAAACAGTTTTGTTTTCAAACGTTAACTTCATTAAGTACTACTTTTTAAAATTTGAAATTCTTATATAAATTAATAAGAAGTCAAAAACAGGAAATAATTTGCTAAAGTGTCTTCCAATGTTTTCCTAATTATTCGTTTAGGCAAAGATATGGGCGGGAGGGTTCAAAACACCCAGTCATTTTTTTCCTTAAGATCGTTCAAGACTGATATGTGTGTTTCCATATCAATATATATAAACAAAATTTAAATAGGAAATATTCAAAATACAGTATGGCAACCGTGGCGTTTGTACACCTGGGTCTCCTTGCAATAAGTAAGATTCAGACAAAACACCCCCATCTCAATATAACTTTATTTAAATCACAAACAAAACAAACAAAAAACTGGATGAAACACGAAACATACATATTATCGTACATACCTATACCCTAGATCTAGGTCCACTTTGGCAGAAGGATACCTATATAATATGTAGCTTTGAAAATTGTACTCATGAGGGTAGGAAATTATTCCCATTCCCTTAGAATAGCACTATAATATGACATGGAGATTGGGTTTTTGTTTCAAAGTGGCATAAGGACCCTAAAAAAGGATATAGAACACTCTTTCTATATAAATACATATGTACATTTGTGCGCTTTAATGCAGACAGAACAAAACAAAGCCTTTTTTATGCTATATCTATAGAATAACGGTATCGTACGTACTGTCCATTTACAAAATCCCAACAACTAATGGTCACAGCTAATTACGATCATTTATTTGTAGCATTAATGTTTGCGTTTATAGCCGTTTTATATATATGTCTGTATGTTTGTGTATATGTGAGAAGCTTCTTCTGTGATACGATGGTTCTGCCTAATATCGCCTTTGAGATTTAAGGGGCTTTTAACATCAGATGGTGAAAGTTTTTTTTTTTTTTCTTAGTGTGAGAGGAAAACGAAGAGCAGAAATATGGATTGAAATGACCATGGTCAT
Organism: Epistrophe eligans; assembly: GCA_951394125.1. NCBI lineage: Eukaryota > Metazoa > Arthropoda > Insecta > Diptera > Syrphidae > Epistrophe > Epistrophe eligans. The sequence continues at coordinate 50,806,600 of OX596028.1, read as the reverse complement.
CGTCATACACTCTCGATCTATAGATAGAATAGGTATAAGTATAACAACGGCACAAGTCATTAGGCTACTATCCTACCTACATATTCCATTTGTGTGGATTTCTGTGTGTGTTCGTTAACGTGTCATGATACCTTTGCCTTGGTTTGAATTGCGGAGGTGTATAAAAGGTCCCTTTGATGATAATTATACATAGTATATGTATAAAAGGTGTAAAGGTGTTAAGTTATACCCAAGGCCGGATGTTCTGATAAATAGCCAAAATATTATGCTGAAAAGTTTTGGCTTGGGGATTTATTTTACAATCTTATGGTCAAATTGTGATAAAATAATGAAAAGATTTCAAAATGTAGAACGGTAAAAGGGAGCAATTTTTGGGTATAACTAGGGCAGAATTTAATAAAATTTCAAAGAAGATAATTAAATCCTGGCAAGGCGTGATAAGTCCTTATTTTCATTTGGGACGATTTACAAAGCATTATAAAAAATATATGTATAGCTAGCTAAGCTACTTGATGAGTTTGGAATTAAAGACGATTTAAATAAAGTAATGATTTTGATTATTGGGCTTGGCCACCTTCACTTAGAAATATTGTTACTCCATTTTATATTATTATTATTATTATTATTATTATTATTATTATTATTATTATTATTATTATTATTATATATCTATATATATAAAATAAAGTTTTGTTTTGTGTACGTTCGCTAACCAGCCAAACCGGTTGACCGATTTTCTTAATTTTTTAAATTAAAGAGGAATAAGAGTAGAAGGTTTAGGACAAAAAAAAATAATAGAAAAATAAAGAAAATCTGTTAAAAAAAGAAATGAAATTTTAATTGGTCACATGGGTCTCTGATTTGAACAATATTTAGTAATTTGCGCAATTAAAAAAAAATAGAGTTCGTGGTGCAGTGGAAAGATCTCCGCTTTACACGTGAGGGGTCTCAGATTCGATTCCTGTCACCGGGAACATTTTTTTTTTTTAATTTTTAATTCTCTATTTCTATTTTTTTCAACGCCCTGCGAAGCGGGCGGGGGTTTTACTAGTTGATTTATAAACCTCTCTTGAACCAAAAGCGATGACATGAGTATATTTTTTTTTTTTTTTTTGGAAATCAGCCTACTACGACGCCCAAATTTCTTATATTTTGAGTTTTTTGAAAGTTGAAATTTTGTAGTTTGACAAATATTCTATAGATGGCGCTGCGAAGAGTGGCAAGGTTCAGGTATTTTATTATTAAAATTACATACTTAATCAAAAAGTTTTCTTTTTATTTATTTTCTTTTGTCTAGATACAAGAAAAACATTTTTAAAAATTAATTTAATAATTTAAAAAACTTAATATAGAAAAATAATAATAAAAAATAGCGACACCACCTGCGTCAAAATCCTATAGCTTTTATCAAAGCCAAAAACCCATTCCTTAATCTTTATCATTAGGACTGAAAAAGCGCAAAAATTTCGCTATTTTTTTTTTTGTATTTTTTCCAATGAAAACTTGAACTTGAAAACTTGGCCCAATCATAAACAACTCAGCAAAAAATCTGAACTACCGGATCCGACGCAAGGTCTGATGTATAAAGTTACTGAACTTATATGAGAATAAACTTTAAAAAATCGTTGAAGTTGTTTTTAAAAAATAATAATTTTTAAGGTAATAAAATTTTATGTATTATATAATGTGTTTTAAAACCAAAATGCTAGCTATATTTTTGAATTGTAAGTATGTTATCAAATTGGACTTAAAAATTCAATTACGTCATTTATAAAATATCAAGTTATCAATAAATAGATAGGTAGTTTAAATCCTTTTTTAAATCAATTTTTTTTATTTTTTATTTTGATAAGTATGCAATATTATTTGAACTTTGTACAAAATTTTGTTTGCAAAATATAAATTACATATATTGGTTATTAGTGAAAAAGTTAAAAATAAAAAAATAGATTTTTATATCACCGTCAAACGAGACGATCCTTAAATTTTTTTTAAATTTGCATTTGTTATGGATTTTTTTAAAAAGCAAGATCTTTAAAAAAAATAATTATTTTATACATATGTATGTAGTTGTATCGAAGATACCGGTAATTTCGGTTTTAAAAATAATTTTTGTCTAAAATCTGCAAGATAATATAAAAATACCACTTGGTACCAAGTTTAATAAAAATCGAAATGCATATTGAGTTTAAATTAAAAAAATAATGAAAGTTTTTAAAAATTCAAAAAATCTGGCCAGGTACAAATCTGGTAGGTAGGTATAATCTGTCCAACAAAAATTGTCAGTACAGAGAAGATATGACGTTTCCACTCCCTCTGGTTGAATTTGGCTTGCATAAGCATGTCCATGTTTAAAGCTCTCATAGGGTTTCCGTAGCTTACGATTATAAATCGCCGCAAATGAGAGAGAAAAACGACCGTCTGCTGATTTTAACAGTTCGTTCGTTACCACAGAAAACATCTGCTACTTTTCCTATGCCTACCAATTTATTTTTAAGAAGGCCATAAAATGTGTCTGTTGCCTAAACAATTTGCTGTTTTCATCCGCTATCGAAGAAATGCCCCAAAAACACTTGGGTTAGTAATTCAAATAAAATTGAAATGTCCATTCCATATAGGAGACTGTAGCCGAACAGATAGACAGACGGACAGAATTGAGTTAAATCTCAAGTTCGATTTTTTACGAATCCAAAACTAGTACATGTACCTATGTATGTGTGTATATCGCAAGTAAAAATAACCAACCCTATATATTGATATCACTTTTCAGCAGTTGCGACTTCAACTAGTCACATTTTTCCTTTTGGTTTAGGTAAGGTATATTAATATTATGTTGAATCTGAATCTTTAGTTTCTTCAGAATTTGATTCCACATCACGATCACAGGGAAGTTTGTTTACCTTAAGGGTAAACACACTTCACTATAAACTAAAGCATTTTCTTTTCTTTTACCTGTTGTTTAAGTGAGGCTACATCCTTCATGAAGAGCATACACTAAAAAAATACTGTTAGAAAGTAAGGGAGGAGTTAATTTCATATATGGTATAGCATCTAACTTTTGGCGTAATTGTGTAAAGAAGCATATTTCACTTAAAAACAAAATATGTTTCCGATTCAAAACTTAAGGCCGTTATAAAGGGTTTTGAATCAATAATTCAACAAGCCTAATTAAAATAGTGCTAATTCTTCTATTATGGCTGATGATTTATTTCAGTAATTATGTAGGTATAGAATTTTTATTATTAAAAAAAAAACCTTAACAATTTTTTATGGGAATGCCTACTGCCCCTTGCAAGCAAGTATCTTTTGTCATGAAAAAGTACCTTTCATCTTTTAATAGTTCGAATTAGTCAGAAAATTGTAGGTCCTCACCATTCTTGCCAAAACGAATATATAGGAATAGTCGAGAGTTTCAAGTGCAAAGGCCCTCGCTCCCTACGAGTTGTTTTTTTTTTTTTTTTAAATGACTGATATTTTAATATTTATTAAGCTAAGAATGAATGAAAAAAAATCTTTTGTTCAGTGTACCTATTGTATGAACCTACAGTGTGTATAATGTACATATTTACACCAAACCACAATTCATTTGATATTTGTATATGGCATTCTGTTTATTTTCAATCTTTCTTTTCTGGTGTTTTTGCGCTCTGATGATGGTGGTCGACGACGACACAAGGGCGGGAGTATATTTTGTTCTCATCCTTGTTCCATTTAGTTGCACTTTGATGGAATACAATAAAATGCGCTTTTGATATCGTTTCAAGATGTGTACCTCTACCCAACATTGTCTGTCCCTCCTCAAGCCATAACGGAGTTGAAAATCACCTGTCTGTATGGTTTCTACTCGACTTCAACCATATTGTACATAGGTATACTGTATCTATACTACCTGTATTCACATTTCTCGTCTCTTTAGAAGTTCGTAAGGACTTTTAGGTTTCAGCTCGTCTCCAAGCCGCACTACCAACGAACGAAGAGATGACAAATAGTCCTTTCGGCGTATTGTTTTCACTTAGAATAAAATCGTCTTCTTCTGTTGCATCCATTTCATCCGTTTTTTTTTTTTTCTTTTTTTGCTAAGAAAGGTTCTTTAGATTGGAAAAAGAGGTTTGAAGTTGTAGACGGTTCTTGCTTATCGCAAAACATGTGCACCAGCATTTAAGTGAAAATTCTCAAAAGAACTATTATGCGTCACTGCAATCTGCAACACTGTGAGGTTTTTGTGGGATTAAAAGTGAATGGGAGAGACATCGTTAAAGGGTTTTCATTCTTTAAGAAGAAAATAGTTTCTTCCCTTTTTTTTAAATTCTTCTTATTTGCTATGTGGTCTTTGAATATTTGTTTTTTCTCCGAGCAGTCAAACAAAAAAAAAAAAAAAAAAAAAAAAAAGAAAGCACCATTATCGATTCGGATGATTTACTGAAATCATTTTGGAATTATATCGATTCGAAATGACGTTCTAGGAAAAAAGAAAAAAAAAATTTGTTGGGATAGATTTTCAAAAAAACTATCTATACTTTACCTTACCTACATCTTATACAAGAGAATATATAGTGCCGCTTCTTCAACTTAAGCCAAAGTCAGAGAAAGGAGATTAAATTGTTCTTTGCTTTCAAACTTTGAAGTAAGAATAAGAACTAAGAAGAAACATCTTCAATACTCGCAATCAGTAACATTGCCATGGATACAACTTACCTATCCTATATATCTGTACCTTTATATGTATTTCGATAGCTTATTTCATTCAATTCAAAAGTGATTTGCAAAGAGTGTATGTACACAGGTAAGTAAAAGTTCATTTCTTTACCAAAATGTATATACACTTAGAAATAAATTAAATAATTGTATGGACTATGGAGACTTCATCGACTATTTGTCGATTGGAACTCTTGACTTTGAGTGGGATATTCAATAAGAATAAAAAAGATTGTAGATACAAATTGAACAATGCATATCTTAAACGAGTAATATATAATTTTATTTGAAAATAAGATAAAGTAACCAACAAAATGCCACAAGTAAACAATAGGAAAAGGATCAGTGTAACCGCAGGCCAAATTAATTATTTATAAATCCCTTCGAATGAAAAAATGTTTCCTTTTGAAAATGTGTCTTTTTACAAAATATAAGCATAATATTTAAAAAAAAAAAAACGAATTTAAGAATTTTCAAATTTTTTTTTTTTATAATTAAAACAAAAACTTAATATTAAGCGAAGGCGGAAAAAGTGGGTCTTGCAATTCTGTCAATCTGTCTGTCTGTCCATTCGTCTGTAGCCTTAACGGATGGTTCAATTTTTTTAATTTGGTATCTAGATTCTTTTGGGCACTACCCCGATACTTTATTTTTTTTAAGACAAAAAATAACGGTACCTGACTCACAATATTTTTTTTACCAATTATTGAAAATCTTGTTTTTAAAATAAAAAAAAAAATCAGTAATTTTTTTTACAAAAAGGATAACATTTTCTTAAAAACAATTTTCAGAAAAATGTTACCTCCCATCATAAAACAATTTTTTTTAATTTTCGATTTTCTCAAAATCGGTTCAACTGATTTTGCTCAATTTTTTTATGGAGATTTTAAAAGGTTTTACATATCAAAAATTTCCAAATATTTTTTTTTTTGATTTTAAAAATTTTTTGAATTTTATGTTTTGAAAACATAATAAAAAACCGTTAGTGAAATTTTTTACGCAAGTGCTTCTAATAAGTTTTAATAATATTGCATACCAATATTAGCATCTGTTGCACCATAATTTTCAAAACACAAATTTTGTATTAAAAAAAAAAAAATCAAAATTATTTCTTGAAAATTCGATATTTCCAAAAGTGGTAGAAGATTTTATTTAAAAAATAATTTCTTAACTCCGCATTAATAAATGCCCACTTAAAATTTTGCTCTCAAAATTTTGTATACATATTTTTTAAAAATAATTTTTTATTTTGTATTCTTCAATTATTAAAAAAAAAAAATCTCATGAATTGAGATTTGTTTAATAAATTAAATGTTGGAACATCGTGTTGATTTCAAAAAAAATTCAGAGAGTATTTAATCAATTTATTTTTAATTTTTTATCAATTTTTTCAGTCTATAAACAGCAACCGTACAACGCGGTGCTGCAGTGTTCATATTTATGTGCTAACATAATACCACCTTACGTTTTTGGTAGGTGGCATAAAATTTAGGCTCCCGTAAATAATTGATAATTAAATATGTAAATAAAACTGAGTTTCGGGTTTTTATTGAAAAAATTCACATTTTCTTTGTACAAAAAAATTATTATTTTTATTATTATTATTATAATATTTTTTTGTAATTCTTTCATATAGTAGGTAAATAATTTAATTTTCTTATTTTTGAGTTTTTAGAAATCTTTGGAGAACTCTGTTTTTATGTTCCAAAAATTTAATTTCATTTGTGTTAATTTATATATCCTAACAATCAAAAATGTTCATCCCAATAAATTCTCACTTTTGCTGTCGAAAAAGTAGGACTGACATTTTTTTTTTAAATCAATGCGTTACTTACAAAAGTTCTGAAGAATTCTTTTGTGAATTTTCTCCTGAATGTATTAAAGTGAAAAACTTAATTCCAAACAAAATCAAAACATTTTAAATAATATGTATAATTCTTTTTCCAAACACCATCCTTACAAAATTTAAAAAAAAAAAAATATTTCTGTAGCAATTTCCTTTTTCCTCACAGATATTGACACATGTCATACTGTTGATGAAACTAATATTATATGAATACTCATCTCATGTCTATACGAGAATACACATTTTAACATCAATTTTCTTCTATAAGGACCTCAATATCTCTCAATTTGGAAAAGTCAGTAAAAATATAAAAAAAAAAACTGCAAGTGACACCATCCACTACCCCACTGTCATATAATCTTTTTAATAAACCCCCACCTCTCATTTATTTCATAATAAAAAAAGCTTAAAACAAACATAAATATCTGCTGACATGACTCATACATCAAATTGTTGTTGGTAGGTACATATATGTAAGTGTGTGTAGTCTCTTTGACACACACTCATGCATATACGTCTATATATCATCTAGAATTTAAGTTCATTCATCAACATCTTTTGCCATATATGTATAGCATACGAGTAGATCCTCTTTTTATTTCATCTTCTTCATCACTTATATAAAAGCGATGAAAGAATCTTTTCCCATTCATTTACGAAAGGATAAAAGAGTATGTTCGCAGACACTTTAGTGGTAAATTTTATCGCATACACTTTGCATAATATTATTATTTTGTGTTTATACTTTATACCCGTCATACTCACCCGGCTTTCAAAATACATATAAGCAAAGCAAGGAGCCACAGAACGGAAGGCAGGTCCTTCCCAGCGGGAAATATCGTCCTCAATGAATTTTATAGCTGAATTCATCAATGCATTCACTTGCCAAATCATAGGAAAATAGACATGCAATGATTTAGTAAGTGAAGAGTAATGCAAAGATTCCTCAGTTCATATGTTTAACCCCGCTTTCTGCTTTGTGTTTAGAAAAAAAACTTTCTGTTGGTGAATTACAAATTGCTATTTCAATAGGGAAAATTATGCGATGAAAAAACTGCTGAAAAGTAATGTACAAGTTCATCAGTTCATCGTCTGAATCCACTCATCTGCTTTGTAAAGTATATTATGAGAGAGAAGGAAAAAAAAAAATTCTCTCACGACGCTCTTTCTTTTTTACTTCGCCTAACAAAATGTTATTGAAATAAGTGCTGAATTTTAAACCACCAACGACCAAAGAAATTTATAACTTAGTATAGCAAGTTGGAAGAGTAGCCGGCTGGGTTGTCAGTAGATGCCGGTTCAAATCTCACGGTGTTTTAACATTTTTTTTTTTTTTTTAAGTCAACTGGTGAATAAGCACTTCCAAGGAAGTAGTGATTTAGATGTGGAATTTTCATCGATAAAGTGGCATGTGCTTCCTGCCAATGACACGCCCATGTTAAATTCATCAAAGGATTAAGCTGAAAAGTAGCAGGTGCAGCTCCCATTCCTCAAGGAAAAAGCAGGTTTTTCCTCAATAAATTTTTGAATTTTTCCCGCTGGGTTTTGTCGATATTCCATTTTGGGCCAACAGAGATATATAGGCAGTGTTGCCGGGAAGAAATATTTCAAGGTAGTACTGATGCCAAAAAAGAGGAGTATTTTGAAAAAAATAGTAGTACAGACATTTTTGAGTCTTCAAACTTTATTTAAAAAAAATCATCAAGAAAAAAAATCAGTTACAAAAAAAAAACATAAATAAATAAATTATTAATTCTAAGAACAAAAAAAAGTAAATATCTTTTCTATCACACAAAATCTGTCTTGTGACAGATAGCGTAATGCATAGTTATATTTGCCTTTTTTTGCCTTTACCTGCTCCAAGGAATCCAATTTCACTAAATATCTATACAATAAAAGTTTACTTTGAATTTTTCTAACAGGAATTACAATATTTCAAACATTAATTAACGAACCTTTTCATTTTATTGAACTATACATACAAATTTACGGAGCTCAAAAAAAAAAAAAAAACAACAACCACCAAACCAAAATTTCAGGTAATGAGGTAACCATAAAATAAATACCGAACTGACAGATGTAAATTGAACGTAGACGTCCACGCCAACGAAAAACAAAAACAAACAAGAAAGAGGGAAATTCCCTTTTTGACGACAGTTTGGAAGATTAAAGTGCAGCCAAATTTGATTTAAATTTGAAGTGAATAAAATTTATTAAGGTTAACATTACACTTTGCTGCAAGTGTAAGATATTTTAGGTCTTTAAAAAAAAAAGGAGTACGAATGTAAAAGGAGGAGTACAGGAGTACGGAGGTGTTGAAAGGAGTACAATACTCCTATGGGAGTACTTTCGGCAACACTGTATATAGGTATCTACCTTACCTACCTACCTATAAGTTGCATCAAAGATGTTCGTTCTATGGTACCCCCATTGTCTTGCTAGACATCACTCAGGTCCGTGTGGGTAGATTTATATGGGAAAAAAGAGCAAGGAGACTTTGCGGTTACACTTACACGTTGGTTTGAGGATAGGTACTATATATATGCATTGGCAAAAGAATGCTGAAGTGCATTTGAGATAAAATATGATATTTACTTCTTCTGTCAGCAAAAAAATCCCTGCATAAATGTATACCTCTATACCCTTTCAATAGGATCGGCTTGGTTTCATATTTTTCATGGGAATATAATCATGTAGCATACCTTCCTAAGAAAATAATAAAAGAAAAAAATATGAAAATGTCCTTCCAAAAAATTAAATTGTTTAACTTAAGAAAATTTGTGTTACCTATAAACAGTACAGAAATGGAAGGGTAGCAGGACTGACTTTTTTCTGCTGGTACCTTACCTTCCCTTAATACTCTTTTTTTATTTTAGGCAAATATGAAGAATGAGTGTTTTTCAATTTCTAGGGAAGACACAAGTTGCTTTTTTGTATCCTAGTACAAGGAAATTGCTGCGACAACAAATGCAAACATATATTTACATATACAAGCCACAGCCTCTGCAAGGATTTACATTTACCTATCCTTACACATAAACCTAACCCTCACTGCCATGGCAACCATGTGACATAAAATATTGAATTGCATTTCAATTTCCTCTCAATACCATTTCGGTTATAAATTATTATTACCTGTATTGGTGTGTTGTTGTTGCATGTTGGGATAAGTGGCAGGACATCAGGACTAGACGGCGACGATATCGTTAAGAAGTCTCTGAGAGCAGAAGTGCACATGAAGCAGCCACCTCCTCTCCCTCCCAAAAAAAGAAAATAAAACGACAAATTTGAACAAAGTCTTTTCTACATACATACGTAAAGTACGTACTGAACAACACAAGCCAGATGCAGTTCACATTTTTCTTAGTTGAAGGCAAAAAGAAATGAGGCTTCCTCTATACACATTCCTAATATCTAATATGAATTTATGTATATTGCATAAATAAGCTCATGCGGTTTTTGTAAACGAAAGGAACACAAAGATCTTGTCTCATAGTCGAGCAGAAGATGAACATTGAACACCATCTAAATGCAGGTAGTCAATGATATATAATATATGTAAAACGAATGCAGTTTACAAAGTATGAACATAAGCTCCAGGCCCGCATTTGATGACAATATAAATAGTCCAAAATTTTAGCCAAACCTTACCTTACATTTGCTAAAAGGATACCATTTTTTTTTCTTTGGTGTGGAGGGAGGATTATTGTGAGTGTAAAATATATGGATAGGTGATAGCTACCAATAAAGTTTGAAACAGTCTTTTTAACGGATTCAAGACCAATAACCATAACCGCTTAACTCGAGTTATATGATGAAATCGAGTTTTTTATTGAAATCGTGTTCAAAATATCAAAAACAACCACCACTCAATTTTGTATAATTATTATCTTCTCTTTAACAGAAGTTATTAGCGAAAAACCTTATTAGGTAAAACAACCTAACTCAAAAAAAAAAAAATTACAACGTTATAACTCAAGTTAATTCTTTTGATATCTTATTTTAAAGAGGATTTTCTTGTCAAACATACGATAACTTATGTAATGTTAAGATTTCTTAATTTTAATGAAAATCAATTTGGAATAAAAACCTAAGTAAAGTTAAAAAATGTATTGTCTGTTCATTTTTTAAAACTGTAATTTTTCTTCTTCTTCTTAAGTCAATATTTGCTATTATTCTAAAAATTTGAACTTGAGTTAGGCTGTTATTCTATTTTTTTTTGTGCTCAGGATTTTATCAAACTGTCGCTCGCCGATCCCATTAAGCACTTGTCTATTCTTCAAAATATCCAGTATCCCTTGAAAAAAATATATATATATTTTTTTTTTAAGAAACAGGCTGGGGTTCAGTGGCTAAAAATAATTATGTAGCTGTAGCTTAGTGACTCATTGGTTGGAATAAAGGACAATAACGATTTTCTGCCTAATCCGAAGAACTTAGGTGACAATGACAAAATATTCTATTGGAGGCTTTGTCAACTTCTCGCAAAAGGCAGTATCCGTGAATTCTGTTAGGTGGCGTAGGCTGATGGGAATCGAACGTTTGTCGTGCACAGTTCTACGAACTGACCAATATTCCACGGACTACTAAAATCCTCTTCAAAATAAGAATTTATTATCAGAAGGGCCTACTGACACCATTTAAGGAAACAGAACAGACGCCCTATTGAAGTTTCTGCATCCTACTGTTTTTATAAATTTGTAAAACAAAAAAAAAAAGGATTATTGAGCCTTCAATCTTATAAAAAATTCAAGTACGGAACTGTCTTGCAAAAGTCACATTGGGCCTTGCTCATGTCATTGAGTGGCAGTACATTTCGATACCAACTCGATGTAGCACAGAATGAGGTCTTCAGAAATTTTTATTTTATCCTCAGTGGAATTCTGTGTTGAATTCCTCGCTCCTTTACAATAATAGAGATGGCTGGTATACTATACTTGCACTTGCATAAATTATTTCTGTTGTCCTGATATTGACAGTGAAGTGTTTTTTCAGATTTTGTTCGTATATATGTAGGTATATCTGGTTCTTTTCATCGCATGGGGAATGTATAGTATATATATGAGGATATGTAAGGTAAAGTGTTACTTAACGCTTTTTGCCTGACATGAATCCCAATGGTAGTAGGTATGTGCTGTGCGAAGCGAAGCGAGGTGTCAAAGTCTTGCTTCTTGCATTGTTGTCATACGATCCAGTTATTTCACTGTCATCATAGTCAGCTGAAAGGATTAAAAGAGGAATCGGTAACGAATGTGGAAGAGAGGAGTAGAGTACTTATCGATAAGAGAGTGATACAATCCACTCGTGAAATAATTGTCAATGAGATTCGATTTGATTTGATTGGTTGTAAAGTTGTTAATTGTTCATTTAAAATAGGTATTGAATAGCACTAACATAATAAATCAATATCAGTTTTTCTGTTATTTTTTTTTATATTGAAATTATCTTATTTTATAATAGTCTGAGTGTGCAGAAAAGATGGTTTGATTTTGATGTTTAACAATTAAATTGGGAATTTTTATCAACCTTCTGTGTCTAAAGATATAAAATGAAATTCAATGTCAATTATTAATGAATTTCAATGTCAATTATTAAGGTAGAACTATAATTGTTTAAAATCCGCACACGGAAAAATAAAAATGGGTTTTTTTGAAGCCGGATGGAACTACCATCAATTCGCAGTATGGGGTTGGAGAAAAATTACAAGAGTCAGCCCTCAACGTCAAAAAGAGTATCGAGGTGGCAGTACTTTGTGCAGTACGTGTGAGACACGTGGAAAGGATTCCCATTCGCTTTTTCATTGCCCGAAGTTTTTGGGTTAAAATTTAAATTTAAGAAAAGACTTCGTATCCAGGAGGAAAATTTGTCTGAATTGCCTCAGGAAGGGGCACAGAAAAGAGGCTTGTACCGGAATTATGTGTAGGGACCCAAAATACCAGGGGGATCCGGCTCGAAGGACCATAATGTTTAAAATCCCTGTTAAATAAAAACACAACGAATTTTGAATTGGGAAAAGTTATTCAAAAAAAAAAAACACTTTTATGAAGGTTTTTTTTTAATAACACAAATACTACTGAAAAACATCAGCCAAGTAGAACACTTAGCACTATTTTAATTGGACTTGTTGAATTATTGATTCAAAATAGCTTTTAACAGCCTTTAGTCCACACTAGATATTCGTCATGAAATCTATGTGAGATGAACTGAACTTAACAAAAATTGCATATTGACAAGGTCCTCACTAGTCAACTGATGAGTCCCAGTGAGATCGCCGGGACGAAACGCCCAATTTTTTGTGGACTAATGGCCATTAAAAGCTATTTTGAATCAAAAACCACATTTATTTTTCCGTCCGCGGATCTTAAACATTTTCTCTCTCGGAAAAGTACCGATCGAGTACATCACACGAGACAAATATATCTCTACACATAATAAATACATTGAAGCGATAGCAACACACGACTCCACAATACACTACAAGAGATAAGTATGGATCCGGCTTAATTTTTTTCGTACAACACTTCTGACGTTTCAATTTGTCTGAAGAAAAAAAAGACCAGGATAAAGTATTGAAGCCCTTTGTGCTTATTTATTTCGCAAAAAATATTATTGATTAAAAGAAAAATATAAGAAATTAAAAAAAATGAAAAACAAGCTAGTGGTTGTTTTTTTATTTTTAAAATACAATACAAAAAGCTGTACAGCTGCGTTGCTGGATATATAAGAAATAGGACGTACGAAACTTTTTCACAGTTCCAGCTTTAGTCGCAGCATTCTATTGTATTCAGGAGTGGAATTGGCTAAGGTGATAATGATAAGTGATTGCCATATCAATTGTAGCCATTTGTGATTGTCATTGAGTTTTCCATCTTAGTAGTTGATTCAACTCAATTCAATTTAGTTGAAATGAAATTTGTCAAAATATGATTGTCATAGTGAATTTTTCAAATATTTGTAATAAACTATCGAAACTATAGAACGAAAATAGCGTCTTTGTTATAAAATTCTTATATTTTCTTCACCTTCTGGAATGTAGCAAACTTTTTTGGTCACAGGATCATGAATCTTTATTTTTGTTTATATGAATGGTTAAAAAAGAGAACTCAGAAAAAGTTGTATATTTTTTGTAGGCTCGTGGTAACTCTAGTCGTACTGCGGCAGAAACGTCAAATTTGTTGACAATCACATTTTTCTTATGATAACTCTTTAGCTATCAAATGTAATATCATCTTACACAAACGTGTTTGGTTGATTGTGACAATCACTTACGGCAAATTACCTTACACGATTCCACCCCAGGTAAAATCTATTCAGACAACGCAATAGCAGCTCGCAACGCAGAGATAAATGAAAGAATAACTCTTGCCAATTGGTGCTTCTTCGGGTTTAAGGTAATTGAGTAGCAAAGCTCTCTCTCTCGATCAACTAAAGGTGCAGTGCAGAGGTATGAACCTTATCAAAGATGGATTATAATGCTAAAGAGAGAAAGATTTCTTGTGTGATTCTTCATCGGGTCTGCATAAACGGATACGAGCTATACAACGATAAGATAGACCTAGCCAAAAACGTAAAAAGACAGCAAATTAGGTGAGCGTGGCTTGGTCATTTAGACACCAATTACTCAGCTCGAAGAGTCATTGAAGGCAAACATGTAGGCGGCCTAGTAAACGTAGTAAACGAAGATCACAACACAGATAAACCACCGCAAAAGAAAGAGGATGTCAACTTATTTACAAAGGCTTTTGATTTTGGGGGATGAAAAGAAAATAGTTCAGATTTTTTTTTGGAAATTTTCCGAAAACTATCAACTTTTGAATGAAATTTCAAGGGACAAATAGTTGTAATTTATAAAATTCTTAATAAAACACCTTTTATTGCTCTTAAATAAAATGGAATTCTGCAGAGATATTGCGTGTGGGTTTCATGTTAAGAGGACTAAGGACGAACTTTGATTTTTTGACAAACAGCTGAGATTGAAATTAATTCACATTACATATATGTATGTATTTAGGCTATATAATGTTCCTTTTCTATTATAAAATTAATGTTTGTTCATAGAATTGGCAAAGATGGGAACGTGTGCTCCGTCAAAACAATCAAAACTGTGTTTTGTATAAAATGCCTTTCTTTCTCTGTTTCCGTTTTACATTTGTATTTGTATTCATAGTGTACATAGCTAATCTTCCAACACATTTAAAATTTCGGCAAGTACTATATAGTGAAACTACTTTCAGATAGTGCAACAACGTAGTCTGTTCCGATGCCCGTTTTGTATATCCTCCTTCAGGAAAAAAACGGAAACATCCACTCATTTTTTTTCAAATTTTGACTGAAATTGGGAGAACAACATCCAATATTTGAACCTTATGCTAGTCTTCATAAATACATAATATAATAATTTTTATTTTACACTTTTTTTATATAAAACTATAATAAATTTTTTGTGCAAATCATCCACCAAGCGTTTCATTTTTTCTAAGACCAGCGAATGCTTTCCAATAAATTCTATACCACAGTTTTGTGTATGTACATGTATACCACAATCGATTTGGATGCCTTAATCTTATCTACACTAGTTTTAGAAATAATTTTTGCTAACGCCAACTTCTTCTTTCTACTCCACAAAGTTGATACAAGATAAGAACAACTTAACTAATTCCTTTTCTTTACACTCCCTCACTTAAAGGCGCAACGAGATTATATATGTAGATTGTAGATACATTTTTATCTCTTCTCTATATATAGAGCATCGCATCTAGCTGAAAGTGTATCTATGATTATATCAATTTAACATCTGGATAAGGTGGTTCCACATGATGGCAGTACGCCAAACCAAAGCCATTTTATCTGTGGTTCTGGAACAGAAGAGGAGACGCGCCAAACCAACGAGCCGAATCAGCCAAGCTAGGGTGTTATATATTTTTGTAAAGCGTGTGCGATGATAGTACAAAGAGAGTCTATATCTTTTAGCATAGAAGCACTTTGAATTTCGAGTGAAACTTCCATTTGTGTAATTTAAAAATATAAAAAAAAAAATAAATACAATTTTTTGTATAGATGGGGGAAAACGAACGACTTTATAGTAGAGTTTTGAATAGATTTTGTGGATAAGTTAAGAGCTTTTTCAGCTGATGATACTTATAATACGTATACAGTATACACTACACCACCCCTACCACCATTACACGGTTTGATATTTTCTGTCGATAAAACTCACCGAAGCATTAAATCCTATTATTCGATTTGAATTCAAATCACTGCACAGCCTGAATTGTGTTTATGTTGTGTTTTCTACATGAACACTTATAAGAGTCCTTTATTGGGTATAGATATAGATACAATACATATAATATGTGAAAGTATATATATGATGAGTAGAGTACTCACCTACACATAAAGAGCTTTATTTTTTATATAGATATCGAATTTATCGAATATATAAATAGGGTTGATGGCCCTTTTGACATTTGAATGACAAATCAACTTTGTTACTTTTTACTCGAAGAAAGCAGTGGTGGACTAACAGTTAGACTTCTGACTTAGATGTAAGGAACTTTTTTTTCTAATTCTTTTAGGTGCAGTTTTATATCTTTTTTTTCTGTTTCTGTAGTTAATTTGAAAAAAATAATTGGTTAATAAACAAAATCTTTTTGAGTCTTTTCATAAAATTTTATAGTTAGATTATACAGTGTCAATAAAAATGAAACACACCTACATATTATATTTTATTATACACATAAACAAAATTCTTTCCCTCATAGATATTATAGGAAACGCTTCACTTAACATGAGATTAAAGAATCATATGAGTCTTCTAAAATATCTAAGGTGTAAGGATTCTCCCCTCAAACCATAGATATTTTAGTGTAGGTAGTGGGTAGGACTTTTAAATTGAAACATTTATATTTTTGGACAATCTAGGCATTATTATGATGCACATAGTTGTTGACTGTCTGCAGAACATTAAAATCTGTGAAAAAAATTATCTATCTTCCATAAAAATAACTGTGCTGGAAGGTTTTTTTTTTTTGGATGAGAACAAGGTCTATATTTTTTTTTTTTTAATATTTTTCAATGGGGGGGACATTTGTTTTTTATTTATTTATTTATTAATTTATAAATTTATAAATTTATGTATCGATCTGCTGA
Organism: Epistrophe eligans; assembly: GCA_951394125.1. Taxonomy (NCBI): domain Eukaryota; kingdom Metazoa; phylum Arthropoda; class Insecta; order Diptera; family Syrphidae; genus Epistrophe; species Epistrophe eligans. The sequence continues at coordinate 50,789,910 of OX596028.1, read as the reverse complement.
TTACAAAAGCTTAACACTGTAGAGATTTATATATAGGGTCATTCATTTTTCGGTTTCGAAAGTAAAGCTTAATATCTAAAACACACCACAGCGATACATTTTTGATGAACATTTTATTTCATTATAAAGTTTGGACTTTGCCATTAAGTGTGAAAACCAATATCATTCAAATGGCCGCCTCGGGAAGATTGGCAGTATGCGATTCTTTTGAGATAATTCTTAACCACTTTTCCGCACATTTCAGGCGGTATTTCGGCCATAACTTGAGTAATGTTGGTTTTTAATGCGTCTAGAATTCGGGGATTATTCGCGTAAACACGGTCACAGAAAAAAATATCTAACGGTGTCAAATCGCATGATCTTGGTGGCCAATTGACGTCGTCAAAACGTGAAATTACGCGACCAGGAAACTTCTCACGCAATAAAGCCATAATTGGTCGTGTTGTGTAGTTCGTTGCCCCGTACCTACATATACATATGAATTATCGAATCGTACTTTAAGTCTGGGTCTAAATGCCAATAATTCGGAAAGGCAATAACTCCCTGGGATCTTAATGCCTTTTTGTGGTGGGTAACTTCAAAAAGGAAAAAAAAGGCCGCAGGTGTTATTTCCTTTTATTTTGGAAATAAAACCGACGGGCTTTATTTCCGCTGGTTTTATTGCACTGCAAGAATGGGAATGGGGAAAAAGCTCACAAGGATGGACACCATGCGAAACCAATAAGGTCCTGCTCCAGACTCACTTTTGAAAATGATTTCATGCAAATGTACAAAAAAATGGATATAAGAAACAAAGATGTAAGAAAAGTGGGTGTGGCAGTGGGCGGATTTTACTTAAAGTATTTTTTTTATTTTTTTCTTGCTAATATAAACAAATGTTGAAAATTTCATCCAAATCATTTAAGCCGTTTCCGAGAAATAAGGATATAAGAAAAATGGAGGTAAAAGTGGGCGTGGCCGCCTAACTTTTTTTCTGCAAGAGTCTCGAATACGAAAATTGAGATTTAAGTTCTTTAATAAAACCAGAACCACCGAGCAAAATTTCAGCTTGCCTCAAATTTTTTCTATTTCAAACCTTAACTTTCTTGGACTATTTATGTATTTCAAAGAAACGGTGGGGCAGCGTTCCATATCATTTGTATTTGAGTAGTCAATGATACCCAAAGGCCACCATTAGTCTATATCCACCACTGCATGACTATATGTATTAAATAATTCGATTTGTATGACTTCCTTATACATATATACAAAAAGGACAATCGAAAAAGACTTGTTGGGTAAGATACTGCAGACTGCAATGCAGTGCAACTGACAGATTCGAGGCTAATATAATTTCATTTAAATTATATGTTTACTTTACCTACAAAGGTATATATTCTATTATTTGATTATTAGGAAATCAAGTAGCATTATATAGCTTTAATCGAAAGGATCAATGGAAATCTTGAATATTGAATTTCAATTCACAATTCACTTATGTACATATATATAATAGGTATATACATATGTATACATACACAATGCAAATATACATATTCTAATGGTAATTTATATGTTAAACGTGATTTTTTTTAAATCAAGGTGATTATGTCTGAGTGCTTAAATTACATTTGCAATTTAATGGATTGCCCTTTGCCTGCATTTTCTCGTCTATCAAAGGATTTATATGTCTGGAAGATAACATTTGCGGATTTATAAATAAAACAAAACATGTTAATTTAAATTAACACACAAAGCATAAGGATTCACAGTTTATGTTTCAATTTCCCTCAGGCTTAGTTAAATTTAAAAAAAAATACAATATGAGAAGTCTGGCAATGAATATTTTGAAATTCGTCGCTTATACACATAATTATTATGTGGTTTTAACCATCAATTATATCAAATTTAATAAAAGGGTTGCGATAATGGAGATGTTCGAAAAAGTGGCATTTGTCACACCGTCCATCGATCTGTGTGTATATTTCAAAACAAAATGTTGCATTTAAAAATTTTGAAATTAATTTTTTTTAAATTTTTTTTCATTGAGATGAGGTACTGCGATTTTTTTTAAATGAGAAAAGTTATTATTAAATTACATAAATATTCCAAAAAGAAAAACTTCTCTTAGCTATTAAAAACACTTATGAGCATGTGAGTCTGCAATACCTCATATTAACAAAAGTTCGGACCAAAACTTCCTTTTTGGTGGCAAGTCCAATCGAAGTTAATTTTTGTTGTAAATACGAGCAATATTTTATAATAAAGGGGCCATCATCCATCCTGACAGACTTACAATTCCTATTATTGTGTTCTTTTTTTATAAGTTTTATTGTTGTTGAAAATGTATGTATGTATAAAGTTGTCAAAAGATAAAACTCAGCCATAGGGGTTTGCCAAAATATTAATAATAACAAGATTTATAATTAATTGGTTAGGAAAATTTAATTAGGTAGGTACCCAATGTGCAAGTGCAGCTGTGGGACATGACAGATGAAAAATTTTGCTAAAAAGTGCTATGTTTATTTTTTATACCTACTTACTTATTTAAAAAAAAAAAAACTTTATTTCAATACAAAATCAACATAAAAACACCAGAACAGAATGCGCCCCGTTAAACATCACTTACTATGATATCCTGATGAAAGGACCATATAATAACGAAAGAGTTGGAAATGGGTTTTGTGTAAAAGAATTTTTGAAAATACAGTTTGTGCTTGCATCCTGAGAGTCACTTGGGAATAAGTGTTGAACATGAACAGGCAAAGCGGAATGCAAAGGATCAAGTTGCAATGAGATTTGGGAATTTTTCCAAGTTTCAACTTCTTGAGAAAGTCAAAAAGGACTTTATAAATATAACTCTATAATATAAAGGTACCTTTATATATTTATTATTGTATACTTATATACTTTTCTGAGTACGATGAGCTTGTTTGCCTGCTCGTTTATTTATATATTTATTTTTTTTTTTTTTTAACTCAGAAAGTAAAACATAAAAGTTTTATTTTCAGAATACATATTTTTGTATGTGAAGAACGTTTGTTTGCATATCGCAGGCAGTCGGGCTTGGCAATACAATAGCAAGATTTATGGTGTGGAAAATTATAATTTTTGGCCTTATGGCCTCCGTGTTGGAATTGAGTAAAATATACCTAACTAGAGTTATACCTAGACAGTGAAGGATCAGGTCAAATGAAGAACCAGGATCAAAAAAGCTCGTGGATCAAAATAGTTTTGAGCGTACTTTTGCTTACAAATCCAAATTAATTACTTTTTTACTTCAATTCATGGTTTTAGTCTAAGCTAAAATATTACGATGATCGAGAAGTCCAAAAAAGTAGGTGTTGGCATACCATTCATTGGTTTTTGCGTCCGTAATTTTAGGTAGACTAATTTGTTATGGGAGGGAAAATTTAAATATTTTGTACCTCATCTAAAACAAAGAGGTGCCGTACAACAATTTCGATTTTTAAAATTTTCTCGAAAACACCTTTAACAATTTTGATTAAACCGCGTTTACTTGTAATGAACAAAAGTATGATTTTGAAGTTTTTAAAAACAAAAATTACCTTTTTTAGTTATTCCCTTATAGTTTATTAATGGCTTTACTAATTTTTTTTTACAATTTTACGATCTTATTTTCCAGAATAATGTTGCATTTTTTAAAAGAATTTTTTTTAAACAAATATAAAATCAAAAAAAAAGCCAATTTTATTAGTACTTTTGAATTTTTTCATTAACATAACTAGCGTCTTGCGAGCTACTTAACTCTGATGAACCATTCGCGTTCGTGTTGTACGTCTTGTTAATTGGCAGGAGAGCAGGCAGAGTACTTTAAATCCACACGGCTTATATAGATGGGTAAATGGCACCTTTTCTAATTTTATAAATTTTATCAGAGAAGTTAAGTTCAGTTAAGCGGAGTTCACTATTTTAATGGTAATATATATTTTTTTTTTAAATTCCATAATTCATTCAATGGGCCCCCAGGCCTTTTCAATTTATCCGGCCCAGATATATATACCTAGTAATTCATGATTGTAGAAAAGATGATGGGCTTACAATGCAACGAAACGGAGTCTGGAGGTTGAATAAACAACGGTTACTCTCTGCAGTGTTTACAGGTTTAATATTTTATTTTATTTTTTTTTTTTTAATTTTAATTTTTCATTTGTCTTCTCTTTTTCAGTATGTATGTATGTAGTTAACTAGGTACTCTTGTGGTATAATTGGATAACGGTAGGTAAAATTAAATAAGGCGGTGTGGTTTGTTAAGTGGCTGGGTTATTTCCCTGATGCGGAAAAATTGAAATTTCTTATTTATTCTAGGTATCTACTGCCTACCTTACCTACACAACACAAAAGTATAGTAGTTGTTAAGCACACTGACGTTATGCTAATCAAAAAGAAAAGCTTATTTTAATAATACAAAAAAAAAACTGAGGTTATGTTGTAAGACAAGGGGGTTTCTTTAGCAGGTGCAATGTGAAATCTAGTTTTATATTATTTTGTATCAACTTAGGCTAAAAACATACTGGAGCTGCGAGCAGAGCGGTGAGGTGAAAGGTGAGCAGAGCATTAATTTTTAAATGATATTTGAATGCAAAAACAAAATTACATATGTCAAAAATATGTACATATGTACATATTTATGTATAAGTTGTTTAATAAAATTTAAATTAATTACGATTTATGATGTTCAAAGGTAGTTCAAGATTCAAGTACATATGTGTTAATAAAAATGAGCATCTTTGCGGAAAATGATTTTGTTCGAAAAATCACTACCAAATCACTTTTCCCCACAAATAGTGTGATATTCAAACTTTATATGTATTTGTATAAATTTGTATAAAGAAAGTTTTTTTTTATCAATTTGTATGAAAGTTGGGACTGAAGTTAAATAATTAAAAAAATCTATGCTATTCACTTTTTTTATATTTTAAGCATCCGTCAGCAAGAAAACAGAAAAACGAATTATTTACAAATTGAGTTGTTTTTGTGTCAAAAAAGACATTCGTAAAGTTGAAACACATTTTAGATTTTAGGGCCGTCCTGACATTATGCCATAAATATGTAGTAGTTTTCCACATTTTTACCTGCACTATATAGGTACTATGGCATTTTCATAAAAAAAAACATTACGATGTTAGCGAAAAAAGAGTTGGTCTCGCAATTTTGTCTGTCGATTTTCTTAAAACGTGGTACTAAGCGAGTTCTGTCACTTTTTTAGGACCAAAAATTATAAATTATAAAAATCTCATTTTTCTCAAAAAACGTGCTGACAACTTAAAAAAAAATTTCAGTTATTTTTTCTTTTACAAAAAGGCTACCATTTTATATAAAAAAAATCGGAATAATATTTACATATAAATGGTACCTCCCATTTTGTTTTTTTTTTTTGATTTTTTGATTTTCTTAAAAACAGTTTAAATGATTTTGAACAATTTTTTATACCAAAATTTTCAGAACAGAAAATTTGAGAACTTAATAATTCGAAAACGACTTGGTCGATTTTTATTAAAATTGAGATTTAGCTGTTTTTTAACATTTCCTAGTAAATTTTAACTAAAAATTATTTATATAACCAAAAATAACGGTACCGCCAATACAAGTTTTTAAAAACCGGTAAGAAAAATCTAATTTTTTTCAAAAACGGCTTCTTCGATTTTAATAAAAAAATTTATGTGATCAGTAGAACGATCTACCATATTATTGGAAAAAAAAAATTATCTATCGATTAAAAATGGCATCTCCCATAGAACCATTTTAAGTTTTTGACCATCACATTATCTATTGAAACAATTTTAATAATTCCACAATAATTTACACAAGAGCTTCTAATAAGCTTTAAATCAATGTTTCTCAACGTGGGGCCCACGCCCTGCAGGGAGGTAAATTTGATTTTATAGAGGGACAATTTAAAATAATGCTGCATTACACTTCTCTCCGAAAAATGTATACTTCTTGTGTTTTCACCCTTGGAGATATATTATTTCTGAATGCAAAAAAATCTGATGAATAATTCTTAAATATTTAGACTTTAAAACAACAGGGTGATCGCACATAAGAGCAAGTTCGTGCGACCCAGTCTTGCATTTTATTTTTTATTTTACTTGTGACCAACCTATAGTTGTACCGAAAATATGTCTTTATTTAATTTCCTCTAAAACGATATAAACCAGTGTAGGTACACTTGGACGTATACGCACTTTCTTATTTTGTTCTATTTAACAAAATTTCCTACAATTTTGCTTGTGAACGTTACATTGACTACATGATATATCGATTAGATTATAATTATTTAAAATTATTGCATGTATGCTAAATTCATATATTACTTTTTCCTCATCATATTTATTCAAAAAAAGTTTGTCATGAGTTTTATGTAAAGTTGGCATATCAAAAAGACAATTTCTATAAAGTTGGAAGTGTTGTCAGCATTTATACTGTTTGATTTGCAATTTAAAATAATATGGAAGAAATACGGATTAAAAGCAGATTAAATGCTAAGTGATGCGGGGTCAACCCGGTTTCGGAGTAGATAAATATGAAACATTTTTTTTTGCGAAGCCTTAATTTTTCTACTTGTGCGAAACCGGGTAGAATAGAATGATAAAAAAATTAAATACAGAAGGAAATTAAAGCCAATAACCTTTTAGATAGATCTTAATATATTTATAGAACATATAAGCAGCAGATTTCAAAAATTTGCAAGGGACCATAAATATAGAAATATGTACTCACATGTGATAAATTTTAAGATCTTACCTGAAATGAAAAAAATAAAATAAATTATTAGTTCAAGAAGTTTAATTTAATATATTTAAATATTAAAAGGTAAAATATTTAGTTGATTTAAATGAAATAAATAAAAATAAAATTGGTGTCCTTGGTTCTCCATGAGCTGTTGCTTTTTTTATTAAAGGTATGATAGGTATAATAATTTTATAATTTTGTTTTAACCCAAAAAATAATTTGGAAATGAAGAAAAAAAAAAAGTAATGAAAAATGAATATATTATGAAAAAAACCATAAAAATCAGGAAATTTAATTCTGAAGACTTTTAAGCTTGAATGATTGTTTTCTCCTTTGTCATTTATCATTTGAAATCGACTTTTATCTCTCTTACTATTTTCGTATTTCCATTTTATTTTATTTTTTTAAATTATATCATTAACTGTTCTCGTTCTTTATTCATTACGCCGCAATGCTATAAAATAGAAAATTGTTTTTCGGTTCTTCGTTCTTTTTGTCTTCTGTCTTCTACATGTAGAGGAACATTTTATTTTTCTCTGTCTGGATATGGACTTTCATTTTTAATTTTTTTGATTTCGAGTCAGGGTGGTAAAAAATAAATGGAACCCAGAGATGCCAATTCTAAATTTTTACTAAGATTTTCATGATTTTAATTTTAATTTTATTTTATTTTATTTAATATGAAGGTTTTTTTTCAGAACAAGAGATACTTTTAAAGGAGGCAGGAGGTATTCTCAAAAAAGAACAATAACCTTCTTAAAATTATATGCCATGGGATATTAAATCTATACAATAAAGAAATTAAATTCATGAAGTTAAATAGCTATTTTATGAAAAATATGTTTAAAACCAGTTGTTGCTTTTTCCATATTTTTTAAGATTTTATGTTATAAATTCATTAAAAAGATAAATCTTTTTTAATTTTTTAAATTTATTTTGGGATTGTAAGAAAAATAGAAATAAAATTATTGAAGAAACAAAATTATTTAAAATAAATTAACAGCTGAAATTATATAAAATTGGGATATTTTCTTCAAAATACTGTGGGGAATTATTTTAATTTATTATATATGTATATTGTAAAAATAAAGAAAATTTTATTTTTTAAATATAAGATAATTTTATAATTATTTGTGTATGAAAATTTAAAAAAAAAAACCCAATTTACAATAAAAACTCTAAATTGGCAACCCTGAGCAGAAAATCGAGCTCTGCCGTATTAGAAAAAAGTACTTAAAAAGTGCATTTTTAAATTATTAAAGGACTATGCAATTCAGAGACTTCTGCTTAATGGACTCTGAAATTTTAGTTAGTTAGAATTATTCGCAAAAAGCTAGAATGTAATTTCGATTGAGGAAAGAAAATATTATTATAAAATGGGCATATTTTCCTTCGTTTAGACAGGAGACAATTTTCTAAGACAATTGACAAAATAAAAAAACAATAATTAAACAAAGACGGTAACACTTGCAATGTAGCGATCAAACTTACAATATTTGACTAACTAGAGCTTGTTTCGAAACCAAAACATTTTTTAAATAAATTTAGATACTTTTTGAAATTTTTTGAAACAAAAATCAAATTTTTAGTTTTCAGTCCTCTCATCATTTTTTATTCAGATACAAACAAATTTTATCTTTTGAAAAAAAAAATTTTCTTCTTTTAAAATATTTGAATAAATTTCTCAAACTTTTAGCCCAAATATTAATTTATACATTTCATTACATATAAGCATTTAATTTTTTGAGGTTAAGTTTGAATTAATTTAAAGTAGGCAACACTGCTGGATAGAATCAGATAGCAGAAGGACTTCTCACGAAGCAACAAAAAGAAGAAAAATAAACTAAAATAAGTAGAAAGAAATTCGTCCTAATGGCATATAATTATATTTAATTCAACAGAAAATAATGGTACAACTATTTGCGGTAAATTTCTCTCTATCTTTATACTGTTGTTTTATATATATACATATATATGCTTTTTATGATGCTTTCTATTTTGCTTCCTTCGCCTTCACCATTTTCTCGAAAATATGCAGATGAATATATAAATATAGATATATATTTATGTTTGTGTGTGTAAGCTGAGATCTGAAAGTCCTTGTTCTACTTAAGAATTCAACTGCATAAGACAAAAGAACAGCGGCAAAACAAAGAAACTGGCTCTGCACTCATAATAAAAGGAAATAAAATTTGCACCCGGATTTGATTTTTTCTTTTTTTTTTTTTTGTAGGTACACAGTAGTCTTACCACTATATAGAAAAATTTAATGGAAAAAGTCAGCAAGAAAAGTAAGAAGTCCCATATAAGTCCGTGACGCACCAAAAGAGGAATTTTTGCATTTAATTTAATAAAGACTTTAATTTTATTCTTTATTCTTTTATTGAACTTATATATAGAGGACAAAATTTTCCTAGACTCCTCTTTTGGTAAAGCTATGCTTATTTCTAAGGCAACAAATTAATATTAATGTTTCTTTTAAATATTGCAGAAGAGGCAAGATATATAGAGACAATACTTCATGACATTAAATTAACATTGGCTCTTTTGTAGGTTCTATCTGTGCGCAAGTAAAGGGTCTTTCATTAATCCCTTACTATGTTTAAATTTAAATAAACCAAAGTGTGTGTGAGATATCTTCGAATTTTTTTTATTCGTTTGAAAGACATACTGATGCCATTATGTTTGGAATATAAAATAGTTCAAATGTCTCCCGCGGTTTCTCTGGGTGGCTCGCATGCGAAATGCCCAAATTTACATGACTCTGGCGCATACATCAGGCTGAATTTGACCGAAAGTATGGGTTATGTTGGCTTTCAAGCCGCTGTAATTTTAGGCTTAATTTCATAGACTGAAACTTCAGAAACTCCAAAAAAAAAAAATTTAACGGGTCCATATCGATATCATCCAATTCAGGTCAAAAGAAGTTAGTAATCATCAACTTGTATAGCGCTTGTTGTTACGATGATGGCCTGTCCAAGGTCGTTCTCAAAAAAATATAGACCGATGAAGGGATACTCGTTAAAATAAAAATAAATATCCGAAAAATATTCCATAAGTACACCTTAGTCGAAAATTAGAAAAAAAAATAGTGTGGCGGAAATTTTTGTTTTTTATTTTACATAGTTTCAAAAAAAAATTAATATCGAATTTTTGGCTGATGTTATGCTTTGAATTGCTCATACAATTAAAAAAATAACTAAAAATTAATTCTAAAGCGAGGAAATACATTAATCCTTAAAAGAACTCTTAGCAGAAATATTATTGAGTATATTTGATTTTTTCAAAAACTTCTAGAATTAAAAAAATAACCAATTGCCGTTAACTTTCTATTCTATACGTTCAGACAAGTTCTCTAAATTCCATCTCATAGTTGGTATACATTCAAGAATGTTCGTTATTTCATTTCGTTCGAATTCAGTAATATTTGAGGTCATTAGTTCGTATTCGTATTAAGTTCGTCGCTTCTAGACTCCAATGCTTTTACCTAATTCATTTCTACGAAATGTCCACACATTAAAATGAAAACGATTCGTAAACTACCACCCACAGGTTATTGGACTTGTCTGAAAATTCCAAATTCCATCATAAAACAATACAATAATCATTAATGGTCCCTGCCGTAGAGGTGGAGAGAGGTCAACCCTGCATTCGGATAAGGTATGTAGGTAGACAAATTCTTGTAGCTTGCCATATCCAATATCAATACCATAATCCTTGGAATATTGAACTTGAAAATAAATTGTGAACTCGCCCGCTTCATATAGTACATAGGTCCTCTACACGATTGTACTATACGCAATTCCAATTATTATTTCCGTTAAATCGGGAATAATTACGAGGATTACGACCAATCTCGAATACGAAGTTTTTGTTGTAATGGTTGATTCCTGCAGGATGCGTATAGCAGTTATAGATATATACCTAGGCTAGGCACAGAAAACAAATTCCTAATGAACATTTAGCGCTTCTGTACCATTCCGCGTGTGGAAATTGCTCTCAGCTTAAAGTTTATTAACAAAATATTTCAGGTCGGCGGCGGCGGCGGCGGCGGCGTTGTGCTGTATACAAAAATTAATTGAATCCGCCAGGCAGAAATTTTCACATGCCGTATCCGACGTGATTCTGTGTAATTCACCATAACTGTTTGTGTTTCGATGGATATGCGGAGGGTGATTGTGAATATAGAACAACGAACGTCTACACCTACATATACTTACATATTTTGATCAAATTTGATAGGCTCGGTGTGTGCTTGTTGTATATAGAAGATTCCGAATCTTTTCTCTTGATGATGAAGGCCTGTGAAATTCCATTCTTTTGTAATGGAAACTTCTTGCCGAGGCAAAAGTATAGAGAGTCAGCCGCACAAAAGTACCTACCTACCTAGCTACGTATAAATGCCATATAAGGAATGCAAGAAAGGTCGTGGTTAAGGTTAGGCATCTGTATATTGTTGGGAATTGGTGGGGCTCTATATGCTATAGGTACTAGGTAGGTATGTTATGCTTCAACCGACAAAAAGAGTGAAGCAAATTGTGGTTTTTCGGAACTCGTTGATGATGTGGTGTCGATGGTTTAGTGCTGATGAATACATTGTGGTTCTTATATGGTTCTATTTGGAGTGTGTATATAAACCGGGAAGGAATATAATAATGAAATCCCCTAAACGCGATTATATTATTCGTGAAATTGGGTTTGGGGTTGAATGTTTTGCTGAGTTTTGTCCTATACCCAGCTTCACATATTATTATTATCTCTTTTTTTCTTTGCGAAATAGCTATGGCGTGCATGTGGTGATGAAGCATTCTATAGGAAATGTTAAAAGGAACCAAATCAACGAAAGGTGAATAAAAGAAGATTTGAAATTATCAAATATTTTGACTTGGCATTGAAGATGTTTTCCGACAATGAAGATTTATCCATTGACTTGTTGCTTATAGCTTCATATTTAAATAAAGCTAAATGACAAATTTCCCAATTAACAACGCATTTTAAAGAAAGATGTGATTTAACAGATTTCAAGTTCCTATGTATTTGTAAAGGTGTGTTCCAAAAATTCTGGAGCTAGAAGAGAAGCTAACACCATTGTACACACTTTTCCTCATATCTTAATAAAACCTTTAAATTTATGGTTTTTGAATGTTCTTTGAATGATTTACCATACTTAAAAGGCATTTAGTGAAGAGAAGGTAGGTAAGATATTAGGTTTGTTACACTCAGTTACAAAATACAAGTTTGAGTAAGTCTTAATGAAGATCTAATCTCCCTTTTATAGAATATCTGTGAATTAATTATGAAACATTTTAAGATTTAAGAAAAATAAAAATAATATAGACTGCACACGATTCCAACGATTTTTACATTATTCATATAAAAATTATGTATCCTGTCAATATAAAATATCTCCTTTAAATGCTTACGACCTTCTTTTCTACCATCATCCTTCATATTTCAACAGCAAAATTATGTGACAGGTTGAAGTTATACAAAAAAAAAAATAAATTCTAAAAATCTTTATTTATATTATGTAATGTACCTATGCAAAATAAAAAAAAAACCATGGTGTACCGTAAATTATGAAACGTAATTTATTACTGAAAAATATAAAGGTGGATAATATATACCGGTTTAATGTAGCTTCTTTTTTTTTTATTATACCTTAACATCAAAAATATATGTATATAAAAATAAAGTCTTAATCAAGAGAAAATCTTAAGGAACAAGAAAAAATATTAAATATACATGAAAGAAGAAAAGTCTTTAATAAGATGTAAGTAGGTTGTTTTTGTCTTTTAAGGGAGAATGGGGAAAGATGGTTAGTTAGAAATAATTTACAAAGTTTGGTAAAAATGTTTAAAATAAAAAGGAAACTTTTGATGTTGATACTGAAAGGAAGATGCGGAATTTATATTACATACAGCGTATATACAAATTCTGGAAAGGGTATATATATGTACAACACAATTGCTTTCTTACATAAATACAACTTTTGAATTAAAAATTAATGGGATTTTCTATTTTATTAAAAAAATCTCGACACTAAACCGACTACACCCACTTGGTATCGTAGCTAACAATCATTTTTCATTCGCACGTTCCTGAATTCTGCCAATTTTTCAGAATCTCGTTCATGTCTAACATGAGGAATTAATTAAAATGTTGTTGAAGAAATGTGTAATTATATTTATTTCAGTTGAATTTAATGCAAAATTATTAAAATAAATGCAGTAAGACTTTGGGATAGTAAAATAAGGTGTAATGGTTCGTTTTTTGTATAAGTCAATAATGCCTGGGTTTTTACAAGCTTCACGTGCTACTAAATTAAATTTAGTTACCTACTCATAGGGAGTAATTTAATTTTTTTTTTACTTACATATGTAACCTATGGTATACATTTTTTAAGTGTTAACTACTAAAATCTGGAATTTGATAAATTAACTTTTGTCTGCTTTTTGCTTGCTCCGAAATGTTCCTTCACAATTTGGTGCAATCCAGTTGCTTATTTAATTTTTCAAATACATTTTATAATAGGTATATATACAATTAGCTGAACCCTGCCACACGAAGCCAAGCTCCCCCCAATGAAATATTTATCAAACTTTAAGATTTCAACTTTTAAAGAAATAATTTTCTATGTGTTAGATACAGAGTTAAATAAAAAATGGGGGTGTGGTAGTAGGCGGACTTTAAAAAAAAACTACAAATGTCACAATTTAGGTTCAAGAGATTTTAATCATACAAAGTTTCAACTTTCTACGAGATAACTAAAATATAGAATAGGACAGTAGGTAGGTTTTAATCAAACCATCTTCTCAACCATCTCACTACTGATAGTTCAGTTGTTTTTTAGTCTATAAGCCTCATACAGACCAACGACTTAATTTTTGCTCATAGGTATACTATAAAATAAAAGGTAATTGATCCGTAAAAAAAAAAACAATTCAAGCTTTTGATCAATCTTGAAATTTAGATGATAGGGAAAAAAAGTGAAAAAGAAAGAAAAAAGTGTGTCTGGCAACTCTGCCCGTCTGTCTGTCTATTCGTATATAACCTTAACGGTTAGGTCCATTATTTTTTTTAAAGTTTGAACCTAGTTTTTTTTTTGATACCTGCCATACAATTTTTTTTAGCATTTTTGAAAAATCTTATTTTTCTCGATAATGACTCCACGAGTTTAAAAAAAAAGTTCAAATAATTTTTAATTCATATCTAGCATACATATATGAAGCCTTTTAAGATTTTTTTCCGAAAAATGAATGGGCTCCTCCCATAAAACCTTTTTTTAACTTTAGCATTCCTCAAAAACTGATTTTGATCAATGTTTTTTTATGCTGTGAAAAATTAAAATAGTACTATGAACTAAAATTTACGCTAAACTAAAGTTACGTGACTATACAAATATTTATATATAAATAATTTGCATACATCTATATATATTATAAATTAAAGTTTGGTTTTGTGTACGTTCGCTAAGCAGCCAAACCGGTTGACCGATTTTTTTATTTTTTTTTTTTTTTTAGTTAAAGAGGAATAAGGGTAGAAGGTTTATAAAAAAATAATGAAAATCTGTTAAAAAAAGAAATGAAATTTCAATTGGTCACATGGGTCTCTGATTTGAAGAATATTTAGTAATTTGCGCAATTCAAAAAAAATAGAGTTCGTGGTGCAGTGGAAAGATCTCTGCTTTACACGTGAGGGGTCTCAGATTCGATTCCTGTCACCGGCAACATTTTTTTTTAATTTTTAATAATTTTCTCTTTTTTTTTTCAACACATTCGTTGCAAAACAAATAAAAAAAAATATTTTTTTAACGCCCTGCGAAGCGGGGGGGGGGGGGTGTTGCTAGTTTATTATAAAAGTAAGATTTACATTTAAACGCATAGTATTTCACCTGCACCAAAGTAGATAAATATAGTAAGTTGCAAAAAACAGAATTATTTAAAAGTTTACCATTCCCTTAAAACGAGATCAACAGAAGAAGTGGTACTCCACTTTCTTTAAATATAAAAAAGTAGATTCAAAATAGCTTTTAACGGCCTTTAGTCCACACAAATTTGGCTTTCGTCCCGGCGATCTCACTTGGACTCATCAATAAGTCCAATAAAATTAGAGCTAAGTCTTCTACTTGGCTGATGTATTTCAGTAGTATACAAAATTTGTATTATTAAAAAACAAATCTTATAAAAAAGTTCTAAATAGTTAAACAAAAAAGAAAATTTAAATTTGGCGGAGTGGCCACATGGTTGATCAATGATCACCCACACAGAGATTACAACGCATAGTTTAGAGGTCAGAGTTACATTATTATTTTAATCATGTAATATCGTCGCCTGGATAAAATATTATCGTAAGTTACAATTTGCTACTTTCGGGAAAACGTATTTGAAGTTCAAATTTTTTTTTCTCAAAAACTATACGGTGAATTTTTTTGAAAATTTAGTGACTTATACAGAAAACATCTGACAACTCAAAAACGTTAAAATAAATACAATATTCTAATAATGAAAGAAATAAGTGTTAATTTTTTCCAATATGCCGTTGTCGTATGTGACGGTTTGACCAAAACTGCTTGTTACCCAAACACATACGACAAAATAATCACACATACGACAATAAATGAAAAAAAATTAAATGTCGTTGGTATGTTACATACGACAATATAAAGCATGTTATTTATTTAAAAAAAAACTCAGGTTTATTTTTTTAATTATTTATTTTATTTTCTCTATAAAAAATAATTTATTTTATTCTCAACACATGAAAAAAAAAACTAAAAATAAAAAAGTTTTAATTCTAAAACAATAAATAATTACCTAATCCATATTCAATTATAAAAAACACTTTTGGTATCTAAACATAAAAATATTTGTAAGTTTAAAAAAAATCACACTTATTATTTCACATTGATTTTTAAAATGGCACGATAAAATATTATAATATCTCATTATTTTACAGATAAGGAACCATACTTTTCATATCTTTTTTTTTTTTGTGTTGATGGCCTTTGCTACAGCTAAACGAAGCTCTTTTTGTCATAAATTAGCATCGGTTGGCTTTTGAAAACGTGCGGTTTTTTTGTTCAAATAATAATTAGTCATATTTTTCAGATTTTTGTCTACTTAGACACTGCCTAACTCAGCCTAACTATTTTCAAATTGTTTGAAATATTCTTAATTTAATAAAAATAAATATCACATTATTCACGGTTAAGATAATCTACTCTTGTGTCTAAGTTAAGGCAGCTATAAGACAACAATAAACAAGGTTTTTGAACACATTCTCCAAAGTTGGACAGTTGTCTAAAGTTAGACAACGTTTATAAATAAGACCAAATAAGTGTAAAACACTTCTTTAAATGAAGTCTTCTCACCAATGTAAATAGATAAGAGGTTTGACTTTAAAGAACTTTAAAATCCTTTTGATTCCTTTGCAAAATTTTCAAATTAACGTTTGGGAAATTAATTTTTTTAAAAAGGCGAATTAAAGTTACTTTCGATGTTTCGAAAATATTTCGTTGCGCATGCTAAAAAATTTAAGAGAGTTATTCAAAGCATAACAGTGCTCCATTATCATACGCATAGAGTTCTTCATATACTCTTGGTGCAGGGCCTCGTCCGACCTCTGCGACATCTTGATCACGACTGAAATTACACCCGTCTGTATTTTTTCTTATGAGACATACGACAAACGTTTACCGGAATTTCAATAAAATATTGTCGTATGTGTATTAAAAATGACACATACGACAATTATTTATCAAACATTGGCTAACCAGATTTTGTATGAAAAAAATGTCGTATGTTTTTATTTTGTCGTATGTGTAGCATTTTGTATACACATACGACAAAGAAATACTTAAATGTTGGCGACCTTGCACATACGACACATTTTGAGGAAAATATCTTGGGAACTAAGTCAGATATCAAAAGACGGATTTCACTAGGTTGTAGAGAAAAAATCAAATAACAAAACTGCATTTTTATCTCAAAACCTCAATTTTTCACATACTACAATATTTTATCCAAGCGACGATATATTAATTTATTATTGCTCGATTACGGCATTATGTGATTAAAAGCATACTACGAAAAACTTAAATAAAATCTCAAAATCATAAAAAAAGAATAAATCCGATAAAAATTTGAATTTAAAATTATGTAACTATATCCAAGCCAAAAAAAAAAGGTCACAAGCAAAAGGGTTGACGAATGATTTTTAAATTGCCAAAAATCACCGCAATTGTCACAGAAATTAATAAGCGTCCGCATGAGTCGGGTAATTAAATTGATGGATGACTGATGAAAGAAGAAGATATGAATTATTCTTCTTGTTCTATTCTGTTAGAATGGAAATGTATTGTTTGTATTCCGTTTGTGTTCCATTGTATATTCTATCGTTTGGTGTTGCCACTTTATTGGGATAATAGACTAATGAGTTGTTTGGGAAGATGGAACATTATACCTTTTAAACTACAAGAGCAATTTCGTGTGATCTGGTCCTGCATTTTCTTTTGTATTTGAAGTTTTTTTATAAAAATATATTTTAATTTAGTATGCAAATTTTAAGCGGTGTAATTATTTATTATTTTTGTGACCCTGGATGCGATTCATAAGTTAAAATAGTCGCGAAAATAGGCAAGATAAATCATATTTTCCTTGAAGTATATTACATATTATTTCTACCTACTCTTACCCCCAATCCCCTAATAATATGCCTGCCAGACTTACATAACTGTTTATACTTTGAGTATGAGTAAAATGATGCTATCACACGAGCATGGGAAGAGTACAAACTCAATTCATTATAAATTCTGTATAAGAATCCAACATTATTTCGTGTCTTATCTAGAATGACAAGCTATTGTGAGGAAATTGAGACTGGGAAGATTTACACTTTATACAAAGTCTTCATATTCGTATTTTTTTATTTTTTTTTTTTTTCGCACTCCATTCAGCCCACACATGTTAAATATAAAACCTTCGCCCGCATATCTTTTTATTTTATTTTATTTTTTTTTTCTTCCTCACTCCTTTAAAAATGATAAAATGTATATTTTGTCTTTTTTATGGATATATGAGTAAAAGAAACAAAAAAAAATTATATGGTATGCAAAATAAATTGCCAAAAAAAAAAAAAAAAACACAAAACAAAAGACAACAAAAAAAAAAGTCTAAGTCCCTATCATTCTTATAGCATGGTATAGCGAGGGATGGGATGGGATGGAATGAGGTACATTTGGTTAAGGCTTATATTAATGAGAAGTATGGGTGGTGGGTGGACTAGTAAATAAGGACACGATTCGAAGAACAATTTGCTAAAATGGAAAAACATCTATCGCATAAACAATTTTCATTTATACGTAAATGATATTCCTAGGCAATTGTTGTGTAAGTATGTAAGAATATTTTGTAGGTATTATATTATATTATTATATTTATGTATATTCTTTTTTCTCTTTCTTTATTTTTTGTTTGTGTCATCTTAAGTGTGTCGAAAAGGGTGAAACAATTTGTGGAAGGACACGACATTTATGGAAAGTTGATTTCCATCTGTCTTTTTTTTGTATAGAGGGTTATGTTGGTTAAAACCTTATGTCAACTCGCATAACACATATTGAAGATGATTGATGCTAATTTAAGGGTTACGCATGGATTTTTGGTATTAGCTAGGCCTTAAGAGATATATAGTCATTTAAAAAAAAAAATATATAGATTGTTTTTTGTTAAGAAAATATTTTTTCCTTTCGAATTGATTTTTTTTGGTTTTGATAATTATAATTTTCTGTCTGAATTTTAAAAGCACTTTTTAAAATTCACGCATGAAACATGAATTTAGAAAATTTGGAAAATTTGTCAATTTTTGAAGTTTGTATTATTTATATTTTATATGTATTTATATTTTATCCCCATACAGCAGGATCGGGATGATAATTGGATCTTAAGGTCTCTTTGGTTCTTTGAGAGATAGCGTTATTGTACCTTAATACTCTTTAAACCTGTGATATGTAATGTGTACTGACTTTTAATTTAAGTCAATTTCTTGAGTACATTAGTGTCAAAATATTATATGATCCAAAAAGAAACAGATAGCTCCAATAAATACCTAATAATATAGCTATCGAGATAAATATGATTTCTCTTAACGGTTTGTATAACTGGTATAGATATCTGTTGTTATTTTTGGACCGAACCAAACAATAACAAATTACACACCAAAAGCTTCAATTACTAAGTTTTGGTTTAGACAAACAGACGGATTTTCGGAAACCACTTTTTTTCATATGCTCTATTATCGAAATGTGGGTTTTAGTTAAAATTTCAAGTTTTTTTTTTAATTTTTATTTACGAATTCAAAAATTTCTCTTTATTTTTCCTGTATGTATTTATATCGCAACTAAAAATGGAATGAAATTAAAAAAAAAAACCTATATTATTTTTTATTTTTACATGAGTATTTTTTATACATGGTGTTATAACAAATCTTAGTTCTATTAAAAAAAAAAAAAATATCTCAGGCAAAATATTTAGCTACTTTAGTTATTTTTTTTATAAAAAGAAAATTAAAATTAAAGTAATTTAATCATGCAAAAAAAAAGTAATAACAAAAAAGTAAATTTGTATATACTATATAGGTATATATTTTTAAATTAATTCAACTAAAAAAAAACAAAAATATTAGTTATTTCTACATGTTTATTTTTGTATAATATTAAAACTTCAATTTGTTTAACAAAAATAAATATCTCAGACTTCATATTTAGGTACTTTAGTAATTATTTATACATTAAAATATTTTTTAATTTGTTTTACTATAAGTTTTTACAAAAATGAATAACAAAGATTTCACACTTTGAAAAGTTTTTAGGAACAAAATAAAACTTTAAATTGGTATTGGTTCATATTTTTCGATTTCT
Organism: Epistrophe eligans; assembly: GCA_951394125.1. Taxonomy (NCBI): domain Eukaryota; kingdom Metazoa; phylum Arthropoda; class Insecta; order Diptera; family Syrphidae; genus Epistrophe; species Epistrophe eligans. Next base: position 50,770,259 of record OX596028.1, on the reverse strand, counting down.
TTTGGAAATTCTGAGGTTATATTCTAGATTGAGAAAAAAGAAGTAGATTTCATCTTTTTTGGTGAAATTGAAGTAGGTTGAAACAGAGATTTTTAAAATGAATTAGATTTCAATGTTTTGGTGATGGAGCGAAGTAGCAAGTAGATTTTAATTTTTTATGAAGGTTTTTTTTAATAATACAAATTCTATATACTACTGAAATACATCAGCCTAGTATAGAAGACTTAGCACTTTTTAATTGGACTTGTTGAATTATTGATTCAAAATAGCTTTTAACGGCCTTGATGACCTTTTGAGGACCTTGTCAATACGCATTTTTTTTCTACTATGCTGATGTATTTCAGTAGTATATAGAATTTGTATTATTAAAAAAAAACCTTCATATAAACAATGCCAGGCCCTAGGCAAAAAACAAAAACAAAAACTTTCAATTTAATGACTAGGAATTCTAGCCTTGTTGGATTTAGTTCACACTAGATATTCGTCATGAAATCTATGTTAGATGAACTGAACTTAACAAAAATTGCGTATTGACAAGATCCTCACTAGTCAACTGATGAGTCCAAGTGAGATCGCCGGGACGAAACGACTAAATTTTTGTAGACTAAAGGCCGTTAAATGCTATTTTGAATCAATTTAATTTTTTTTTGAAAAAAGAAGTACATCTACTTCAATTGAAGTAAAGTGGTACCACTGGGTAGGGTGTTAAGATTTATCGCAAACATTCGAGTTGATTATTTACTAAATAAAAAATCAAAATATTTAAAAAAAAACAAATTAATTAATTGTTTAATTAATCAAGTCAGCGGCAACTTTGCAAAACATTACCAAATTGTCGAAAATGGAATAGGTACTTTATGTAATGAAAACAAAAGAATTCTTACCCAACGAAATATAAAAAAAGAAAGAAAGAACATAAATGGGTATACTGGATAATAATACAACATTCATACATCCAAGGTAATTAGGAATATTTACCATTAATTTAATGCAACTTGGAAATTTCTTTCTCCTCAAAGTCGTATTTTCCCTTTTTCTGGAAAAAAAATGTGTCTTCGTTTTAACTTTAAATTATAAATTCCTACCTACAATTCCTTTGAAAATTGTTAGTCACATCAATTTATATTGAAAAATGGTTGCAAGCTATCCACTACTTCAATCAAATGATTCAGAGTGTACACTATATACATATGTGTGCTTCTAAATGTACTGTACATATGTCTATAATATTGACTGGGTGTTTATTTGAATAAATTTGCAAACAAACTGACAATTCTAAATGTATCTATCAACATCAACACCATTTACCATACAACGACAGGCTTTATATTCCTTAAAAAAAAAAAAAAAAAGATTCCCATTCCAACGAACGTACATATATCGTCCTTTCTAACAAATATGAAATCAAATGCCAATATAAATTTTCATCTCGATAGAGAGAGGGATGATACATAGAGACACACTGTCGGGCCCCATATTGTCCTGATGGAATAAAAATGGACTCGATCTCGATAGCGCATTTCAAGGAAATTTATTTATACAATTCTCATTCGGGATCCGTACATTGCAACTGTTTGCTGTTGTTGTTGTTGTTGTTATTTGTTATTGTCGCTGCTGCCCCATATTGGTCGCATAAAATCAATAATTTACCATGGCATTTGATGAATAAAAAGAAAATACAGAAAAAAAGAATTCAGAAAACCTAACACTGATGGAAAAGGAAGAGAATATCAATGTCAAATAAGAAAAAGGATATTAAAAGTTTTTTTTTTAAAGAGCCAAAGCCCCTCTTATTCTAACAACCAAATGGGAACTTTTTAAATTTCTACCAAAGGACACAAAAGTTCAACAACAACAAAACGTGAACTGACTTTCAAGAATAGCGCGCGCATTATTACACGAGTCAAGTATCCTTTTGATAAGAATAACAATCATTGTAGTAGGATAGGTATGTATGATTATATACATATACATTCGTACGTATAACAATTCCTTTATGTCCTTAAACAGGTGCTCATGTTTGAGAATATTGTTTGCATCCTTTCTCCAGGACACTGTTTGTGTAAGTATTATTCGCCGCAAGTCAAAGACTTTGTTCCTGAATAAGAGTATACATACGTCACAGGGACGACGACGATGGTGATGTCGCCTGAACAAAAGCATCAAATTCATGAGAAAATTTTACCTTAAAAAAAAATCCTCACAATGGAAACAATACAAGAAAACGAAACAATTACTATTACGGCCACACTCGTCTACAGGTTGAAGGATTCAAATAGATTTCCTTCACAAAGCCTTCCTTATCCTTATTATTTAATTTTTTTCATATTATATGCTATATTTATTTTTTTTTTTTTTTGGCCTAAGAAGAAGTAGGTATAGTGAATCCTTTTTGTCCCTATATGTTAAATATATGAGAGCCTAGAGGTTATGTGAAATCAACATCAAGCCAACAACAACAAAAACAAAAAACCGTTTGAAACAGACTTTACTTTGTTCTTCAAAATCATTCATATTATTATTCGCACATTGTTCAAGGATATTTTATTGTTCATCATAATCATGATCATCATCACAAAATATTATGATGTCATGTTCGTTTAAAATATGCTAAAGGATGATTTCGTCTCAAGGGTTCCTTAAAACAAGACACGCATCAAACCAGAAAAGGATATTTATAAAAAAAAAAAACAAAACAATTGGATTGCTTTATGATTTTTTTTTATTTCCGTTTGAATTATATTTCATTTTTTTATTTTATTTTATTTAAAATCAAACCCTTTGCGTTTATGGATGAATTTTTCCACTTAGTAAACGAGAAATAAAAGGGTTGCTCTTATATGGTGCTCCTCAAAAGAAAAGGACATCACAATGAAATGGGTAGGGTATATATGTATGTAGGGATGGTTGATGGGAAACAGTTTTAAGGGTGGATGATTTTCTTTAAGAACTTATAGAACATTTTTGGTGAGCACGTGTCAGAGTTTGCTTCCCTAAATTGCTTCAGATATATATGTACATATTATATGGATCAACTTGTTCGTCCTTTATATTTAAAATAACATTGAACTTTGAAAGTAATTCAATGTAATTTGATATGTGCAAAAGGCGAACACATATTCAAAAAATAAGAAACCTTTACAAATGGGTTTCTTGTGTGTGATCCTTTTTGTTTTTGATTAGCTATATATAAGATATTCAATTCATTAAAACAAATAAGTGAACATTTTTATTAAATCAATTAAATTTGCATAAATTAAGAGTAAGAAACTTTTTGATGATGCCTTTGAATTCTAATGATTTTAACTTAATACTTTGATATGAATCTATATATTCCCAACCTAGGTACCACCCACTTCCCTCCTCCCTTCCGTACACAACACACTTTAGTGAATACAATTTTGTGTCTATATCAGCAAAATGTTCGTTATAATAAATCTAATAATTTATATGAATGTGGCTTCTGATTATGTTAATTTTTTGCTTTCTGTGGAATTTATATTGTAAGAGTAGGTATAAAAAAAAACTTTATCCATTTTTACTTTCTTTCATTTAATGGACTCTATTGTGTTGATTTATATCTTTTTCATTGATATTGTTGTTGTTATAATGTGGGAAGGATTTTTTGATGTACCTACATAATAAGTTTATCTTATAAATATAAATAAATATAGGGGAATAGTAATCTTTTAGTTTTACTTAAGAAATCAAATATTAAGTGCTTGAATAGATCGCATTTATCTTTGCTATTAGCGAATGTAATTCACACACTGGGTTGTATTGTACGACGCACTTATTTATACCTTCAAGAATTTTAAAAAATATAATTAGAGAATAATGTTCAAAAGCTGAAAATTCATTTATTAATTTCCTCAAAATAGTTTAAGCTCAAAAACGAAAATTAGGTACAAATTCTTGAACAAATAACGGGTGGTTAAATTTTAAGGGCCGATGTTGAATGTGAACCACACCTAAACGTCAAGTTTTTTTCTGAATTTCATTTGACATTTCTCAATTTCAGACTAACTCAATTTGAACTGTTAAAGCCTCTTGACCATTTTAAGCGTCGTCAATGGTCAGAATGGTGGCAATAAATGGCAACAGTGGATGATCAATTTTCGAAGAAAATCATCTTCAGTGATGAGGCACATTTTCACCTCAGTGGATTCATCAATAAGCAGAATTGCCGCATTTGGGCGAATGATAATCCAAGAGTGATTGTCGAAAAACCAGAATGCCCCCACAAAGAGTGACTGTTTGGTGCGGTTTATGGGCTGACGGCATCATCGGGCCGTATTTTTTCCAAAATGAGGCCGGTCAGGCAGTTACTGTGAATGGTGTTCGCTATCGTGAGATGATAACGAACTTTAATGAACAAATTGGAAGACATGGATGTGGACCATATGTGGTTTCAACAGGACGGTGCCACTTGCCACACAGCTAACGAAACAATGGCTCTTTTGCGCGACAAATTCAATGGCCGTGTTATCTCACGTGGTGGCGATGTCAATTGGCCGCCAAGATCATGTGATTTGACACCGTTGGACTTCTTTCTTTGAGGTTATTTGAAAGAAAAGGTATACGTCGATAAGCTAGCAACAATTCAAGAGCTAAAGGATGAGATAATTGGCACATTAACGGCATAGAACCTCAATTATGCCTCAGTGTCATCGAAAATTTGGACCATCGGATGGAGGTGTGTCGCCGAGGTCTCAGCGGCCATTTGGCCGATATTTTATTCCATACGTAATTGAACCATAACAATATTATCATAATAAAAAGAAATGAGAATAATTTCCTAAATAATTTGTGTTTTATTCAAAATCAACATCGGCCCTTAAAATTTAACCACCCTTTATTTACAAATGTATGCAAAAATTAAATTCAAGATTAACAGCCTATGTTCACAGCTGAATCCAAAATGTGATGCTTTTTTTTTTTGTTTCCAGCTGAGATAGATCAGCGAGGTCCAGGGTATACCCGAAGTAAGCAAATAAAACTCGGGTAAAGAAACTCTAATCGTTTACCAGATTTATAATTATATCGTTTTTATTTCATTAAGTACGTTTTTTTACAATCTTACAGTTAAATTAGAACTTAAAATAAACAACACGTTATTTCATAGAAAACTAAGCTTTATTATTGTAAGTTACAAGAGTAAACTTAGCCCTAGAAATTCCCTTGAAGAAATGAACCGGGGAAAAACAGTAGGAATCTGATTCCAGCCCAAGGATAGTCCGTGGGAATAATAAGTGTGCCCGTTGCTTACAACTAAGAGGGGAGGAACAGTAGGAATCTAATTCTAGTCCAAGGCTAGTCCGAGGGAATAACTTAATCGGCGTTTTAAGACAAAAGTTTGACTTTAATGATACACGAATGTACTCAAAAAAGGAACCTGAAACTATACAATCTGTATACACAGCCGGAAACTTAATCTCTAATCTTCTAATTCGAGAATCAGAAAAATAATGAGTCTTTAATCAAAGAGTTTATTGCAACTGGTAAAACATCAAATCTGCACGGTAACTAAATTTTTTCATAAAAAAATCCATAATTCGAGTTTTTTATCATGGATATGGAAATCTCTAATTAGTCGATTTTGGTCAATTACCGCCATTTTATTAGAACCCTTGGATGTCCATGGTACAAATTTCAAGGAGAGTTTTGTTTATTTAAATATTTTTGTATATAATAATTTAATTTTTAACATTTTTAGAAAAAAAATTACTAGGGCCAGTATTTACCGAACACTCATAACTTATGAGTCTCATAAATCTATTTACCAAGCAATAATAAGTGGATAATTATGAGCGCTCATAAAAATTGTGAGTCGTCCCGACAACTCATAACTTATGAATGAGTGCTATCTTCGAAAAATATTCCGACATTTTCGATAAAATACTTCCACAACTGTCAGTCTGTCACTGTCATAGTTTTTTTTCTTGCTTTTTTTCAATTGCGATTTTTCATTCGGGCAACTGCTAGGAGTGCTAGGTTATTTAACTCGCCCGTATGATTCTTCGGATCGAAGCAAAAATTTAGTGAATATTATGGGAACTATGAAAAATTAAAATTATTAATGTTATATTTTCAAATTAATTATAAAACACCGACCAGAGACCAACAAAAGTATCTATCTATTACGTTTGATAAACAGCTGACTAGGCAGTTGTCAATCGTTTTCGAAAAAAGTGTTATTGAAAGTTTGGGAGTGCCTGGTTGGCAGAGAGTGGCTTTCTTTTTCGAAATTCGAAACATATTTATCAGTGGTCGGTGCATACCCCAAAGTTATGAGTCTCATAAAGTTATGAGGCTCATATAAGCACTCGGTGAATACAGGCCTAAGTCAATTTAAAATATTTATTTATATAGATTTAAAAAATAAATTTAAAAAATGTTTTATTTTGAAAAAAAAAATGCCTTTAAAAAATAACCCGTTATAATTGCACTGAAAAAAAACCAATACATGTTTAATAAATTATCATACAAGTATTTCATTTGAGATTATAATGTATCATTTTTTAGGAATTAGAATTTCAAGATTTTATTTTTCAGTATTTTGACTCGAATAATGTTAGGACCTTTGGATTATATTAAATAATAAATGGTAACATTTTTTATTAAAATAAAATAAAAATATTTTAAATGATGCTTGTAAATTTGTATCCTATAATATTACATCAAATACTTTTATTGTAATTTTTTTCTATTTTTTTCAATTATTTATTACAAAATAAAATAGTTAAATAAAAATATGTCTCATATCGAACTTTTGATATGAAATTATTCTTAAAACCTCAAGATCTACTTCATATGAGACAACACCATTTAGCATGCGACTCACTGAATAGGTCTAATTGAACCAGTATTTTTGCTATAGCAGCTCATTTAAGCTTTATCAAAGATGAACTTATAAAAAATGTCTTTTTCTACAGGAAATAACAGTGACAGTGCTTTCCTTAGTTATATAAAGTTTCAGATAACTGATTGACGTTTCCGCAAACCCAAAAATATGTATTAGCCAGGTCTGTCAAAGCTTTTATTAATTAAATTTAGCTCACTTATATTATACATATATAGTATACCCTGCCTACTATAGTCTCTAATTGTCTACGAAACACTCTGTCAATAATACTTAACCTTTTATAGCCAAAGAAAAAAGTTCCAAAAAGTAACAACCATAAGTTAATAAAATATCGATATGTAGTTCGTTTTTATATCCTGTCAGTTTTATTTTTTTTTTTCTGTACAAATTTATTTGTGGTAAATGAACACGATTTGGCACTTCTTATGGACGACCTAAATAATTCTACAGATTTATTGTTTGTAAATGAAAAAAAAAAAAAAAAAAAAAAAAAAAAAACTAATTAAATCCCCATCACAGGGAAGTTCCTTCCTGTTTCCAGCACAAGTCTCGATGATAAAGTTTGGATGCGCGTGTGGATGGGTTTGTATAAAACGTCCAACAGACAGACATCCACTACATGACTACATGTATTTGTATATATATGACTGTGCAATCAATCAATCTATCAGTCAGTTTGTTTCATATACGTGTTGAAAAAGCCGGCACCTACGACAAACTCACATTGGTTAATATTAAAACAGGATGTAATGGCCGAACAAATATTCGCACTTTAGTTTGAATTACACAAATAAATTAAAATACATTGGCTATGGCCGGTGTTGCTGTTATATGGTGGAGGAACGGTGCAGAGGTACGTTTTTTTTTTTTTTATTTTATTTATGTGTGTATAAAGTTGATGTTGTTGTTTGTTTGGTTAGTTATACAACCATATTGTCCATTGTCCGAATTGCTTTGGGTATAACGAACCGTGCTCCTCGAAGTTTTCCATCGGCCATGCCGGAACAAATAAGTTTCAGCAATGCCGCACAACTCACATCCTCTCACAGGATAATGGTGTTCGAAACACTTAATTGTTGGTTCATGGCAATGTTTATTGTCCAATTAGAGAGAACCGTACAGATCACATTCACTAGGTATAGTACAACTCAAATTGGCATGAGGATATTTTTGCGAGGAGGCCTCCTTCGTTTATCGTATATAGGTGCCACATCTCACCAAATATACAACAACTAGCCCATAAAGTGGGCGGTAGATGTGTGGAGTAAATTCCAATTTACCTACTATACCTATGTATGTGTATACATGAATTCGAACATTCAGAGTGAAAAACGAGGACATGAACTACAAATGCCAACTCCGAGAGTTAGAGAAAGATACTAATTGAAGTTTAATAGATTGCCTAGTCGAAGTGAAGTGTTTTGTTTTGGAGGTTCATTTTGTGTGCCCTTAACACACATCATCCAGGCCCGCACTCATTATAGTCTTTTGATAAGTTGAGGCGTCAGCCTAACAAATAGGAATTTAATTTTAAAAGTTGTATTGACTTAAAATTGATGATTCATTTAGAAGTATACTTGTTAACAAAGTCCCATGTGAGCCACCGGTAAATACAGCCGAAAAAACTCAAACATCGTAACAAACGAGAAAAAACAACAACAAAAGACTAAACACATACATTTCTAATATGAAACGATATTAACAGTTTGAAATTTTTGTAACAGTTTTTTTATGTATGGTGGCAGTCAACGTGTTAAACAAAATCAGTTTTATCGGGTATGTATACCTAATATTTATAGTCATAGAAAAGAGCTATTTAATTTTTTTTTAAGATTGTTTCTTTGAATTGTTGACTTAAACAATGCTTAATTTGGTGAAATTTTTTCTAATGAAAATGTGAATGTCGAATTCACGAAAACGGTTCAATACAATATTTCAAAATCTAATTAATCAAACTTGCCACATAGCGATTTTTGCGGTCAGCTTTTTAGATAGATAGATATATTTTATTTTGCAAAACAATTTCAAAGGTAATGTAACCGCACATTTTACAATTCAGAGAAACGATTTTACTTATCTTACATCTGAAACATTATCGAAATACTATTAAAAATATACATTTTGCTAATATTGTTTGCCTGAAGGAAAATGCATTTAAAAACCTTCAATTTGAATTAATGTAATGAAAAAAAAAAAAAACAAAAAAAAATTAATAATCAGTAATTGTTAGTAATTTAATAAATAAGTTAGTAAGTAAAAAAAAAATATTGAACAAATTAATAAATAAGTCAGCTTTGTAGTCGAATATTTATCAATTAAATCAAACAAAAAGAAAAAATGCAATAAAATTAATTTTTAATTTAATTGAACATTATTTTAAATGTAGTCTTAACACGATGACGAATTATAATGGACTGTGTTCTCTAACTACCCATTTCTTTCTTCTTATGGCAGAAGATGACATATTTTTGTAGTTTCGTCTTCATCTTCTTCATCGGTTGCAAGCGCAACTACAGCTATTTGGGAGCGATGACGATCGATGATGATGATATGATAATATGTAAATTAACTTTAAACGTTAGGTTTGGTTTTTTAGAAACATTTATTCAAGTTTAACGCAAAAACATATAATCATTACGATTTATATTCAATGAACAAAGTAACGTTCTGTTCAATGCTGCCGACTGCGTGCGCAGTCGTTGGTGATGTCTATCCTTTTATAGTTGACTCCTTAAGGGATGATGAATGCCAAATGATGTCTTGTCGGTTAATGATCGTGTTTCCTGGAGTTGGAATTTGTTGGTTTTACGATCGCTTATTAAACCCAAAATAGAATTTCCTGGAATTGGAATCCTTAGATATGTGCAGCTTGGGTGAATGGTGATGGTAACTGAGTGAGTGTTAACTTGTATGTTTTTGTATTGGGCAACATTAGACGAGTCGATCCAAAGTCCAGCTTATTGGGATCGACCGATGCTGATGATGATGATTTGTGCAAGTGTTTTCTATTTTCGTCGCATCTACTGCTATTTGAGAGCGACTGATGTTTTTGAAAGGGGGGTTCACATGGACCAGCATGTTCGACAACATGGCTCGACAACATGGCTCGACAACATGGCTCGACAACCATCGATGCCCGATCATTTTAAAGCGAAAACAACTTATTGGCCAACATGTTGGATGGATTTTAAAATTAAAACATGCTGGCTCGTCCAGCCAGCCAACTTGTGTTGCTCGACAACTTACGTTTCTTTTTTCATTCGGTAAATTGTCTCGGCCAGATAAGACGGTATGCGGAAATAATTGCAACAATATCAAATAATAGAGAGCCCTGGAAAGAGTTCAAACTATACAAAAACTTAACAGAGGTATGGAAAATAAAAAGTGAACTTCATAAAAACAAAAATTTTAAGCTAAAATGATATGAAGGGAAAATATAAAGAAATACATCTTAATGGCAGTTAAAAAAACTGTACAAAAAAATAAACTGTATCGATCCAAGACTGTTATCGCCGGGAAATAAAAAAAAAATGTGAAAAAAGTCAAAAATCAGCTGCTGGATGTATTCTCCAAGTTTGTTTTACGTTAATGAACGGGAGTTTTTGAAAGATTTAGAGGAGCAAATACTAACCGCCATATATTAACATTGCATTTGTACAATTTATATCCGGATTTAAGTTTTAATCTCGATGAATATTGAATAGAGTGAATAATATGGCCGTAAGAGTGGCTGTTATAGCTTTTAAGTAGTTTTAAGTTATTTTAAGTAGTTTAAGTAATCTTAAGTACATAGTTTTAATTAGTAGTAAGTAGTTTTAACATAGTTTTTTAAGTAGTAGTAAGTTTTAAATTAAAACAAAAATGATATTGTTACCAAGATTTTTTTATCCATCTTTCTTGGTGAAAAATAAAACCGATAAAAAATTTTAGTATTAAATTCGTTTTTAGGCCGAAAGGCATTAGCATTAAGATATAGCTCAACTTAGAGCGCCCGCATAGGGCTAGTAAGTTAGTTGTAAGTTATTGATAAGTAGACTAGTTTTTATGAATTTTTGTCTAGCTTTAAGTTAGTTGTAAGTTTTTTGGAAAAATAAAAATGAATTTAAAATGAATAGCCGTAAGAGTTAATTTAGCGATGCGTGTTCCAATATCCATGTAAACGCAAAGTTGGGTGTAAAGTTATTTTTTCCATCCAGCCATGTTGTCCAGCATGCTGATCAATGCCTAGGTCTAGGTCTTATGTGATGTTATTGTTGTTGGTATAGTGTGATTTGGTCGTGCTAAAAGAAACAAGTGAATTTGTATAGGGTGACGTTTGGATGTTTTTCAATAAACAGCCAATGATTATAATTTCCAAGTAGTTAGTTAAATAGTTTTAATAAATTACTGAAAAAATACCAAACATCGGTTTAAATAACTGAAAGTAGCAACATCAATTTCTGAACACTATCAGAGATTTAAAAAAAATCTAAGTTAAAAAATAAGGATTTCAACACAAATGATAAAAATATTATTTTACTAAAAATCATCTCAAAAATTTTGATAACATTATATCTGGAGCATTATACTGAAGAAACGGCCTTTATTTAGGGTAGGAAACATTTACTGAATTGACTCGAAACCGTTGCTTACAATACCTATACAAAAATTTTCCTCCAAGCAGACCATGGTATCCAATATTGAAACTCAAAGTACGGAAAGCATGTTTTATTCAAATATTGAAAATCCTTTCACATAAAGAATCAGTGCCTTTTAGGAACAATTTTTGAATACGCTCCTATATTTTCCACAGTTCCTAGTACTGATGCTTTGCGTTGAAATGTATTTCGTCAACAGAGGTTGTGATTAAGGAGGATTGACAGTTGAATTCAGTCATTGAGAAATTAAATGCAGATTTCTGTCCATTTAAATATGCATTCTTATTTATATGTGAAGGTATGCCATGCCGAACAGGACCAGAAGAGACGATTATACTCCACAGAATTTGCTTTCAACTATCTATTTATCAATACCTATATTGTGGTAATAAGGAATATATTTTTGCCTAAATAAGCTAGGACCTAAAATTTTGTTCTCAGTTCAGAGATACGGCTTTAATAATAAAAATGAAGGAAAGAAAAGAAGTCTATATTCTCTATAGGTACAGCAAGGCATACAAAATACCCGTAGGACCAAGATAGAGAATTTGTACTTCCAAGATATTAATCTTGACGACTGAAACCAGCAGTATCTTGGTTAAAGTTTTATAGAACAAAATTCAGGTCATGGATGATGAACTTAAAACAGTTAGTTCTCTTTCCATTCCTGTTCGTATTATATTTGTTCTTGTTCTAGATAATAACATACCATGGTCCCAGGACAATTGAGAAAAGTTATTACTCCAAAAGGAAATCGGTAAAACTGGCTAGCTGAGCTGATAGGTTGGTTCGTTGGTTTGGTTCAAGGTGTGAGAAGATTATGACTTAAGCCTGGTGATGGAAACTAAATAGATGAGAGAAGGTCATGGATTTCCAATAGACACGGGAGCCTGGGAAGGTTTAAGCCGAAAAAAGCTTGACTCCGGTAAAAAAAAAAAATGCAAAACACAAATATAAATCATAATATGTTGTAGGTATGTGATATTATCTATCTATAGAATGTGTAAGAAGACAAAATGACGTGTAGAAAATTAATATCATTTCGACATCGTATGTTATGTAGATTGATACTAAAGAATTTCAATTAACATAAATAAGTTGATACATATGTAAGTTATTATTCGATACGAAAATATATTTGTTTAAATTATGAAATTGACTTTTTTATGGTTTTGTTATCCATTTGTACATTAAGTTGTTGTTGGTCTGGTACTTAAAATTATATAATTTGTTTTCGTAAATTTCATAAACGAATATGAAAATTCGTTGTGTTAAATAAATAGTTACAAATATTTAACGAAATGTAAAACGAAATTCGTGACAGCTCATTGGGAATTACGGCCGAGTAACTACTCTAGCATGTCCTTTCCCAAGATGTAAGCTTGAAAGTTAGATTTAATAATATAATTCAATATATTAGTTGGATTTACACCTCTTATAACCGTTCCTGTATGCGAGTTATGTGCATACAGAAAAAATAGCCTTGAATTTTTTGTCCAATTTGAACGGCATAGAAGAAGAGAAGAAGAAGAACCTTTTTTTATGACAAGAGAAACATACCCTTGGGAAATATTTTAGTTCCTCGAAAGATGCATGTAGCTGTGAAAAAATATTTTTTATTTTTTTATCCAGACTATTGTAGTTGGATATTTGGTCTCCAGAGCTTCGGTGTTATAGTACAATGCAATAACCAAAAGACCACTTGGGTTTATATGTAAAATACAAACATTTGCAGTAATTTAACTATATGAGAACAATTTAAACGTATGTAGATGAAAAATCGATTAAACCATCTCAGATGCCTTTTAATACACTTCAGATGAGCTGACGGGATGTTATCAGTACCAAGCTGTTCGGGGTTGTTGTTCTTGCATTCCGAAAAGTGTGTTTCCATAACATAATCCAAGGTCTCATTCGAAGAAACTATACATGATCCATCAGGGTTTTTTAAGAACGAAAGATTACTATGATCCTTCGATATAGAACTTTGCCAAGCCTTGCGGAATCTTTAATGTTTTTGATACATTTACATGCGAGAGCTCACTTGTAGATTCTAAGACAATTTTTATAAGGTTGGTAAAACATGTGCATGATATATTGAAGATTGTCCTTGCCATTTTTCTGAGGTTAGATAGGTTGTCATTCCACTATTAGGGGGTAGGGTTTTTCAGCATTATTTAACTGGGAAAGATATCTTAAAAGCAATGTTCAGAGATGCCTTAAAAGTTTTTAACTTTGTTTCTAAATCTGTAACTGAGTCTGGAATTAGATTACGCAGTTTAGAATTGATAATTTGACTGAACTTCTTTAAGATTTTTGATGACGTCCTCCCACCCCTTATAATTTTCCAAACTCGGAAAGATGAAAGTGGGAGTATTGACCGTTAAAATATTTTCAATAATAAAATCAAAAAATGACTCACCTAGTTCGATGATCTCGAAACTACCCCAGAGTTTTATTTGATGTTGTCTGGGTGGTAAGGTTACCTATGTATTTCTTCTGGCAGTTACAGCTGGTTGTGACATCGGGAGTGCGAAAGTTTGGACAGAATTTTTTTTAGGTCTGACGATTTTATAAAATAAAGGTCATACTCATACTATCTATCTTGAAAGCCTCTTATTTTGAACCCATTGACACCGATGACAGAAGAAGACGTTTTCCTATCTCAAGAAAACTCTCAGATTATCCGAAGCACATTCATAGTGAATATATTTTTCTGCGCTTCGTTCGGCTACTTTTTTATTTTATTAAATTTACTATAACAAACTTAAAAAATTGGCTTTAAGTCTTGTTTACTGTCATGGTAAATCCAGATCTCACTGTTGTCATTCCATGGTTTGGTATAGCCGCCTGCCTGGCGACTCCACATATATATATATATGGAAGTATCTCCCACATGTATCCCCTCATACTGTTGAGGTATTTCCACATGTAACATAACAAGTGTGGAGGTATTTCCACAAGCATCTCCACAAATTTCAAGTTATATCCACATTTATTTCCACATAATATGTCAAGGTATCTCCAAATGTATCTCCAAATATGTGGAGATATATGTATATCTTTATATAAGTAAACTTATCTCAACATCGGTGGAGGTACCACCCGACTAAACTACGCTCAAAATGTTATCCATTTGTAAGAGTAATTTGGAACAAACTAAGAAATAAGAAAAGTAGGGGCAGTTGTGGGCGGATTTTCCCAAATATATTTTCTGAACTTTTTTCTCGTTCATCATAACACTCCCTGTTTATTTCATCTAAATCGTAATGATCGTTCTGGAAAACCAAGAAACGATAAAACGGGCGTGGAATTGGGCAAATATTCCCAAAAATATTTTCTGATTTGTTCAGAGCCGTTCCCGAAAAACTAAAAAACAATAAAGGTGGGCATGGCAGTGAGCGGATTTTACTAAATAATTTTTTTTTTTAATTTTTTTTCTTCATCAGAAAAAACTCTTAAAATTTCATTCAAATAATTGGAGCTGTTTTCGAGAAATAGAGATGTTTCCGAACGATTCCGAGAAACTAAGAAATAAGAAAAGAGGGCGTGACAGTGAGCGGATTTTACTTAATTTCATTTTTAAAATTATCTGATTTATAGAAACAAACTGTGAAAATATCATCCAAATCGTTAGAGCCGTTTTCGTGAAACCAAATATATATACAAGAAAACTCGTTTAAAGTAATAAGATTTAAGTTTTGTCATTATTAATTTTATTTTTTTGTTCAAAACAAATTTGGGTGTTTATATTTTTAAAATGCTATTTCATTGATAAATGTATAAATAATCTTATTCAGTCTCCATGATTTATCCTCATGACTATTTTTTTGTTTTTTGTAGTCATTTTTAAAAAAGAGAAAAAATATATACTTTCAAAACCTTGGTAAAGAGTCTATACCAAAAAACTTGATCACACTCGTCACGTCTTTTTGTGTTGTATAAATTCACAAAAGCGCATTAGCTAAATGTGTTAGGAAGGTACCTTACCTATATTATATTCTTTTTTGTGTCGTACTCGAAGTCGGAACTTGGACATCTTGTGTCTCTTGTTGCACGAGTGATTTTAGACTTTTTATTATGTTTTTTTTTTTTTTTATTTAACTATTCCGTTTGTCATTTCTATCTCGGTGTATCTTATCTGTATAGGAATATAAATGTACGTCTACACTCTTGTTAATTTGAATAGGTTTAACGGTTTTTAAATCAATTTGGAATGTTTTCTATGATTTCATCGTTAACTTTTTTTTAATCCGTGGTATAATCCGAGATTACTCGAAACTGTGTAACCAACTAACATAGAAACCCTCTCACATATGACGTTATTATTGTCTAGTCCCTTCTTAATAAGCTAGGATTATTGTGGCATCTTATGCCAATTAATCTGTATTTGTATTATATACCTATAGCCACAATGGATTTTTGACAGATAAGGTTTCCACATAAAGTTGGTCGGAGGGCGATAGCAAGTGACTTAAAGTTGCTCCATGTTGCCAGTTACTAAGTTTCATGGGCAACTTGGGAATCGGAACAACTATTAAATTTTCCGGCAACTTATATAGGTATATATGGGTGCTCTACTGCTCCCCAATATATAACTCAATATTTTGATTTGGGAATAATTTAAAGATATGTACCTAGTAGGCTCCCGTAATATGCCGATTCATTGTAATCGCGTAATCATAATGTTCACTTCGAATTCCAAAATAAAATTGGTCAGTTGGCAAATTTTTTTACAATCATAACTAGCTCTGCCTACTAATGAGTTTTTTTTTTTTGGTACATAAATTCTTCAGTTATTTTTATGTTTTGAGCCAAAATTTTAAAACTTATTACAACAAAGTATTTAGTACCTAATCAAATGACTGACAGTGTTAAATCTAAAAACTTTAGTTTCTGTACACTTTTATTCATTTTGTCGGATTGTAGAATTGTGGTTTGGTACCTATTTCGTTTTTTGATATAACCGACGAAACCCACATATACATAGATACCAATATATACTAACAGTTGCTCGATCCCGCAAACCGGATTTTTTTTACATTCATGGAATGTGAAATGAGAATATAGCTTGGATCTGAACTACCAAAACAAAAAAACATAATATATAAATGTTTCTATATATAATATACATACATACATACATACATATATAAAAGGGAAACTTCTTCAAAATCCAAACAGCATAGTCTGATGGATGTGGACGGATGGACTCTTTGTGGTCGAGTGTATATGGAGGGTCTCTAATTCCCCAATGAATTTTCAGTTCGATTCTTTATGTTTTCTCGTTCCAATATTGGTTTCCTTGCCACAAAGGATCAAAAAACAAAAACCTAAAAAAAAAAAAAATCGAAAACTTTTCTCATTGGTTTCTTTATTTTGTTTCCTCATTTTGTCTTCTTCTTTTTTTTTGTCTTGGTTTTTGTATTTGGTTTAACTCCTCTAGGATTCAAGCTGCATAGCAATTTCGAGGAACAATTTAAGGATGCTACACCTCGACTTTATCCACCAATTGAATTCTCAATAACATTGAGTAAATGGTTAACAAAAACAACAATAAATAAAAAAGAAAAAAAGTTAAAAGGAAAAGTGGATCCATATTAAATTGTATTGTTCATGTGTGTGGCCTTAATTTGATCTCTAGGATTAATGTTTTCTTTATATTCAAGGGGGAAATGTTTCCATTACATATGCCGAATAGACAATAACATTGATCCATTGAATTTGACGTACTCTTGAAATAAAAAAATAAGCTCCCCAATGGATTTATAAAATTTGATTTTTAATTCATTTTTGTAAAAAAATTACAAAAAATTGGACTCTCAACGTACAACGTTAGCTATTTGAATATATAAATGGATTATTAAGTACAAAAAAGATGCAGCACGATATCAGTAGTTTTACAAAAATCGTCGTTTCGGAAGAAAAATGACAAAACTGAATTTTACTTTTTTAATTTGACATTGCAATTTTTTTAATGAAAAAAATCAACAGCAGAATCTTACTTCAATATTTAGAACTAATAGTGCTCTTAATATGTGGTATTGGAATTTTAAAAGATCAAAAGTAATTCAAATTTTCATTGAAATTTCTTTCGTCTATCTTTGATATTTGTTGAGTTTATTCGATTTTCAAAAAATTTTTAAACAAGTACAAATATAATTTGGTGGTGCGACCAGTCATCAAAATTCTCAAAAACTATTGCAATTGCTCCTTCAAAAAATAAATATGACCATTTTTCTGTGAAAAATTTCATGTATGTGTATTTTGTGTGCTTTTAAAGACTTGAGTGAACCACCAAAGAATTCTACGGAGGTTTAATAGACACTGAACTTTCAGTGAAAATTTTTATTGCGATACCTATAGATACTTTGGGCAAATTTTGTGTTCTTAACAAAAAATCGAATTATGAAACTTTATACTACGATGTTATAAAACACCAACAAAATGGGTCCAAAAAATTTCTGTCTATCTGTTCTTCTGTTCTGTAACTTTTTTCAGCTTTCTCCTTTACAACTTTACTGATTTCAATCAAAATTTTTAAACAAGAGGTTCTTTTAAGTCGAAATAATATTAGATACAATTTTTTTTTTTTGAGAAGTTAAAATGTTCATAATTTTTAAAATTATGTTTTAGGGTGTACCCATATTATTCAATACTATTACATACCAATCTTTATTCAAAAAAATTTTAATTATGTAAATATGTACATATATATGTATAAAAAATATATATAACGGGTGTTTTCTTTAGAGGTATAGAACTTTAAGTTGGCAACACTATTTTAACTGGTGGCCATTTTGTCAGCTGTCAAGTGATTTATTTTTAGTTCAAACACCCTTTATAAAAAATATTTTTTTAAGAAAACCTCTCAACCGATTTTTGATTTGTTTTGCATCTCTTCATAATTTTAAAGAATTCAGTAGGTTTTCTTCATTTCGCATATGTTTTTCTCCCCCAATCGCCTAATTTCAAATCATCTACCGCTTTATTTGCTAAACTCCTGTAATTTGTATTGTATTGTATTATTAATATTTTTATTATTTCATTAAATCACTTGCAATAATTAACAATAATTTTCGATGTTTTCGTGTGCCTTATAATCATTTGACTTTACTCGGTATTTTTTGGACTGTTTTGTAAGACATTCACTAGATTAATACATTAATGTTATAAATAAGCGTGTATTATTGGAAAAGCTATCCGTTGTATAGAACGATAGGCAATAGGATTACGGACGATAAAAGGCTAACGTAGAATCCTACTGTGGATGGATTTCTGACGTTTCTAAATTTTGTCAGTTTTCTTCTTTGATATTGGTACGATTTATAATTAAATTGGGCTTTTCCAAAAACTATCTCTTATAGCTAGTTGCAGGGAAACCAATGCAATATAATAACAAATATACTAATATATACAATGACAATGTTCACACTAGTCGCACCTTTGCGTCACATTGACGTATGGTGGAACTTCGGAATTGTATCTCGATGGATGTGTTCATTAAGTAGTTTTAATTGTAATTTTGTATATCGATCTTTTTGATATATTTTGGTCAATTATGAATTTTAAAATCTCAGAAAACTAAATTTTTTCATGAATTTAAAACCTATTTCTGACTTTTGCTAACAAAAATTGAGAATGAAATTGCTTGCACCAGTGGCACAATACTTTTCTATATCTCACGTAATCAAAGTAGAAGGGAAAAAACGAAGAGTTCTCTTTCACTTTCAAATTGACGAAGGAAAATTTGTAAGTTCTTAGAGAGATGTCGGTTTGTAAACATGGTTCCTGATTGCGTTGTGAAAATTCTGTTCAAAATGTGTTAAATATCATCAATAAAATAATTAGCCTCAAAAACTAACGCCGATGACGTCATCTACTACAAAGTCGGAAAAGGCGTAATTTTATTTATTTTTTATAAAATATATAGATATGTATGTAATAAAAAAATCACTAGGAAAGAAAGGAAAGGATGTACGAAAATTTCTTCGATTGTTTTTTTTTTTTCATTTTCAAGATATTCTGAAAGGAGTTCTGACCATTCTACCATGCCAATCGGTTTTTTGAGAATTTCATACTGTACTATATATATATATAGATTCACAAAAATATTCGTATGTAACGTTTTGTCTTTAAAAACACCATTTTAAAATATAATATTCTTAAAAATGCACACACAAGTAGATACTAAGCAACCTGTAAAAATCCTTTCCTTCTTCTTTTGTTATTTAAGCTAATTTCTTTCTGAAATATATACTTTAAAATTTACGTTTATATAGAAACTGCAAAAAATCCACCATTTTTTCTAACCCTAACTGTTTTTTTTTTTCATTCAAGGACTCTGAGAAAAAAATCTTTTCACATTCAAGAAAGTTCTTCTTATTTTTTTTCTGTACCTATCTATCTACAAAAAAAAAGAAGATTTTCTTTATAAACATTTAATTAAAAAGAAGAACTAACAGTGTTGCCCTTCTTTTTTTAAAACTCGAATGCAAGAGAGCGTTTGCACTTGGGCTTTTAAGATCAAAGTGCTTCGTTAGATTTTATAGAATTTGGTCTTTTAAGTCCTTCTTTTCTCATGGGTATATAGGTGATGGGTAGAATGGAAGATTTTTAAACGAAATAAACAGGGTGATTTTTAAATAATAAGATTCAGCAGAAGATTATATTATATATGTATTTATACATAAAGGGTAAACTTTTGGTCAAGACATTTTTTGAAAGACGAGGTCTTGTATCTTTCTCTATGAAACTATTTATAAGTATTTATTTGTTTCGTTTTAATTTAAAAAGTTCTTTTATTTTTATTTTAAATAAATCTTGTGAAGAGTTTGAGAAAAAATAGGACTCAAATCTTTTCTTGTCATTTAAATTTAATGTGAGGACTGTGAAGTCAGGATTGAGATGTACATATATACACAAATTTCGCTTTGATTAATGAGATAATGATCCAACTTTCAAAAATCATTTTTAAATACCTACTTTAGTTAAAAACAAAAATTGTCTTGACTCGCTCTATATTTATATTCAACCCAGAATTGAATTGGCTTTATTAATTTTTGAGAATCAAGTTTCAAAATAGACATACTAAAGAAGGCCATCATATCACTTGTTCACTTTTTTTTTTATAAATGAGCGCACTAAAGGGGATATGAATACCCTTAAAATGTTCTTACACAGTACGAGCGATTATGGAAATGGGGTAGTAGTATGGAGTCCCTTCTATCAAATTCATAAACGCCGAATTGAATCAATACAACATAAATTCATTCGCTTTGCTCTGAAAGGTCTTCCTTGGACCGATCCGTTTAACCTTCCACCATATGAACATCGGATCCAGCTTCTGCAGGTCCAAACATTATACCAAAGGCGTGTTAATAACGACATATTGTTTGTTCATCAACTCATGAATGGTCAACTTGACGCTCCTTATTTGTTAGCCTGTATTGGCATAAATTACCGTGGAGGATCTCACCACCTGCGAAGATTTGAACTTTTACACGTAGATTTTCATAGAACTAACTACGGCATACATGAGCCTCTTAACCGAATGAGCACACTTTTTAACTTAAATGCTTCCTATGTTGATTTTAACATGAGTAAAATTGGATTAAAAAAAGCGTTTCGAACTAGTGCTCCACGGTCGTGATTGTTTTTATTTGACAACAGATACTTTTGTTCTGTATAACTCTGTATTTTTGTTTACTTGTATTATTATATTGTTTAAGTTTTGTTACTATGTATTTGTTTAGATTTGTATTTGCATGTGTTATTAGTTTGAATTATTTTTACTCATTTACTAACCACTAACACATGCACTTATGATGAGCCTCTGATTGTAGCTTGCAGCTTGCTCTAAGCTCACTACAACAAAGAATTCTGAAGTGTAAAAAAAAAAAAAAAAAAAAAAAAAGATTTAAAAGGAGATACCGATGCACATTGGTTTTAAATGTCTGAACATCGCAATGGGTAGGAAAAATTGAACCGGGTAAAGCATTCCAAATTCGTGTAGTGCGACTGAAGAAAGAATCTCTATATTTATTAGTACGTCCGAAGTTGGGCTCAAGGGTAAACTGATGGGCATTCCCAGCGGTTCGAGTATTACGGTGGAATTGTTTTAGGGGAGGAATGCATCTGGCTATTTTACTTACGCACGATTATAATAGATACACCATTATTAAACAAAAATAAAATTGACTCACCCTTTAAGATAAAAAAAATTCACTAACAAAGTAAAACAAACAAAAATAAATAACGATCTTTTCACTTTTTTTTTATGCATGACTGTTCCTAGCGCCCCACTGCTAAAATCTTTTTGTAGAATTTATTAAGATAAGAATCTTAGAGTATATAAAGGATATACCTACTTTTAAACGTTGTTATGCTTGTGTATCTTTAAGATATACATTTTACATAGCTTCGGCAAAACCCCACAGAGTATAACAATGCAAACAGATTTGCCACCTCCGATCTGTGATTAGCAATGTACGAATTTGGTATCTCCTCACTCCCCCTCTCCCTCTGTTTGTAGTGAAAGGATGGATTGTACATATATATGGCTTCAGAAATCAGGATCCAGGAAGGTTTCTTCGTTAGTGTATGGGGCTGTGCTGTGCATTGATGGAACCTCACCGCCTCCTTCTGTGTGCATATTATCACGATTAAAATCGAATCTTCTTTGTCCTTGTAATCCTTTCGAAAATGTAGATGTGTATACACGTAGGTATAGATTCAATCCTTGAACAAGGATATCTAGCAGCACAATGGCAAAGACAGTCTATGAATATATATACATCAGTACATATATAAAGTACAATAAATAGGCTTAATAGGATATTTTTATTTTTAAAGGATATATACAATTTAAAATTTGACGCATTATATCAATATCATGTTGCATGTACTGTACATGTGTATATGACTCTATCCCTAAGTTCTGGTATACCTATATGACTTTCATGTCAATTATATGTATGAGAATACCCTTAGATATCTAATACATAATATATATGAATGCTTAGAATAACGCTACCGTGAGATATTATGAGCTCAATTGTGACAGCCTATTCGTTATTATATTCTTGCATGCCTTGGCAGTCTTTATCATTGTTTGAGATAATCCTATTTCTGAAATGATTACCTTATCCTGATTGTACTTTGAAAGAAAAGCTCCTTGCGTGGTATCGCATATATTTGAAATCAATCCTAAATCCGATTTAAATAAATAGATTTGACATTTTCGATATACCTATATAAGTATACATGTGTATGTGTATAGGATATGTATATACATAGGTATTCTTATGATGTTTGATTTTGTTTCATAAATCCTTCTCTAAGTATTTATTTATTCAAACGTAAAATGATACAAATATTTTTTTTTTCATAAATAAACAATGATTCCTGGATTTTTTTCTATAAATACAAAATTCCCATAGCTTATTTATAGTGAAGAAATTCGATAAATTCAAAGGATGCAAAGAATGCAAAGAGTTTCACCGAATTTTCGAGATGGTTCTTATCCAAAATAATCCTCATTATTTTCTTGTGAAAAATAGAAATTTGAAAGTTATCCTTTTTAAATATTCTATCATAACAAATAAACTAAATGCACTAAATTTCACGCTTTAAATATTTTTAAACATAGAATATCTATTTACTCTATATTTCCAAATAAAATTTAATATACTTCCTCAAAGTGTAAATAAATAATATATATCCTCCAAGGACACATATCTATATTTTACGATGTTCTTATTTTATAGATTTATATCATCATTTAAAAACAGATGCCGTATATGTCTATAGACACATCACCATAAAAGGACTAAATATGAATACAAGCTTATATGAAAGGATTATTATGATGCTAAAGCTCTATATGTAGGTACATATATATATATATGTGAATATGATGAATATATGGACTATCAAATAAAAACGATAATAATCCTCTCTTGTTTCCTTCCTTCATTCTCCGAACACACACATTTCGCAATTTTAAGAGATTATTGAGCTTAGCTGGTAATGGAATTGATTCGTTTTTTTTTTTTGCGTTGTAGAGTTTGGACCATATATAACAGAACAGCATCAGCAAAGACTTGCTCTTGTTCCTTTAATGTTTCCCCAAACAAAATTTGCATATACACAGAGTGCTCGTCAAACATCATTGAAACAACAAAAATATTTTAAATTATAATATTTTTGAATCATGTAAATGTTGTAAGCTTTGATGATGTGCCTTTAGGTATTTTCGAAAATTTAGAAAACAACGGTTAAACGTGTCTATAGTGTCTATAAATGGAATCATTATATTATATTAGTGCTTGTGGATTTTATTTGGTATGCGAGTACTCTCATAATAGGGAGGCAATAATCTAAAAGTTTTCCCGGATGTATGTATGGATCACACGAACTTGCTCTTGTGGTTCAAAACTATAATTTGGCTAGATATTGCAAATGATTTGGGTACTTAATTTTTTAATAATATACCTATTATGATAATATTATGAATGTTAAGTTAGCAAAGCAATATCGAAAATTGTATTGGCAGAGTGCTTGCCATCAATCATCAGTTTGCCGGTCATTTAGTTGTCACAATTTGTCATTCAATGCTTTCTTTGTTTGTTTTTTTTAGTTGATATCAATTTAGTGAAGCATCACCCCCTCGAAAAGGGGTAACAACTTTTTGGATCGCTTAATAATTTACCATTCATTATAGTTGTAATGATTAAAATTTTTCCGTGCAATATTTTCTATGTTTCCTATGTGTTTTTTTTTATTAATTTAAGCTGTGTGAATCGGCCCGTGTCTTGCTGCAAACAAATCAGCAGCTGTCCTAAAATACACCGAAACTTAGGCAGTCTGTTTCCAATATTGTTTTGTATTAATCCGCTGTCATTTTACAGTCTACAAAAATTAAATCAAAAGCACAATACAATGATACTTTACACCATAATTATAATTTGTTCGTCACGTTTATATTAAGGGTAATCCAAATGCTTTTTTTCAAAATTATAGTCGACTCTTATAAAATTCAAATTATGTTCATGCTGTGATTTTTATCATAATAATCTGTGTCATTTATGTTATGTTTGGGGCAATGTATGAGTTTCAGTTTATTGTGTCAAAAAAGTTTATTAATGCAAGCAATCGTGTATTGATTTAAAAATTTAAATTTTCAATAAACAGAGTTAACCTGAGCCAAGAAATTATTTATTAAGTTAAAATTTTTAAATCAAAAAATATTCGTAATATTAACAAAAATTTGATTGAGAGAAACTAATTTTGTAAAAGAGAAATAAACAGGGGGAACAAACTATTGAATGTATCAATAATCGTTTATTGGGTCAATATACTGCTTTTTATTGGCTCAATAAACAGTTTATTGGATGACAATTGATACAAAACTTTAATTTTTATTATATCTACGTACCTTTTCGGTTCAGTGTGAACCAATAAACTGGAAGCTTATCATATTATTTTCGTCATTTATAGATAAAAAAGAATTGAAAACGTACGGCTTTTGTAGTTTTTGCGTACATTAATGGATTTTTTTTGAATCGCTTACCAATTTGGTGTTTCAACATATTAAACGTTTAGTCAACCCTTCCTTTTGAAAAGTCTCTATTTTGGCAATTTCTGTAGCTGTTAATAAATTTTGTCTTCCCATTTAAACGTTTAAAATGAAAAATTTTGAAAACTAAAACCGATCGCAGGAGAAAAAAATTAAGCACCCTTTTGGATTACAGTCACCAAGCTAAATTGCTGGATTTGGGACAACACCAATCCTAACAAGGTTTACTCTGACGGAAATACATCCGCAGCAAATCAATTTGTGAGCAAAAAAGTGGTTATTAATGACACCACACCACACCATATAGTAGAACTATTTGTTGATTTTCGAATTCTTCGGAAGAGGTTTAAATGATTTTGATCATTTTTTTTTTGTGGAGAATGTCTTAAAAATCTGTAATAGTATTTTCTTCTTAAAACGTTTCAATCCTTTTTTTTTTTGAAAGCGTAAAAATCTAAAAACGACTCTGTCAAACACCAAGCGGTTCTTTAACATTATTTAGCAAATTTGCAAATTTTTAACAAAACTTATTTTTATAACCAATATAACGGCACCTACCACACCATAGTGTTTAAAATTCCCAAAGAAAATCTTATGTTTCTTGAATACGACTCCTACCTTCGATTTTCAATAATTTTTTTAAATAAAAAAATTTATATAAAAATAGTAGGTACCTATAAAAATTTATTTTTAAGAAAATCATCTACCAATTTTTTTAATAACGAATTTTCAAAAAAATTGGACTTTTAATCCATTTTTTAAATAATATTGCACATCAAAATTTAAAAGAAAAAAAAAAAACAAATTTTGGATTTTTTTTTTTAAATAAGTTTTTTTTTTTTTATTTTATTTAAATATGATTTGTTTCGAAATTGATTTTTTTAACTCTGCATTTATAAATACAAAAACTGGGCTACCAATTTTTTTTAATATTTACAAAATTTTATGCATATGTAGGGTATACCTACATACATATGTATGTACAAATGTATTTACTCATACATGCATACATATATGAAATTAATGTTTTTTAAACTGCTCCAACTATTTTAAAGACAAGAAAAAAAATCTTACTGGAGTGGGGTGCATTTCCCTGGTTCAGGTGGAGGGGAAATTTAAAAAAAAAATAACTTTCAACTCTAAGAACATTTTTTTTAGCAATGAACTATAAGAACTGATGTTATTTAAAGTAATTTTTTAAATAAGTATTTTTTTTTTTATATTTTAAGTGAAACCAGTGAAACACAACCTACGTAAATCTTATTTCAGAACTAAAGCTCCTTGTCCTTACTGTTTTTTGTCTAAATTCATTCGTTTCAAATAATATAGTCTACTTTTCAGCGTAATAATAGCACACGCACCCTAAATATGTTGCCCAATCAGAAATAAAAAAAGTAATATTCCTTGCCCTTTTTTAAGAAGCTTATTTTGAAAATTAATTTTCCTTATGGTCGAAAGTTTAAATAAAAATATATAAATAAAAAAAAAATCTCCAAATAATATTACAAAAATCAAAATCCATCCTTTTTAGTACATACATATGTCTGGAGGTTCGCCCTCCCCTCCAATACAATATTTTTTACCAAGTAAATGGTTCAAATCGGAAAAATCACACTGAAACACAATAAATGAATTAAGCTACATTTTATTTCTGGACACATTTTGCAATTTTTCCATTATCCTTAAGAATTGGATTTCTCTTTTCGAAATTAAAGGAGGAAGGTATATGTAACTACTTATAGAATATACCTACACCTACGGCGGCGGTGGCGGCGGCGGCTGCAGCAGTGTGGGTTGGGTATAAGTTGAGAAAGAAAGGACCTGTTAAAAAAGGACGTGCTTCGATTTCTGAAATTGTATAATTCAGTATCCTTTAAAAATTATACAAACAAGCAAGCCTTTTATGCTGTATTTTCTTCTCTTTTTTTTTCTCAATATTTTTGGCCAAATCGTTTGACCTCTTTTTATTTTTGTGTTTGCCGCTGTGCTCTGGTTATAAGCGAATGCGGATCTAACCAAAAGAACGAACGATATCAAAAGGTATAGGTAGGTACTTGAGTGTTTACTCACCGGAGAAAACATCTCGGAATACACTTTTATATGCCAGGCAAATCTTAGTCCTTTATTTCAATGGTTAGGTACCACTCAAATTGCAAAGTGATTTTTGTTTCCATTCCACCTTCTTCCTTCGTGATTCATAATAATTGGCTTATTAAGAACATATTTCATCCTTTTAAAGCTGATATTGTTTTTTTTTCATGAGGGTTGGTAGAATTGGCAGCAACCCTAATTGGGGGATGTGGGTATTTTTGAAAAGATGTAAAAATAACCGCAGAATCTAATTTGTAAGATGTAAGCTTCATGTTATTTTTTTGATAGGTACCATAATGTACACAAGTTTGTATACAAGTTTATTTTAAAGATTTAAATAATTTAAAGCGAAGAGTTTTGTACAAGATTATTTTGAAAAATGAAACATATTTTTCCTTTGAAGGAATAAAACCCAAATAAAGTAGGTATACATAAATACAAATAGAAATCGATGTAATCCGTTTTTCTAAGAATTTATTGTGGAAGTTATTTTTCATTTTAAATGATATTTATTTATTCCTGTAACTATAAATGGAAAGTTATTCGAAAAAATACGTTTTTTGTTAAACTAAACATAGGATGGATAGTTTATTCATCTACCTGAAAGAGGCCTATAAGAAAGTCTTTAGTCCAGGTTTTCGGAGCTCCATCATGATACTGGCGAAATTTGTCATTTTGGAAGACGAGATTTGATCAACATCTCGGAATCTATTGATTTAAGCAGGAATATTGTCAAAATCAAAAGTTGTGCCAATGAAATAACCATTTTTTGAATGCAAAATTATTTGAGGTTATAGGTTAGAAAGGATGATGATTCGGTAGAATGTGTCATCTCACTCAGATCTCAGTAGATCCATTGCGCTCCCTAGAATAAAAGTAGGTGTTTGTGAGAAGTAAGGGTGAGGATAGAAGTGGAAGTTTAGGTATAGGGAGGCCCTAAACCATCTTTGACTGCAAATTAAAGATGGTCTTTAGGGACAAGGTGTTGAGATGTCACCCAAATCGTCGAAAAACTATTCTCCGAGTGCAGCTTTTCTCATTCTGGCTACGCTAGGCCATTCACTAAGGAAATTGTGTTTCTATCATAAAAATTTTAGAACACGTTATTTTCAAAATTTTAATATATATTTAAAGATAATGAAAAATTGCAGTCAAAGGTTATAGCTCTGGAAAATGAATGGTCCACTTGGTTGGATTATAATTAATCAGCATAAAATATGTTCAGGGAACAACGAAAATGGTAGATTAAAGAAAAAAAGAAATTAAAAAGACATAACCTCAAAAATATTGCCAATTCGGGAGAAAATATACCTTCAAAATCAAATCATTTCACTGCCTTTCCTTCAATGCATGCGTTTTTAAGCTGTCGGATTTAAGCACCTTATTTTTAAGATAGTCATTTAACTCCAAAAAGTTATAAATAAACATTTCTCATTGTCATTTAATAGTTGTCGAATTTAGACAACGGTATCGTTTGTCAATATCTTTAGGCTTAACTAGAGTGACACTTTAGTTAATTGAATTAAGCATACCTCAAACTATAAAGATATTGTAGAACTCTAGAACAAAAGTCTAAGGAAATCTAATTAATACGGCTGTTAGTGATTAATAAGGTTAATTATATTGGTTCTATGGTTGAAAATTGAATGTGCGTATTCCAGATTGCGACATTTTCTATATTTGATTTTAATGACACGATAAACTATAAATCAATCTATTTTTGGTATAAATACCATGGTTTTAAATTGAAGATAATTAGAAATGCCACATCTTGTAGTTATAGTGAATTTATGTTAATTCGTGGAGAAATTCTCTCCAAATTTAATTCAAACTACATAATATACAATTTTTTACAGAAAAAATCCTTTATAAATAAAAATTATTATTTAATTTCCATTCATTGTATAGGTATCTTACCTATCCTATTTAATATCGTTTCACTATCAAAACTTGTCTTAATTTTATTTGCTAATAACCATAACTAAAAGCTACAACCAATTTCTAAGGAAATAATCACAATAAAGAATTAAATACGATAAACGAACAAAACAATTGGTATCAAGCGACAGAAACAAAACTCAAACCAAATAGCAAAAGACAATATGTATTTCCCAAGGACAATAATAGTAAAAACAATAATAAAAGCCAATACACATACCACTCATATGCCAATATCGATAAATGTTCCTCTATTTCTTTTATAAGCAGGGGGAATTTATTCGCTAAGGTATTTTTTTTTGTTGCTTTGTTAGCTATATAGGTTCTTTTTTGTTTGCCTGTCCAAAACTGAGGTCGTAAATAGAACCGAAAAAGGACGATATCTATATATAAGTATATTTATATAAAAAGACTTCAGCTTCAGATACAGGATATATGTTTGTCTGTATGTAGGTAACTGTAAGTATGGGTTGTCGCAATCGATGTAAGTACCCAGCTACTGATAAATATAATGTAGGTTAATATTTGTGTTAGGTAAGTGCAGGACGACAAATTCAATATTGGCATCAGGTTTATTTTTTTAAGTTTCTGTTTTTGTACGTTTTCTAGAAAAAAAGTTATTTTAGATTGATTGTCGAAATCATATGGATTTTAAAGGTTAATACGCAAACACAGGGAGTCTTTTGATTGAGGTCGCTTTGGTTTTTAAAAGAGTCTGTAGGGATCTGTTAGCAGTGTTCCATACTACTGTTGATTTTTCCAACCAAAATGGTGGGGAAAAATTAGTTTGGTGAAAATGATGGTGGGAAAATATTCTAAGCGCTTTTTTATAGACGGAAATAATATTTTTACCATAATCGCAACTTTGCCTAGTAGGTACTTACCCACCGATTGCCCTACAATATTTCCCTTCCAATGACATTTGACACAGAAAACCTGTCAAACAACCAGCGAGGAACAATAACTTGTTCTTCTTTACACACAATTAAAGAAAATCAAACAATTTACTGTTTTTTGTTCACTTACTTGCAAAAGCAATCTTCCGTTTTTTTGGCTTGTATCTACCTAAAAACAAGTAACTAAAATTTTTTTTCTCTAAAGTCTTTATCTAACGGCCATTTTATTCACTCGATTCATCCAGATTAAAACTTAAATTATACAAATTCAATGAAATACATCCGGATTTAAGTTGTAATCCGGATTTAAATTTTAATCTGGATGTACCGAATGATGTTAAATATGGCGTTAAGACCAAGCAACCTAAGGCTAAAAACTTGTCCTCACACATACAACTTGTGCCATCAGTATAAATAGTGTTTTATTGAGCTGTCAGTGGTTTTTAGCGTTTTTTGTTTTCTCCGTGAAATTTTTTTCTTAAAGTGCGTTTTTCTTTTTTAGTTCAGAGTAGAACTCTGAAAAGAGTCTGAACACACCGAATCCAAACATACTCTGAGCGATCTCTGAACTGAGCGTGCTCTGCTCTGAAAGTTCAGATTTATTTAAAGAAACACGCTTCATTACCTGTCACAATTGAAAATAATAATTTTATTATTATTAGTAAATTTATTAAATTATTTTACCTTTTTTTGCAGTTCGACTATTTTCGTCCGCCATTTGTACTGTTTTGTTGTTTTTTTTCCACTTGTCAAATTTTTGTTCAGCTATTCAGCTTCGTGTGCTCTATCAATTTATTCTGAGCTCATAGAGCGCACGTCTCTGAACATGCTTAGAGCGAAAAAAGAAACACAAATTTGGAGCTCTGAATTCTCTGAGCTAAAAAAGAAACACGATTTTTTTTTGACAGTTTAGGCTCTGCTCTAAAAACAAAAACGCCCAAAGTAGAAGAAAGGTTAGAAACACACTTGTGATTTTCCTTCGTTGCGATTAAAAAATAGCGATAGCATTTTTTGTATCGCAAACAAGTATTTGCTGCAAATAAATAGCATCTGTTTGTCAAATAATAAGGCTAGAACGCTTTCGCGATCGCGATTTCAATCGCTCGACGATTTAGTCGGAAAAAATAGAATTAATATATTTATTTTTGTGCCCAAAAAATGGTCAACAAAAATCGTGCAATTGAAAAACATGTTTATTTCTTGTTGCGATTGCGATTTTTCGATCGTCGAATTTTAAAAGGCAAGTGTAATTGCATTTAATTCATTTTAATTTTCGTCGTGTCGCTAGAAAAATTAAACAAATTTCAGTCTTTTAATCATAACGATTTATTGGTATTAAAAGCGGTCACTCTCAAAGAAATTCATGTGTTTCATTTGTTGCGACTGAATACTGAATAGTCGCTTAATTGATTTCGAAAGAAGTGCCTTCTTAGCCTAGGTATGCATACACATTCACATTTTTTTTTTAATATTTAGGTAACTAATATTTATGGCAGATGGTGTTTTTTTTTCAGTACAAAAATGCTGGGTTTTTTTCGAATCCAGTGGGATTTTTAAAATATCATTTGGCATCACTTCCTGTTAGTGAAGTTCTGAGAATATACAATTTAGTATAAATAAACAATATTGAAGACTTATTTCAAAAGAAAATAAGTATATTTTGACTGTGAATTACTAGCATTTTGTTGCAGTACAATAAAGGCCTATGATAACAATAAAGGCAACACTACTCTATTTGAAATATGAGTGTAATTTTTAAAAGTTTTTTTTTTTTTCTTCTATAATTCATCTTACGCTGGGAAAGTACATAGATTTGCCAAAAGTAAATATTCCAACATGTCATTAATTTCAACCTGCTATACCTACAAAAGTCACCATATTATCATCCATTACCCAGATGGTCAAAAACCCGACAAAAAGTCCTTGAAGGCCTATTACGTTAAAGTTAACCAAGAGTATAGGTGAGTTTTCATATAACCAAAATCGTGAGTCTAGAATATATAATAGATATACCTATACGCACAAACATATACAATATACATATTTATTATAACTGACATAAAATATTTAAGTATTACCAAAAGGTGTTGAACTACACACGTGAAATGTGTATCATCTGGTGGAATACTAAATCTTCAAATAATAATTTATCTTTTTTCAAATAACGGATAACATTAAAAGATGAAATATTGATTCTATAGATGTATAAATATATATATATAAATATAATATACAACACGAATATGGTGCTATATAGATTTCATTAAATATTATACGAGGTATAATATAGAACATTGAAAATGAATTATTATTGGTCGAGAAAATCCGAAGGTCGTAACAGAATTTGAGAATAAAATATTTTTTTTTTTTTTTTATTTCTGGTAAAGATTTTATAAGAAGATAGAAAGGTGAACTGACGAAAGGTGAGCTATACATTTTTTATATGTCCGGGGCGGTCGTCTATAACCAGTTAATTCAAATATAAAAAGTTCAGAAGGTCAGCTTTTGTGTTTAATAATCGTTAAATTCACAAGAACTGACTAATGTGAAAAAAGTTTTCACCATGTGTTTTATGAGTTTTTAGGAAAATATTACTTGTACAGGTGGGTACAATTTCGTTAAATATCTGTTCTCTATTTATTTAAATTTATCTCTAATTATTATTAATTATAATTTAATCAAGGTAGTCCCTAGTTCCTCACAACTGCCACGTATATACGTATACATAATATATACATATTCTTAAAGGTTTATGTAAAGATGATTTGCATTTTGTTGCATAATTTCCTATGGAAAATTTTTAACAAATAGGAAGTTATCCGATTAGGTGAGTGCGGACATGGAAAGCATTTAATTACACGATAGATATTTATTACCACATATACATACATTCAAAATCCTTTCTTCATTAAAAAAAACATAAGAGCAGAGTACTTTAATAAAATCGGAAACAAAGCAATGTGCGTGAAGTTAGCACCGCCATTTTTGATTTTAAAAAATTTGTTTGCTAATTTTACGGATGAATTTTTTTTTTTAATGAAGGTTTTTTAAAAACTTAAAGCTGTGTTGGTTTGTTCACGAAAATAAGAATAAGAACAGAAGATATATAAAAAATCGCATATTTGTAACTTTTACGACCGAACACAAATGTCGCGTTTAGATAAAATTATTAATCCACAGAAGATGACATTATTTTATTAAAAACTTCAGGTATAGTTACGCACTTTCGATTTTTAGTCATTGCGATTAAAAAATCGGAATCGCAATAAATTATTGCTATGTACGCAATGAGAATTCACCAATAAATGACTAAGTTTAAAAAATATTTTTAGCTTGAACGCATTAGCGTAAAAAATCAGTAAAAAGAAGATAATATGACAACATTTTTTATTATTATTATTATTAATATTAATTATAATATTATTATAAATTATAATTATTAAAATTGCAACTACCTACGTGAAGTCTCGTTTGATTGCATTTAATCTATTTAATCTGAGACTAAAATATCGCAAATTTGTAGGTCACAAGAAATGAGACACATGGTATTAAATGCGATTTCACCAAAAGTTCGTACAAACCAAAAGTGCGTACAAAGTACCTTATAATTTGTTGCGATCTATTTTTCTGTTCTTTTAATTTAGCGGTCGTTATAGAAGATATTTTATAAAAATGCGACAGAAAAATCCAATAAAATGAGGGTAAATTAGCTAAAAATAAGTACATATAAAAATAATTATGATCCTTTATAATGTACAAAAATTTGTACTTATGTATATCAGAAGTAAGTTTCAGTTTAGGTACTGTATGGCAAGTTATGGATTCGTAAAAAAAAATCAAACTCGAGATTTTGATCAAAGTTGACATTTCGATGATAGCGAAATCGAAAAAAGTTGCTCTCGCAATTCTGTCTGTCTTTTTAGTTGTCCTGTCTTTTCGGCTGCAGCCTAAACGGGTGGGCCAATTTTCTTTAAACTTGTTACCTAGCGGTTTTTTGGCATTCCTGCGAAGATTTTTTTAAATTTTATTTTTTAGGCCAAAAATAACGGTACCTATCTGCTGGTATTTTTTTTTACCAAATTATAAAAAAAAGAAATTTCTCAAAAACGTGCCCACAACTTTTTTTAATTCAGTAATTTTTTTACAAACAAAATTAAAAAAAATTGGATTTAAAAAAAAAATTTCAAAAACATTTTTTGAAAATACGGTATTTCAAAAATGAGCAAATGATTTTTTTTTTTCAAAATTAATTTTTTATATCCGCATTAAAAAAGGATAAAAAATGGCGTACCAATTTTGTTCTAAAAAATGTTTTAAATTAATATATTAGTTAATATATATTTATATTAAAGAAATAAATTAAAAAAATTGTATTTTTCATTAAACTATTGACTTACAAATTTGTATGTATCTATATGTACACATGTGCTTATCTTCCTTTTTTAGTTTGACTTACCTGGAATAAAAATAGAAAAATAATATGCTGATTAAAAAAATCATCAATATTTAGTAAGCGTGCGTAAATTAAATTAAAATTTTAAATCTTCGTACCCAAAATTTTATGTACATACTTATTAATTAATGTAAAAATGTAGGTACATAACAAAGTTCGAAAGTCTGATGCAAATTCCTTTTCTTTTGACTTTAAATTTGTTAAAATTGGATTTCAGAATTAATTAAGTTTCACTAACTTGTTCATTTCTCATTCTATATTATCAAAGAGATCTTTTTGACAATTTTAAACTTTAAGAAATTTCAAATTATTAAATATTTCGTTTGCAAGAAACACACCTTTCCATTGAGGGATCATTCTTTAATATCCTTGATTTTGTAGCAAAATTTCAATAGCCAATTTTTCTTTAAGATGGTATATATTATATAATAGACCATTAATGAAAGTTAAGTTTGCTTAGTGGATATGATGTAGAGTTGCATTTTAAAAATTTGAATTGTTGACGAATGTTCCGGCTTACATGGAACATTGCACATTTTTTATACATTTCTTTACGAGTTATATACGCATAACGATGTTTTGGCTTAGAAATAGGAACGCAGATGGTTAAAAGTATCTTAATACATATACATTAAGGATAAATCAAATCCCCTTAATCGACTTATATATACAAAATTAAGGCAATATTTCTTTTCTCAAATAAAAAGTCTTATACTTCTTTAACTCAATTTTCAAGAATAATACTGTTTCTGATTTCAAATTAAGAAGCACGTTATCTTTAATGTCGAAACTGTTAGTCCACAGACCACATTAAAAAATGAACTTCTTAAAGACATAAATTGAATGTCCTTACGTAAAATATTTTCAACTTGGACAATTCAATCTCGAATATAATGAGATTACAACAACAGATTCTGTCACCTTAATGCCCTATAAATTGTACCTAATCACCAACACATTTTATATATTTATATAAAAGAAAAAAATAAGAGATAAAAACAATTTCTTCTTCCCCCCAAAATCTTTTTAATTATATAATATACTTCAATTCAGTAACTGTGTATAGGTATATTCATCACAACACAACGAGATAAAAAAAAATATATTTTTTACCCAAATCAAATGGCATTTGTCTTTCAAAATGCAATCTTTAACAATTCTAAGCGGGCAATTAAGCAAGAGTGCTCCCCCCCCCACCCCTCCATCACCATGCCCTACCCTACGATATAGAAGAAGAAGTACCGAAGAAAATCTTGGTTGTTGTCGTACAGGCATCAACTTATACTGACTTAGCTTCGTCTTGTCGTGGCAATCAAGGAGGGTCAAGATAAAATTTATGAGCAGTGACGAATATTTTATTTGTTTCGCACACCCTCTTTTACTACCCAAGAGCCCCCTCTGTGTCACAGACAATAACACTTCTAATGACAAAACTTCCTCTTCTCTAGAAATGTAAAGGCAAATCATCATCCGCTCGGAAATGAAACGCTTACAGCTAGCTATGTATACCTATAAATGCAACAAAAACACATTCAACGCAAACAGTGTGTGTGTGTGTGTATGTGTTTGTCCTGCCTGGAGAAAATAAACATAATTATGATATTTATGTCATTGTGTTGATTCAGCTTGTGTTTTTTTTTTCTCCTGTACTCTCCTATTCATGGGACTGATGATGACATTGTTGTTGTTTTATTATATTGTGCTAGTTTTTGTTACTTTTGTTGTTTTTGTTGTTGCCCCTCGTGCTGTTAATGAACAACAACAACAACAAAAAACGACACCAACAGTCCAACACTAAGATGCCCACTTCAATTCGGTCGTCCTTTCTTATCATTTTGCCATTTTGGTATTTTACCGTTAGACACAAGCACAAGGACTCCGCATAAGTATATATGTATATACACAGAAGCTGTTACTACTGCTGCAGCTTATGGAAAATTATTATGCCTGTCAGTGATAAGAAAATATTTACAACAATTGGGTAACTACCCCAATCAAGCACCGACGACAACGACGACCCCTTTTTTCAACCCACTTAAGCAAGAACTTTAACGAAAATCAGTCGCTTTTTTTTTTTGTTAATATTTGTAGGGGTTGATTGAAAAGTTCATGTACACAATCATGAAGTCTATATAGTCTAATGTAAGAAAAGACCACCATTTATAGATTTTTAAAGTTCCATTTAGGAATTACACAACTATGTATTGATTTTTTTGTATTTTTAGAAAGAGTTATTCTTTACCACCTACTTAGATATATGTATATACCTATGTTCTTCACATTTCTCAAGCTCAAAATATATATTCTTCAATGTGCCACCATTATTGGTCTGTACTATACCACAACCCTTAACCCCTTTTTCAAAGTTTATCAGTGTTGTCAACCTAAAGCTCCCCTCAGGCTTATCCTCTATTGTATTTCATAGAACAAAATCTGTTATGATTTTGTAGAGGAAGAGCTGGTTTAACAACTTTGTACAACATTATTTTTAAAAATTCTAATTTTTTTCATTAACTTTTGCTTTTTAAAAAATAATAATCACATAAATGGGGAACTGAATCACATCTCCAGGGCACAGTATTTTTTGCAGATATAAATGTTTAATTTTACTGGACTAAAGCTTTTACAAATTTAAAATGATTTTCGTGGGTTTGTGACAGGGCCATGAATTAAAAATTATTTGCAGATTGCAGTTGC
This sequence comes from Epistrophe eligans, assembly GCA_951394125.1. Lineage (NCBI taxonomy): Eukaryota > Metazoa > Arthropoda > Insecta > Diptera > Syrphidae > Epistrophe > Epistrophe eligans. The sequence continues at coordinate 50,733,103 of OX596028.1, read as the reverse complement.
TGGAAGTCGTTAACAAAAACACGAGCCGCATACTAATTCCAATTCCAAATCAAAGATTTTGTGTGTCTACTGTGTGAACTGAATCTTTCCACTGGAATCTGGAATCAAATTTTATGTGTGTGGTTGGGATGGTTATTTCTGGCATTTGCAAACACGGGTGAAGAAAACAAAAATCTAACATAAATAAATAAATAAATTGACATGCGTCAAATGGACACAAAACGAAAACACAAATACCTACTTGAATATGCCGAAGTGAGCACAGTTCAAAACGGTGCAATACAATATCTTTAATTGAATTTTCTACATACTCAGTTTATTATACTCTAAAAATAGAGTTGGATTAGGGAAGGGTTACATTTTTTTCGTCAGTTGAAGTTGTGTTGAAATAACTAAGAAATTAAGATTAAGATGAACGAAGCTAACTTTACAAGTTTAAAACTGATTGGATCCAAAATATTCCACATTCGTGTAGTGCAGTTAAAGAAAAATTCTATTTACTTAAAGGTATATCCAAAATTGAACTTAAGGTGAAACTGATAGAAATTATGGAAAAACTTTCAATGGTATGTTGTTGCTTTTTTAAAAGTTAGAAATTCATTCTATAATTTTCTGTTGAGATAAAGTTGTTTTAATGAAAAGTTTTTAGTAACTAAATGTTAAAACTTAAAATAAACACAATTCAAACTGTTTTATTTAATTGTACATACTACTATTTCTCTAAATTCAATTTAGTATTGATAAGAGTTATAATTATTAAAAACAAAAAAAAATAGATAATTTATAACCATGTACCGTTAATTTAAGTCCTATGTATCACATATTTAAAGCAAATCCACCTATCCGTTTAGATTTAGACTGTAGCCCGTAACCAAACAGACAGACGGACAGACTGAATACCGAGACCAATTTTTGTCGTCTTCTCTATCATCGTCAAGTTTGCGTTAGTTAAAACGATCTACTATATTATTGAAAAAAAAAATGTATCTATCGTTTAAAAATGGTACCTCTCATAGAACCATTTTTTGGGTTTTCGACTACCTATGTATATCATTATCTATTGAATCAATTTTAATAAAATTTTTTACCCAAAAGCTAATAATAAATTTGAATAATATTATATCAATATTTCTAAAAAAATCAAATTTTGGATTTTTTTTTAAATTTTCAAAATAATTTTTTGAAAACTAGATATTTCGAATATGGGCGGATGATTTTTTTTTTCAAAATCAATTTTTAAACTCCGCTTAAATAGGTATCTACTAAAAATTGATGTGCCAATTTTTATTTTCTTAAAAATACACATATTAAAAATTTTATATAAATGTATAAAAAATTATTTTTTTAAAAAAACCGCTTCAACGATTTTTTTCATAAATTGATATTTGTGTAAGGAATAACTTGGTGTTCATTGCGTTGGTGTTAAATCAATTTCAGGTGTTTTTTCTAATAAATTTATTTCTAATTTTATTTGTTTTTTAACATTTTTTTTTAGTCTTAACTGTAAATTCCATGCATTCAAAGACATCACGGTACTATATTGTTCATATTTATGTACTCACATAATACTTCCTTAAATAAGGCTATATTTTTGGCAGGTTGCATAAAATATAGGCTTCAATAATTAATTAATTTCTTTTATCAAATGAAAAGTTTTTAAAATTATTAAGACTTTAAAACCACACTGATGTGATCGCACATAAGATCAAGTTCGTGTGACCCAGTCGTGTTGTCTCAGTCTATATTTTCCGCTGTGTTTTCGTAAGAATTTCGTTGTCTTGTTAAATATCACAGAGAAATTTCGTTTCTTTCGCATCAGCATGCAGTATAAAATTAAGACTTTTGTCATATTTACTTTCCCATAGAATGAAATAAAAATTCATTAAAATAAACCCATGTTTCATCTTGCTTCTTATTGATTTTAATTTTAATATTTTAATTAAAAAAATTAAATAAATAAATAAGTAAACAATCATTAACAACATAATGAAAATTCTGCAGCCGAAGGATAGGGCTACTCTTTCCGCTTACTTTTATGTAATTTATAACACCCCTTTACACCATTTTTTTTTTTTTTTTTAATGGAGTTCTCCTTTACATCAGCCTCGGAAGTGGCAACGTACATATTCTTATGTGTTCTTGCCTTATGAGCAATACACAAATATAAAAATTAAATTTATATCTCCATAATTATACATGTTTTGAGGAAAAATATACCAAGACCTAGCCACCAGTGACTGTGGATATGTAGGACGTAGCGTAAGTATGTAAAAAGAACAATATGACCCTGGTGGTTGTTGAAAGGCCTGGCCCGGATACTTAACGTTTGCGAAAAAATAATAACCAGTTTGACTTGCAGATTTTCAAAAGAGAGGTCGTTTCTTTCGGCTGAGTGTTTATTTTTTTGCTATTTGGTTTTTCCTTCTTTAAGGACACACAAAACAGAAGTTCATTATATTGATTTTATTCGGTGACTGGGTGACCTATCGAAGGGCGTATAGAGCACAGGACAAGTATATAGTATAGAGTTTTGCTTGGACGCAGGCTGTTTCCAGTTAATGGAGCATAGAAAGAGATCTTTTTCTTTTTTTTCGTTTTGTTATTTGCTTTCTTCTTGTTTGTTTGTATCAACCCTTTTCGATGCATTACTTAGATCCTTTTTTTTTTTTTTTCTATTGTCACTTCTTGTTGAAGAGCATAGAAGCATGGGACATATTTTGTAACTTGTCAAACTTGTCAAACTTTTCTTCTTTTTTTTGTTTTGGGTTAAATGGTAAATATTCAATTTATTGGACATTGGACAATTTGTAAGGAGAATCCTCTTTTTATTCAAGTGTGATTTTTAAGGAAGGTGTAGGTTTAAATTTTAAAAGCAATATTCTCCATGACATGCTTTATATATGTATGTATAATTTATATGGTAAGATGTTATCCCACCGCAAAGTGAATATTTAAATTAAAGTCCCAATAGGATAAATTCACATTATGGAAAACCAAGTGACTGCATTGCAATTGACCTGGAAAACTTTGGCACGAAATTTGTATTTGACAAACATTAAGTGCATTATATAATAGCATAGGTATAGGTAACTTTGATAGTTTATTTGAGGTGATTGTGCTTTCAATCGCATAACATCATGCGAATCTCCGGTGGAAAGCCTGAGGGCATACAACTGAATTTGATAAGGCGTATCAATTATGCACCTCACAACAAACCTATATTTCAAACTTTCATATATCTCGATAAGTATAATAGATAAAATATCCACCGAGAGACAAAAAATATTCAAATCTAGCACTTTCCATTAATATTCCTTGTTACTCTAATTTATAAGATATTTTATCTTACAGAGTATAATTATACAATATAAATAAATGAAATGAAAATGAAAATGTTTTTTTCGCAGTGAATCATGAAACTCCCTTAAATATGCAATATATGTCTAAAATTTGTATGACTAATGAAATACAAATTTAATTTTTCCTTCTCCAGACAAAATTCTTTATCAAATTGAATTGTTCTGTTTTTTTTAATATGGCCAAGAAATATTTGAAATTGCTTTCTTTTTTTATTTAGAACAATTTTTCCAGTTTTAATTTGGTATATTATAATCTGATTTATTTTTTTACAACATTAATTCCATTTCCATTTTTTGTGAAAAAAGTATCCAATTCAAAAGCAAGTTGTTAATTTCTGAATACAAAATGTAAAATATTATTTTAAGGTTTAAGGCCACGTTTTATGATGAAGTTTTTTTTTTAAATAAAAGTACAATATTCAACGAGACATTCATGTACACTTACATATAGAACATGAACAAATTTAAAATAACTTTCAATGTATATGTTTGCAGAATTCAACTACAACTTCTTCCCAAAGGACGAAAAAACTATATCAACTCTATTTTTTTTTTCAACCTGTATATTTATTTACATGTAGTTAGTGGCCAATACAAACCAAGTCATAGGTAACATTTTCTGGCCTTAAGCTAAGAAATATGGTCAGCAATACATATTTTCTCTTTGCGATTGTTTCTGGTAGTTTCTCTGTTTTCTATGGAATAGCATATATCCGTATTTGTTTTACATTTTCCCTTACAACAGTGGTTAAAATGTTTACTCAGAAAAATACATTACAGAAAAATACAATACAGAAAAATACATTACAACAATAAAATGGATTTTTTTTTTTGGCAAACACTAAAGTATTTACACGGCAGGTTTTTTTTATATTTTTTTAAGGTACGGCCAACTTTATGTGTTCAGATCTTTACATACATACATATTCCGCACAATTGTTAATATTCTATTTATTGCCATAGATATTTATACAAGTTGAAATGAACGTGTTAATTAAAAGAAGAGTCCCATTTGTCAGTTAAAGTATAAATAGCAATCAATATTTATACAAAAAGCCCCAAATTTCGACTAACTTGTCTTTCAAAATAGTTTTTTACGGCCTTTAGTCCACAAAAATTTAGGCGTTTCGTCCCGGCGATCTCACTTGGACTCATCAGTAGACTAGCAGTTAGATGGACTGAACTTAACAAAAATTGCGTATTAACAAGGTCCTCACTAGTCAACTGATGAGTCCAAGTGAGATCGCCGGGACGAAACGCCTAAATTTTTGTGGACTAAAGGCCGTAAAAAGCTATTTTGAATCAATAATTCAACAAGTCCAATTAAAAGTGATAAGTCTTCTACTTCGCTGATGTATTTCAGTAGTATATAGCAATGTTTTACTTTTTCTTAAATCCAGAAATTTCTTCTTATATTTTCTTTTTAACTAAAGTTGTTTTAGCTAACAGTTTTTAAAGTAGTTAAAATTTATTTTCAAACTCAAAATTAAAAAAAAAAATAAGATTTTCAAAATCAAATTTAAACTACATATTTATTTTGTCCAAAATTTTACTTATTGTGTTACCGTTATTTTTCAGTAATTTATTTTTCGGTTTCAAATCTGTTTTGAATTTTGCCAAACTGCCCCTTCTAGCTAATCGGTGCACAATAGATTCCTCTCTAGCTCTTTCTGGTTGTTGCACAATATTCGAATCACCCTATTTGATTGATATTAAGATTGGTTGTACTTGCGATATATGTAGGTAGGTACTAAATAGGTATACAATAGGACAACTTTTCAATTCTTAAAAAAATTGAATTCGATATTGTAATCAAAATGTACGGTGTTAGAGAATACAATTCAGCAATTTCGTCTGTTTTTGTCTAATAGGCACCTGTCTATATGTCTGTCTGTATGCACCTCGACCTGCATCATAAACCATTGAAGTGATTTTCTTCAAATTTGAAACTTAAAGTTATGAGGCGATTCACTAGCGAAGAAATTTTAATTTCTTTTTTTGTCTTAAACAAAAACTGTACCTACCCTGCCGCTGCCATACAATCGTTATGAATGACTAATGAGGCTGTTTATTTCGAAAACAGTTCTAACGATTTTGATTAAAATATTTGTATGTACTATTAAAGGTGTCGTCTGGATTTTGGTAAAAGAAATTTATCAAAAAGTGATATCTATTGTGGGTATACCAGCTTTTCAACATTCTTGTTGAATTTTTACCCAGGATTTTAAGTCTTAATAATATTGTATACCTAGTACACTTATTTTCAAAACAATATTGTTTTCGATTTAAAAACAAGTCATATGTTCTTTTATTAAAAAATCTCTTTCTCTATCAAAATTAATACAGTGTGACGCATACGTAACTTTATGATTTATTTGATGAATAACATTTTTTTTCTGATTATATTTAACATAGGCATTTATTAAAATTGAAATTATGGTTTGCACTTTCGAAATATTTTCACATTATGTTTGAGAGATAATGTATTGTGCTTCAACCTTACGTGCTCTGTCCAGAGCATTTTTTATTACTTTTCTTATTTTTTTTGAATTTCAGGTCCTAGCGTCTTCCCTTCCCTTCTTCTAGCATATTGGCCTTAATTTGCATACATGGTTCTTGGCTTATTGACATACACCTAAATTTTTAGGTAGCCCCACAGAAATGCAGTGGGCTGTTAAAATTAGAAAAACGCGATATTATCTGATTCTTGAAAACGCCGAGCATACTGAATTAATAATTACATTGTGAGTCATTTGCTTTCAATCCGTGAACCAATTTAATGTTATATGGAAAAAGGTTTAAAAGGTCTCCGATACTTCAACAATGGCTGAGAACCTCGCCTGGTGGAAGTTTTGGAGTTTTCCTCAAAACTTGCTTGCACCCAAGCAATGTGCACATCATTTCGAACTTCACGAGGTCTTCTGGCACGCGGAAAAACACAATAGCTCCTTTTTGCTGAAAACGGTGGAAAAAATTGGTAAATTCTTGATGAACTGGGAGCATTTCGAATATGAAAGAAATTTCGATAGATCTTTTTGTCTGAATAATTGAATGACCACTTTAAAAATAAAATTGTTTTTATTTTTTTGGGCTAAATCTTTAGTTTTTTCAAAAGTAATTCGAAAAAAAAAATAAGTGAAAAAAAATTATTCGAAAATTAAATCATTACGTTACTTATGCGCCGCCCTGTAAATACTAAGAGTATTGGCGTACGAATTTTCTGCATTAAAATTGTCTTATAAAATTTCATATTATGTATTAAAAAAAAAAATTAAAAAATATTTAAAAAAAAAAAATGCTCCAATGATTTCAAAGATAACAGTACTCATAATCTAGTTAAATTATAGAATGCCTGCTTCCACTAGACCTATATTCAAAGCTATAGTTTTTTTTTTTACAAACACAAACAAAATATTTTCTATTGTTTTGGTTTTTTCTTCTTCTTTTTTTTACCTATATTGAAAAACTTGATGGACAAAGTTTTAAAAGTAAAAATTTGGACAAAAATAAAAGTTCATTCAGTGACGAACATCACATCAAAATTTATAGAAGTTTATTTTCAAATTTTGTTCCAATTACAACTTCTTTAAAAGGGTATCGTTGTGTAAACCCCACTATAACTACCAAACTGTTGGACTAATCCACATCCACTTAAAAAAAAAATATACCTACATATATCCTTAATAAAGTTTTAAACTTAATTTAGGTTATGGTATGAATGTATGAATTTCCTACATGTATATCTAGTACATTTTCTGGCCTTAAGCTAAGAAATATGGTCAGCAATACATATTTTCTCTTTGCGATTGTTTCTGGTAGTTTCTCTGTTTTCTATGGAATAGCATATATCCGTATTTGTTTTACATTTTCCCTTACAACAGTGGTTAAAATGTTTACTCAGAAAAATACATTACAGAAAAATACAATACAGAAAAATACATTACAACAATAAAATGGATTTTTTTTTTTGGCAAACACTAAAGTATTTACACGGCAGGTTTTTTTTATATTTTTTTAAGGTACGGCCAACTTTATGTGTTCAGATCTTTACATACATACATATTCCGCACAATTGTTAATATTCTATTTATTGCCATAGATATTTATACAAGTTGAAATGAACGTGTTAATTAAAAGAAGAGTCCCATTTGTCAGTTAAAGTATAAATAGCAATCAATATTTATACAAAAAGCCCCAAATTTCGACTAACTTGTCTTTCAAAATAGTTTTTTACGGCCTTTAGTCCACAAAAATTTAGGCGTTTCGTCCCGGCGATCTCACTTGGACTCATCAGTAGACTAGCAGTTAGATGGACTGAACTTAACAAAAATTGCGTATTAACAAGGTCCTCACTAGTCAACTGATGAGTCCAAGTGAGATCGCCGGGACGAAACGCCTAAATTTTTGTGGACTAAAGGCCGTAAAAAGCTATTTTGAATCAATAATTCAACAAGTCCAATTAAAAGTGATAAGTCTTCTACTTCGCTGATGTATTTCAGTAGTATATAGCAATGTTTTACTTTTTCTTAAATCCAGAAATTTCTTCTTATATTTTCTTTTTAACTAAAGTTGTTTTAGCTAACAGTTTTTAAAGTAGTTAAAATTTATTTTCAAACTCAAAATTAAAAAAAAAAATAAGATTTTCAAAATCAAATTTAAACTACATATTTATTTTGTCCAAAATTTTACTTATTGTGTTACCGTTATTTTTCAGTAATTTATTTTTCGGTTTCAAATCTGTTTTGAATTTTGCCAAACTGCCCCTTCTAGCTAATCGGTGCACAATAGATTCCTCTCTAGCTCTTTCTGGTTGTTGCACAATATTCGAATCACCCTATTTGATTGATATTAAGATTGGTTGTACTTGCGATATATGTAGGTAGGTACTAAATAGGTATACAATAGGACAACTTTTCAATTCTTAAAAAAATTGAATTCGATATTGTAATCAAAATGTACGGTGTTAGAGAATACAATTCAGCAATTTCGTCTGTTTTTGTCTAATAGGCACCTGTCTATATGTCTGTCTGTATGCACCTCGACCTGCATCATAAACCATTGAAGTGATTTTCTTCAAATTTGAAACTTAAAGTTATGAGGCGATTCACTAGCGAAGAAATTTTAATTTCTTTTTTTGTCTTAAACAAAAACTGTACCTACCCTGCCGCTGCCATACAATCGTTATGAATGACTAATGAGGCTGTTTATTTCGAAAACAGTTCTAACGATTTTGATTAAAATATTTGTATGTACTATTAAAGGTGTCGTCTGGATTTTGGTAAAAGAAATTTATCAAAAAGTGATATCTATTGTGGGTATACCAGCTTTTCAACATTCTTGTTGAATTTTTACCCAGGATTTTAAGTCTTAATAATATTGTATACCTAGTACACTTATTTTCAAAACAATATTGTTTTCGATTTAAAAACAAGTCATATGTTCTTTTATTAAAAAATCTCTTTCTCTATCAAAATTAATACAGTGTGACGCATACGTAACTTTATGATTTATTTGATGAATAACATTTTTTTTCTGATTATATTTAACATAGGCATTTATTAAAATTGAAATTATGGTTTGCACTTTCGAAATATTTTCACATTATGTTTGAGAGATAATGTATTGTGCTTCAACCTTACGTGCTCTGTCCAGAGCATTTTTTATTACTTTTCTTATTTTTTTTGAATTTCAGGTCCTAGCGTCTTCCCTTCCCTTCTTCTAGCATATTGGCCTTAATTTGCATACATGGTTCTTGGCTTATTGACATACACCTAAATTTTTAGGTAGCCCCACAGAAATGCAGTGGGCTGTTAAAATTAGAAAAACGCGATATTATCTGATTCTTGAAAACGCCGAGCATACTGAATTAATAATTACATTGTGAGTCATTTGCTTTCAATCCGTGAACCAATTTAATGTTATATGGAAAAAGGTTTAAAAGGTCTCCGATACTTCAACAATGGCTGAGAACCTCGCCTGGTGGAAGTTTTGGAGTTTTCCTCAAAACTTGCTTGCACCCAAGCAATGTGCACATCATTTCGAACTTCACGAGGTCTTCTGGCACGCGGAAAAACACAATAGCTCCTTTTTGCTGAAAACGGTGGAAAAAATTGGTAAATTCTTGATGAACTGGGAGCATTTCGAATATGAAAGAAATTTCGATAGATCTTTTTGTCTGAATAATTGAATGACCACTTTAAAAATAAAATTGTTTTTATTTTTTTGGGCTAAATCTTTAGTTTTTTCAAAAGTAATTCGAAAAAAAAAATAAGTGAAAAAAAATTATTCGAAAATTAAATCATTACGTTACTTATGCGCCGCCCTGTAAATACTAAGAGTATTGGCGTACGAATTTTCTGCATTAAAATTGTCTTATAAAATTTCATATTATGTATTAAAAAAAAAAATTAAAAAATATTTAAAAAAAAAAAATGCTCCAATGATTTCAAAGATAACAGTACTCATAATCTAGTTAAATTATAGAATGCCTGCTTCCACTAGACCTATATTCAAAGCTATAGTTTTTTTTTTTACAAACACAAACAAAATATTTTCTATTGTTTTGGTTTTTTCTTCTTCTTTTTTTTACCTATATTGAAAAACTTGATGGACAAAGTTTTAAAAGTAAAAATTTGGACAAAAATAAAAGTTCATTCAGTGACGAACATCACATCAAAATTTATAGAAGTTTATTTTCAAATTTTGTTCCAATTACAACTTCTTTAAAAGGGTATCGTTGTGTAAACCCCACTATAACTACCAAACTGTTGGACTAATCCACATCCACTTAAAAAAAAAATATACCTACATATATCCTTAATAAAGTTTTAAACTTAATTTAGGTTATGGTATGAATGTATGAATTTCCTACATGTATATCTAGTACCTACCTACTTAAAGAGCCTAACCATGTTGAAAAAAAAAAAAATAATAAGCAATTGAAAAATTAGATATATTTTCATCTACGACAAGTTATGAACTTATGCCTACCAATTTATACACAATTTCGATCGATAGAGCAACAAAAATAAGCTTTTCATCGCAAAGTTACACCATGCCGGGCTGCCGCGCGCCGCCCGGGTTGGGTGCTTCCTTTTTCAAGCCACCAAACACTGCGTGCAGCTATGGCTGTGGAAAAACTCTCATCCATAAATCAACTTTCCCAATGTTAATAAATAAATGGAAATCAATTACACTACATACACCCTTCCTTCCACTTCTTCCTCACAAAATCCTTAGGGATTCAGGCAACAGCAAGAATGAAGCAAAGCAAAAAAAAAAAACACCGAAAAAACACGTGATAAATTATTTCCAAAGAAACTTTTACCAAAATAGGCGCACCAACGACGAATTCAATTCATAAGAAACTTTTTCGTTTGCCATCAGTGTAGGTACAAAAATGTCCCCCTCAGCGCTACGACTTTCCTTTAGTTCTTCCATCAGACCCTCGTTTACCATTAAAGTAATCTTTGAATAAGGAAAATTTCATGGAATAAATCTCCGCCCATAGTATAAGGATTATATCAATATTGATTGAAAAGTTCACTTTTTTTCAAAATAAATTCTATAAATAAAAAAATAAACCAATGAAACAAAACTTCTCGTAAAAAAAAAAAAATAAAACACACACTCAAAAAGTAGGTATAGATGTGCGGTTGGGTTCCTTAACGTACCCCGCACAATCTATCCAATTCTCGGAGTATATAATGTAGGTATAGGTACCAAACGTGTACCATTCCATTCCCATCAACAAAAGTGTAGCATTCCGTCTAACAACTTGAACTCAAATAAGTTATGATGTGATTGAAGCAAAATCAGCAAAATTTCAACATCACAAAATCAACAAACAAAGACGTTGAACAGTTTTTGTTAGTCTTTTGCACCCACCTCCACACATCCACACCTCCTCGCTCTCATTCTTTTGCTTCAAGGATTTCTTACCCCCCAATTTTCAATTCTAGAAAGTAAGGACCTGAAGCCGTTGCACATGTGTATATTATAATAAACTTCTACTTAATATGTATATACATACATATATAGATTGAAAATGTGTATGAGTATGTTGGTATTTTTGTATGTGCAAATCTAAGCTCTTCTTAGAAGACGGGATACAATTATTGGGATATTTGAGTTAGCGTTAAGCAAACATCCTTGACAGAGAATGTTCAATGTTTGCAAGGTAAAAGTTTTTTTTTTTTTAACTCCACACCCTGTGCAGCTGTATTGAAAGGGGTTAACTGCAGGAGTGTATTTGTTGATTTTTAAATTTAGTGTTATAGTTAAGGCGTAAATATATGATTTGTTTTTTGAAAATTTGAAAATTTTTACGAAATTCAAAATCCTTTGCTCATTCTTAAACAATTTTAGACAATTTATGCATATATTTCCAAACTATATTTCAAAGGTATTTAAAACATCGCGCAGAACGTAAATACCTATAAACATATTTGAGAGAGATCGGTATGTTTAAGTGAAGTTCTTCGAGTTCGAGTTATAAATGTCAAGTGATCAAAAAGTTAAGTATCGCATTTCTAATTTAAATTATAAATTTTGAAAAAACCTTGATCAAAATCGGTGAATCCACTGACAAGAAAATTGTATTAAAACAAAGTGCATGTATGCATAGATGTTAATAGCAGATTTCAGTAGAAATAATTATTAGCTACAGTTTCTAATAATCAAGAACATGCTTGCAATATCATACAGAAAAATTAATTTCAAAATCGACCTCTGAACAAAATTCCAATTTCTCCTCACCTTAAAATCATGGGTCACATAGTTCGAAGACAATCGGTCCAGAGGTTTTTGATTGAAGATAGTATCCTACTGCAAAGATGAACATGAGAACAATTTTAAGTTAAAAAAAAACATAATTAACAAAAATTTCGTATTGACATGGTCTTCACTAGTTAACTGATGAGTCCAAGTGAGATCGCCTGGACGAAACGACAACATTTTTGTGGACTAAAGGCCATTAAAAGCTATTTTGAAAAAAGATGATCTTTATTAATGTGAATAAAAATAAATAAAAAAGGGTAACACTTTGCAAAAGGTGAATCTTTCTCACAATACTTCGTGAGATAAGAAGATAAAGACGCTTATAGTTATAACCTTATGCATTTTTGACAACGTATAACTTCACATATACCTAGACAATGCAATAGGATACATTTACACTACTACTACATATAAGTGGAGACAAAGAAGTCATGAAACAACTATAGAAATATATACATATTATATACTATGTATATTGTATGTATAAAGGTATTTCTGTTATCCTCACAATGAATAAAGTTTTATCGAAAACAATAAATAAAAGAACTAAACAGGTTTTAAATGACAAGAAGCCACTGTAGGGATTTACAGAAGCTTACAAAAACACTGAATATAAACTAGCTCATTGAAAAACACAACGAATACAGAACATTTTAAGGTACTTTGTTTTATTGACTTCTCGCTTAAGCTTTTGAGACAGTGGAATAGAACACAAAATAATGTTAAACAAGTAGGTACAACTAAAAGATTCATAGATTCATACATAAAGACATTTAGAAAAATTATATACAGAAATAAAACTTAGTTGATATTTTGTGTGTTTACGCGTGTAACTCACATAAGTTGCAATCAATTTACTTGGTTTTTCTTTTAACCTATTCAAAAAATCAATGAGAAGGACACGGGCCCTTTTTTAAAAAAAATTACTTTTTATTTTTAAAAACTGCAAAAAGCAAGTGTATTTCGCTCATTTGCGAATTTTATATTTTTTTTGGAATTTCGCAGAATGAAAAAAAATATTATTCGTGTAAATACCAATCTTTATTTTCTATCATTTAAATTTTGGCGGTGTGAATCAAGTGTTTTCTTATTTTCTTATACAAAAAAAAGTGAAAAAATTTAAAGAAATCAAAAGAATTATTTTTAATCGATATAAATTTAAATAATTCATTCAAATTTGACGGAATAAAATTTTAATACAATTCTATGTATTGACATGTAATTGACATCGTTTGTTCATTTTTTGGTTATAAAAAAAGAGCGTTAAATATACTGACCATGTTTTCGTTACTATATGTGTTCACTTTATATGTGTTCTATTTTAGTTTTGTAAAAATATATCGTGTCGATGCCATCAAATTGTGCTCAGTTTACATTTGCTAAATCGTCGTCGGTCAAATATTTTTCTAAATATTGAGACTTAATCTACTATTATTTTTATTAATTTATTTATTTATTTCGCTTAGTTCAAGCTGGCTAGGAAATAATAATAACAAAAGTAATAATAATAATAAAAAATAAATAATAATAATAAGTTAGAGTAATAATCATAATAATAATAACAATTTTAATATTAAATATAAAAACAGTTTATAATAATAATGATTATTAAAATAAAGAATACTGTACAATTTTTAAGCAATTTAATTTTATAAAGACGAAGCAATATAAATATGACCGGCGTAAACTCAGAAAGTTTTAAACTGATTTACTTGAAACAAATTTTACTATATTTTTTATATTTATAAGATTGTTTAAAGCTATTTTTTGTTTTCTAATTTGTTTATTTAATCAGAATATTATTTTTTTTTAACTTTTTCTTTGACACATTTTCACTTATACCTCAAAACCTTTTGGATACTTTACAAAAAAAGAGATGATTTCATAAAGTCAATATTTTAATTACACCTACAAGCTGAGAAATATGTACTTAAATAAGTTTTAATATTACAACTTTTCGTATTTTTTAATCTAGAAATTGGTTTTATGCGCAATCAAGGGGTCACTGCTTTGTTGCACTTCATTATCATTCCGGTGTTTTTGCATTTTCTCTTCCTCCTTTTTTATGTGCTTTTTTTTTGTCCACTCAATTCCTGTGTGTGTGTGTAATTGAACTGTTCACTGTGCACTGGCGCGCGATATATATGTACATGCATGTAAGAACTATAATAGGGACAGGGCAATTAATGGATTCGTCAAAAAATGTGAGACGGATAATATGAAAAAGTGGGTGCTGTTATGTCGGTGTCTGGCAATCGACTTGAGATAACAAACAAAAACTTGAGTGGAAGCGAAGCAATGCAAAAATGAGCCGAGTGAAAGGCTGAAGATAAAAAGAAAAAAATACTGAAGTTGAGTCTACTTTGGATTTAGTCTTCTTCCGACATCTTTTTCCGTTTTTGCTAAAATTCCTGATTCCACTCAGTTGTTGGAACTTTTTTTATAACAGCGTAGGTACGTAACGTATATTTGTTTTTTTTTTCTGCATACCTACTGAAGAATTATGAGGGCAATACATTTTAAAGGATAATCAAGTTAAACAAAATTGAACGGGAAATAGCAATCGAACATGGCATCGTTACGATGATAAAGAAAAAAAAAGGGGGTTACTGTTCGCCTGTCGAACATGAACTTACCTAACAAAAAAAAAAAATATGTACATAGGTACCTACAAACAAATTATATTTTATTTATTTATCTGTAAAAGTTTTGTATAAAATGTTATGATTAAAACAGTATCTTATGCAATTCTAAAGTAAACAAAAATTTTACTTTGTTTTAAACATGTTGTACATAATTATATTAGTTTTTATAAAATCTGTATTTGAAATATTTTGTAGTAAATTAATTTTAGTTTTATAATTTAACAAATAGATGTAGGAACCAGTATCAAATAATTAAATAAAAACCTCGTGTAGAATTTAAGTTAAAATTTAATTCAATAAAAGTTATAATTATTTTAGTGTAAAATAAGTATTACAGTAAGTAAAAAAAGTGTTGTTAGCAACCGAAGGACAACCGTATTTATTCAAGCAACCGTGAATACTGAAAAACTGAATAATGATGTGATGATCTGATGTTGCTCTTATTTATGTACCTATTATGTACTCTTATGTGACGATATCTGCATAAAAAGGTATGCACTACTGTTGGATTAGGGTGACCATCACACACATAGATGGATTAAGAAAATATTATATTAATTAAATAAATAAGAAAAATAGGTAATAAAAAAAAGTTTAAAAAATAGAAATACTAGAAAATAAATAAAAAAAAAGTACGTATACGTCCGAGTGTACCATTATATCACAAAAGGTACATTATTTGTAAAAAATGTTTAAAATTTTTATCAGAGGTACTTAAAAATTCGTTTTATACATTTATATTAATATGTTTTAAAGGGGTTTGTATTAAAAAAAAAGTATTAAATTGTGTTCTGTAATATTTCAAATTAGATTCTTATCCACTGTTTTACTTTAGCACATATTTTTGTTTTGTGCAGTATTTGAATGATTTTCAAAATGTTTGTAATGGGTTTTGGCCAAATATAGCATAACCAGTGGGTTCATTGGTAAGATACACTGTCGTACTCACGGATATTTTTTGATCAATGTTTACTGACATTGCATATACAAGTTCGTTTCCCTAGGTGTCGATTTTAACCAAACAACTCTAGAAATATAATAAATGTTTAATGAAGAGTAATGTGACCAAGTTGTTGTTATATAGATGTTTGAGAATTCTTTATCTAAAAAAACATATATTTATAAAAAATAATATAAACGGAGAAAGACAGAAGAACCGATGTTGTATATAAAATAAACTGCCTGGGCAATGCAGATGAAAATGTGACCTTTGCTATGTCGGTAACACCAAGCAACTTCTTCGTCAAAGAATTTTAAGCCATAAATCGGACATAAATCTTAAAAGCACCACGAAGATAGCACTGGCTTGTCACAGTGTAGAAATGGGTCATAAACCAGAATTTGATTGCGTTGACATTCTTGAAACGGAGAGGCATGTTTCTAAGCGCTACACTTTGGAAACGCTCCAAATAATAAATAACAAAAACAACATGAACTGAAAACAAGACACTCAAAACATTTCATCTGTCTCTAGTCTCTGTTCTCTAGCGACTGGAAATAATCGCTGATTCATCTTCATATGAAATGCAAGTAAATAAAACCGAAAGTAATTTTTATATTTATATTTATGTAATAATTTTAATATCAAAATAAAAAATTTTTGAATTTGTTTTTTTTTTACAGCTTATTAAAATAAATTTTGCATTTTACTATATATATTCTTTACAAATGTAAACTAAAAGTAAGAAAAACTATAACTAAATATAAGTCTTCTTATATGTTCTACCTTCAATGTTCATATGTTCTAATTGTTGATTTTATTGCCCTGAGGAAGATGGCAACAACCTCCGAATCGTAAGGGAACCAAATGGAATTGTTTCATTAATTATCATCACGACCGAATAAGCCGAATGAGAATATATTTTTTATATAAAGAATACTTCGGCGAAAACTTTTATAAGGAGGCTTGATTAAATAAATGAAAACATGTTGTCATGTTGCCAAATAGGTACCACAAAAACCAAGAAGAAATTTATTCAAAATAATTTTTTTCAAATAAAAATCCTAAAATACGAAAAAAAATAGAAATTAATAAAAAAAAACATTGGATTACTAAAACCCTCCAGTCAAAACAAAGGTAAATTGCTAACAAATAAATTTGTACAATCATTTCAAACCATTTCAAAAAAGATATAACGAATAAAAAACTTAACGTGAATTAATAATTACTTGGTTATAAAGGAAAAACTTTTATAAATGAGCTTAACACTAACACTTTTTTTAAATTATTTGCAGTTTAAGCAGGAAGAAACTGAATCCGTTAGATTATCGTTTAAAATCTTTACAACCCTATTAATTAACCCAAATAAAACATAAATTATTCTTAAGCCTAGTACGCAGCTGAAGCAAAACGAAGATTTTCTGTGGTCTCCAAATCGATAGCGAAAACGTAAACGAAAAAATATTAATGGAGAATTTTAGTAGATGGTGCGATACGAAATTCGTCTGTGGTATCCAACATTATTATTATCCATTGAAAGTCTCACTACAATTATTATTTTCGTTCGTTGAACAGCGTACTGCAGAACAAAAATGAGAACGAAATTGTTCATTTATGATTTCGTTGTTTCAATTTTTTTTTTGGGAATTTTCGTTTCGCTCTATCTGCGTACTATGCTTTAATCAGTGAAGATAGTGTGAAACCTAAATCAATAAGCCACAATTCCAGCTAACTCATGTTAATTAGTTAATTTACCCAACTATTTTAGCTTAAAAATACCTTAGATATTTTTTGCCAATGATTAAAAAAGTAAAAAGGAAACAAACAAACGTGACCAATATGTTTTTTACAAGCTCAAATGAGGAAAGATTATGTGTGCATACTTCATATTACTCTTTGGCAACAACAAAGTTCTTGTTGAATGTAGTAGATTTTCTTTAAGATTTGCTACTTAACTTGAATTTGGAACTTTATGTTTTTTTAACATATTTTTATATTTATGAATTAATTTTACATCAACGCTTTAGATGATTTGTGAATAAGTAGATAAATTAAGCAGTTTTTATTAACAGCGGCGTAAAACTTTTAAAATGATGTTTAATCAGAAAAAAGTTAAAAAAAAAGATAAAACCAAAACCATTAAAAAATCGTTAAAAACTTTTAGACTTTAGCTATTTATAGCTTCATATAGAATTAATACAATTCAATTTTAATTTTAAAAATTAATAATATTTACCTTTGAACATTTAGTACCTAAAATAAAATCCAACCCTGATCGATGAAATCAAAAACCTATTCCCGAGTGTTCGATTTCTTTTTGTATTTTTTTTATGCGGATTATTAAAAAAAAATGATTCGAATTGATTTGCAACAATTTATTATGTTAAACCACCACTAATTCAAACTCTGAAGAACACTCTTTCCATTCAGAGGATAAATAATAAATACACAAAAAGTGAGGGATGTGCAAAATAATTCAACTGCCATTAAAAATTTGCAATTCCCTCCTCGTCATTTAAGTGAAACTTATATTATAAGAAAAAATTATTAAAATATGTATAAATATCATGGAATATATAGAAGTTTTAAAATAATTCAAGAATCAAGAACGCGAAAACTAATTTTTCTTCTCAAAAGAAAGTCCCAATGCCTATACCATTTCTAAAAATATATATGTAGTCGAATAACGCGCACCATGTTATTTCTTATTATAATGAGTTCAGCAGAAAGTTTTAAGTTTTATACCCAAGGAAAATTTTCACGAAAATTCGAAAACTCTTTTTGGAGTTTAGTTTCTGTGTCTTGTTGTTCTTTCTAGCTAGTTGCACTTGATAAATTTTATCCATCTTACTATTCAGAGATTTAAATTCAGATTCATTCGTTTGTTTTAGATGCGTTTGAACAATGCTTTGCATCTGAGAGAAGAGAAGGAAGAAAATAAATCAGTTCGGGGGTGTTTTTTTGGATGCAATTAAAGAATAATTCCACTCAGCAATTCAGCAAACAAATTTCTTGGCATTTGGCATAAGGGATGTGTTTTAAGTCCGTCCGTCTATCTGTCTGTTTGTTTCTTTGTTTGTTTGTTTGTCTGAATGATGTTTTATACGATTGCCAGACTTGTATTATGTTGGTATGAGTGAGTGGGTGTGTCCTTATGCTTCCGATATCATTAATCTTCTCACAAAAAAGAAGAACTCTACTCACTACTTCATCCATTTGATTTATGAATTCAAATATTTTATGTTTGCAAATAAATTTCACGCAAAGAGGATTCCCATGGCAAAAGCGGGAAGGATTTAAGTATTTGGTGGGGTCGGGATTTGACGTGGGGTTGCACAGTCAGAAAATGCACCCCCCCAGCTTTCGTTTCGACTGAATGAATAGACTGTATATAAATTTATGTATATTTTGTTCAAACTAGTTTAGGGATTTTGAATTCTGGTGACAAATTGGGTGGGTAGATTAATTGCGCTAAATCTTCATTTAAAATTATATTTTCGTAGCAAAGCAAGGATCTCTATGTTTATTTTATGCGAATATATTTTCTATAAGAGATAAAAGTAACAAACTATACTTTACTTTTGCCACATACCACTTTGAAACTGGTGGCTTATATATAAATAAGGGATAGAAGTTTAGCAATTTAATCTTATAAATTTATTGCTAATAGTTTTGTACTTAAACCAAGATTTGTGGCCGGATTTTAGCAATGAATCACTAAGTCAATGATGCTTTCAAAAGTTTATAAAATGAAATTCTAAGTGGATTTTGACAAGTACTCAGGAATAAGAGAACACCGCCACACCAGTGGAATATGTATAGAGTTACAAGTGAATATTATAGGGGGACCTATGGGAATATTAGCGATTGATTGATAATCAAATTTGATTAAATTTAATGGATTTTATTTGTTAATATCATCTTTCCAAAGAGGAATTTAAGATGTGAGGAGTAAATTTGAATGTGAGCTCAATCTTTTTTGACATAATTATGAATATAAAATATGTATATTTATTTCACAATAAATTCAGTGAAATAAGTACTATCACAGTATTTTGTTACATTTCAAATATATATATATATGTGCTAGCAGTAGTAAATCTGGTTCAAGGCAAGAGAGTTCCAACTGCAGGTCATATCAGATAAAACGTTTAATCATTCTGAAGCACAGACCAGACGTCCTGACGCATAAGCGTACTGATGCAAAAACAGCGTACCTCCGTGCGTCCGTGTGTCTGTGAATCAACAACAATTTTCATTCATTGGATCCTAAACGGGTGCATCAATTTAAATTTAATAAAGAGCATTACTATACCTACTATAAGGGGTCAGTTATACATAGCTATCATTGAAAAACATCATTAGAATTCTTGTTTTTATGTTTTGAGATACTTCAAAAGCAAAATTCAGATTATTTTAATGCCAAAATAAAGCTGATGAGTGTGTGTGTCAAAATAAAAAATTACATTTTTCAATGATAAGTTTCAATAAAGGCTATAACTGGCACCTAATACTCTAGACAGGAAATTTGAAATTTATTTATTTATTTATTTCAATAAAACTTCAAATTTCATTCGATTTTTTTGTATGAACTATGAACAGGATATTCACCCTGCTATGCTTCGCGTTGCCACCTATTGAATATTTCCCAAAGCAAGAACTTAAACAAAAAATGGGTGTTATCATGATTTATTGTTCAAGAAATTTCAATTATATACAAATTTTACAAGTTTCAAGTTAATTTAGGAACAAATTTAGATTTCAGAAAATTGGGTGTGGCGTTGGATGTCCAGATAAAACTACACCATGTCATGTTTTAGGCTCAAGAGAGGGATGGGTATGGTATATTTTGCATAGAAATGTCTGGCAAGCTCACGTTTCGAGGGGGTTCTTTTCGCCGTTTTTCGATTCGCAATTTTATTCTTTAGCATTTTGTTTTAATCATTTTACATTTTGCAAATTTTGTTTGGTTTTTAAATGATCATTTCGCAATTTAAATTTGGTTTATCATTGCATTGGATTTTTGAAGTTCGACAGTTTTTTATTTGGCAAAATGTTTTTTTGCTTTTTTTATTTGGCATTTAACTAATTGTTTTTCTATTATTACGCAAAGTTTAAAGACATCAACTTTAACGGAAGCCAAAAAATAGGAAAACAGTTGAATGCAAAATAAAAAAAAGTGAAAAATTCAGCATACCTAGTGAATTTAAGAAAATGAATAACCCAAAAAAAATAATTAAATGCCCATTTATTGTTTAAAATTGTTTTTTTAGGAGTAAAATGTGAAAACACAATGAACATAAAGAAAATAATATGCAAAATACATAAAAAAGCAAAAATTTTTATAATTTTATTTTTATTTTGAACGAAAATATACACTTTTCTTCTAAAAAAAAAATCTTAAATATCAAAACAACTAAACGGCGAAATGATAAATAATAAATGGAAATTATAAAACGGTTTGGCGATATTTTGCGAAATATTGAGAGGGCGAAACGTTATTTCACGAAAAAAGCACTTGGCCAAATATCAAACAATATAACAAAATAAAAAACTAAACAAAAAATTGCCAAATTAATGAGTTTTGCGAAATGATTGCAAATGATTTTTGGAAAAAATCGAAACATAAAAACATAAATATTACATATAAGTTTTCAGTCATCTACTAACGTTTTATAAGAAAAAAATTGTAATATAAGAAAAGTAGGCATGGTAGTGGGTGGGACAGATAACAGATAGAGAAAGCTCAATTACAAAATTTAAAAAGTTCTATAATGACTTTTTAATAATAAGAAATCTACAGTGTGCAAAAATTGGACGAATTCGGCGGTTTTTACCAAAACTCATTCATAAACGATCTCTAACTAAAAAAAAACAAATTGTTGATTATTTTTCAGTTATATGAGTCTCATACAGACTTACATTAATTTTTATATTATTATGTAGATCATTGTTATAGATTCAAAGTAGCTTTTAACGACCTTTAGTCCACAAAAATTTTTTAACGTTTCGTCCAGGAGATCTCACTTGGACTCATAAGTTGACTAGTGAGGACTTTGTCAACCTTGTCAATAAGTAATTTTTGTTAAGTTCAATTTATCTAACATAGATTTCATGACGAATATCTAGAATTCATATTCACTAAATTAAATTTTTTTGTTTTTTTGGCCGAATCAATAATTCAACAAGTCCAATTAAAATAGTGCTAGGTCTTCTACTTGGCTGATGTATTTCAGTAGTATGAAGAATTTGTATTATTAAATAAAACCTTCATAGATTATGATTATAATTAATAGGGCAACTATTATATATATAAAAAAAAAACAGAATTAACTACCCTCTTCTTTTTGTGCTTACCGTTTTCTGATACCACCTTAGTCTGTCCCTGTGTTTTCCTCCTAAAACACATAGGTATGTACATACATATAAGTCAAAATTATATAATATAACACATTTTTCATTTCCAACATCATTCCTAACCTACCTCGAAGGCATTTATGAAATTAATTAAAAAAAAAAAAACTTAAATCACAATATGCCAGATACATCTTTTAAATTTCGAGCTTAAGCGAAACATGCCACCGAGACAATGAAATGCCACAATAATATTTACCCAGTACTTATTTCTGAATAACGATAATTTAATTAAGCAAAAAAATGTTTATCCTTCAAATATGCACAATTAATATATATGTACATAATAATATGTAGATTTAAACATAAACACAAGGAAATACAAACCAAGTCCTTGCCATATAAATTCGAACATTCCGCATCGTAAATGAATTTAAATGAATTAATTCAGATAAAATAAAATATTGCCATGTCATTTCCGTTTTAATTTTTCGCACCACCCTTTTTCTGTAATATAATATACATTTGTGTATGAACGTATGTCGTACCTATATCCTTTTTATATTGATCCGATTTTCTTTTTTGGTTTATGTTTAATTAAAATACATATACATAAATGTTTGTATCCGTGTAAAACATATTAACCAACTGGCAAAAAAGTTGCCAAATTGATTTTGTCCTTTTAACCTGTTTTTTTTTTTTCTTTTATAATCGTATTAGGTTGAGATTCATTTTCAAATAATATGTTTATCCTTCAGCAGGACGTAACTATATATAGGTATACGTATTCAGTTAGAATAGCAATGCTAAAGTATAAAAAAGGCAGCTTCAGAAAAATTAAAAAAAAAGGCGCAGTTTTTTATGTCTAATATAAAACGCTTAAAACCAAACCAACTTCATCCTGAAACCGCAGCATTATCCTTTTAATCAGTGTTTAATATAGGCAGCAAGAATAAACGCAAAAGCGAGTAACAACGATGATGATGATGATGATGGCGTGTATTTTTGTTGTGAGAAAAATTGAAAGATTTTTTTAATGTTACTCTTACCTTAGGGTTGTTCTTTTTTTCATTCTGTTGGGCAGAATTGTGGCAAGCACTTTTGGTTGCTTCAAAGAATGGAACACTTTCCGGAAATAAGAGCCAGAAAAAAACGTGCAGCTGCCAAAAAAAAAAAAAAAAATCTCCTTCTGCTATCCATGATAATGATAAGCGAAAGGAGAGTTTGCCTTTTTGGGATCATCTTTCTTCATTCATTATATATTTTTTTTAAGTTCGAGCTGATCCTTTGTAGTCATTTCTTTTTTTTTGCCTGAAGCGTTTATGACAATGGTAAATTAAGCCAACACACAAAAAAAATAAAAAAGCAAAATGAAAATTAAAGAGAAATGATAATTAATTTTCAAAAAAATCAAGTGAAAACAACGCGAAGGGTTTCATGTTTAGTCTTTTATATATTATATTCTCGGTTTTTGATATTATAAAAGGGCACCAAAAAAATATTTGTATAAAGATGACTTTTTTTCGCAACACTGCTTTAGTGATGATGATGACATTGCGTGGAAGCAGAGAAAAAATATTTGGATGTAACTTTATTTACAATTCATGCGAAAATACTGGATATTTTTATCTTAAATCGAGTTTTTAATCGCTATGCGTTCCGTTTGGCTGTGCGTCTATTTGCTGGTACGCCAAGTTTTAAATGTCGAGCTAGAGATTAAATATTGATGGATGGATTTGTTTGAAATTTTATATCAAACACCTACAGAAGAATTTCAAATATTTGTTCTAGATCATCTAAAATTGGTACACTCAGAGAAAATATCATCAATATCAATAACCAGAAACTTACCAATTATCACTTTTTATTTTTCCTTACTATTGATTTTCTTAAATATTTAACAGGATACTAAATTTTAACGTCATGTCGAATCAACATAAGTTGCTTGTTAAATCTACATGACCGCTTGTAACTTTAACACTATTTAAATTTAAAAAAATTAAATTGGGCGAAACACCAAAGTTTTTGTGGGCTAAAGGCCGTTAAGAGCCAATTGAAAATTGGCCCCTCACGAAAATGGCCTCGCTAACAGATGGCGCTGCGTTACCTGTGTGCTACATTTGTGAATAAAAATTAATAGAATATCCCAACAAAATTTTTTATAAAGGGTTGTTTGAAGAGTTCATTTTTGAAAATATATGAAAAATTATATTAAGTAAAATCCGCCCACTGCCTCGCCCTCTTTTTTTTATTTCCAAGTTTCTCGGAATCGGTGGGAAACATCTCTATTTCTCGGGAACGGCTCAAATTATTTGAATTAATTTTTTAGAGTTTTTTCTGATCAAGAGACAAAAAATAAAAAAAAAATGATTTAGTAAAATTAGCCTACTGCCACGCCTACCTTTATTGTTTATTAGTTCATTAGTTTATCGGAAACGGCTCCAACGATTTGGATAATATATGATATTATTCAAATCAATGAGGAAAATTAATTTGAAATTAAATCAGCCTATTACCACGCCTACTTTTCTAAGAAATTGGGTCCTTGATAATGACTCTTACGATTTGGATGAAATTGGCAGGGAGTATTCTGATGGACAAGAAAAAATTCCAAAAATATTTTCAGGAAAATCCGCTTACTGCCACACCCACTTTTATTGTTTCTTTTTTTTCTGAAATGGATATAACGATTTGGAAGAAATTCATAGCGAGTGTTATGATTATGATGAAAGAGAAAAAATTTTAGAAAATTGTTTTGGAAATTCCGCCAACTGCCGCGCCCACCTTTATTGTTTCTTGGTTTTCCGGAGCGGCTCTAATAATTTGAATGAAATTTTCACAGTTTATTTTTATAAATGAGAAAAAAAATTAAAAATTAGAAAAAGTATAATCCGCCCACTGCATCGCCCACTTTTCTTAGAAATTGGGTTCTCGATAATGGCTCTTACGATTTTGAAAAAATTGGGAGGGAGTTTGTGAAATTTGTGGAGATCGATCCATGTGGAAATACCTTAACACTTGTGATGTTACAAAAGAAGATACCTCCGTGTTATGTGGGGATACATTGTGGAGTCGCCTACCAGGCCTCTATCAAAAGTTCAACGCATGGACCATGGTATTACACCAATGAAATCTGAATTTACCATAATTGTATAAGGACTTAAAGCCAATTTTTTTTAGTTTGTTATAGTGAATTTAATAAAATAAAAAGTAGACGAGCGAAGCTCCGTCGCCCAGATATTATTAAAATTCAGACACAGCACAAAGCTAACTCAATTGCGAGTTCATCAGGTAAATATAATTCTATAAAATGTTTAGGTAAAAGTTATATGAATGAAATTTAAACTTAAATGCTGCTGTATGAAAAAAGCATAAAATTGGTTAAAGCTCTTACACTGCAGTAATGTCAAAAACCCGAAAATTGTTTTATTTACAAGAATTCATGCTTAAATAACATG
Source organism: Epistrophe eligans (assembly GCA_951394125.1). NCBI lineage: Eukaryota > Metazoa > Arthropoda > Insecta > Diptera > Syrphidae > Epistrophe > Epistrophe eligans. The sequence continues at coordinate 50,707,569 of OX596028.1, read as the reverse complement.
AAATATTCTTTTAAAAAAACTACAATTTTATCAAAATAGCAAGTAGGTATAAACCGTGTTAATCTAACCACGAATATAATATTATTGAATTCGTGTAAGTTTCTGAGGTTTTAACATCGTTATGTATGAGAAATTGGACCTTGCAAATTTATCAAGAAACTTGTTAGATTATAAAAGCACCTGTTAAATTAACAAGATACTTGTTAAATTTGTATTCTAAATTTTTCTCTTCTATCACTTCATTTCTTTTTTTTTTTTTCAAAAACAACTCCAACTAATTTGATTAAACTTCGTATGTGTAATATTTAAATTAATTTAAATATTTTCCAGCAGAGAGGCACTGCTTTTTCATAACAAATAAAATATACGACTGGAGAATTTGTCACGACCTCAAAAGAGGCCGTTTCCTTAAAAATGAAAAAGACATTTTTTAAGGTCGCGTAGGATGAAATTTAATCCCAGACAGTCAGTCTAACAACTTACTATTATGCCAAGGGGTAGTATACGTTTGCCGATCAACTAATGCTTTGAATTGAGAAGAGGACTCACATGAAATTCAAATTTATTGTCTGGAATAAAAGCCAACAAAATCTGTTTTTAACATCAACTTTAAGTTTTGTCAAAAAAAGTTAGATTAATAGTTTATCATAAAGGTAGAAATTAATTTAAACTTTTTAATTGGAGTTCATAACTACTTACAATAAAAATATATACTCAAAGTCAAAGTCTCATATACTACACGCACCATAACTCAATAAACTTGTAGCTTCGAAATGGTGCATACCTATAAGTTTGATATGATGCTTCTTAAAAAAATGAGTCAGACTTATATGTACATATATATCTCTAATCGATTGGGAAATTATAATTAATTCTCATATTTCGTTACGAGCATGTTTGGCAAATATCCACCAATTTCCATAATTATTCTATCGTTCAATCTCTTTCTATATATCTGCACATACGTAGTAATAGCTTGAGATTCTCTATATACTTCTCTTTGTCCAGGCATCAGAATATCTACTTGGTAAAGACAGAATGTATTAACTTACCCACAAAATTTAATTAACAACTTGATAGACTATAACATACATACATATATAATATTCTATTCATATATAGGTTTACCGTTAGATTGAACTTCCTTCCTGAATGTTCTTCGAAATAACATAGAATGTTTATTAGCCTCAAGACTTGATTTAGTGAAAGTCCAATTTGGGTTAATTTTAGAAAACCCATCCCTTTACTCTCTGAACTTTCCAATCGCTGCCATCAATCTATCCCAACACTGGTCTTCTTCTCCGCCGCCACCACCGCTCCAATACTAACCATAACTCCCCTAAGGACGACTTTATCTGTTTTTAAACAAAATGTCCCCATTTCGATGTGTCAAAGGGATGTCCCTATATTCCTCCATCAAATTCACTTTTCTAGGGTGTGAAGGCGTATAAAGACAAACTGTCTGACATTTGGAGTTTGTACAAAAAAGGACTTCATCGGAAGGGCTAACGACAAAAGAAACGTTTTAAAGATGTTTTTTTTTTAGTTATAATTCCTTTTTTTTTTATTCCTTTGAAGGATCCTCTCTTTATTTTTTGTTCATCTGATTGATGACGGGTCTTCGATGACCCAAAATTTATAGATATAGGTAGCAATCCGTTTATTTGAAATATTTAGTATCGTTGTATTTTGGGAATTAATGTTCCGCTTCGTTTGTGCTATTTGAATTGTCAATGAATCGGCCAAAAGGAGACGTTTTTTTGTTTTAAGGGAGATGGGTTCGATTTATTGATTGAAGTCATCCTTTTAATTTCGTGATTCTACAAAGGGAGTGAGAGAATGGATATATAGAATTTTTGTTAAATAAAACATTGAATTTGATTGTTGATTTGGGTGCACGATTGAACTTTTTTGCCTCTTCCTTGTTTTGTTTTATTGTTGGTAATTCTATTATCCCTTTTTTTATTCACTTTCAATCAAAGGTTCTCTTTGGTGGTGTTTGATAATTAAAAAATAAAAGAATGAACAAAAAAGGAACTTTTTTAATTTATCCTCCTGATTCTTTGATTGTATATTTCATTAATTGATAATGCTGAAGAAGAAAAGGTCAAAGGATTTCGTTTCGTTTTTTTATGTACCTAAGGACTGTCACAGTCCGTTGTAATAGCTATTAGTTTGTAATTTTATGTTGGAAAACTGAAAAAATAACTGTAAAATATACGTAGGTACATTATAGTAGATATGTAGATAGGTATAGGTTAGGTAAACTAACCCAGCTTTTTTTTCGTCATTTTTAGCGAATCAGTTTGATTTATTTCTTTGTTCTTTTTAATTAGTTTTGTAGGTAAAGGGTTTATTAAAGTATGGATAACATCAGAGAAAAAAAATTCTTTGTTTGATTTCATTGGAAACATTTTACCACAGTTAATTTCTAGGCGAGACATTTATATAAAAATATTCTTTAAGACCAAATGTATTTTATCACAAATTTTCAGCTCTCATGAGACTTTAATAAAGTAATATATTTTTTATTTTTCGATTCAGTAGACTTTGAGAGAATAGGTGATGGGTACTAAGCGCACAAAGAAATACATTTTGCCCACTTATAAGTTATGACGAAATGGTGAGGGAACTGCAGATGCAGGACCTTTGTCGAACAATTTTTAAAGAATCACTTTCGGGGAAATATTTAGGATTTCCTAAAAATTTGAACTCAATTGGCTGGAAGGTTTCGGTTGTCAAACCATATATATATACATTATAAATATTTACATGTTAATTTTGTTCGTTTTTTCTAATTGTATCCCTTTTCTTTTCTCAAAAAGAAATTATTAAAAAAATTAAAAAAAAAAATTTAAAAACAAAATTGCCATTTTACCCATTTTACATTAAATATCTTTTCCAAACTGTCACCAATTATTTAAATTTCGAACATAAAATAATTAATCATTCATACATGGTTTAAAGTGGCTTTCCCACAATTTATTACCAAGAGCAACTTTTTAATACTTTAATTTGTTTTTAACTTGGATGGTATCAATTTAAAAAAAAAAAAGTGTGAGTGCCGTGACTCACGATTAAGATGTGTAAACATCAAATTAAATATTCAAGTGGTGGTTTTGCACCACAGAACCCGGTGAGTTCAAACTGTCAACTAAATTTCGACCCAAACTCAACTCGACCTTTTCGATTCAGTTTAGGAACTTAGGAACGAAGGAACTTAGCCAATATTAAACGTATCCAATATACATCAACGTATCGTAACGTGTAACAGCACAACATAATGTACTACTACAGAAATGTCCACGTTTTTAGTTTCCCCTTCCGCCGGCATAGATGTTTATTGTTTACACATTAAAAATACGTTATTGAGTAGCATTTTTTCTTGGTCATTATAGAAGCTGAATTTATTATCTTAAAATTATTTAACATTTTTTTTTTTTTTTAAGTATAGTTATTAATTTTTGAAATTTTAAAATCGGTAGATGTTTGGCACAGGCAAAGAGCCAATTAAAAAAACGCGACCGGAAATCATATATAAAAACAGTTATAGCTCGAAAACAAAGCAAAAAATAGGATATCACCTCTTATGTTTTTCGACTTAAAATTTTCTTACGACCCAAAGGTTTTCTTGTGGGGAGGTGACAGTGAGACAGATCTTTACAAAATTTAGAAATTTACCCAACACTACAGGCGATAGGGGCACTATATTATATTTTTTACAATAAAAACTTAAATTAAAAAAAAAAAAAAACAGTGTGGGTATACTCACCTACGAACCTACACAAGTTGTACCTACTTACTTCTTTGCCATCAAATATCATGGAAGTCTTCAAAATTTCAGTATTTTTTGCTAAAGTTGAGGATAGAGGTACATTTTTACATTTTTTGTTCAAAAAAAATTCACAAAACTTCAGCCAAATCATTATATTAGAGCCATGTTCAAGTAAACAATTAATAAATGGGCGGATTTTAATAAATCTAATGTCTTAACGTTGTTTTCATTTATAAGAACATACTTTAAAAATTTAATTCCAATCATTAAACTCGTTTACGGGAAAATAAGAAATAAAAAAGTGGGCGTGGCAGTAGTCGGATTTAATTAAAATAAAAATTCTTAATTTTTTTGTCGCTAATAAAAACAATCTCTGAGAATTTAGTTCAAGTCATCTTTATATATATTTGTCATGCTTATAAGAAGAAAATCTTATTCAAATCATTTTAGTGGTTTTTGAGAAATAAAGCTCTGTTTCCTTGATTTTGGATAAGTCAAGAAATACAAAGATTAGGCGTGGCAGCTGGGATTCTAAAGGCGTGTTTTAATGAAAATAATTACGTCTTGGCTAAGCAATTTACATGCTTACTAAAATAACAACTAATCATCGTTGGGATTACTTTTGTCACTTAACTACAGAGCGGAGAAAAACTGTGCTACTGTAACGACGGAACTACATCATAAGTCTTGTTATCGAAATTTTTTATGGATGTGATGGCGTCGTTAACTCTCGATATCGTTCTTTTTTTCATCAAATATCTGTGGGGGTCTAAAAAAACAACCCATTAATTTGCATGAGCACTTCTAACCAATTTTAAGTTGCGGGAAACTAAGTTGTCTAAGTATATAGTCTAGTGAGCGCTTTCCATGAAATATTTATTTATTTATTTATTTAATCAAATAATTTACAAATAAATTTACAAATTATTTAAAAAAAGGCATCAGGGTAGCAGGACCATAAACGACGCCGTCTTTTTTTCCATGAAATATAACGCAATGTAATTGCTTTTTTTCTCCATAATTCACCTTAAAACTAAACAGAAAAACCAGAAAACAAATTCACTTAAAAAATTGTAATCTGATCATGATCAAGCTTTTAACAAAAGGCGTCTTGTCGACACTACGACTGCATGGATATTGAATATTGTGACCGAGTTGCGTTTTTTTCTTTTGTAGACGAGCATCATTCATACGCCCAGCTCAGTCCAGGCAGGGTGCAATAATCATCAACAAGACTGTCGACTTACAAAAAGCCGGCATAAGTTAAGAACGCCGCAAATTTAATTGAATAATTCAATTTCATAATTTTAAAATTCAATTATGTTTTTTTTATTTTTAATCTCTGCTGTTGATACCTACCACCGAATTCATCACAACACTTTCTTTTCGGTCTCGGATGCTTTAGGGGTATTATCGTCTCGTCTCAAAAAAAAAAAAAAAATAAAAAACAATCACTCTTAAGAGCTAAGGTTATAAAAGAAACAAATAAAATATGTAGGTAGAGACCTATAATTGAATTTCAAATGCAATCAAAAAGTAACTTAGTTAATTATTCAGCGTGATACTTTGATTGGATTTCTAAGTACCTACCAATTACCTACGTGACCCCTTAACTCAAAAAATGGACTTGCCCTTGCATTTGATTCTAACCACAAAGGATCAATATATTCGGTTAGGTAAGATAGTGGGTAATTCATTTTTTGGTTTCGAAAGTAAAGCTAAATAAAACACACACAGCGATACATTTTTGATGAAAATTTGCCATTAAGTGTGAAAAACAATATCATTCAAATGGGCGCCTTGGAAAAATTTGCAGTATGTGATTCTTTTGAGGCAATTTTTAACCACTTTTTCGCACATTTCTGGTTGTATCTCGGCCATAACTGGAGTAATGTTGGTTTTTAATGCATCTAGAGTTCGGATATTATTCGCGTAAACACGGTCTTTTGCGTAGCCCCACAGAAAAAAATCTGACGGTGTGAAATCGCATGATCTTGGTGGCCAATTGACGCCACCAAAACGTGAAATTACGCGACCAGGAAACTTCTCACGCAATAAAGCTATAATTGGTCGTGTTGTATATAGCTTGTTGCCCCATCTTGTTGGAACCATATATTGTCCAAGTCATAAACTTCAATCGCTGGCCAAAAAAATCGATAAATTTGGATCATCAGCAATATTTTCGACTGAGCGTGCTTTACGATGATGCACAGACCTTAGGACATTAGTAACGCTTCCACTCTCTTCAAATTTCTTCACAATTTTACCGATTGCTTGCGTAGTCGGTCGATTTCGATTTTGACGACAATAATCATCGCGTAATGCGCGAAAAGTGTCTACGTTTGAATCGCCACTTTTGTAGTAAGTTTTAATAATTTTAATGCGTTGTTCGATTGTTAAGCGATCCATTATCATAAATGGCGAACATTCAACTATAATATTATGTCACTTCAAATGACAGTCGAGTTTGGCAGGTGTCAAATTCCAGCGCTACCAAATTGAAACCACGAAATGAATTACCCTTTACCTACTTGCCCTATAGATAGAGCAGAAAATATAATTATGTAGGTAATATTTTATGTCATGTCATGTTTGAAGAAAATATTAATTCTAAAACTTTGTTAAAAACTCAGAGCTCCTTTTTTGCTAAAAATTAATTTAAAAATCTTATACAATCTTACACCAACCGAACCCTTAAAAAAAATAACTTTCAATAACAACACTTTTCATCTAGTACTGAGCAAAAAAACAGTTGATATATCTGATCGAAATCGATTAAATGAAAGAAAACCCTTGTAAACTTGAAAGGAAAAAAACCCTTAGAATATAAATCATTAAAAAGATTCTTTCAATGACTGACGAGTGACGGCTGATGGCTGGTTGAATAGTTGAATATCTAATTTAAAAAAAAAAAAAAATCAAAAAAATAATCACCCTTCTTCACGCGGTTCATGAAGCTTTAGCGTACTTTATTTTCTTCGTCATATTGTGTCGCGATGCACATTAAAAGAACCTCCATTAAATTTCAATTATCGAGCTTCACTTAATTTCTCTCTAAATAACCTCAATTTTCTAATTCGATTAATTCCCTTTACACAAATACAAATGGTGGAAAATCATGAGCTGATGGTTTGGGATTTGTTGCTTCATTCTCGAAATCGAACGTTGCTATGTCGTGGCACGTCTTTCATGTTGGTTTGGTTTGGATTGGTTTGGTATATGGCAATCTGACAACGACCGCCGACGACGACGACGACGCACGGAGGAATGGGAACACTCTTAATGGAGATGGTTTGGTTGCTATTGATGGATGCCGCAGTTCTTTGGCTTTTTTTGCCTGATGATGGTGATGGTTCTAGCTTTTATAGGTTCTTGGATGGTTTCAGGCCTTTCTTGTGACGTCGTGGGCAATGTTCTGGTTACAATGAGATACCATTGCGGAGGAAGTAGGTATAGTATTGTGTGTTAATTAAAGGGATTAAGTTTTGTTAAACGAGGGATGTGGTATGGCTTTTGGGGATCTTGATGTATTTCCAGTTTAAACAACTCCTACACCATAAAGCTTTTATACATAGGTACATAATATATTTAGCTGCCCAATACCCAGAACTTGGTGATGGTATAATTGGTTTACATTGTGAGCTGTAGAATATTGATTGAAAGCAAACAAATACTTGTTAAATTCAACAGAAATTTCAACCAACAACACGAAAGGATGGACGAATAATGTTTAAAGTGGACTCTTTGTGTTTGAAAAATATATCTAGGTACCTACTTACATAATTTAGAAATGTAATGGTTTCGAAGGAAACTCATTATTTATAATATACATACATTTTGCGCACTGGGGTATTTATTATAAGATTCCTAGAATTTTGCCTTGTTGTTTCTGTTTCTTTTTTTTTTATCGTGGTTGATGAGCTAAAATAATAACATAGGTAAGTAGGTACCTACAGTGACTTAGAGTTAAGGGATGGTTGGTTTTATGCTATCTAGGTTAATCGCCGTTGTATTAGCTATAAATGTTGTTGCATTTTAAATTTTCACAGGAAAATCCTTCTAGATTATTAAAATTTGCTTATCATAAAAAAGTTTTAAATGATAGTGCTGAAGGCAATTTTGAAAATTATAGACCCAATCTTTGGAAGGTTAAAGAATTTTCAAATTTAATTTACCAATATATTATATATTAAATTACAGAGCTTTAATAAAATATTTAAAAAATAATAAAAGAAATACGAAAATTTATAATACAATTAAATTAAATCAATTTAAATCTGGATTCAAATTTTAATCTGGAGTAATTTAGTGAAAAAATAACGCGGTTAATATCATTTGCAGCCTCAAGGAATTTTTAGTCACCTAGGTGGATTATCATGGCTATTTTGTAATCGATCATAAACTTTAATATTCCTATTAATAAACTCAAATTAAACACGATTAATTGTTAATCATTGGGGTAAGTGGGAAATCTTATCAAAAATAAGTTAATTTATGTTAATTAGCCAACGAAAACAAAAAATTGAAATAAAACAAATATGCCAGTGAAACATACACATATGTAATTTAAAAGCTCAAACGAGAAAGTGTGTGTAAAAAAGTTTTCACACTTTGTATGAAAAACTCTGCTCTTTTTGGCGAGAGTAGAGTTTTTGTTAATGTAGTAGATTTTTGATAATGTGTGGTGTTTAATGTGTGATGTGTGATGTGTGAGTCAGAAGATAATTAATCATTTTTTATTAATTGTGGTGTAAGTTTTTTGCTTATTGGAAAGTTAGTTCAAAATCGATTGCAAAATAATCTGTACCGAATAAACAACCAAACAGACCAGAAAGAAAAAAGGAGTTATTAAAAACGCATAAGAATGCAAGAAGACGAAAAATTCGATATATTTGTTCGGCGAAAGCCCAACATTTTTTTTATATTTTTTACTTGGGACCAAAAACAACGACACTTGCCATACAATATTTTTAGCCATTACATAATATTATTTTTTTTAAACGCCTACTACATATTTCGAATATTTTATTTTTTCCAAAAAAGTAGTATGTAAATATTAGCAAAAAGTATTTTCCATGGAACCTTATTTATATGATAAGCTTAAAAAAAATGTTTGAATTAAAAAAAAAATTAAAATAAAAACCTTGTTGAAGACTGTACCTACCATAATAAACGTCAAAGAACTGTTAAAGATAAATATTATTTTTTTTCATGGACGTCAATGTCAAAGAAGGTTTAGTTTTTATTAAGGACATATTTTATGTTAAATCGTTACTAACAGTACTAACTATTAATTTTCCAAAACAATTTGATTTAAAAATAGATTTAAAAAAATTATTTCTGGCTTTAAAAATAAGGTTCCTATAACAAGTGATCATTGAAAGTTGATTTTTAATGATTTTTTTTGTATTTAAAATCGATTTTTAAGAAATTGCCCGCTCCTCCCATAAACATTGGTAAATAGACCTTCCTTTCTGTACGATTTTTTTTCTTGCCTCAACCCAACTACAAGCCCTAGCCTTTTGTCAGACTTAATGCAAAACACCCTGTATACAATGCACTAAATATTCTAACGGCATTAAATAAAGTTTTTCCACATATGCGGACTAACTTTAAAAAATTCACCAACCCAAGTTAACAACAAGGTGCCAATATCATAATTATATTAAGAAATATAAAAATAAATTAAAAACATTGTTAAAGAATTAAGCAAACAGCAACATAAACTAAATTTAATATTTATGCATATATGTATTTTGTATAAGTCTTTGTGTTGGCTTTGGTGTAAATCCGGTTCATTTATTATTTTTAATTAGCATCTCCTTTACTTTTCTTCGCTCATTAGTCTTAAAACAATATCCCCATAATTTTATAAATTATTATTTATCCATGGCGCTGTTCCGGAATATTATTTTTACGTCCTGTGTTTTTCATGTGCAGTGCACATCAGCACATATGTATATTGTGAATGTGAGGAAAGTGAACAATTAAACGGCACACATCCTTTTTAGTTGCCATAATTATTATAATGTGCGAAAAAAACATCATATACATATGAATGTATAAGGGAAAGTTACAGATTTATAAAAAAAAAATCGAAGATAGAAAAAATATGTATCTCTGCCAAATATGTAATTTTAAGGAAAATAAATATTTAATTTTTTTCTATATAGCAGGTTCTATTTCTATTCATTAAAATGATTTAAAAAAAACTTTTCAAAATTATTACTTTTATACTTACATAAAGATTTTTAAGAAAAACGAATTACAATTTTTAAATTTTAACAAGACCAAAGTATGAAATAAAAAAAAAAAATAAAAATCGAATTTTAAGCGCCAAGTTAACAATTAATTAAAATAAGATATAAGAGCATTTTTAGTATAAAAAAACAGGATTTTTTGAATTTAATCGAGTTACCATCGTGGTGTGTTTGCTGAACACGCCCAAAAAAGTGACAGTTTGTTCTTGTTTGTGTTCAGCTATCGCTTATTAAGAAAATAGGTTTAGTATGACACTATTTAAAACAAATGTTAAAAACTAAAAATATTTTTTATAAGGGGTTTTTGTGTGATAACAAACTTGTAGTTAGACTTTGAAGCTTTTGCACTATCATATTAATAATTAATATTGAAGGTTTGAATGAAACAACAACACTTGGTAAGCTACCACCAAGATTGTTAAAGGTTGGAGTTGTAGCTATTTCACAACTGCTGATCATCAGGCTCCTTTTAGAGAGAATGTATATACTAACAACTTGTGTGTGGCTAGTAAAAATGCTGGTTTCAAATGCAATTGTCAACAAATAAAACCTAAATTGGGATGGACTTGATCACGTAACCTCGGTAGCGCAATGCGAAGTGCATTGGCTCTGAGGAAGCTTGGTCTAAGTTTAAGTCCCAGCTGGGCAAAAAGTTTTTCAATTAAAAATGAATATTAATAATGACCAAGCACCACTAAAAGGAGTATGATGATCGTCCTGGCAGTCGTGAAATAGCTTTAACTCCAGCCTATAAAAATATTAGTGGTAGCTCCCACAAGTGTTGTTTTTTTCATTCAAACTTATGAATATTTTTGTAAAGAGCATTAAAGTTAGCAAATTGTTAACCAATATCATGCTAATACCTTAACATCAGGCTGTTTAAAATTGTAATCGGCTCGCAATATTTAGTTGTTTTGCAAATTTGTATTGTCTTTGAATCAACTCGAATCAAAACGATCATTTCACAAAAATTCTAACTCGCTTTTCATATCGTTTATTTATTATTTTTTGTTTTGCAAGATTTTATATCCATATAACTGTTAATTTCTTTTTTTCTATATCGCCGTGCTGCGAACTCCAAAGAAATGTTTAATATAAGTCAAACGGTAAATAAAATATAAATGATGATTATTTTTTCATTTAATTTGAAAAGGATTAACAGCATGGTTTTTGGGGATGAGTATCATAAAGTTCGCAATTTATTATTTTGCAAAATATTATTTATCTTTTAAATTGTTTTGCATATCGATATTTTAGCTACATGTTTCGAGCGAAATACCTAATAATTAGGAAATTAATATAATGCAAGAAAAGAATTGCCATTTGTTGATTTTGCGAAACAATTAAATGCCAAATAACTAAATCTCAAAACAAAAAAATTTCGAAATGATGATTTTGCAAAACAATAGCATAGCGAAATAAAAACTTGCCTAACGAAAATTGTCACACAATTAAATTCAAAATGACTTAATTGCAAAATCTGCGAAAATGATAATTTTTCGAAGTTAAAATTTTCGCAAACGAAAATTACCAAACAAATATCTACAAAATGATTTAATTAAAAATGCGAAAAGCATTGCGATTTATAATTTGCAAACATTTTTATTTTAAACTAGTGAATCAATTTAAGCAATTTGAAAATTTAAAATAAAATCTATAAGGATTTATATACATATTTATATAACAACCTTTAACAATGAATTTTTTGGCACGCTTTAACAATTTGTGTACTCAATAATAGTCTGGAAGCATAACGCCATCTGTTGGCAATCATATTTTCATGAGAGACAAAATTAAAAATTAACCGATTTTTTATTCCGTAGGTAGAGTTTTTTATTTCTTAGAATCAATATTTTCTGCTTCTACAAAATCGAATTTGCAGACATGCCACCTAGCGATAACCTATAACTATGCAATTACGTATTTTCTCGGTTTTCGAAATTTTCTGTCGAAGTTTCCAATTTTCGTAGCGTCTTAACTGGTTCAATACGAATCCAACAAAAATATCCCAAAAACAAAATCATTAATTAAAAATATCCCTACACATGTCTGTCGGATGTTCAGCAGAATTATACGCATACAAACAAAAAATCAAATTAATTTTTATATTTATATTTTATAAATACATTCGAAAATTTAAATCTCTTCGAGCAAATAAGTGCAACTTATTCGCTCACTTTATTTCAATTTAAATGAAACAAAGCGAAAGCATATACACCCATCTCAATGCCAACATACGTTACGTGTGTGTAAGCTATAGGTATACAATTTAACACTGTGCGGTCTGTGGATTTTAGTATCTATATATCTATATACTTCCCGCAATTGTATAAAATCCTGGCTTTAACTCGAAACACAACGAAGGTAACAGGATGTCGAGCGTGGTTAAAACAATTAACAAAAGCCATCGCGTATATCCGCACTAGAACCTTACACAATAGCAAGTTTTATTTTTTTTTTTTATAATGTGTATATGTATTTTGTTAAATTGTCAACGTCAGAGTCTTTTAGGTGAGAATGACGTGAATTTACCCAGAAGTTGAGAATGTAGGTTAAACGTTAGAACTTATAACTTTTGTGTACCTTTTTAGTGCAAACTCTAAAACAGCAGGAAGGATTATGAGGATGAAGCAAAAATAAAAAAAAAGTACTATAAAGGAGATTGAAACAAAGCAGCTTAAAGTTTGCTATGAAAATGAAACACTGTAGTTATACACTCTCTGAAAGGGGCAGGGCTAAGTTATATTCTATTATGAAGTATCAACCCAGCGAATATTAAAGCAGTTCAGTGAGCAATTTAAATACATATACATATTTCAAATACTTTTTTTTATTTGAAATTATTAAAATTAAGACAGGTAGTTATGATGTTCATGTTGGTCTTATGCATAACCCAAATTTTGACCTCGAGCTCCGAACATATCATGGCATAAATTAAAACAAAAAAAAACACGAATTTTTTGCGCTTATTGGCCATTTTAACCCTAAGGAACTAGTTTTCAATTTTATCCAAACTGACAAAGTTTTCTTCAATTTGAGCCTAAATCGGTGTCTGTAGACATAACAGTTTCCAAGATACAGGTTCCCAAAACATAGCAATAATTACTTGATAACAACAAGTTGTATAAAAAACAGTTAAATGACATATTTAAGGTCTTTAGCATAGTTTAGCATAGGATGCATCAAAATACTACAGCGCGGGTCAAAAGAAGAACAAAAATCGTATGAGAAGTGGTGTCTATCATTCTCGGTTTTGGTGGGAGGACGGGGCAGTGCATTAAGACCCGTTCTTGTTTCCAAAATAAAAGGAATTAACACCCTAGGGTCTTTTTTCCTTTTTTGAGTGGCAATAAAAACCACCACAAAAAATCATTAAGACCCGCGGGTGTTATTGCCTCTCTTAATTGACATTAAGACCCATACTATTAAAGTGTGATTCAATAATTCTTTAACTATATACTATTTTTCAAGAAAACTGTTGACATTGGCGCCTGCTTGGCGACTGAACATACTCTAAGCGGAGCAACGGAGTTGCGTGAACGGAACAGATGATCCAAAGAGGGAGTTAAAATCCTTGGAACTCGCAAAGCCGGCCGCCCAGGGCACTGTTGGCAAAGTCCAAAATCGTTTTTTTTCCTTACTAAATTAGTTTTTTCCCCATATTCTTCAAATTGAAACCTTAAAAAAAAGGAAATAAAACACACAGCTTTTATTTACATTTTAAAAAGGAAAAATCACCCTTGGGTGTTATTTCCTTTCATTTCGGGAAATAAGATCCACAGGCTTTATTTCCATGGGGCTTATTGCACAATAAAAATAGAAAAAGAAGCAAAATTACGGCACCATCGTAGAACAAAGTAAAAATAGAAAACTAGTCCTTTGGGGATAAAATTATGGTTAAAATGGCCAATAATTAAAAAAAGCGCAAAGAATTTTTTTTTTTTTTTTGATATTTTACCATAATGCGTTGGCGCTCGAGGTCGAAAACTTGGGTTATTCATAAGACCAACATCATAAACAACTCAGCAAAAAATCAGAATTACTGGATTTGACGCAAGCTCTTCATCTTATGAGACGAACCTGGTCGTCTGGACTATAAATGAAATATTAAAAAAAAAAACTTAACATATAAGACTGTTTAGTTTCGCATATTATTTCTATACTCTTGATTTGAAAAAATAAGTAATAGGGACAAATATTATACTAAAAAACAAAACTTTTAATGGAAAACTTTGTGAACAGACTATTTATAATAATCCAAATATAAAAAAGTAGGACAATCCGGTAGAATAATGAAAATGGAGCCTTGACTATAATTACGGAATTAAAAAAAAAGACAAATACAAAAAAAAAACAATAATTCATCACCATCAGAAAAGATTCACTATTTTGTTATTTGAAAAATTTTAAATCCAATTAGCTATAAGTTTTTTTTTATCGTCATAATTTAAACAAACCATCATGAGACTTTTTCAAATTTTCCCTACTTCTATTTTATTTATTTCGGTTGTTGCTTTCCCTTATCCAATTTCAAGTTAAAGCTTAAGTTACACTCTTAATATTCAACCATATCTGTTTTTCTCTAAATAATTTGTATGTAAAATTAAAACAAAAAGAAAATAATATGCTGATAAAAATATAAAAAATTAGATCGTTTTTGTCTATAGTAAGAAAGCTATATAATATACATATTTATACACTCCACTTCACTTGATTAAGGTTATCTTTGATGTGTAAACATCTATGCCGGTGGTAGGGTAAACTAAAAACGTGGAAATTTCTGTAGCACATTACGTTGTGCTGTTGCGATAAGTTGAGGTATATTGGATATGTTCAATATTGGGAACATTCTTTCGTACCTCAAACTAAATTGGGTACGTTCGAGTTGAGTTTGGGTTGAAATTTGGTTGACAGTACGAACTCACCGGGTTCTGTGGTGTAAAACCAGCACTTGAATATATCTTAACCGTAAGTCCCAGCACTCACATTTTTTTTTTTTTTTGTAAAATCATATTTTGCAATCTTAATTTAGGTAATTTTTTTATTGGCTTTACAAAACCTTCAATGTTCAAAAAATATTTTCAACAAATATTTTCAAAAAATATTTTCAACAATATATCAATTTTATTTTGATTAATTGAAGAAAAATTCATTATTTCGATTATTTTCATTAAAAAAACAAAGAAATATAATCATAAAAAATTTAATTCTTCGCATAAAAATGATGCCAAGTATTCATTTAAAAAACTGAAAAAAAATTGGATTTTTTTTAAATTCCAAGGAAATCGTGGACCACCCTAATTATGGTGATACTAGCAGCGTTTTTTTTATCTAAGGGCTTGGGTCGAGGTTATTTTTTTAACAACATGGATCTGGTTTGTATTGTATTGGTTTCGATTATGGATCCAGAAATAAGTATTTATTCTTGGGGGCTTTTTTAGTTTGACGACAAATGGTAAAATAGTTCAAACTGTATAAAGTGAAGAAAAAAGACAATATCTAGATTAGGGTGATTCAAAATAAGTTCCATAAACAAAATTCACCACATGTATGTAGAAAAGTAGAAGAAATAATTTTAATGTAAAAAAATTCCCCTTAATCGGAGATAAAAATAAGTCCCGAAATGCATAAAATAAGTTTCCTACTTTTGGGAGTAGGTACATATTTTTATGTTTTTTAGAATTATTTTAGAATTGTGAATTGTGTTTTTACACTTATTGTCGACCATTAGTAAATCAAATAATGGAAATATTTCTTTTTTGCAGAAACTAAATGAAAACAACAAATAAATCGCACATCACTCCCAAATAAAAACATAGAAGATTTATTATGGTGATGCTGGACAAATTTCTACTGGACAAACGATTTAGTTAGTTCAAAAAACGTTGGAAAAGGTAAAGAAAAGAGTTTGCGCTTCTACCTTCTCATCAGAGCTTGTTGTTTGCCCGACATGATCACTATATTTAAAATACGTTTTTGAAGACAATTTCTTAACCACTATCCCACATAGAATAATTGTTATTTTTAATCTCGAATTTCTCGCGAACAGCTGAACCAAGTTTATTAAATTTTATTTTTAAATTATTATAAAATATCTACGAGTTCTGAAATAAATAGATACTGAAAACAAAAAGTTTCTCGTAGGAGTTCGAATTTGAAGAATCAATTAAATGACACGGAGTGTATATGCATATATTGCATATAAAACATATGTATATATGCATTAAAACCCCAGGTACTTACCTCTAGTCGAAATAGCTCCCTCTGCTGACGTTAACAAAAGCCCTAGATGCAAAAAGCAACTGAAGCTAATTACAATTAAAATGGGACAATTCATTCTCGCAGATACAGATGTGGTTGTTGCTTTCGCTGTGGTTGCTGTTGTTCTTGCTGCTGCTGATTCTGTATTTCTTATCGTTGTTGATGTTGTTGTTTTTCTTGCTGTTGATTTTGTTGATGCGATTCTTTTAGACATTTTTGTTGCTTTTACTGCCATTCCGGAGGAAAAAATGTTAATTTTAATTCCAAGATGAATTAAAAAATAATAAAAAAAATTAAGGAAAAAATCGAAAAAAGGTTTATATCCCTGACACACCACGTTTTTAATTCCTTTTTTAATTCTATTTAAAAATATAAAATACACAAACACATACAGGTATACAGAAAATGTCTAAAGAATTTTTTTCTTTTTAAACCAGATATCCCAAATAGAGAAAACGTTTTCGTTGTGTTATTATCGTAGCTATCCTTTGCGGAAGTTCCTTAAGCGTTAATCGTGGTGAATATATAAAAGGGAAAAATTCTGAACTCTTATTTTTTTGTTTCTTGTGTTTCTTTTTTTTATTGTATTCTTTTTCTGTGAATTACTTTTAATGGCAATTTAATTCCGCAAACGACTTGTATACAGCGCGCAGCGTTACTTGTTGTATTTTTAAATTTGGGTCAGTTTATTTGAAATTGTTTTTTTTTTTTATAATTCCGTTTTTTTCATCCGGAAATTCTGCTGTACAAACATTAGATAGAGACCACACAAAAAACACATAAAGCCAAAAATGATAGTTAATTAACATTCATAAATGTTATGATTCGGGATTAAAAGTCATCATCAGTAGTGCTGGGTTTTGTTAAATCGGTGGGTATAGATGATGATGGTTTTTGTTGCATGGCTCATTTCATCATAGGCCAAAATAATTTAATAATAATTGTTTAACTGGTGATTAATCAAAATCAATGGCACTGATTGTTTGCAGCCCGATGATGCTTTGTATTGTATAATGCGGTTTTTTTTGGCTCTATTATCCCGAACATAATACTCAGTTGATGCTGTCAACGTTGTCAACGGTCATTTAACGCAAGGTTGCGTAATTTAATTGAATGGATATTCTGAAAAATAAAGAAAAAAAAAATTAAATTAAATTTAAATTATGTTATATTATATGATGTATGTATGTATATTTGTATGTAGGACATCATCAGCATATTTTGTATGTAACTAATATGATTTTTTTTTTAATAATTAAAATTTATTATACCAACATTTGTATTGGCTATTATTAACATAATTGAGAGTGTTTTAATAAATCCATATAATAGAGAAGGAATAAGTGTGTTTATATTTATATATTAATTCATAATTTTAGTGTAAATTAAGGTGGACCTCGGATATAATTTATAGGTCATCACGTATATTTTTAATACCTACATATTAAATTAATGGACATTGCATGAGTTTTCATATAAACATTGATGTAATTGAGTTTAGGATTTCATTAAAAGTACCTTCACTTTTGTTAATAAATTTGAATTTATATTATTATTCATTATATTTTTTATGCATTAATTTAGGACGTCAAATTGCAAATATTATGTAAACATGAGTATGAATTATTGTAATTTTTAAACAAGAAACAATTAATTGTTGTTTGATTTAAAATAATTTATGTATATTTATTATAGCTACGTCATAAACATTACTTTAAGATTTTTATTATATTATTTTAACGAATGCAAAACTGCTTTATTGGTGCTTTCTAACTTAAGTGACTAAAATAGGAATGCAATTAAAGATTTAAATTTGTGACCAATTTTTTTTAATACCTATTTCAATTTTTGACTTTTTAGTCAAGTTATTGAATTATGAAAAGCGTTGATACACCCCAATATTTTTTCTTATTATTATGTTTTAGCCCAGAAATTTTTTTTTCAAAAAAATCCAAACTTGCAACTTTAGGGGAGATCTTATTTTTAATGCCAACTGAAGGATATTCTAAAAAGTAGCCATAAGGTTTAAACTATTGCTATTAATTTTGTGTGGAAAGCAATAGCTTTTGAGAAAAACATGCGTAAGTGTGACAATATTATTTTTCATTCAATTATTTTAATCAACATTTTCCCACATCACCGCATTATAAGCTATACTTTGTGCTTTTTCGTAATTTTGCTTCTTTCACTCTCCATATAATATAACCTCTGGTTCAAATAAAGCTTCAGATGAAAATCCTGCTTTGGATGAATTATGAGTTAACAACAACAACAAATTATGAGTTAAATGTATTATTTAATGATTACTGACTAAAATTTTGTGCTTGGCGAGCCTAATAAATGTTCTGAATTTGAAGTTGCTGATTTTATTGGTACTGAAGTTAGAGGGGGGGGGGTCGAAAATTGCCTTAATTTGTTCGTGTAAAAAGGGTGTAGTGTCAGAACTGGGCTGGATACTACCGTGCCATTTGATATTATTTCAACTGTTTCTACTTATTAATAATAGAAATTAAACGCTTTTTTTAAACAGTTTTTGGTTGTCACCTTTTTACTATCAAAATTGATCAGATTTAGACAAAAACCATTTTCAATATAAAAAAAATAAGTCTTAATCTATTGAGAAGATTAAGCAATATTTTGATCTTGCTTTTCTAAATTTCGAACAAAGCGGCCTTAAAATCAATTTTATGTAAAATTACACATTTAAAAACAAACAAAATGCTGAATTAAAAGGTAGTTACTTCTTCCGGTATTCGAAATGAGGGATTTTTCATTTAGATCAGAACATGGTACTTAATTTCAAAGTAAAACAAAAAACATTGTCAAAGTCAGAAATCATCTGATCAAATGTAATGCCTTAAAATTTGTGATTAGATGTGTTTTTTTTTATTTGAAGATGATTCCAATTCAATGTTCAAAATTTAGGAATGCAAGTCCAATATGTTGTGCAATGTGTCCACGGGAGTAGAAATAATTTCAGTTTATATAGCTTTGATTTTTCTTTTTTGATACTGATAGAAATTTGACAATCTTGATAGTTAAAAGTTCCCAACTAAATTTAGGCTAACGTCTCAAAAAGAAACATTTAAAAATGAATGAGAAAAAATCTAAATTCAGATTAAAAATTATATGGCAGTCGAAAATTTTAAAAGAACTGTTAATTCAAATTCTATATAGAATATTTATGATTTTGGCAAATGTAAATAATGTGCTAAGAAAGTTATTGCGTTACATGATTTATTTAATTGTTTAATAAATAATTCTAACTAAACGATTGTTTAACAACTGTCTGAATTTTTTTTTCTGACTTCAAATAATAGGTAGGTATTTACTAGCTGTTACCAGAAAATATAATAATATTTTAAAACCACCTATTATTTTAAATTTCTATATAGTTTTTGAGTTGTCGACTTAAAATTTTGTTAACAATTTTGAACTGTCAAAAATTACGCAAATTGATCGGGTTAATGATGTTTTCCAAAACCAAAGCAAAAACCCCAAACCCAAAACCTAGTAAAATAGGCATATTTATCAGATCTTCTGACATACTTAAACATTGTCATGATAGTGCGAAATAGTAAGAAATATGTTTTTATAAATAAAACGTTACATTAGCCAAGGTTTACCAAACTTCGAAGTGTCAACCAAATTTCAACCCAAACTTAACTCAACCTTTCGATTTAGTTTGAGCTTCGAAGGAACGTACCCAATATTGAACGTATCCAATATACCTACCAACGTATCGTAACTTGTAATAGCACAACGTAATGTGCTACAGAAATGTGCACGTTTTTAGTTTAAAAATAAAATGGAACAATGAAATTGCTCCAGCCTATGAAAAATTAGTGGTAGCTTACTTGGGTGAGTTGTTGTTTCATTTGAAACCTTCAATAAATCGGAATATGTGTATATGTATGGGAAAGGGATGCGAATGTTCAGAAAAATATAAAACTACTCCGATAGCTTTCACTGTCGAACAATTATAAAGAATTGTTTCAAAACATTTGTTCGTTTAATAACGCATTTGCTGTGGTGGTAGCCTCAGGTATTTAAAAATAATTAATTTAAATACATACAAATTTTAATAAATAATTATTTTTTATAACTTGAACTTTTTTCTCCGAGTTACGACAAACTTTGGAAATGATGCCATTTATTGGAACAAGATTCCCTGTGTCAGTGTGTCAACATTAATGAACATTTTGTTGCTATCTTTACAGAAATTCCATTCCAACTACTGCATTATTTAATCAATGTTTAAAAATACTTTTCGTATTTATCAATTCACTTCACTTAAATATGTGTCATTAAAAATGCAACCAACACAAGGGTACTTGTATATTCGATGTTGGTATACATAATTCGTATTTTGAAAGTCACACAACCATAGCTAGCTGCTGCATTTATATCTGCAAAAGTATACTATAAATTCCTGTATATATAGAGTTGGTGTGGGTTAGGTTCGTGAGGTAGATTTATATCATTTATATTAAGACTAAAAGTGTGTAAAATATTTTTGTTTTTATTTTGTATAAACTCTCTCTCCTTCTCTTTAAGCCAGGGTAAGTAGACAGAGATTATAACAATAACAAATATTCTCATAGTGGAGTGGAGAGTTTACTGCAACACTGCACTTCATCATCATCATCATCATCATCATCATTATTTTGTTGTTGTTTTAAAAAAGTCCTTCTTCGGTACCTACAAAATGTTCTCTGTTGTCGGACGGACATAAAATCGATTCGTGCAATTGATTTCTCTACTGAACTGAGAGCTGAAGGGTATACGTCGTCGTCGTCAGCAGGTCTATAATCAAGCTCACATTTATATAGGTAGGTACCTTATGTACCTATATAAGGTCCTTCTCACAAAGTGGTATCCAGTACGAGTTATGTACCTCTACAATGTTATGCAAGAATTTGGAAAAGGATTACGTGAACAAGTAGACTTGTTTTTGGTTAATTGAAAGGATAACCGATGGCAATATATGTATATGTATGAAGGGAATTTATTCATAAAATAAGCAGCTCTATGATTTGTTTATGAACATTTTCATAAGGAAACAAGACATAGAGAAAGGTTAGCTTAGAAAGGAACCCCAGGTTAAGCCCATGGTAAGATAGACTGTGAAAAGCCTCTATGTAATTTACAATCTGGTTGTACCTAATTGTTTTTTGCAAAAATGAAGAGAGGCTCCTTGGTTTTGAACCAGAAATAGTTTTGAATTTCAAATGAGAGATCAAAAATATATTTAAGATCTATAGGATTTATATCTTTTTTGTTTGTACATATGTATTGCGATAAATCCTTTTTGATTAGCCAAGAAGTATGGTATACACAGGTTATAGATAGATCCAGCCTACAAAGTTCGTATACCTAGTTTAAATATAATTTTACCATTGTCTACTAGCAATTAGCCACAAACAAGGATTGGGCATATTGTATATGTTAGCACCTTGATGTTGAGTTGTTTTCCTTTTAATAAAATTTTAAATAGGAAAATTCAAAATGGAATTAGTTCAATATAAGATAGGTTTGTTTTTGAATATGAGGTAAAAAAGAAATTTTGCAAAAATGATAATCTTCGAAGTTTCCCGATTCTAAATCGCTTTTCAACATAAACTCACCTGAAAAACAATCTAGTTCTTCATGAAGAACTAGTAAGTTTTAAATTAATATTAACAAGGGGCTAGGAAGGTTTACTAACGAAATTAGATAGGTCCTCGTCAGTTATTTCGAATGGAAAATCAATATACCTATATGAAGGTTTTTTTAATAATACAAATTCTATATACTGCTGAAATACATCAGCCAAGTAGAAGACTTAGCACTATTTAAATTTAATTTAAATCTATTTTGAATCGAAAATCAATATATGTAATTAGAAATAAGTTAAATAAATAACTTCTGAAATTTTTTTGACACCAACGCGATGTACACCATCTGATTTCTTACACAAATCTCAATTTAAAATAAAAAAATTAAAAATCATTCGACCGGTTTTTAAAAAATCTGCTAAATACCAAATTTAATAAAACTGGACCAAGTCGTTCTCAAATTATTAAGTTGTGAAAAAAATTTAAGCTTTTTTTAGAAATCAAAAAAAAAATTGAAAATTTTTGTAGATATACAATACTTTTAAAAATGTTTGAAAAATTTTCTATAAAAAAATTGTTTTACATCAGTTGAGCTCTATGTGAGGTAGGTACCATTTATAACAATTTTCCTACATTTTTTTTATTGTAAAATTACTGATTTTTTTTTTTTAAGTTGTGGGTTAGAAACTTAAGATTTGGTAAAAAAATATTTACGGGAGGTACCTCCCGTTATTTTTAGTCTAAAAATAAAATGAAAAAAAACGTTTCGGGGGAAAGTTTACATAAAATCGACCCACCCGTTTATGCTGCAGCCCAACAGACAGAATTGCGAGCCCCACTTTTTTTCAACTTCGCTATCATCGTTATGTCAAGTTTAATAAAATCTCTTGTTCGAAGTTTTTTACGAATTCATGACTTGCCATATACAGTGAAAGCTCTAATAAGCGGACACACTCATTGTCCCCCAATTTTTGTCCGGTTATGAGAACTATCCGGTTAAGGGAAATAAATAGAAAAACTTTTCTTTTTTTTTAACTTCATTTAAATTATTATTATTAAAAAATGACATCACTCAAAATATAACGGAACGCGATGAGAAAAGGGAACCATACACTCTCAAAATTACACCAACCTAGTTACTCGCGAAATCTCCTAATAAGCATTTATTATATGTATAACATCGCTCGGTCCGGTTATTAAAGCTTCGCGTCCGGTTATCGGAGATTTTCTACGGATTTGCTTATAATGGGTGATTTTTTAAGAGGTTTAGAACTTAAAAAAAAAAAAAAACACAAAAAATTCGAAAAAATGAATGAAATATTTATTTGAATCGATGGTTTGAACCTTGCAATTTAATGTTTAAAGATAATTTCATGCAAATGTTGACCGCGGCTGCGTCTCAGGTAGCCCATCCGCTGAGTCCAATTTTGGCATACTCTTTCACACATATCGGCCGGTATCTCACGAATGAATGCATGGATGTTGGCTTCCAGTGCGTCAATCGAAGCGGGCTTGTCCCTATAGACATTAGCCTTGACATACCCCCACAAAAAATAATCTAATGGTGTCAAATCGCACGATCTAGGCGGCCAAATGACCGGCCCGAAACGTGAAATTAACTGTTCACCAAACTCGCCTCGCAATTGCGCCATTGTTTCGCGTGCTGTGTGGCATGTGGCACCGTCTTGTTGAAACCACATATCATGCAAGTCAAGAACTTCCATTTCGGGCAAAAAAAAGTTTGTTATCATCGCTCGGTAGCGTTCACCATTGACAGTAACGCTGCGATTCGCATCATCTTTGAAGAAATATGGCCCAATAATGCCGCCGGCCCATAAACCGCACCAAACAGTGGCTTTTTCGGGATGCATTGGTAGCTGTTGCAATGCTTCTGGCTGATCTTCACTCCAAATGCGGCAATTTTGCTTATTTACGTACCCATTCAACCAAAAATGAGCCTCATCGCTGAACACAATTTTTCGATAAACAACATTTCGAACCGAGCACGAATTTTGATAGTAAAATTCAATAATTTGCAAGCGTTGTTCATTTGTAAGACGATCCATGGTTAAATTGCAAACCAAACTGAAGCTGTTTGACAGTGACATAAGGTACTAAACACACGTCAGCTGTCAAAACCAGTGTTGCCAAAACCAAACCAGCTTAAAAATCACCCGTTACTTACTAAAAATAAATCAGAAATTATAATGAGAACGGAGCTTTTGTTTTATTTTTCCTGTTTCATTTGTTGATAAAAAATAATCCCTTAATAAAATTATACGTCCAATCATGGGAGGTTTTCTATATAAAATGTGCAAAAAAAAGTCTCCGCGTCCGCCGTGCGTCTATAAGAAAGTAGTTTGTATGAAAAATTCGAAAAAGAAGTTTGTTCCCGAAAATGTGTTCATTTAAGAGAATTGTCCATTTATTGGAGCTGTCCGCAAGAAGAACTTTCACTATATATCGGATGTAAAATCAAGTCCTTGAGTCAAAAAGCTTATAATAGGTAATTTTCTCGTTTTAACGTCGTTTTCAAGTACACAGATTTATGATTTTCGCGGTCAGACGAGAAAATTATCTAGGTATTAAGTTTATCGACTTAAAATCACCTCAGGAATCAATATTTGTCTTTGATGACAGTGACTGCAAAACAATCGTGTACATTTAAATACGAGATAAATTATGGCAAGATGTGAATTCGTAATAAAACCGAACTCGAGAGTTTAATCAATCTTAGCATTACGGCTTGTATATCAGAACATTTTTATGATTTTAGCTTTAGCACAAATATTGCAAGGACTTCTCTTGCTTACCGCAAGAACTTCAATTTAGGTGCGTTATTAAATCTTTAACAAAAATGTAAAAACATTGAGTTTTTTTTAATTAAAAAAGTCAATACTGTTTTAATTATTTATCAAGAAGTACTAGATTTTAAAATTGTAATAAAATCGGTTAAGCCAATTTAAAGTTATAACTAAAAATATGTCAATTTTCTCAAAAAAAAACCTCAAAATCCTATTTTCGTGTACCAAATTTTAAGCAAATTGCTCTAACCTTTGAGGCTCTAACCAATACCTTTGAGGCTCAAATGAAATTGGACGCACGGGTTAACAGACCGAGACGGATGGTATGACCACACTTCTTCATCATCGACGACCACCTTTTTTTGAAAATTAGAGCAAAAAAAAAGTAATTTTAAGTGTGTCTGATGTGATACGCCCCCACCCAATCTATATGCAGTTCAATGGACTTCGTTTTTTAATGCAAACATAAAAGTACCCTTAATGACTAGACTGTGAAATTAATTTCTGTACGGTCATCATTGTCGTTCTATTCAAAGTATCAAAATTCAATTAAAATAACTTCCCACCAAAACTTATTTTCAAATACCTATACCTCTTTATTGTGTTAAAAAACAAGATACCAATGTTAAATTTTATAATGGAATGCAAGGGTTTAACTTTTTTCTCTTCTGTTTGAGTGTTGCGAAAATTGGTCATTCTCTTGAATCTTGACTAAATGATAGAAGCTCAAGGCAATTTTTCGGTTGAGTTAAAACACTTGGAGATATACCTTTAACTTTATTATAGCTTTCTATCTTTCTAACAAAATATGTATATAAATTAAAATAAAGTTTGTTTTCTCATCAACTTTCCTTTCGGTAAATTGTTCATATACAAATAGGAGAATATGTAGATATACCATAAACTATAGGTCCTAATATTAGACCTGTACCTAACTCCCTCAACCTAAGTTTTCTTTCACTATTTTTTTGTTGAAATGACAAAGAATTCAAAACACTCTATTTGTATATACATAGATGCACGGTGCTGGTGCACCAATATTAGGTATAAGAGAAATGCCCTGTGGATTTTACAAATTCCACTCACCAGCGATACCTACATACCTACATAAATATATCCTATATAGTGAAAACTTTTTATTCTATAGAATAGACTGCCTTCACGCTTCCCTGATGGGCTTTCTCTCATTCTCTGTTAAGTTAAGGAAGGATGGTATTTTTTTTTTTTTTTTGATATTTCGATTCTCGAGTAGAAAAGAGTTTTCACGCCACGTCTCTGCACGTATCTCATCCTGTTTTATTAGCAATTTCTTCTTGTGAATAGGTTACTGTTATTTGTTTTTAGTTTTTTTGTTTCGTCTTTTTTTTTGTTTTAGATAGCTAACTAGCTGCCTGTTTCTTATTTATACTGGCGTCCTTAATTTTGCCTTCTTTTTCCTTATTCTGCGCTTCGTTTTTCAGTTTTCATCAAAGTTTTTACATTAGGCAAACTATGCTAGAGAGATAAGAAAATATGAACTAGACAATGTTGCCAACTGAGGAGTGCAATTAATTAAGTGTGCAGAATTCTGTACTGAAGAAGGAAAGTTTTACTACATCAAATTCTAAGGACTTAGTTAGTGAAAGTTTTGCAAGAACTCATAAGAATATCCATGCAATTGTTAAAGTTCAAAATATTGAGAAATTTATAATATTGTTTTCGATTCATATTTTTACATAGATCGCAATTTTGACATTTATATGAATATACGTGTTGTTAAAGTTTTTGTGGCTTAATTGCCCGCTTAACAAATTTTGAAGAAACTGTATTTTGAAAATTAAATTTTAAAAATAAAACATCAACAAAAGTAAACCCATTATAGGAAATATCTAGAACATATGGTGTCCCTTAAGGCTCAGTTTTTGGACCTGTCTTATACAATATTTAAAAATATGATTTAGAGCCACAACATATAGAGCAAAGAGGAGTTACTCGTTAACTAATAAATCCAAATGAAATCGATGCACCAGGGTAAAACGCTTATTTTTTGGTGGCTATTTTGAGAGACACCATTCGATTATTCTGGCATAAAGATCATTTAACGTTCGAAAAGCACCTAGTCGTCCAACAGTATTTTGTTTAGTATTTTCAGCAACAAATGATTGTATGTGAGCTTCTACGGGCCCAAAGATCTCGTGCAGAAGTTTACAGGCATAAAACGTTTTTCCCTTTAAGTTGCAATGAGAATTAATACAAACTTATCCAAAAAACGCATTCATTTTTTTAAGGCCAGAGCTGGAGAACAATTCAGAATTGAAGTTCCAACAAGCCAAAACTCGTAAAACCATGGATCTCCTGACGGGGGATATTTTTTGCTTTTGGATATAATATTGCGATTTTCATACTGTAGCTTGTCACCACATTCTCGCAATTTAATGGTACCATAGTTTTTTCAACACTTTGGTATTTTCATCTTAGACAAGTAAAATTTTGATATTTCACCACTTTTGGCAATAATGTATAACCAACAGGCTTAATCCGGAGGTATACTATTTCACTTTCTTTTTTTTGTTTTTAGTTTAGTTTAAGATAAGTCTTCCTACATTGTTGCTTAGACGTTCTTTTAATAATAATCCTCTACTATACCGGATATGAGGACAAGAACGAGGAAGTATAGTATAAAAACGTTTCTAAAAACGAGGAAAAAAACGTGGTGTAGAAGAAGGGAGGTTTTTATTAGATATACTATTATAGGGCAATAAATAGGACTTAGGAAGTGAAAGTTTTCACATGCATATTACTTACATACATTTATCCCTCTGTTAAGCGGTGGGATAATATCACAGTGTGAGGTTTATTTAATTAATTTTAGCTGTATAATAATAGTTGTTTACATAATATGGGAGTATAATATGTATGTATAAATGTATAATGTAACTATATATATAGATATACTCTCATTATATTTATACGGAAGACAAAAATTAATTATAATTTCTTTGTAATTGAAGAGGTCTTAGGTCTTAGGTCTAAGATATAAAATTGATTGGCGGCGATGTAGAAGATAGTAAAGTTTTGCCACTTTGATTGTAGATTTGTATGTAAATTGATTATGTATAAGTATATCTCATTTACATGCATTTTTTTTTATAAAATCCTTTGTTTTAGATTAATCGTATGGCATTTATTTAATTTTAAATTATGACTTGAATTTAAATAGGATCGTTTGGCCTCATTTGCTGAAATGAAATTCAAATAAATTTAAACTTTACTTTAATCCTACTTCTAAGAGACATGTATATATGTCTGCTCGTTCTATTATATTGTCTTATAATTATTATTGTTTCAATTTATTTCACAGGTTTTATTTTTGTAAAGTGTCAACTTTGGGAAAGGTCTGTATAAATAAATTTAGGTCTATGACATGGAAAATTGCTTTTTCGACATAAATTAACTAAAGTCTACTCTCTTTTACTTGATAAACAATTTATCATTTGCAAACATTTACTTCAAAAAAATTCAATTTTTGTGCAAAGTGGGTATATAATATACCTATATATATAAGCTGTACTTTAGAAAAGGTGTACCCTAGGTAGACCACAATCTTATATCATTAAAAAGTTTATATATTTATTTTTTTTTCTGAAGTTTTTATCCTGTTTCAAGAGAACCTTTTACCTTTTGCTAAGAGAACTAAAATATCTAAAGCATTAGACTTTAAAAGTACAACAACTGAACTGAACCTAAATCAAGCCTTAAACAAAAATTATTGATTCCTTTTAAAAAGTTCATTTATAATAAATTAATGATTCGATAACTTTGCAATCTAAACTGCGCTTATGGTTAATATTAATTAATTGGTTGGCGTGACAGCTCGTGCCTAGTGACTTAATAAGACTCTCAACCATTCCTGTGTGCATATTATTGGAAGGAATAGAGGGGAACTACAATTATCTGCCGAATCCGAACGGCTGGGGTGAGAAGCACTTTTTCATGACAAGAGATTATTTGTCAATTCCTCGCAAGAGGCAGTAACCCGTGAAGAACATTTCTGTTTTTAGGTGACATATGCTGAGAATCGAACCCAAGACCGTCGGCGTAGAAGTCCAACGCACTAACCAATACGCCACGGGTTACTACAAGATCAAATAATAATCATACAAAAATTTGCGATTTTCGAGATTTTGTATAATTGCGATTTTTGATAATATATCTACGATATTTTCAAAACAAGATTTTAAAATTCAGTCAACCGTACCTAACCATTATTATTTTTTTTAAGTATTATAAACAATTTTTTTGATTTTATAAAACAAACTAGCTGGCCAGCCCCGCCTTCGCATGGGTAGAAAAATATTATTTTCGTACCTCAAGCTACAGCCTACATGTACTGACATTTGTAACTTGAAATTTTTAAGCTATTTCTTCAAAGGTGAAATTTATTTTTTTTAATTAAAAAAAATAACTGTACATGTCATGAAATTTCTTTGAAGGAAGTTATTAAGATATCTTGAAAATATATGAATGTATGGATACAAATTTAAATCGTTGGAGGGAATTTTTTTGAAAATTATTTTTACATTTCAAAAAAAAAAAAGTATTATGATATTTCTAGGTATTAAATAATGGGCCCTATCGCGAACGACATTTCCCGGGAAATATTTCCCACGTTCGAAAAATTCGTATCGTGAATGGTGTTCGAAATTCCCCTCGGAATTTATTGCTATCGTGAACAATATTTCCATGGGAAATTTGTTGTAATTTCTCTGGAATTTTTTCCCATTTATTTTGGTGGAGAAATTAAGGCGAGAAGGAGGAATTGAAACTTTTTTGATAAATAAACACAATTTTTTAATTTTATTATGGGACGAACTCAACAAATCAAATCAAAATAGAACCAGTATTATGGAAAAGAATACAGAGACTGAATTTACTACCTACAGGGTAAATAAGATTTGGCAAAATTTGGTCGAAATGCATCTTCATTTTGATTACCTTCTTGCAGCAAAAAACGAAAAATGCAAAACCAAGAAAAAGATCACTCAGTTTATATTTTACGAAAAAATATAAATTTTTCTTTCTTTGCTCTTCCGCGGTTTGAATTTTGATCTATTCTGGACAAAGCTTTTCCTCGAAAATGTTAAGGAAGTTCGACAAAACTTCACAGAATGTTGACTGGGCAAGACCTCCATCGTGGTCCTTGCCGACTCCCCTTTGGTACCCACCTTCAGCAAAAAAAAACGCAGACATGCACTAAGCCTGACGATGTGTGGACACTGGACAGTGTTTTCAGATAGAGGAATTTTGTTCTTCTGCGAAATTTAACACCTCGTTCAAACGGAAAAATATAATTGGCAGAAACATGAAAAATTCAATTATTTTGTTTGTTGTACCTTAGCAAGGTATCGAAGAGGACAATTTTATGCAATTTTATACAATTCAGTTGAAATGATCACACCCAATATTTCTTTCTTCACATGGATGGGGAATTTGTTTGGGATATTTTGTTTTATTGTAAAGGGAATTTCAACTTAAATTTTATTTTTTTTTTTTATGATCCTTTGATAACACTGCACACAATTCGAAATTGATCTCCGAAAATAATTTTGTTTTTTGAATGTTGGTAGTTTTTTCCCTGGGAAAAATTTATTCCGATGGAAGTTCACGATAACTAGAAATATTTCTTGGGAATGAAACTTTCCGTGGGAACTAAAATTCCCCGGGAGATTCCCGATAGGGCCCAATATACACTTAAATCCCTAATTAAAAAAAATAAATGTTGACCTTTTTTTTTACATACCTACCTATGCAAATCCAAAAAATATTTTTTGTCATATTAAGTCATTTTTGCATGTTTTTCAGAAATTATTAATTTTGTATGGCGATCTATATATAGTAAGAAGTTTTGAATTCAGCTTTTTTCTGTAAAAAGTTTAGAACAATATTAATTGTTACTCTGAAATTGCAATCTGATTTATTTGCATTAATAATATTTTTGTTGAATTTTTCGACTTAAGAGGTTCTGCACTTTAACAACCATCGATATGCAACATTATCTAAACTTAAAAGAATCTCTTGTATAGATATTTTATTCGAAATTTTGATCGAAATAAGTTTAGCCGTAAATGACAAAGTCGAAAATCTAAATAACGGTTATATGGAACGCACAGATTTTGGCTGAAGGTCGAGAAACAGAGAGAAAAACAAACAACAATTTTGTAAGACGACTTTTTTCGTGTTCTCCATCATCGTATCAAATTTAATTTAAATCTGAATTGAAACCCCTTCAATTCGATTTTTTTTAATTTATCATTCATATAACAAGTTCAATGTCGCCTTTCATTTGAAACTAAATTCGTTCGTATACACTCTTGGCCCGAAATGGGCATTATCTTTGAAATAAATCGTTAAAGAACATTCAGAGATTTGTGATTTTCGACAAACGAACATTAAATTTATCTTCTTTTTATTAGAAGAAGATTATTTTCTTTACAATCATTATATAGTACTGATATAAACCAGAAAATAAATTAGAATAATTATACACCACTATGTATTTAATTCGACATGTATTATTAATAAAGTTGGTCTTTCAAAATGAAAGTGCACTATAGCATTGATATATATTATAAGAGTATTCAAAACCCCTTAATCATTTATTCTTAGTTCACTTCGAATTTAGTTGACCACATTGTGTTGGTTCTCCTTCTCACACATACATATATTTTTCATTTATCTATGACGTACATATATACATATACGGAAGAACAAATTAACATTTTATAATTTATTTATTCAAACCGAAAACCCAATATCCTATATTAATGTATAACCAACCTCAACATCATGCTGTTCTGTTCATCTCAAATGATGTATCGCGGGAATATTACCAACTTTTACTTGATTTATCCATTCATCCATTTTATCCGATCGCCAAAATAATAATATAATATGCATTTTCTCCACTGAAAGTCACCACAACTCCATTCATCGCTGTTTTCGCTATAAACCTACCAACACTCGCTGGCGCTTCCCCACAGTTCAATTGGTTGTTGGTAGGTAGGTAATACTCGTACGTATATGAATCCTTTCAATATCTCGGTCTGCAAATCAACATAAAACATTTATCACACTTTGTCATATTGGTTTTCCGTTTTGAAAATTGATAAAAATCAATATCCTTTGCATTAGCGTTCGGGAGATTTATGGGATAAAATAACATCAGTTGTGTTTTGTGGCACAACACAGACAAACACCCAGAATAACACTCATTTTGGTGTTTCTTATAAGCGAAGTTGAATTGATTTATGTGTCCTTCGTACATGTACAGATAAACATGGATGGATCCTCAACTGCCAAAATGTCATTTAAATTATACTGTCATGCATTGCAGTTAAAAATCATTTTATTTAGAATAAAATGTTGTACTCTCATATGATAGGTCGATAGACAGAAATTAGTACCATATATTATCTATAAAATATACTGCAGACAACTAAGCATTTTTCAGGATCTATAGGTACGGAATTCGAGCATATGACTGGAAAAATCGCCGGTAAAGTAGATTCTTCATGGTTTTCTTAAAAAATAGTAAAAAATACCCATGGCCGGAATTTTTCCCAACAAATAAAGTTGTTGAGCAAGGTTGTGTTTTGAGCGCGTTACTTTTCATCCTCTTCTTAAATGATCTACACACTGAGTCTCACCGGAATCATTGTGGTGGATCTAAGAATCAAAGTTCTTTTATATGCCGATGATATTGTGCTTTTGTCTAATAGTAGTAGGTACTACTAAATTGCAACATCTTAGATAATTTTATTGCCTATTTTGTGTTTAATTGAACCTAACGGTCAATCTGGACAAATCCGAAATTTCAATTTTTCGCAACGGAAGCACGGCGGCGGCGCGGCGGTTTCGTGATGGACGTAGAGCAGCCAATGAAAGGTGATTTTTTAATGATTCTATGAAGAAACCGTTTCAAATCACTATAAGTACCTGGAAATTATTTTTAATTACAATATGTCTTGGACCGAATATCTCAATTAAAGACTTTCATACTTCCAAAAATTCCATCAATTTAACATGATCAAAGTTTTTAGAAAACAATTCAGTTTGTCACTCAGCTAAATTAAAAAAAAATACCATGCCGCTTTCAGATCAATTATGCTATACTCTGCCAAGTGTGGGTGTTCAAGGAACATGTTCAAGTGGAAAAACTTCAACTTTTCTTCACTCCACACTCCAAACTATGTTTTACAAATTGAAACTGCATTACCAAAAAATAAATTTAACAACCCTTAAACTGCAATTTGCATTTATAGCCAGAGTCATGGAGCTACCGAGGAATAGATTTCCCAGGAAACTATTGGAAATTATTCTTCGGAAAAATATCTACTGGACATTAGAATAGAATAAGTTGTTTTCTAGAGCTTCAATAGAAATTTCCTTTGCGTCAATTACGTGGGAGAGGAGGGCGCTGGTTACAAAATTTGATTCTTACAAAGATCAAGGAAAAGCATTGGAGTTATTTTCATTAGTGATCCTCAGCAATCGCAGTTTCATGATGAGTACTGTGATATTCCAAATTACTTTCACCACACAAACCCTCAAGAGATGATTAGCTTAGTATTAAAAGCACGAAGTAGATTTCAAAGTTTGAGCGCCAGAGCTTTCCAAAATAAACACTACTGCTTTATGGGCAACCTAAATGCATCAGAAAACACTTTTAATTTTATTGGAGTTTGTCCCATATTCAAAGGATATCGGAAACATTTTTTAGAAGTTTTGAACTAACTAGTTCGCAGATATTTTTTACTTTTCCCCAAAAATTGACGAAATTGAGTGCGGTTTCCCTTCTGTGGACACATTGCTACTGAAACCAGTATGGCACGTGCTGGTAGTAGAGCACGTCCTGTTCGTAATTTATCATGTTCTTGTATAGTACTTTCGGTTTCTGAGTAATTCGCGTGGTGCAAGTAGTAATTATTTCGGAAATAAAATTATTATGTACTCATCGATATGAGTGCTTCTGTGGTTGAAATTTTTTTATTTTTTTTGATTTTTAAAATTATTACTTACCAAATACATATGCCAAGTTTTGAAATTGTAAAAAAAAATGAACTTGAAATTTCGATCGAAATTGATATTACGAAAGGTAGGAGAGACAAAAAAAGTGTGTGTGGCAATTCTATTCATCTGTTTGCCTGCCTGTTTGACTGCAGTTCTAAGTGAATGGGTCAATTTTCTTGAAATTTGGTACCTAGCGTTTCTTGGACATTCGCGACACGTTTTTTTATTAGGCTTAAAAAAAACATTTGCTCAAAAATTTACCATTAAATTTTTCTAAAAAAATGCCAATGTTAATTTTAATAAGTATAGGCTAACTTTTGGTGAAATAACTTCCAAAAAATATTTAATTTAGTACCATTTTTTTATTTTCCCCTTTCTCGAAAACTTTTTAACTGATTTTTTTATGTAAACATTTTTGAAATGTATTTAAAAAAAAAGTCAATTTTTTAAATCAATAATTCTTTTATAGTCAAAATTAATGATACCTACCATACAACTATTTAAAAACCGTTTAAAAAATCTTCTTTTTTTCAAAAACAGCTCCTACGATTTTTAAATTTTATTTTCAACAATCTCATTATCTGCTTAACCGATTTTGATTTACTTTTCTTCCTATAAGAGCTTCTAATATGGCAAATAATATTCCAAATCGGCATTTTCATGTAGAATAGATGAAAACACTGTTTAGAAGACTTTATACGAATCAACTCCTTTCGGTCTAAATAAAATAAACATGGTCCATGTTTAAATAATATATAAAATTACCTATATATCCTTACCTACCTTTATTAATGGACAATTTGTATAATCATGAACGTATACTTCCTTATAGCATTAAATATATACTACATATTTTGAATACTTAAATTATCCACAAACCAAGTACTTAACCCTCAGGGAAGATACATAGAAACTAAGGACTAAATAAATACGAAATGTTTGTTTACGTTGGTGTGTTACTGGGGTCCAATTTTTTATTTGATTCCTTTTAACCTCATTCCCTCGGCACTCCCAAGCCAAAGAAAGGCAAAAGTTACTGACAACAACACCCCTGCCTCCCCTACCAATCACCCTCCCCCACTACTCCCCATCACTTCTCTACTCCTAACATGCTATAAGCGAACGAACTTAATTTCTAATTAATAGTTCCAACTTTGTTTGTCCTGTTGAGAGTCCTTATTTTGTGCTGTTGTTTTATATTAACTCGGTAAACTATAATTTTCTTCATTTTCACCACCCTTAGCCCTTAACCACTTATTTTTTTTTTCGTCCACCATTTCCTCTTGTATATATATACTGAAACTTTGAAATAAGTTCCATAAAAAATTTTTGTTTGCCGACATTCGCATTGCAAACACTAAAATTAAAAGTTAATTCTCAAGGCTGAGTTTTTTTTATTTATTTTTATTTTTTGTTGATGTTGTTTTGTTCACCCGCAGTGGGAAAAATTATGGTAAATTAACACATTTTTCATTTTATCCTTTGTTTTTTTTTTCTTTTTTGCCCCAGAAGAAAAATCATCTCGGCAAAACCAAAAACAAAAAAGTATGAAAATTTGAGAAAAAAAAATAAAGAAATTTAACTCATCTTTAAAGGACGACTTTGAGTAATTGCTTTTGTTCAGATTAAGAAGCGTTTTATTACTCTCTCGGGCATGTCTGGGAATAATTATTATTACACACTCTGTTGATTTGGATGGTCATTTCTGGATTTAGGAGAAGTACCTTACCTACGTATACCTATATTTGTAGGTATTGGAAGGTTATGCGTTATAAAATATTATAATTCCTCTAGAGGTACCAACGTGGAGGTAGGTTATAAGGTTAAGGTACCTAACCCACTTGTATATAA
This sequence comes from Epistrophe eligans, assembly GCA_951394125.1. Lineage (NCBI taxonomy): Eukaryota > Metazoa > Arthropoda > Insecta > Diptera > Syrphidae > Epistrophe > Epistrophe eligans. The sequence continues at coordinate 50,671,973 of OX596028.1, read as the reverse complement.
TGGTGATGCTTTCCAGGTTGTAAATTATAGAATGTCCTTGGAGATTTAAAATCCTATGTGAATTAATTACTGCCGCTCTGTTAACTTTCTTTTGTTGATTCCTTAGAAAAGTGGTAACCAAGTTGCAAATACCTCAAGTTAATTAAATGTACAGGTTCTAATGAGGGTTTGAAAAATTATGTTTTAACTATATATAGTTAATATATAAGGTTAACTTTGCTTTGAGTTTTTTTTTTTTTTTTTTTATGAATAATTAACAAAAGGTTAATCTTATATTCCAAAATATTTTGTAAGAAGCTATGAGCTTGTAATGAAGGACTAAGATATTTTAAGTTTTTAATAGAATTTTCATAATTATATATAGTTTAACCTTTTTCCTTTTTAGTGTTGCTTGAAGCCACAATTTATATATTTCTTTCATGAAAGCCATTTGTTAAAAATATGTAAACTTATATTAAAAAAAAATATTTAAATACAGGAATGGTTAAAAGTTCTAGGTCAGCAGACCCTGATTTTTCAAGATCTGTCACGGAATCAAATTTAATTCATTAATTAAAAAAAAAAAGTTATTTGTTTTCGTGTTGCATTAAAATCGTTGCAAATAAAATTATGAATTTCGATTGATTTTTGGTGCTCTTTGAGTAACCCTGACCAATGTTCTCAGATTGATGGTTTTTCCCACCAAAATGGTACGAGAAAATCAGTTGACCTGACAATCAATATCATGAAAAGCTGTCAATGAAACAAAGAGGGACAATATTGCAAACAGTTAACTATTTTTACTGAATTACAACACCAATTTTCTAAGCCAAGAAGGCTTGTATCTACCAAAAAAAAAACACATAACTTCTCCCGAAGACCAAACATATTTTTTTGTCTCCGAATTTTGACTCTAAGACAAGCCAACCCATTCACATGCAAATGTTTGTAAAGCAATCGGTTAAAAACGTGTTGTCCTCACAAAGACAACTAATTAATCAGTGTATGGTGCCTTATTACGCATTCAGTGGCCATTAGAGTATGTTTTGTTTTGTTTTCTTCGGGAACTTTGTTTGTTAAAGTAAAAGGATAGGAACACCCTTGCGATTTTTATTCGTTGAAAATTATAAATTACAAATATACGCTACAAATAAATAGCAACGTTAAAAAAAAATTGTTGAAAATTTGTCTGTTGAGTAATAAGGCTAGAACCCACTTGCGATTTCGCATAACTATTCTGTCACAAAATAATAGAAGATGATATTATTACAAGGCTTTTATTTAAATTGCCAGTGCGTACAATCTCATTTGTTTCAATTTGATCTATTAAAATTTAATATTTAATGTTGCGACTAAAATACGCTTAAAAAATAATCGCTGCCATTTTTCAGTCACATTTATGTATGTGTGCAATTATAATTATTAAACCATGTGCCTCATTTCTTGCGACTAAAAAATCGTGCGTTTTAAAAAAAAAAACAATTAGTGCGTGTATTTTTAGTTGAGACTAAAATTTTTGAGTCGTCAAAATCTTAATCGCAAGTTTTTGCACAAACGTTTAATATTGCATTATGATGCATTTTAGATTGTGACAGTCATGTCCACAGAAAAATGAAACAAATTTTAGTCTTTAAGCGTTAAAATTTTTTGACATGTGCTGTGCATGTGCGGTCATACACTTTGAAAAACATGTGTTTCATTTTTTGCGACTAAATGGTCGCCCGATCGAAATCGCAAGTACGTTTCTTAGCCTTAGGTATTCATTTACATTTCTCACTTCTAGTTTTCTTTTTTTGGAAAAAAAAATGGGTCTCGCAATTCTGTTTGTCTGTCTGTCTGTCCTGTCCTGCCCTTTCGGCTGCACCATAAACGGGTGGGTTGATTTTTTTTATACTTGGTACCTAGCGGTACGGAATCTGCCGTAGAAATATTTTTTAACCAAGTTATGAAAATCTTATTTTTCTAAAAACATACCCACAACATTAAAAAACCGGTAAGGGAAATCTTATTTTCCTCTTAAAATTTTTTTTCAAAATTTTATATCTATGTATATATACAAAATTATTAAAAAAAAAAAAAACGCTCCAATAATTTTTAAAATTTTTTTCTCATAAATTGGGATTTTGGGAAAAAATCAGAAGGTGTCAATTTCAGAAGTTGTTTAAATAACTTATTTCTAATAATATTGATTTTTTAACAATTTTTCAATCTTATGTATAAGTACAATTAATTTTGACACCACAGTGTGATCGCACTTCCAGTACAAAAATAGTGGGATTTTTTTATCGAATCCGATGGGATTTTAAAAATCTCATTTAAAATCATTAGTCCTGACCACTGTCGAAGTTGCGCCGTGTTAAGTTGAGAACAAATTTGAGACTTTTTCTGTTTTTTTTTTTAATGTAAATCGAAAATATTAGAAAAATTAATATAAATCTATAAATCTTAATAACCATCGATATGTTGCAGAAATCCAAATTTAAAAAAGGATTTTTGAACATGTGAAAAAGCCTCAAAATATTCTAATTTGAGGGTGAGAACTAAGGATGCCACTTTGAGCCTATTTAAATTTATTTTTATAGCAATATGTTTCTGATCATTACCAGCTATTTCAAACTCACATTCTTATCCTAGAATTTCCCTTTACTAATACATAAGACATAACAACTAATAGGATCATAGATAGATAGATTATAGATATGATGCCAATCAGAATATAGAGATGCTAAGAATTAAACGTTAATTTAAATAAACTAAGTCGTACATACATAATTAAAAGCATTCTCTATACTTACATAATATACATACAACCAGTGAAACCACACATAATTTATTATCTTAAGACTTAGGCATACTTAATTCCACCATCAGGATAACTATGAAACTATTATTCAACGCACTTGTGGGGCTTAGTAAATATATGTAGATGCGTGTGCTCCACAGAGGATTTGTCAGAAATACCAAACCAAAATACAGAGAGAGAGAGAAAAAGAGACAGAGAGATTGTTCCGCACTGTGCTTTGTAATAATTATACTATAATTATATTTAATGCAAAACGTTTATAGCTTAGCTATGGTGAACATTGTTCAATGCGGGGTTATTTTAAGCCTCCAACGCACGCACGCCACTAAACAAACATTACACCATTATTATAGGCCTTATTATGCTATGATACTAACTTAAAAAGGTACATATTTAAGAATAACGATTATTTAAATATAAAGTACCTACACGTCGAGTTTAATCCACACCACTAAACCTATGTATATACCAACGAAAAAAAAGTTATAACTAATTTCTAATTTATAACTAAGTTATAACTAATTTGAATTTTTAACCCCCCTAAGATGTTTTCGTATTCTTTTGAAGGCAATGGCGGCATATAACAGAGTCTTCCTGAAGGAAGCTACAAGCTAAAATGTATATCTGTATGCGGCGCACGGGGTGAGCATTAAAGTCTCTTGAGCCAATTGACAAGGGAAACAAGCTTAAAATATTTTAATAATGTCTCGCTCATATTCTGATGTGAATTTTAGTACTGTTTTCTTCTTGTTCATGATGAGGCAAATTTTAATTTTTTACAAATAACTTTATTTTGTTTTGCATAATAAAGTCTTTACTATTACAAATCCTATATACACTCAACTTACTCACCCAGCATGTGCTGTCAAGATATACTCTTGAAGCCTTCAAGGTATAGGTACGATGTATGTATGTATGTACTTCTACAAAAATATTTTCGTATTTTTTTTTTTTTTTTTGTCATGATAATGATAATCTAGAAGATTGAAAAGGTAGCAAAAAGGTCAGTTAAGAGCCATATACTATAATATACATATATATAAAATATGTGTGTATATGTATATTTCTGTAAAGCCCTTGTATAATTTGCTTGTTCTTATGTTTGATTTTTTTTTTGTTGAGGTAGGTACTTCAATAAACCTAAAATGACATAATATAAATTGAGACATATTGGAAAATTCTGCACAAACTGACAATATGTCGAAAATTTGGGTATAAAATTATGTATACGTACATATATTTATATAGGTAGGTATTGTAAATATTATACAATTTTTTTTATTTTGTTGGCATAAAAAGGTAAATGACTCTTTAACAAATAACTTGTGTGTTTGTGTATTTTTTTCTAGTTAATAGATAATAATGAAAGGCTATTGAACTTTTAAAATCAGAAACAAAATATTGAAGGACTTAGTAGAGGAGATTATATAGAAAAAGTTGTGATATGCATAAGATGTATACCTTCATTGTTTGTGTAAAGCTCTCACACAGGATTTGAGGGAAAAACGACATGTGGGCGACTATAAGCAATCTACATATTTTAAAATACAAAATATAACAATTATGAGATTTACTCAGATAATTTTTGGGGCATAACAATTCTTAAAAGACTACAAATTACCATTTTATTTAATATCACATATATTTACATGTACCTTAGACTGATCCAAACAAATTAAAATGTCTTCGATTTTCAATGGCACAAGCTTTAAAGTTGAGTTTATTAAAATAATCAGCCCTTAAGATTAATATTTAGAGGTCCCTACTCTCTATTTTCCATATATATGCAAGTCGTATATGGGAAAGGGATGAAAAATTGTCTTTCAGCAATGTATCAAAAGTTAAAATAAAATGTATCGAATTGTCCTTTTTTAATTTTTTTCAACAAATAATATTTTCAAGCATAGTACCAAGATAAGAACGAGATAAGAAATTAGTCCCCTTTCCTTTAAATTTCTTTAAAAATCTCTTATACACTAGAAAACAAAATTTCAGAAATTTTCTGTAATTTCCCTTTTAAGTAGCATGGTTGAAAACATACTAATGTGAAATGTAAAAAAAATGTCTTCAAATGGCTGACCGAGGAAATTTTTTTCATCCCTCTTACTTCGTTCCCTTCTCACCAAATAAACTGAAACCGAGATTTAAGTAGATTTGCCACTCCCCTAATTTTTCCTATCTCAAAGATTAAACATATAAATTATTTCGTTAATCTGATTAGAAATGAATCTTGTTTAATTTCCAAAAGACCAACACTTGTATTTATTAGATTTTTATCTACTTATACACTGTCTAACCTTTTTTTTCAAATTGGTGGAAATATGCTTCATTTAATAAAAATAAATTTCACAATATTCACGGTTAAGACAATCTACTCTTGTGTCTAAGTTAGGCAGCTATAGGACAACGATAAACAAGGTTTTTGAACACATTTTCCAAAGTTGTACAGTTGACTAAAGTTAGACAATGTTTATAAATAAGACCATGTATGTATTACATTATTTTTATAATAATTTTGAATATGTATAATTTTTTTAATATTTTATTTTCGTTTACTGTTTGTTAAACCAAAAAGTGTTCAAAGGTGCCCCCCTCTCACCTATCTTCCATTTTATTTTTAAATGTTTGAATTTTGAACATCATGAAACAATATATATGAATAAGTGAAGTTTATCAGGAAGTTTGAATAAGCTTTGATAACTCGGTGGTATTACCATCACTACCCATTTTTAAAGAATATGAATATTTGAAAAACAAAAAAAAATACATATGTAATATGTATGTATGTATATCATCGGAATGGGTCCCCAACCCCATTGTTTGGCAAATTCCTTTGACATTTTTTTTTTGTTTCGCTTAACTACCTGAACAATGCATATGGGGCTGCAACTGGAGCTGTTAAAAGATTCACTACATACAGATTCAATGTTATGAACACAACCCAACTGCAGTCGGTGCTGCAAGAGTTCACTAACTTTTAACTTTTCACGGGCAGCACTTTTGACATTTCAATTTGTATGAAGAAATAAAGAGCCGGGAAAAAATTATGAAGCGTTTTGTGGTTTTTTGTTTCGCGAAAAATATTAATAATTCAAAAAAAATTATCGGAAATAAAAAAAGCGAATATTGAGAGCGTGATAGTTTTTTTGTAATGCTGTACAGCTGCATTGTGGGCACATTTTCACAGCTGTTGCATTTCTAGTTCCAGTTCCAGTTGCAGCATTCTATTGTGTTCAGGTAGTTATCCTTTAAATATTTACAATAACCATTCGGCGTTTTTATATTTCGCTTTTTTCAAAAACATTTTCAATACTTTCGCAATTTGATGTTTAGTTTTTGTTTTACTTTGTTTGATATTTGGCTTGGGCAAGTGATTTTTTTTGCGAATAACGTTTTTGCCGTTTTATTATTTTGCTGATAGATCACCATCATCAAAGAACGCAATATAAAATGCCAACAAAAAATTTAATGAAAATTGCGAAATGAAAAACGCAAAATTTTAAAAATCATTTAAACAACGAAATGTATTTTGCAAAACGTAAAATGTAAAATAATAAAATGCTGAACAAAAAAAAAAAAAATGCGAAACGAAAAACGATAAAATGAACCCCCGATAAACCACTGTTTGCCAGATAATTCTTGCGAAACACATCATAGCCCTTCGAAGTATAATAGCCCAAGAAAATTAAATTCTTAATTTCAAAAAATTCCAAAAAAATTGAATATTCGTAGAGAGCTTTGTTTTTTCGGATCAGTGTTTTATATTTTATCAGAAATGTTGCTTATGAAATTCTGCACAAAAAGATTTAGTACTTGTTTTTCCGCGGAATATAAACGGCAAAGGCGAGAAACACCTTTTAATGCAAAGGATATTCTTGGAGGGTTTGTCAATTCCTCGCAAGTAACCCGTAAAAAACATTTCTGATTTTGGGCAATCCAACCCTAAACATTCAGCGTAACAATGCTATGCGCTAACCATTACACCACGAACTACCTTGATCTTAAAAATTATTTTAAAACGAGTTCTAAGGAAATTGTAAGAATTGAAGAAATAATAGAGTTCTAAATATTTTTAAAACTAAAACTAAGTTAAGTACCAAACCGGGTAATTATACTAGATCGAGTTCTAAATTCATTTTAAAACTTAGTCAAAAAATTCACTGTTAATGTAGAATCTTATAAGATACAATTTTGTATGATGTCTGTAAAAAAAAATTAAAAGCTTTCAATTTCAAGCTTAATTACACAAAAATGATTATTTGGTCCTTTTCATTATATAGAAACTCAAAAGCAGTTATTCAAATTTAAGGTAGCTGCTTTTAAAGATGCCTAGAAGAAGTCAAAACAAATAATGTATACATATAAAAAAATAAATTTCAGCGCCTCTTGTTTTCCTGGAAATAAAAGTTTATTTATTTTTCCCACATTACTGCATAAAAATTTTAAATTCTCTTTACTAAAAAAAATCCATAACAAACACAAATTTTTAATATTTACTATTTCCTTGCTTCAGAAGAAAAACTATTAAGTCCAGAAGTTTATCGATATAGATGGCACACTCCATACTAATAGACTCCAATTGCCTTTCTTTTTTTTTTAGTTGAAATGAATTTTAAACGCTCGCTCCTTTATTTTCCAAAGTGTTCTTTTTAATCACTTTTGATTAGAATGCTAAAGATTTATGATAAGTATGCCGTCAGCATGGTTTTCCAGAAATACACTAAAGAAACATTTATTAAAGTCAATTTGTAAAAAAAACTTTAGTCTTTGGATTTTATTGTTTCTCAAAGCTTGAGGCATATAAATAAAAATAAAATTGACGTATTTTCCATTTGTTGCCCTCAAAGACTTCCTCATATTTCTTTGTTTTTTAAGAAAAATCAATTTATTTCCGAGAGGAAAATTGAGTAGGCAAAAAATGTTTATCTTAGAATTCTCTACTTAATTCAACTAAGAACATTTTTTAAACAGTGAGGAACGACACAAATGAATAAAGTAAAATTAACACCCTTAGGCTCGTGCTCAAGTTACAGAGGATATACACAGACAAACACTGATTATATGACGAGTCCCATTTTTTTTGTCTTTTGTCTTCCCGATCATCGAAATTGTTTTTACACGAAACCAACTCTTTCCCGGTATATAGACCAAGAAAAAAAAAAAACTTTTAATCTTTTAACTTGATTGATGATATATTAAATCCCAAATGACTATTTCAGTCAAAAACAAATAAATGTTAAATTCTTATAAAAATTAAATTTAAACTTAATTAATGTTAAATTTTAAAAAGGGAAACAGAATTTTTCAGTTCTAATCAATATATTGCTTTATTTAGATAAATATATGTACCTATATATAGATAAGTGAATTGAATTATTCTTCTATATACCTACAACTTAACAATAGTCGGCAATAAGTTATATTGCTTTATACAATCTGTAAACATTAAACATTAAAGTAAAAAAAAACGACACTAAATTAAAAAAAATAAATATTTTTAAGTACAAAAATTATCAAAGATTTTCCAAGTAAAAAAAAATATTTGTTATATTGAAACGTATACTTATTTAATATATTCATAAATATTGAAAATAGTTTTTTTTTTTATTTTTTTACGAATAAATATTGAATTCATGCAAATTGCAACCGTATAGCTTTTTTCTAACGAAATCGGCTTTTAAAAGTTAATTGCTTTTTTATATATGAATTTCTAATTTGTTTTTCATGAGAAATATTTTCCATGATTGAAAGGTTATTCCACAGGTCTATTATTAAGTTAAAAACATTGTCACAAAATTTAAAACAGCCTGATGTTAGGATGCATTATACTACTTGACAGTTTACTAACTTAAAAAGTAAGCAAATACCATTTTCTCATTTTCAATTATCAAAATGACATTTAAAGTTAGTATGATACTGAAAAGTTAAAATAGGTATGTGATTATTTTAATATTAACAAAATGTTAAAAACATAACACGATGCTAACTCTTAACATTGTACTTAATTTGTTTGTAATAAAAATGAGTGAGTTTGCTCTTGTGATTCAAGTGGCTTAGAATTTTAATGATTGTATATAATGAATATTAGACTGATTCAAACAAAAATATTAAAATTTTGTTTGATATTTAATGCCACTAGCTTATTTGGTTAAATTAATTGAAATGATAATACTGGTAAAAATTTCAGCCTTTAAAATGAAATTTGAAGGTTGCTCATCGCAATTTTCTTTTTTCCATACAATTCGTATGGGAAATACATATTTTGTTTTTCGCTTCTTTATTTTATAACTTAAGAACAGGTTACTGTTGATTTAAACGTATTTTTAAAATAGAATGTTCTTTAAAAAATGTCCTTACTTCTTATCTAATGAATGTACTCCTTACACACTTATTAAAGGTTATCCGCAATATGTATAAAAAAAAACCTTGTTTAACTATTTAATTATTTTTTGAACATATTTTGTTTAAAAATTAAATTCTAGTAAATATATTGGAATAAATTCATTGTTTAAGCAATAACAATATTTTAAGGAAAGAAAAACCACAAATTAATAAAAAATTTAAACAATATTGAAAATTGCACATTATTATATTGTTATTGAAAAATAAAATGAAAGTCTATTAATTTATGAAAACTGCGTATAAGAAAAGTCTTAAAAAAATTAATTTTACAGTAAAGAATTTATAAAAAAAAAGAAAAAAGAATAGTAAAATAATCAATAATAATAATAATAATAAATATGTAGGTCATTACACCTAAATGACGGAACTATTTTAATAAACTAGACAGAAAATTAAAAAGATGCATAAAACTAGCTAGAATAATATAACAAAAAACAACTCCCAACGCCACCGCCATGCCGTCCGTCGTCTAAATTTGTAAAAAAATATGATTTTATGCAAAACAAAATTTGAAATATGGGCCGTTTTCTTAAAAAATAATATTATACAATTCCTCGAGCATTAAAAAATTGTTTAAGTATTAATAATATATTTCTAAAAAAGAGTATTTCAAAATTTTTTTTTAACCAAAATGTGGACCATACCTGCAATAATTCATAGAATTTTCATAAACTCATATAAGCATTATTAGTTCATCAAACATACATAAATAATTGAAAACATAAATTGTTTCACAAAGCTAATTTTGTATCTTAAATAAAATAATGTTTAACGTTTTGAAAACAGATAAGTTAGGTATGCTTATATTATTTTTAGTTGAAAAATGTAAAAAAGGGTCTATATGTATGAAGGAAGGTATTTGATCTACAAAAAAGGTCTCAATCTGTTGTGAAAAAATAAGCTATAGGTACCTACCTATTTTTTTTTATTATTTCCAGATCGTTTTTTTTTTTATTACGCTCTTCATCTGATATAATTTTTTTTATTTTCTCAAAATTTCGCCCAAACGACACTTTTCATAAAAAAAAGAACAGAAACAAACCAAGTTGCAAATTAATATTTTAACAATAAATATACATACCTACCAACCTAATTAACTATACAAAAGTCCCTTAGACAATCTGAAAAAAATTTACATCCCACCTTCCTTATACCGACCTAAACCTTGTACTTCTTTTAACTCGACTAAATATTCAAATCAAAACATCAAAGTCAATATAACTTGAAAACATAAATTAATAAGGAAGGAACTTCTTCCGGTTAGCATGCCAACATCACTGTAGGTACCTATGCCTATAAAAGACATTTGAAATTATGACTTCGAGAAAAATATACTGGTAAAGAACCTTTGTGTATATCGGGTACGGTATATACAAAGCTTAACAACCCCCTTTCCACCGTTTGAAAGAAAATGGCTAAAATATTCTCATTGCTATAAAATACAAAAACTTAAATTAATTACAATTTATTAACTTACCTTTTAAAAGAAACACTTCAACTACAAGAGTGTTCTACTTTTGCTGTCAATATAATACAACAACAACAACAAAAAAAGTAGGTAAACTCAATCGGTATACCAAGTGGCTGCTGTTGTTGTTGTTCTTGAAGAAGTAAGGTAATCCTTAATCCTTGAAGTAGTTCGTTTCGAAGAAAAAATTTCAATTCACTGCACCGACTTTTTCTCTTTGCATAATCCAAACTATGTAGTACCAATTATTTTTTTTGTGTATTTCACACTTTTTTTCTCTTCTTTTCTTTTTTGTAAGACAATATTATGTAGACACACTTTGGGATTAACCTCGTTTTTTTTCTTTTTTTTGTGTAAGTAAATGCTTACTGCATTTTTAGTGCAAAGGACACACTCAAAAAAACTGTTGCAAAAATATCAATTTAACACTATAATGCAGTGTGTGTGTATATTGAAACAAAAACAAAATTAAATACACGTGAAATGTTTTAAATGCGATAACTTGACCACACTCTCACACTTCTATAAGGCTGTGATTTTTTTTTCTTCTTTTGTATGCAAAACGCACCTCTCTAAATAAGTTTCCCGATTGTAAATCGTACAGAACATGTATAAAAGATTCACTCTTATCAGTATTCACTGGCGCACTTAATGCGAAACCGCAGAAATCCCCATCATCATAATATTGAAATCATCTTGAGTCCTTGAAAGATAAACAGAAATCCATTAGGTGGCGCATATTCAATGAGAGAGCACCAGCAACATCCAGAATTCACACAAAACACTAAACGAAAGTACGGAAAGGAACAAAGTAGAAAAAAAGTACGAAAATAGGACACCGAACGGAATAAGGGATATGACAACGAAAGCGCTTCCTATAATATACTTTGGCCACGAACCTTACACAGAATGCAGAACAGGAACTGTATCCCGTATGGCGTCGGTCGTACAATCACTGATGGAAGGGCTATTACTTGGAGCAACAGAGGGCACTGAGATGCACCACGGAACCACTCAATAAGGTTATTTAAGCTTAATCCTATTTTAGGGGACACACAAAATGTGGCTGGTTTAGGGTTTTAATGGATTCAGGGGATTTGTTTTTTTTTTTTATTTATTCCACATGCGATTTAATTTTTGTCGCTTTCGATAAAAAAAAAACAGCTGATTTCTTATTCAAATCCTTTGTAAACACATTTTCACCTAATCCGTTATTTGATGGTTGAACAAAAAAAAATCAACACAGTAATTTATGTTTTTTTTTTTTATTTGATTTGTCGATGATTTATCAAAAAAACAAAGTTACAAAAAAAAAATCTTTGACTTTGAACACCCCGTAAGTCTATGGATATACAGTGGGTCGGGAAAACGCGTCGATTATGCCGAAAAGTCTGTTTTCAACTAAACACTGATAGGAAAAAATAACCCCGACAATGTCGACATTTTTTCTATCTACTCGCAATGTGGCGAATTGAGGGGGTGTTCCAAAACAATAACAAAAAAAAAAAAAAAAAAACAGACACCAAAGAGGTGAAAAATGAAAAACCTTCCCTTAGTGAACTTGATGCGGCGAAATACCTTTTAAGTTTTCGCTCTATCCTGCAAAAGAAAAACCTTTCGCTTGAATTTCTGTAGAAAAGGGGAATTCAGTGTTATTCACCACACTAAGCAGAAGAAATTTATTAGAACACCCCGTTTTTGGATTCAGCGGGGAAATAAATAGAGATAGAGAACTCCGAAAGAAAATATAGCTACATATTCTCCGAATGTTTCGACTTAAATAAAATTGTTGCCAAGTATTTTCAACCCCTAACCCCAAACGTATAATCTAAGGGAAACGGTCTTTAAAAAAGTTTCAGAAAATAATAATGAAAATTGTCTATGTTGGATTGCAGCAATCAAAAAGTACTCATTGCACATTTATGGTTCCTGGAGGAAGGTTGTGGTGGTTTTATCTGATTTACTCCCCATACTTATATAATATAGCTATACGTTTTATTTTATTCTTATTGGTATTGGCAGGGATATGAAGATAAGGACTTTTGGAGGTTTTTTTTTGGTTGGAATTCGATGAGGTCAATAAAAGCGTAATAAATCTTAGTCGTGGTGGTGGAAGCAGGTGACTAAGTGGGGTTATATGATATAGCATGCTGATATATGTAATGTTGTAAGTGGAATATAATTTAAGATATTTTTGTTTCGCATCGAAAAGAAGCTACTTAAATGTATGTATAACTTATATTGAGGTATGTTGTAGGTTTATTAAAATAAACTGGTTCTGATAAAATGTTTGAGATTCATATCTTAAAGATTCATCATTTCTACGAAATTCGAAAATAAGTACCGATAGCTGGTAATATTATGTAAGTAAGTGAAAATTCAAAGTTAACGTGTTGCACTATACAATATGTACCAACTTTATGTTAGCCATTTGATTTCTGATCTGAAGAACTTACAAATCTTGTAAAAAAAAATATGTAGTTATTTTTTAAACATTTTTAAGAAAAAAATAGGTAAATACGCCAATTTTAAGTATCTATTTTTTAATTTACAGTTAAAAATGAAATTTCAATAACCAATTATCAAAAACTTGTACATAATTTTGAAATTTTGTCAAAAATTATACACAATGCTATTTTTTTCCTTTTTGAAGATTCTTCTTATAAAATTTGATCAAAATAAGTTTTGAGAATGGTTTTTGAGAATGTTGAAAATAAAAAAAAAAATGTTCTGTCAGAGGTACCTACAATTAATAAGCATTTTTTGGAAATTTTTGTTTACCAAAAGGCCTATGCTTAGCTTCTGAATTTTTTTTTGTTATCCTACTTAAAATAATTCTTAAAAAACTTAACATACTTAAAAAATGGGGTCACCATTGATTGGAAAAATTCTTTTGGCATATCTTTGTTTCCCTTTTGTCCTTAAATATTTCGCGTGATCTCCAATCCTTATCTGGCAATTTACGTTTTCTTTTTTATTCATTATTTTAATCATTGCGCAATTATCGTTGGGCGTTTTCTTATATTTCATTTTTTTCAAAAATATTTTGAATAATTTCGCAAAAATAATTTGTTGATTAATTTTTTTTTTTTTTTTGCGAAATAACTTTTCGCTGTTTCGTTTGGCTAAGCCGTTTTATTGTTTCGCTGATACATAGATCATATCGCCTTTCAGTTGTGTTGATAATAATTAAAAATTATGTTTTTTGAGAATTGTTTGTTTTAGAAAAAATACGTAGGTATATTTTATAAAATTATAAAAAATCTTATTTTATGAGTATGTTTCATATTAATTTTCTTTCCTTCATGGTATCTTCACATTTTAGTTTTTACTCCTAGAAAGTTAAAATTAGAAGAACAAGAAGGAATTTAAGTGAAATTAGATGGTTGGGCTCGGGGAAGTATAAGTCTTTAACCCGTAACACTGCTATTCTATTACGGAAAAGCACCTGGGGACTCTCGGGAATCTAGCGTTGGATTGCAACTTTTCCTGGGAGCCTTTAGGTGACAGAATTCTGAAAACCAGGTTCCCGACTAGAGTACGTCGCGTCACCATCATACAGTGCTACAATCCAACGTTGCAATCTTGTGAAGAGGAGTAGGAGACCTTTATAACCAGTTGAGTGCTGCTTCTGATAGTAGGGTAGAGCGGGGCTATTTGGACCACTTTTTACTTGAAGCCTCATTTCATTAATGTTAAACTATTCAACAACTAGGGAGCTGATATCAGAAAAAGCTTCTAAATGAAATTTTAAAAAATTCAAAATCTTTCATCGCAGAAGAATAATGCTGCCTTCAATTGATCAAGTCCAAGTTGTCCAACTAGCCCTTATAGCGGGCAAGTTGGTGGGGTTAGTTGAACTAAGCCCAGCAAAAGTGGAAAAAAATACAAACATGATAACAAATTCTAAATTTTATAAAGAATTTTATTAAAAACAATCAAATAAACAAAAAAATAACAAAAACCCTTCAATTAGTAATAACAAAAAATTAATATAATACAAATAAATTAAGGTTTAAAATATTTTAGGAATCGTAATCGCTTTTGCAATTGACACATACAAAGAAGGACCCATCTCCGGATAATGGACATTTTATATGAGCCCACTTTTGGCAAGTGGATCCACTCCTCACATATAAAATATACAGCGGGGCTAGTTGGACTTTCTGGTCCTTATCCGTATTTTTTTACTTTTGCCCCCAAAAAGGATAAAACTGTGAGTGGTTTCCCTTTTCTGTGGATACAATGCAACTGAAATGGGTATGGCACGACAGAGCACGCTTTGTTCGTGTTTGATCATATTCTTGTAGTACTTTCGGTTTCTGAGTAATTCACCTGGTCCAACTAGCCCCGCCTACCCTACACCACGTGGAGATATCTTGATGGTAATGATGGGAGACTTTAATGTCAAGGTTGGTAACTGGGCTCAGGCATGTCATGGGAAATTATGCTGTTGGCAACCGCAATGACAATAGTGAACGATTTGTCGATTTTTGCAACACCAATGGCCTTGTTATAAAAGGGACCATGTTTGAACATAAGACGGGCCACAAAGTCAGTTGGGTATCGACGGATATAGAAACAACTTCCAATCAAATTGATCACTTCGCGATCAGTTGGCAATTTAAAAGCAGTCTTTAGGACGTCCGTAACAGAAGAGGTTCAGACATGAGAAGCATTAGCTACAGAAGCATAAGAGGCCACTAGTAGATGTGACAGTAGGACCGTCTATAGAATTACTTGGGTTTTAAATCGCGTATTCGCCCGTGAAGTGAACCCAACGTCCATTGAACCGTACGAAGTAACAAATTCCCGAATACGCACTGGTGTTCCCCAGTAGAGAAAAGATCACTATCGTAATCATACCACTAAAGAACAACAAAGCGGCCAAACTTGACGGTGTTTCCGCAGAGCTCTTACGAGTGAACATATACTCGTCCGCGCCCCCTCATTAAGAGAGCTTTGCTAAGAGTGAAAAAAAGGAATTATTGTCAAGCTCCCATAAAAGGAAACCTTACGCACAGGAGGGGCATCCCAGATGAATTCATTGCTATTATCAAGGCTACACAATGATGGATTCAAATGTCACGTTTTGCATAAAAGAAGGTTGTCAGAGGAGTTTGAAATCCAAAGTGGGGTTAGCCAATACTATTCTTATTCTTAGTAAGCGATGTACTGCACACAGCTTTGTCATCTGGAAATTGAGAAATTCAGTGGACTATGAAATTACATCACAAATATCTGGACTACGCGGACGAATATGCTTACTTTCTGCTAGGATCATGGATCTCCATCAAATGACAACAAGGCAGGAGACAGAAGCTGAAATCGTGGGTCTAATAACCAATATGGCAAAAACTAAAAGGATCGGCCTTAGAACTTCCTCATCTATCCAAGTAGATATGTTGCGACAACCCGTTGCAGTGCCGTAGCCAGGATTTTGGTTCGGGGGGGGGGGGGCTTGCTACCAAATTTTAAGAGGAATTCTTAAAACAAAAAAATATATTCAAATTTATTTAGTTTTTAAATTGTATGTAGGTACTCAAACGAAAATATCGCAATAGTATAACAATACTGTAGTAACTCAAAAAATCCCATTTTGAGATTGGTAACACTGTAGGTATTCAAACGTTAAATTAAATTCCCCACAAGTCAATAAAATCGCCATTTTTATAGTGCAAGAAATCACGTAGAGATGGCAATAAGAGTCATTGTTTCTGATTAGCTGACGGTGGTCACCTTCATTTTAATATTGCATCATCTTTAGTTGTAATCGAAACTCGGGGAGGAAAGGATCACCTCGTTGGTATTAAAACGCATTAATTTGAGTTGGAACGTTGTTGGTGGATCAGGTATGTTGAAGTTAATTAATTATTTCGAGTTAAAACTTTTTAGTTGATTTAAATGTTAACAAAAAAAAATGGGATAATTCAAATTATTACCCTATATATATAAATAAAACATCTTTCTGAAAACTTAACTCAGTGCAATATAGCCTTAACTTAAAATTTCTAAATATTTCAACAACCAGCTATTTTAAAAATTCATGGTAAATAGGAAATAACTTCAATTTAAGGCCTTTAACTTATAAAATATTAGTTTTTTTTTTATATCTGTAACAGCAAGTTAGTAATAAGTTTTTCGTCGATTCTGAAAAAAGTCGAATTTTGAGTTACAACAGTATTGTAATACTAGTGCGATATACTTAAATTATTTTTTTATACACACATTTTTTGAAAGCAGAAGACGTCTTGATTTTCTTTTTGACATGAGATCAATCACATTATCTGGATCCACATTAATATCTGAATAAACAGATATCATAGCAAGTGAGCTTAATCTTGCATTCCAGTACCAGAGAATGTACTCAGCTTTCACAGCTGACAACGAAATTGCATTATCAAAGTAACATGTTAGCTTTTCCATTTCGTTGACTCACCCAACTGTAGAAAAACCTGGGAGAAGAGCTTGAAACGATGGTAGAACGTCTTCGTTGACCATGAATCTGTACGTAAGATTTTGTATTAACAAATCTATGCAAGGAATCAATACAGACACTCTAAAATAGGATTCAGCAGAAGAGGTTTCTGGATTGGAACGCGTTGTTTGTTTCAATGAAGTTATTGGAGCTCTTAATTCAACTTCAAATAAGTTCTCGGCAAGTTTAGATGCGGATTGAAAAGCCTCTCTGAAAAAATCTTCGACTTTTTCTCTGATGTTCTTAAGAGAATTCAGAACTTCTTTTGTGCGGTCGATTGCAGAATCGAAATCTATTAGGTACCTACTACAATAATTTGAAAAATATTTTCCGCAATCTGAAAGTTATTTTAAATCATATGCATTTGTAACGCGTGTATCACTATTTCTATTTAGGTATTTGTGGTTGGTATTATTCTGAGATCATATATATAATTTATTGTTACTTTTATTTTGGAATTTTTTTGCCAAAAACTGTCGTTAACTGATCCAAAATCAAATAAACTAATATTCTCATGAGAACTTCAAATAAACTATACCTAACTGGATAGTCTCCTTATTTTTATAAATTTGAATTTAGTATATTAGAAAGTTTTATTTTTTATTTTAAACTTTCGGGGAGGGGGCTTCAGCCTCTCAAGCCCCCCACCCTTTGGCTACGTGTCTGACCAGTTGGTAGAGATGGTAGAGAATTTCCAATATCTTGGGATCAGTGATGGCAGAGTAGATTACGTGAAGTAATCTACTCGATTAACCACGCGTATAGTTTATCGGATAAACTACATGATTGATTTGTTACATTTACTATCTAGATTGAATTTAAAAAAAAATTAATTATTTAACTAATTAAAAAAATTAACTATGTACATTAAATACCTCATTTATGTAGCAGATGTAACAAATGTAGTTTTTCAAAAAAAAAATGAGATTTCTGCCATCTCTGCTTGGGAGTTGTGTCTCTAATGATGGCAAAACAGAACTGACTGGGTATAGACAGCCGAATAGGGAAAGCAAAGCCCAACGTTCGGAATCCTGTCCAAAATAGCGAAAAAACAACTCTATTAGATTTAAGACTAAGGAAAAATGCTAAATTGTGTATTAAATATTTCATTGTTTATAGTTCGTCATATGAAGAGAAAAAAAAACTGAAGAGATCTCTTCACGTCGACGTCTTGTTTTCACTTTCACTTTAACTCAGGCATAAATAAAGCGCTAATCTCGGACTCCTTACCAAGTCAAATCAATCTAAATATTTTAGGTACCGAGCCTATTTGCACGAGCGCCTCGGAAGTTCTCCCTTTGTATTAGGAATTTGTATATCTTTTCATTTGTTGAATAAGACCATTCGAATAAGACCGAGGATCGCCTTCTCTTTAGAAATTTACATTTCGATACAATTACAATCATTACAATGGATATTAGAGGCAGACCGTTTGGTTGAAATCGAATAAGTGTAGGTAAATGCAAATTATAATACCACGAGATTCTTTCAGTGCATGATATTCATAGTAGTTATTCCCAACAAACCATCAGGAATATATCTTGGACCGAATGCTCAAAAATTCTCTTAAAATATTTAACTTATTTTTCTTTAAATTGAACACAAAAGTCAACTAAAACCCCTAATTTATTAAACTTTTAACATCACAGTACCTATACAAAAATCTCGCTTCACTTTTGATTCAAATCCTTTTTAATGTTTTTTTTTATCGTTATCCTCCTTACCATCTTAAAATATCGTTTTCTAAATAGGTACCGATGCTATTCTATGCTTACATAAAATTAAAAAAAAAAAAATGCTACACTTTTATATTTATAAAAAAAGGGAAAAGATTTATAGCCCTGGGAAATTATAGCCTTTCAAATATTGAATGACAAAAAAAAGAAACTATATACACCATCAAGATTATGCTGTATAAATATTAAAACCCACGAATTGTTGCACTATTTAAATTCGTTCTATTCTTTGCATTACAGAAACAATCCCTAGGATTGACCTAAAGCTGAAACTTTCACACACATACATATCTACTGTACATACCAACCTACTCTTGGTAGCCTCAAAGTAGCAAACAGCCCGCAAATGCAAAATGTTCACAGGCAAGGAAAACAGGTCACCATTCGGGCGGGTAAATCCCTTTTAGGACACGTGGCTAGCTGAGCTCTCTATATCTCTTGTATATTTCCTTATTTCCTTGCTGCATACATATATGTGTATGTTTGTATAGAAAAGCTGGAATGGAATGCAGTGCCACAGAAGTGCTGTGAGGGTGGGGTGAGTCCTGTGACAGTTGAGAGGGCATCTCTAACGCTTAACCTCTGTCACTGCTATAGGGAAGTTTGTTTTGTTTGTGTTGTCGTTGTTTGTTGGTGGTCTGCCGACAGCGGCAATACTGTGTCTTTTTCTAACCCCGCTGTCGTGGACAAAAGGTCAACAAAGAAAAGAGGAGGGTTCATGAGAACCATCTATTGCATATTATTGTTAGCTCCTTGAATGGTTGGTTGGTTGCTTGGTTGGGTTCATGGTTGGCATCATCCTGTTTGAAGTCGCAGTTTAAATTATATGTAGGTATGTGGGATAATAGTAACATGGTAATGTATTTTTTTAATTTTTTTTTTTTTTTCATTTGATCCCGGGATTAGATATTGTGAATCTTTGAGTAATTTAATGTTGAAACCTTATCGAATCCGAAACGTGTGGTAATTTGGAAAAAAAAAGTGTGACAAACAATATTATTAGGTCAACTCCATTACTGCTAAAAACAAGTAGGTACACCAGGAATGGTTGAGAGTTGTAACTTTGAAGTCACTAGGCCCTGGTTCTTCACGGGCTGTCGTGCCACAAACTTTACTTATTTATTATTATAAGTGCATAATAAAATATTAGGCTACTTTCTTCAATTTCTTGTTCTAATTTAGAAAAAAATACAGTGAAACCTCCTTTGGACGGACAGCGATAGTCGAAAAATTTTTGTCCGCCTAAGAGAGTTAAATTTAACAAATTGCGTCTGATATTTTTGTCCGCGTCCGGGTAATGGAGTGTCTGCCTAAGATCATAAAATGTATGGAATTAAAATCCAAGATCGACGGTCTTGAGAATTTGTCCGCCCAAGAGGATTGTCCGCAATAGGAGGTTTCAATGTATATCCTAGAAACACTCAGTCTCACAGTATATATCATGCACAAAGGTATAATGTGCAACGACTTGGAACTTTTGTAGACTTGCCACAACCGTTTTTTTTTTCCTTTGGTTTCCCTTAGGTTTTATTGCCCTAAGCAGCTTCTTATTTAGTAAATACCGTACCTAGCCCCCTGTTCCTGGAAACTTTGGTTTTTCCTCGACATATCAATAGTTTGTTTAAGAGAAGACCCCTCTATACTTTGGAATTATTTATGATACCCATGTACCAATCATCGAATATCCCTTGTGAAATTCTTTGATTTGATTCAACACACCTCCATAGCAAATCCTTTTATACGCATTACCAACCACTTTCCCTGATTTTCGAGTTTCAGGTTTTGTTTACTTTTCTACGAGTATCTCTACCTACCACACTCCACCATCTCGCATTCGTATCGTCTCACCAACGCACAATGATGTGATGGCTTGATGTTCGATGCTGAATGTTAAAATGCGAATGTGTCCTCTGAATTCGGTACAAAACCGACACGACAACGGATGAGTGTAAATCAATTAATTGTGTTTGCCATTGTTGCATGATGATTGTAGATGAATGTAGCAGTAGGTACATATATCTCATAGTGTGTGGCATGGAAGTAAACGTGTGGCATTTTAGCGTGGCACAGTTTTAGGGGTGCAATGGGATTTCCATTTCCAGTTATTCATAAACCTTACCTACTGATCTCTGGAAGTCAGAATCAGGACATGTGATATGACATGGGACGAGAGGGAAAATAGGAGGAATAAAAGAACATTTTTCAATTTGTTTTATGTTAATTTTCAAAAAAAAAAAAAACCAACGACAAATAGAAATAAGAGGATTCGCATTGAAAGGATAAGCGGAAAATTAATTGCTTCTCTGTTTGTTGGCATTAAAATGTACCTACCAATAAATGAGTAGAGAAGGGCCAAGTTTTTTTTTTTTTTTATTTTGTTGGTGAGTCTTATTGACAGAGGCGTTTTTAAACGGATTAAAGCATGTGATAGATGCACATTTTTTTATGAAACCATTATTAAAAGATTTATTGCATTACAATTTTTTTTTTAGTCAGGATTATGTGTGAGATACGTTTGAGCTAACGCAAGCAAGACTAGATATGTATGTATATCGGTTCAGTATTTCAGCAATTAAAAATAACAATGCAAAAAGAAAAGTTTTGTCTTAAGCATCAGATCGTTGCATACTTTAAATAAACAGTAAATACCTAGATATATCAGGAACTAGGGTCCTGTAGTAACGGCATCAAAGATAAATTAATCTTATACTTAAAGTGAATCAAAGAACATCTGCTCCTGCGATGCCAGATGAGGAATAAGCTTGGTTTTAGTGCAGCCTCATTCTGCATTAATTAAGTAGTGAAGAAGGGTATTGTGAGATGTGCCTTTAAGTATTTTCATAATTATTATTAAATTCTTGTACAAATACCCAATGTGAAGGAGTCATGTCTTTACCTATAGAGATATTCAATAGGAAAGGACTATGGAATTTTATGTTATCATCTCAAAAACTGTTCGTTTCTCATTGAAAACTAATATCTCCACATAAAACAGGAGGATGAGGATTAAAAGAGGCTTTTACATTACTGGTGTATGGCATTCTGTATAACACTGGATTCATGATCTATAACTATATATGTACCTATACATATATAATAAACCATCTACTGAAAATGTTACAGCTAAAATGTCACACGATATATTATATATGTCATATATTTATTATACATATTCCATATGGGGTGATGGGAAAAGTAGTCGGCCCTTTAACTTTTTTTGCATGTTCAACTGGTCCTTAAAAATCAAATATTCAATTGCGGGATAGAGTATTTAGATTATCTGATTATTGGGAATGTGTAGATTATAAAATTTTAAGCGTTTTTAGTTAATTTTCTACCCAAAACATATTATTTAACTTTATTGAGATGAAAGTGTGATTCTTGAGTAGTCAGCCCCTTAAGTTCCAGTAGTCAGCCACTTGAAGTATGCAGTAGTCAGCCCCCAATAAAGTGTATAATATAAGCGGCTGACCATAGAAAATGTGTCTTCTTAAGTCAGCCGTCCATTCTACCTTCAAATTAACAGTCAGCCGGGGGAGGCTACTGAAACTAAGGTTTTTTTTTATATTCTTCTGGCAAAAATCAAAAGAGAATAATAATATCATTAACTTTGCATACTCAGATAAAATAAAAAAAAAAAAAGTGATTTTCAGTAGTCAGCCGGGGGAGGCTGACCTTAGGGGAATTAAAAAAATGTAGTCTCCAAAAAGCAGCCCCCCTTGTAAATACCTATTTAACAATATTTTACAATATTTTTAGTTAAAAAAGTGTAAATTAAACTATAAATAACCTATAAATAATCATATAAAATGGTAAACTTCAATATTTTGGTAGTTATAACGGGTGATTTTTTAGCTGGTTTGGTTTTGGCAACACTGGTTTTGACAGCTGACGTGTGTTTAGTACCTTGTGTCACTGTCAAAAAGCTTCAGTTTGGTTTGCAATTTAACCATGGATCGTCTTACAAATGAACAACGCTTGCAAATTATTGAATTTTACTATCAAAATTCGTGCTCGGTTCGAAATGTTCATCGCGCGCTGCTTCCATTTTATGGTCGGATCATTTTTGGTTGAATGGGTACGTAAATAAGCAAAATTGCCGCATTTGGAGTGAAGATCAGCCAGAAGCATTGCAACAGCTACCAATGCATCACGAAAAAGCCACTGTTTGGTGCGGTTTATGGGCCGGCGGCATTATTGGGCCATATTTCTTCAAAGATGATGCGAATCGCAGCGTTACTGTCAATGGTGAACGCTACCGAGCGATGATAACAAACTTTTTTTTGCCCGAAATGGAAGTTCTTGACTTGCATGATATGTGGTTTCAACAAGACGGTGCCACATGCCACACAGCACGCGAAACAATGGCGCAATTGCGAGGCGAGTTTGGTGAACAGTTAATTTCACGTTTCGGGCCGGTCAATTGGCCGCCTAGATCGTGCGATTTGACACCATTAGATTATTTTTTGTGGGGGTATGTCAAGGCTAATGTCTATAGGGACAAGCCCGCTTCGATTGACGCACTGGAAGCCAACATCCATGCATTCATTCGTGAGATACCGGCCGATATGTGTGAAAGAGTATGCCAAAATTGGACTCAGCGGATGGGCTACCTGAGACGCAGCCGCGGTCAACATTTGCATGAAATTATCTTTAAACATTAAATTGCAAGGTTCAAACTATCGATTCAAATAAATATTTCATTCATTTTTTCGAATTTTTTGTGTTTTTTTTTTTTAAAGTTCTAAACCTCTTAAAAAATCACCCATTAGTTCTTTTTCCAAAACACTTCTACTAATTTTAATTTAAAAAAAAATCACACAATCGACACTTAGAAAAACTTGAAGCAAACTTGCATTTTTAACAAGAAAACAAGCAGCGCCATTGGCACAAAGTTTTAGATCCAGGCAGAAGATAAGTTAGCCTTTTAGAAAAAAAATATTTTATGGTAAATAAACGAAAACCGTTACTATTTTGCTGTACTTTATAACGTATAACGAAGTGGCTGACTACTGGAGGGGGCTGACCTTACACGCCATCACCCTGTGTCAAGATTAATATTTGTTATATATAAGTAACTTTCGGCATAGCAACAGGAGTTGCGTTTGAGATGTACCACAGTTGGTTACGGAGAGATCTATGTAATAAAATTTAATTTTAAAGTCAAATAGGTCAAATTTTTACTTGTTCTTGTAATTTTTGGCCGTCCTTATAGAGGACTATCTAATTCTAAACCGATCAAAAAAAGCATGAATTTCAAAAACATAATAAGAATCGCTTAAAATGTTTTTTTTTCTTTTAAGACACAGATATGTAAATTCGTGACCCACCTTTATCTCTTCTCTTAATTTATACTCTCTTTCTTTTACCTGAAAAAATTAATCAAAATAATGGTCAAAAATATAAAAAGAAAATATAATAAAAATTAAAACAAAATACCTATTTAATAAAATAGATGGTTTGAACAAACTGCAAATGAAAACAGTTACCAAAAAATAATGTCAGTGAAACTTTTGTATGTATAAAAATCGTGCTTTGATAGCGCTCTGTCTGACTCTTTTTCTTTTTAATAGATTTGTCAACATTTATTTGTTTCAAAAGTAGCTAGTTCAAGAAATTTTCAATTTTATAATTGTAAATAATAAACTTATACCGATTTTCCGATGAAGTGTGCACAGCTCATTGGTTTCTGTAAGAACTTGAGTAAAGTCCATCTTTATATTTAGATATAGATAAATAAATTGGTAAATTAAATTGAACACTCTGTCACGGAATTTTAATTAGATCTATTTCACAAAATGAGCATCAGGGTGGATCGATTTTTTTTTTTATTTTCAATTTCGCCCATTGATAGAAAGTTGTCGCCATTTAGAACAAGCAAAACGATTGTGTAATTAAAGTTTTCGAAAAAATCATTTTATATTATGAAGTTTTGAAAAAAAAATAATTTTTTTAAAATTTAAATTCACTTCCTTTAAAATTCATGTTTAATTGCAGTTAAAAGATCAAAAAAGACATCCTTGAATAAAACTTTTTTTTTTAACAAAACTCATTTAAATGCATATTTTAATCATAAAGTATAAAATATATAATAAATATGAAATTAGGAAATTTTATAATCTTTTTTCGTATTAAAAACACTATTTTTTTCCTACCAATACCTACTCGAAGTATTGTTCTGACAAACACATCTCTACTTTTGGGACCACTAAAGCGCCAGGGGCCTCTGTCTGTTGCAATAGAACACAATAGAATTCTGCAACTGGAACTGGAGCTGGAGATGCAAAAGCTGTGAAAAAGTGTCATACGTGATTTTTTATGTGCCCACAATGCAGCTATACAGCTTTTTGTACTTTTAGAAAAAAAAAAAAAAGAATAAAAATGACGGTGTTATTATTTTCCTTTTTTATTTCCGATAATTTTCTTTAAATTAATAATATTTTTCGCGAAAAAAATAACCAAAAAAAAGTTTCAATAATTTTTTCCGGCTCTTTTTTTCTTCATAAAAATTGAAACGTCAAAAGTGATGCACGTGAAAAGTTAAAAGATGGTGAACTCTTGCAGCACCGTCAGCAGAACCGAATGCAATTGCGTTGTGTTGTGTTCGTAGCATTGAATTTGTGTGTATTGAATATGCTGACAGCTGCAGCTCCTGTTGCAGCTCCGTATCAATTGTGTTCAGGCAGTTACAAGGGATTTCCTTCAGAATGTACACTGAAATAATATATTCTGGCATTTGAATTCATTCTTTGATGACATTACTATTAATTTTTTCAGCATTAAATTTAACTTTGAATTTTTAAATATTCTTGCGCCAGAAACCGATGAATCTCTATATTCACATGGTTGCAGTATTTTATGATTTTTGGTTTATTAAAGGCTTCTTGACTAGAAAACTCCTTACCTTCTCATGCCTTATTTTATTTTGATCGACCATATTCTCAGTTTTTTTTTCCTTTGTGATTGCCTTTGCGGTTTTTTGTTGCTGTTGCGGGACAAAGTAAAAATAAACCGGTGCTAGTGGAACTTGCGGTGCTTTACCACATAACCGGTGGCTGAGAAACATCCGATATTAAATATATTGCATTACTTTGCAATACGGACTACGGAAACCTTTTGACAATCCTTTCAATGTGGAAAAAAAGAACAATTCAATTCTTGAGATGAGATTTCCCTAAATTTATTCAGTTAGATACCTAACCTACAATTTATAATTTTTCTTAAGCATAACTTACAGTGTCTTATTAATATAGATTTCGGCCTTACAATAAAAAAGAAGATGATAATTAATTTTTACAATGGTATTTCACTTAAAGAAGGTGCGTTTAGTTTTATATATAAATACACTAAAAGGAAACTTTCGCAAATTAAGATGGTTGACCAGCTGGTTAGTATGACGACGTTTGTTATACATATATTAAGCTTTTAACTATAAGAAATTATCAACATTATGTTTTGCGGTTCGTTCTGTTCAGTTGTGGAGACTGGTCCATAAAAAGACTGACGTCTTGAAGTGTTTCGGTTACGATTTCTGCTGCAGCATTATCTTAAAAAACGTATAGATCGAATGAGCGATCTTTCTCTCATCATGGCGCTGTGTGTATGTAGTGTTTTAGTGAATGATGGTTCTTAATCGAAAACAAGGCAAAAACTCCTTATATGGGATGTTGTAATGCAGTCAAATATTAAGAAACTGGAAGACTAATGCCTACAGAATAAAAGCAAAACTCGAATGTTTCGCAAGTCACCGTTTCTGTCATCCTTGGTCTCTCCTCATAACGTCTTTTAGGCCAATGCATATCCTTTTCCAAATACAATAAGAGGAAATATTTTTTTCTCTACTATACTTTCATCACTGGTGTCCTTTCCTGATGATCCTGTCTGTATTGTACATATGATCCTGTAGCTGATTTATGAAACAACTTCAAATTTTGTTTGATCGAATAGAATCAACCAATGCAACCAATTAGGAACTCTGTTAGAATATTTTCTTTTTCTTTAAATTACAACTTAAACAACTTTCAAACTAAAATTAATTAATGAGTTGTTGAATTATAAATATCCATATTTATTATTTACAACCATTCTATAGGTATTTAAAATAATACTTGAAAGTAGTATCAGTATTGAATAAGCTTTTATAATACATATTTATTTTCAAAATAGAAGTAAAAAATTGACCATTTAACCCCGAATGCAGAAAATAAATCAAAAATCTTGATTACATCATTTAAAAGGGGAAAACCAAAGAGTGTTTGTTTTTTTTTAAACCATATAACCCCATGATAACTACAAAATCAGACATTCGTCCTTTACATCCCAACTCTTTATCTATCGTTTTCATTCACCGATGAAAATGATTGAAAACCATATTAAAGGATTTACCACTGAAGCAATAATAAATTTCAAATAAATCATTCGCTTCACTGAAAGAATAATGATATTTCTCTCTAAAAAAAAAAAAGAAAAAAAAATAACCAAGCGCCCGTATTATAATCAATCTTCGTAGTAAAGCATTGTTATTTTAAAGCGAAAATGGCCAATATAATCTTTAACAAAAAGATGCACCCATCCAACCAAGTTCGTTCGTTCAATAATCGACCTAAATTCGAATCTCAAACACAAAGTCGTCCCCAATCAACATTTTTCTTTTAAACAGCAAAAATGTCTTAACACTAGAAACCAAAAAAAAGGATAAAATTTCAAGGGCATCTCTTTTCAAGATGTAATCTTCCATGGTATATCCGCATTTTCTTTCTATACTTTCTATAGAGTTTGGATCCAAAAAAGAAAAAAAGATATGAAAAATTATCATCCATAGACCACTCACAGAGACCAACACTCCACTTAAACATTCTTTTCTAGGATATAAAGGATTTAATTTTCGTTTGGCTTAGCAAGAAAATTGAATATTCTATATCTCACCCGACAGCTCAGTCTGAATACCAATCTGTGAACAAAATATTACAGACACCTTTTCTGTCGTCCTTGTCCCTCCTTATGAATGACGTCTTTTCGGCCAATGCATCTTCTTTTCGACATACCATCAGAGGAAATATTATTTTCTCTATATACTTTCATCACTGGTGTCCTTTCCTGATCCTGTCTGTATTCTACATGGTCCTCGAGCTGATTTATTTGTGAGTGAGGATATAACGATATGTGTCTGTGTCTGACTGAGTTCGTGTTTGTCTGTTTTATCATTTCCGCCTCTTTTACTAATTTGACACAAAAACTCATCAACATTTTTGGCTAAAGGTACCTAACCGAGGAATGATGAAAAGCAGTAGGAACTACAGAAATGTGGGAAGATTCATATATATATTATATAGATAGAGAGAGTGGTCTCTTTGCTTATTGGCATTCTGGCCGCACCAACCTTGAAATTCAATTTGCCAAAGCAATTTGGAGCCGTATAATCAAGAAATCCAATTAATAATCTCCATAAATGTTAGAGGGCAAATCAACATTTCCACTACCTATGTATGTATGTACATATGTACATATATATATGACAATTCGTTTTGGGACGGTTTAAGTTAGGTCAGTTTGAAAATAAATATAAGTTTGTTTCTGGCGCATTTTTGTTATACAATTTAAATGAACTTCGAATCACATTTTCTTACGACTAAGATGGATTATTATGAAGACTGAGTTGATTTAGGTTTCATTCAGATTTGGTCCCAAATCAAATAAAACTCAGATTTTTTTACCAATAATAACCTTGAATTTCATGTGAGGATTATATTTAAATACGTAATTTATTCGATTGCTGGAAGTTTAATTTTGAAACAGGAATTCTTAAGGTTTTGGATATCAATGAATTTCTTTATTCCTGTGAAAGTAAGTACGATGCCATTATGTATGGAACTCGATTTCTTTTGCATGGCCACCACGGGCACGCTTGCAGAAGTCCAGACGCTGAACCCAATTTTCGACAGTTTTCAAGCATAAATCGGCCGATACTGCTGCAATTTCACGTTCGATATTCGTACGAAGTTCATCAATCATCGCTGGCTTGTTGGCATAGACCATAGACTTGACGTAGCCCCACAGGAAATAGGCTAACGGCGTCAAATCGCACGACCGAGGCGGCCAAGCGACTGGACCATTTCGTGAGATAACACGTTCTCCAAACTTGGTTTCCAATAAATTGATTGTGACATTCGCTGTGTGGCTTGTGGCGCCGTCCTGTTGGAACCACATATCCTCCAAGTCCAAATCATCCAATTGGGGCCAAAAATATTCGGTTATCATTGAACGGTAGCGATCCCCATTCACAGTAACGTGCCGGTCTTGATCATCACGGAAGAAATACGGCCCAATGACGCCGCCAGCCCATAAACCACACCAAACCGTAATATTTTTTGGGGATGCAATGATGACGTGTGGATTGCTGCCTGACCAATACCGCATATTTTGTTTATTGACGAAGCCATTCAGCCAGAAATGAGCCTCATCGCTGAAAATGATTTTTCGATGAAAATCCGCTCTTAACGTTGAGGCCACTGACTCCGAATTTCGGTAGTAAATTTTAATAATTTCGACTCGTTGTTGGCTCGTATATCTTTCCATCATGAAATGGCATCAGAGAAATGTCAAAAGAGTGGCAAGAAATATGGCGTCGTTTGCTGTCCCTGTTGCTCTACTTTTGTAGCGTCCCTGTTGAAAAACCCTTTACATAACTCACGTGAAGCGTTTTGTTAAGTTTGTAACATTTCAATTTTAAAGTTAATTATGGAAAAAGAGAACAATGAAATGGTGAAAAATGGAGAAATTATGATTACAAATTTCACAAATTAACAATAAGTATCGTTGAGTAATTTTTAAACAACACGATAGCGGTGTTATAATTGAGAACATTGCCCTGTATATGTATAGGTATAGGTACAAGACCAGCATGAGTCGAAAAGTAACTAAATCAATAAGAATATAACTTTTTTTGTTGAATTTTATTTGACCTCTTGTCATTAGTTCCTTTATAGGCTAGATAAACCGAGTATACAAGAACATTATATATGTCGCTAGTTTCGTTTTATTTTTTTTTTTTTCAAATTGATTAACTTCTTTCATCAATGATTTAGGTTGCGTGTCGCTTGAATAAAATTTCAACAGGACTAGGAGTGGGACACCCCCTATTGTTTTGTTCGAAAAGAGTGATTTCATTTAGTCACATGATTCATGAATTATACACGCATAATCCTGCTTATAACTTAGATCTCAGAATGAATTTAAGAGGGTTCCGGTTTTGACGATAAGGAATAGTCTGCTGGTTTTTGGGAAGTATTGGCGTTAATTAATTTAGTTTGCTACACTCCGATATTTTTTTTGTTGTTTCACTTGCACATGCATGCAAGGACGCAGACTACTGTGCAGTTACTTTTATTCTATTTCAAAGGTAAGTAGGACCGTAGGTACGTGTTAGTTGATTTTTATTTTGTTAATCATGTTTAATGATCGAAGGGAGCTAGACCCCATCTGTCCTTCACTACAACCATTATAGTCCAACCAACCTCAATAAGCATACGTTTTGTTTGTAATTAAATGATCAGGGAAGCGTAAAAATGTGAACATTAACAAAAATGTCATATACATTAGGCGCCGCTATCAATCAAACTTTGAGTATATTTAAAATGAAATATACGTAGATAGATGGTGTTATGGACTTTTGAGTGGTGGACTATGGACATTTGATAGATGTTATTATGATTGCATGCTACGGTTGGTAAATTCAAGGGGACGTTTTTTTATTCTGTTCAAAAGAACATAGAAAAAGGTGTTTATCTTGATAAGAGAATATATGTACGTTAATTAACAAAAAAAATTGAAAGGCCAACAAATTCTTATGCAGATATAATTCCCATAAATAAAATGACCTCCTTTTAATTCATACATTTATACATGCCATGAGGGAAAAGGAATTAAATTATATAGCACAAGAGGTTGGTTTTAAACTTTAAATATTTTTTTTTTTTTTAATTCAATAAAGTTATTGATATAATAAAACTTTATAAATATAATAAAAACGAAATAAGAAAAAATTTTGAAAATATAATTACTTGACTTTTAGTTGACTTTGTAATAGAGATATAAGTTCTATTGGCTACACGGCAATGTAGTCTGGAGAAACTCAAACTGAATCGTAATCGTATTGAGTGTTTGCCCCGTTCGAAAAAATAATTCTGGTTGCCGATAAGAACTCCTTAACTAACCAACAATATATCCGCCCAAATCTAATTAAAGAAATCAAAAAAATTTTAAAAAAAATATGAAAATGAAGTATTATTTATACGATGAATGAAAAATTAATTAATGTTGATTGGTTACAACTTTGCTTTACTTGACTTTCCTAGCTTGACTTTACCTTCGAATGAATCTAAGTTACGTTTAGTTTTATCCATAGACTATATAATTTGTAGGTACATATATAAATTCTATATAGGTATACAAAATCTGTAATTTCACTACAATATTGTAAATGCTCAACGTTTGTTACTAATTTATAGGGTGTCCACTGTCCATAACGTAAATGAAAAAAAAGAGAACATTTCCAATATTCAAACACTACCCCCCCACCCACCAAAAAAAAAACTTTAACCAAAAAAGAAATAAAATAAAAACTCGTTACAAAATAATTTATTGATTTATTATCACAGTTATAGTTTCAGACAAAAACAATTGCCCCTCTTCATCTGAAGTTTCATATTTTTAGAACTTCTTATTTGTGAAAGGTATTTTTTTTTTTTCATTTAAAAATATACTGTACAGCTTTTGAAAGTTTAAATCCTTCTAATTGTAAGCCACTATTAAAATTGACTCAACAGTTCACACTTCCTTTCTTTTCTTTGGGCCACTTCACGTCACATCAATGTTGGCCCGGAATACAGAGAAAAATGTGACGAATTTTCAATAATTTAATATAATAAAAATAAGAATAAATTTGTAATGAAATTCAGAATTATTTGAGGAACAAACAAAAATTAACACTTTTTAACAGACTTTTTTTCTGAAGGTCTTCATTTTTTAATTCTACATTATCTACTGCAACATCATGCCAAACTTTTATTTTTTTCCGAGCTAATCCAATAAAACATATAAACTCTTTAAATTAACTTAAAACTATTTTCGTAACTGTTTTAGCATTCTACCATTTATTTTTGAACAAGTTTTTATTTAAAGTGCTGAATGGAAGAAAAGACTGTTTGAAGAGAATCTAAAATTATTGAAACTTTTAGTAAATATTGTGTATTATTTTCAAAGGTGAGAATGTAATTTTATAAGAAAAACAATTGATTTTGAAGTTAACTGTTTATTGGTGGAAAATCTATTGAGAAAAATACTAAAAAGAGGACATGCAAAAAAAGAGAGCAAAAAAAGAATGACGTGACGAGACGAGATCTCTTCACAGTTTTACATCTGCGAAGAGATCTCGTCACGTCGAAACCTCGTTGTCTCGTCGCATTGTGAATCAGGATTCAGGCAGCAGCATTACGACGAGAATTGTTTTATTATGTATTATTTCATTTCATTATTTTAAGTTCGTCATTAAGAGAGAAAAACTGCGAAGAGATCTCGTCACGTCGAAGTCTCGTTGTCTCGCCGCATTGTGAACCAGGCATGATTGATGTCTTTCCTTTATTTAACGATTTAACGAATGAATGTAAGCTTACGTTAAACATCAAGCAAAGACAACAAACCCTGTATTTTTAGGGTACTCATAAATCACCATTTCCCGAAGTCGTCGGAAATTACAACGAAATGATTTGACTTTTTTTTTAAATAATCATGATATCAGGTAGACATTAAAATATAAGGAAGACATACATTTTTGACAGAATTGTGAAAATAACCATTTGTGCGTCAATAAAATAACCATATCCCGTCAAAAATATATGTGTATGTTTTCCTGAAGTCTTTTAGTTTAATTAATAGATTAAATGTTTACACCTTAACTTGCATCAGTAATTGAGTAAAAACCACTATTATTTTATTTGTAAACACATATTGTTCCATTTGTACAAAAACATTGGAATATAATAATTACATAAAAATCTTTTATCTTACTGATTCCTCATGAAAGCAAATCCTTTAAAATTTGACAATAGTTGTGTCTATCTTGTCTGTCAATTAAGGTTATAATCTTCTTGTGGTTGTAAAATATTATTATAATTTATTAGAGTTTCTGCTTTAAATGGAAATAAGACATTACACTGATAACTTAATTCATAAATATAGATTTTACGAAAAGCTTTCCAGTTAGGCTTTAGGCATTACCTTCGTAGGCATAGAATATATCCTGCATTGTAATATTAATGACATTTGTGATGATGATGTAAATTATAAACACATATTCTTTCAACTATTATTCCAACAATATGCGATTTTAGAATAAACCACACTATTCAAAAGTATCTTCCTACATAAAGCTGATGCTTGTTGAGGAAGTGTAAAATATAATCAGTCGTATTTATTAGATTTTTGTCTACTTAGACACTGTCTAACTATTTTCAAATTGATGGAAATATGTTTTATTTAATAAAAATAAATATTCCATTATTCACGGTTAAGACAATCTACTCCTGTGTCTAAGTTAGGTAGCTTTAAGACAACAATAATCAAGATTTTCGAACATATTTTCGAAAGTTGGACAGTTGTATAAAGTTAGACAACGTTTATAAATATGGCCAAATATGTATTTTATTTGTTACTTGGAAGAAGAAGAGGTATAATAATTAGTTTGTCGAATTGCAAATTTCAGTTTTATTAAGATTAATTGTTAATAATAGTAGGCTAGGCTATATAGATATCATTCCAACATGTCTCGCAATTATTATTTCGCTTATTTCTCTCACTTCTTAATTTCTCAGATAACTCCATGAGACGTTAAGTTTACGTATAGTTCTTGGACCTTGGAGCGTTATTTTACAACAAAATGCTAAGAAGAGGTTAATATCATCAATTTCATTATATCTATGGTTTGAATAGGGTACACATGGAATTTTTGTATTGCTATTTATCGTGAATTAGCATTTAATTGCTTATTAATGAATATTTTAATTTGTGAATTTTGTTTTGTTTAAAGTTTTAGTTGATTTGTAAAAAAGAACAAAAATAAGTATTTTAATAGCGTGGCATTGGGCAGATATTCCCAAATATATTTTATAAAATTTTTTCTCTTTCATCATAACAATCGCTTTAGCTTTCTTCCAAACCGTTAGAGACATTTCGGTAAACTGCAAGAAACAATAAAAGTGCGTGGCAGTAGGCGGATTTTCCTGAAACATTTTTCGATTTTTGTTCTTGTTCATCAGAACACTTCCTTCTAATTTCATCCAAATCATAAGAGCAATTATCGCTAACCCAATTTCTAAGAAAAGTGGGCGTGAATGTGGGCGGATTTAGTTTCGAAAATTTTTTCTCGTTGATTTGAACAAACTATAAATTTCATCCAAATCGTTAGAGCCGTTTCCAAAAAAACTAAGAAAGAATGAAGGCGGGCGTGGCAGTGGGCGGAATTTACTAAATCATTTTTTTTTTAATTTTTGCTTCATTTATCAGAATAAATTCTGAAAAATTCATTCAAATAATTTGAGCCGTTTCCGAGGAATAGAGATGTTTCCGACCAATTCCGAGAAAATATAAAATAAGGAAAAACATAATAGTAATTTATAATTATGGTGTTTTTTTTATATTCCAGTGGGATTTTAAAAATCTCGTCTGTCATTCCTGGTTCGTGATATCAAATGCCAAGCCTTAAATGTAGGTAAAACCCGAAATCACGGGATCAGATCCATCCCAATTTAGGTTTTATTTTGTTTGACAACTGCATTTGAATCAAATGTTTAAAATATTGTTCTCTACCCTAACCATTACAGTCTTCTTTTAAAATATTTTAAAAATAAACCCAAACACAAAAAACGTAGGTACCTATGTAGGACCCAAAGTTGACTAACTTCTTCATAATTCCCATGGAAAACCACAGTTGAGAAAAAAAAAATTAATCCGCTTAAGGCAACCAATAAACCTCATTCTGATGCATATAAACATATTACATACCTTCTTAGTGACTTATTATATATGTCTATCCTAAAAACTATACTGTACCCTGCGGCTCTTCTGGTTTGTCATCTTCTCTAGCAATTCTTTCAACCCTCTGTTCTTCTTTAGATCTGTCCTAAAAGTTTAATAGGAGCATAAATTACCTACCCCCATCAGTATTTCCTTCAGTAGGTATCTTACCTGGAGTGTCATCTGCTTGCCACCAGTCAAAATATCTAACATCAAAAAGTCCTTCATTCATAACTGAACACCGAAATGAACACCAAATCTCGTTTTAACCCAGATAAATTGTTAAATGCACATCATGATATTAAATTCATAACCAGAGATTTATTTAGCTTAGAAAGCAGACTTTTGTGGTGCAGGATATGAGAAGGACGTCATATCCAATATAGATACATATAACTATACTCCTAACTCGATTACGATGCTTATAGAAAAATGATGAAAATCCCAAAAAAAAAAAAGACAAATCCTACACTACTGAAATGTTTATGTTCGACCATATGTCACTTTATGCTTCCATGTCAAAAGGCACAAGTGAAAAGGAACATGACATACCCCAGATACAAAAAAGAAAAAAACTAAGGACAATAACGATGGAAGAATTATAAATATAAATAGCCTTCTTTATATTCTACAATTGCGAAAACATTATGATTACCGCCACTAAGCAACCATCATACACTCGGTTCAGCACCGGCAAAAACCAGCCGACCAAACGGGCTGTTTTCTTGCTCAACCAATACAACTTTGTCCTCTCTTCATCTATCTACAACCGCACAATATTCTTCAACTTTATTTCCACGAGCTTAAACTTATCCATTCAGAGGACAGTTCCATAGAAATACTTTTCAGACTCTGGCCGGCCAAACAAACGCACAACCAGTCTTGGATGCTTTCATTAGGGTATGTCATTTTTATTATTTTGTATGTAACACAGACAATTATACGAGTTACCTATAGCTTTTTTTTAAATGGATCTTCCTTAGTTTAGGATTCCAAATATTTGGGGGAATGGGTGAACACGGTAAAAGAAAAATTCGGACACAACACAACACGAGACAATTATGGCTCTACGCATATCAAATACATTGAAGCGATAGAGACACACTACACAACTCCAAAACACACCACAGGAGACAAAAGTTTTCAGTTAATTATTTACTTACAGTTAAGTACTAATCTTACGAAACTCCCTAATACTAAAAGTAGTTATTTTCTCATCGGATACAACGGTACTTCAACACTTCTTATCTGACATAGGGTATTGCAAAATCCTTTATAATTTTTGTATAGTCCCTGTCATTTTTTTTCTTGCCAAGCTCCAACATTTTTGTTATCAAATTCTTGGACTTTTGGTCAAGAAAAAGAAAACGAGCAGTAGAATATCTTGTGATGACGAAAAAAAAAAATGTTTTTGTTCCCCCACTGCTCCATTGGCTACAATATTTTTTTTTCTATTCTCAATCCTCATCCACTTATTCAAAGTTTTTTTTTTTTTGTTGTTTTGGTTTTTATTCCATTTGACTGCTGTTGTTTTATTTTCTTGGCACTTTTGGTCTTCGGTGATAATCATAAAACCATAGAAAAAAGTCGAGACACAGAGAAACATTATTATAGCAGGCCCAAACCAGACCAGCCAGTCTTAACTTGGGAGATATAAAAATAAGTATTCACCTATTTCTCATTACACTGAGC
Source organism: Epistrophe eligans (assembly GCA_951394125.1). NCBI lineage: Eukaryota > Metazoa > Arthropoda > Insecta > Diptera > Syrphidae > Epistrophe > Epistrophe eligans. The sequence goes on along the minus strand of OX596028.1, from coordinate 50,635,347 downwards.
GACCCAGTATATATTCAGAATCCCTTCTTAAAGAGAAACGCATCAAGTGAACCCCTAAATCCTTTTTGGGTAAAAATTGCCAAATTTGTGGTTTTGGCTTTATGAAACAATAAAAATATCACTAGGTAAAATTACACTTCGTGTGCTTTGGTTGAGTACAGAATTTTTTTTTTGTTGAAGAATTTAGGAATCTATTTTTAATTCCAATTGTCAAATTGTGTGACTTATAACTTCCTATACAAAGCGAAGATTCTGTGAATTGACATTATATTGCTTCTACAGCCCACGTTTGCTCTTGCAGGATCGTATAGGATTGGATTCACAAAAAAAGCATAGGGGCTAAACAAACTACATAAAAATGTTACTACATGGGCTTAACTTTGTTAAGGTTTCACTGAAATGTTTTCAAAAACTACTGAATACTGTACTGCTATACTATGGGCCTCTTCTGTAAAGATTTTAAATCTCAATTTCTATAAAAAAAGGATTGAGATGATGGTGTCGTGACTCGTGAAAAGAACATAGCTATAGAGTGTCCTCTCAGCTGAATTGCTCAAAATCATAGAACCTTGCAAAATACTCAAACCAGAACCGAAATACCGCTTACAGATAGTCAGGCAGCTATTAGAGCTTAATTGACTCAGCCACATCATCCTTGAAATTGGGCTAACAATACCGAGCTTGCAAGCCTGAATATTAATGTAAGGCCACTCTAATCTGGCTTCGGGTCTGATTCACAGAGTGGAATTTAGGGAAATGAACGGCCGGACGAACTGGCTCGGTAAGGATCAGCCCGTCGAAGTTATAAAGGGTCATTCATTTTTCGGTTTCTAAAGTAAAGCTAAATAAAACACACACAGCGATACATTTTTGATGAAAATTTTATTTCATTATAAAATTTGGACTTTATCGTTAAATGTGAAAAACAATATATATCATTCAAATGGCCACCCCGGGAAGATTCGCAGCATGCGATTCTGTTGAGGTAATTTTTAACTACTTTTTTACTCATTCCGGGCGGTATCTCGGCCATAACTTGAGTAATGTTAGTTTTTAATGCGTCTAGAGTTCGAAGATTATTCGCGTAAACACGGTCTTTTGCATAGCCTCACAGAAAAAAAACTAACGGTGTCGAATCTCATGATCTTGGTGGCCAATTGACGTCGCCAAAACGTGAAATTACGCGACCAGGAAACTTCTCACGCAATAAAGGCATAATTGGTCGTGTTATGTATAACTTGTCTTGTTGGAACCACATATCATCCAAGGCATGATCTTCAATCAACCATCGCCGGCCAAAAAAAATCGCTTAATTGCTGCGAACGCCGCGCCGCGAAATCGATAAATTCGGATCTTCAGCAACACTTCCACTTGCAGCAGCAATAGTTTTGATTGAGTGTGCATTACGATAATGCACAGGCCTTACGACTTCAGTAACGCTTCCACTCTCTTCAAATTTCTTCCCAATTTTACCGATTTCTTGCGTAGTCGGTCGATTATGACGACCATAATCATCGAGTAATGCGCGAAAAGTGGTAAATATTCAACTAATATTATGATTCTTCAAATGACAGCTGAGTTTGACAGGTGTCAAATGCCAGTGCTACCAACCTGAAACCACTGTCATTTGTGTACCTTTTTATTTTATTTTTTTTAATTAATGGCATTTTTGTTTCTGTTAGCATTTTACAACGTTATTAAAGACCACAGACAAATTTCACTTCTCATCATCTGATATCCATTTACGTTTTTGCTGTCGATTTGAAGACGACAACAAAATTACGTTTCTTCAAAATTATCAGAGGTTAGGTTTAGTTGGGATAGGAGAGGCCGGAGAGGAGCACTTTAAAACTAACGATGTAGTAAAAATTCGCTGATTATTGGTATTTTGTCACGCTTTATTTTAGCCATATATTTATAAAAGTTTTTTAAATACAAACTACGGAAACCCTATGAGAGCTTTCATTCAAACTTTCTTCTATGCTTGGAGAAAATTATATTTTTTCTTTGCAAAATTCTATCTCTATAGTCGTGTGATTTTTGTATCTTGTTTTTCTTATTTTCGATTTTTTGCTATTACCCCTATTTTTGTTTACATATTCTTTTTTGAAATTTTTAATATCATTAGTAGCAACACTTTTGTATTGAGATTTTATTCTAGTCTCGTTTTGGATTGACGCGTTTTAGTTTGACGGATCAAATTATTTTTTTATAAATTTTGGATTCGTGTTCTTGGTTTTGGGTTTTGTTTTCAATACTTATTCAAGTAATGTTTGCTCTTACTAATAAAGCCATAATATAATAATTACATGAATAAAATTTAATTTTGTTCATTTTATTGAATTTAAAAAAAAATGTATTTGGTCCACCCATGTATATACATTTTTCTCTCAAATGTGAAACGATAATAAATTGGAACAACGGCCTTTGCTCGAAAATTTATAACAAAAAATTGGCCAAAATTGACGTATAAACTGTTTACTACAGCATTTTCCACAAACTGATTTAAAAAGCAGTTAATTGCCAGCAATATCCAAGAAAAAAAAAAGCTTATACAAACTCCAGACACTACCAACAACAATCACAAATCACAGGTTAGGGCTCAAATAAAATATAATACGATATTATAAATTTTGTGTTTTTAGTTTGCAAAATTTTGAAAACGCTAAATTTTAATAATACGAAATGTAAATTTAAAATTTCCAAAAACATTCTGTCCTCTTGACGCTAAAACGGGATGTTCATTATTGTAAAAAAAAATTGTTTGGGTACTTTTTTTTTTTGCAAGCCCTTTAGTTGTTGTTTTAATATGAGTGGGCGAATATTAGGTATACGAATGAAAAAGGACAAAATTATTGCTTAGTAATTTATGTAGAATCCTACTTAGTTTTATGCTCTCGTTTTATCCTCTTATTGAGGGATTTTATTTTTTCCTTCCATATTGGTCAGATGATTACACCCATTCAAGCAAAGAAATAAAAAAAAAAAAAAAAACAGAAAATGGGTGCTGTGTGTGGTCAAAATGTGTTTATATTTTGGGAATAAAACAGGCATAGAAGTGACTCAGACAAAATGTGTGTGTCCCATAAGATAGAAAAAGAGTCGACAGTAGCGAAGAAAGGTACCTATATTTAATTTTTTTTTTTGTATCTAGATATTACTCCTACTTTCTTATGGGACAAGATGGAAAAAATGAATTCTCATTGGGATATTAGAAGTCATAATTTCATGCAGAATTTATTAGAGGGTAAAAGTATTTTGGGAAATAGAAAAAGTAATAAGTAGGCAGTGATGCTGCAGTATATCTAAAAACAAAAATACCTCTGTCTATTGTTTTATTGCGGGACAAAGTCTATCGGAATATTAGGGTATTATAGCTTTGGAATGTGTATAGTACGTGCGGGTATAGGTTAGGTACCTACCTAACCTACCTGACACATGGGGCTCTCAATTTTTAGGCTTAAATACATTCAAACAAACATAAAATAAAGGATACAAATATTGTATGAAAATTCTTTTATCAAATTATGCTCTATAATTGGTATTTTATGAATGTTTGATTTATGAAAAAAAGGTTCTACCTTACCTTTACTTTTCGCAATTCACATAATTTATGATACATGGTACCTATTTATTATTTTTAAACGTAAAGGACTTCAAAAAGCTATCAATTTGCGAGTGTGTTCCATGCTTTGTAGTTTCTTTCGATTCTATGTAGGAATAAAGAACATTATCTATATTTAAACAACTAGTTTTGCTATTTGCTTGAGTAGATGCTTTTTTTACTTGAAAACTATATGAATATAGGAACGTAAGGTAAGGTTTTTATACATTCTTGACAAATTTTGAGGCATATTCATAGTAAACTCGAGACTAACTGTACTCTAAAGTATACGCGCAGGTTAGAAACAGCTTAATTCCAAAAGAATTTGACACCTACGTTTGACAGACACTTTCTTATGGCGCAAAGGCTTCAGAGATCTGACATCGCCGCATTTAAGCAACCTGATTCGGTAGAAAATTTGAGGAGTTATGAACTATGAACTGTCCCTATTATTCAGGGTGTTTTTTTGGATCGTACCCATTGGACGTTCTCTAGCCAGGGGCTATATACCAGCTTCAAATGGTCTTTATTTCTAAAGCTATTCTACAAGCTATGGGAACAATCATCCCCAAAAACAAAATTTGTTCAGGAAAGGACTGTAAGTGGGGCGAGCACAGAGCACACAGTGGTATTTCCGAATCCTCGATAAGGCGATCACCCCACGATAGCAACAGACAACCAAATTTCAGAATAATCATCAGCTCACCAATAGCCTTTCATCCTAATTTTTCCATGATATCCAGTTCCCTTCAACTTCCCTTATCATCCCTCTAACAAACTACGTTGAGAACTCGGGTCAATCGGATTGAGATATATGTAGAGTGAAGACATAGAGTGAAGATATAGAGTGAAGACCTAAAAGAAATACTTCCACCTAAATAGGAGATTTTCCGCAAGATTTTTGGTTTCATTTGCAAAACCGGTTCTGGGAGAACTGTTGGTTGAGGTCAATCCCGGATCAAAATGATCCCTTTAGATAGTAATCATGTACATACCCACTTATCTATATGTAGTTTGATGTATTTTTTCTACGGAAGACTCTTTCATACAATTTCTTTTTTTGGCACACTTTTTTATCCGGAAAGATAGAATAAGTACTACCTAAACATTAAAATTCTTTGCTAAACGCTAACATTTGTACCACATTATATTCATAAATTATTAGGTTTGATCCATTCAAGCAATAATAAGTAATTATCATCCAAAACTCATTGGCATTCCTTTTTGTTTTGCCTCATATCCTTGCGCAATTTGTCTTCATAAAACTAATATCGATACTAATCGCACATAAATGCGGACCTCATATATCAAACAAAAATAAAATGTTCGCACATCTGTTGTTCCCCCAAATCTACCATATTCCGAACTATATATGTGATGATGATCATAACAAAAACAAAAACTCTACCAAAAACAAATCATAAGCTGTTATACGTAATAGCAAGGACCAATACCAACAACAATATTATATGTGTAACGAATAAAAATTCCTAAAATTAATCACGCAATAATAAAAGTGAAGCCAACAACTAAATACATACATAAGTAGGTACCATATAGGCGAGAAATTGGAATATGGGGGACGAGAAAAAAGCGACACGGAATAAAAATCATCACAGAGGCATTTTTGTGGTGCGGTATTTTATTATCTTTTAATCTGCGAAAATCCTTTTTGTATCCGCTGCTGACAGTCGCAATGCATTATTTTGTATGCTAGAGCATTCATCCGTTCTCTTTACCCTCCTCTCCCCAACAAAACCAGGATAATCTACCATAAAGTGCACGAAGAATAACAACGAAGCTCTCCAAGCAAACAAAGAAACCATATCCTTATACGGTGTACCACACTATTGTGGTCGCACCAAGAGTCCTGTTTTTATCCCTGTCCTCGCTTGGTTAGAAAAAGGTAAATATGTATATGCTGTACTTAATTTTTGTCCGCCCTCTTGCCATCATGCGGCTAGGCTATAGGAACTGTCCATGCCGTAGCTCACCAGATAAAAAGGTATAGTCCATATGTTGCTTTCTGTTTTTGTTTCTTTAGTTAGTAGGTAGCTAGCTATACGCTACAGTTAGAAAGGAAATCCTTCAAAGTGACTCGAAGCTACTTATTATATTATTTATGATTATGTTCATCGGCCTATATATTGCCTTAATGGTCTTCAATTAGGATTAGTGGACCTCGCACCCAAACTAAATCATAAAATGATTGCATTTGCACGTTGCTGTCATTTGATATGGTTGAGCAAAGGAAGAACAACGTTTTGAATCGTCCCTTTTTATGTGTGTGAAGAAACGAATGGTGGTGATAAATTGAGTAGATATACATAGACATTTATAAGTAAGGGTGTATGTTAACGTACCTATCTATGGAATATGAATCAACCTTGTATTATTGCAAATATTTTGTCATCTGACATTAATACCATCAACAAATAATAGAAAAGAATTTTTACATTTTTTTTTGATAACCTAATATGTTTTTGTGAGTTATAAATCTTTTTGCTTCTTTTTGATCATGGTTTATGGTTAAAAGAATTAGCAAGGGCAGAGTCAAAGGAATATTAATAAGTTATAAATTATTACATATGGCTATAGTAGGTACATGATTAATGGATAAAATTTCCACACTTTAAATATCATTTTTATAAAAGCTGGAATTTGTTTTTTTTGGCGAAGGGTTTTTAAAGGCCACCTTTAGCATTTTGTTATATGTATATATATATGCAACAAATATCTTCTTCGGCGTTTGTTTTGACTAAAAAAATCCCAGGCTATTTATTATCTTATTAAGTTAGTACATTTTTAATTCGGTGGTGGCGCAAAATTTTAAACAGTCTGATGTTAAGGTGTTAGCTTGATACTACTTAACACTTGACTAACTTTTAAGCTCTGTATTAAAATGTTCTTAGTTTTAAACATTTTTTTAACTATGGGCGTTTTTCTTTTCTAGTTCAGAGTAGAGCTCTGAACAGAGTCTGAACACTCCGAACATACTCTGAGCGATCTCTGAACTGAGCGTGCTCTGCTCTGAGTGCTCAGAATTATTTAAAGAAATACGTCTCACCAGCTGTCACTTTTTCATTTTTTATTTTCTTTACCACAAACAAAAGCATACAACAATTTTTCTTTTATCAAGTTTATCAGCATTTTCATCATTGCAGAGGTCCATTTCAAGCCTGAAATAAATTTAAACGATTGAAAACAATAATTTTATTATTATTAGTAAATTTATTAAATTATTTTACCTTCTTTTGCAGGTCGACTATTCTCGTCCGCCATTTTTACTGTTTTGATGTTTTTTTTTTCCACTTGTCAAATTTGTGTTCAGCTATTGAACTCCGTCTGCTCTATCAATTTATTCTGAGCTCATAGAGCGCGCTCTGAACATGCTCTGAACATGCTCAGAGCGAAAAAAGAAACACAAAATTGGAGCTCTGAATGCTCAGAGCTAAAAAAGAAATACGTTTTTTTTTTGACAGTTCAGGCTCTGCTCTGAACTAAAAAAGAAAAACGCCCTATGTATCATATTACACCTATTTTCCTAATAAGCTTCAACTGAACGCGCCTAAAAAAGTAACATTTCGTTCAAACGAATCTATAACACAAGTACGAAAACAAAATGTTCGAACGACTCATGTACGAAAAACACATTTACGATACCCAGATGTACGAAAATGAAAATGCTTCAAACGATACAAGTTCGAAGTAAAAATGTTCGAAATAGAAAATGCTCGAAATACGGAGTAATATACGAAAAAAGGCGGCACTACTATTTTGGCTGGGTCTTTGAGTTAGGAAAAGAATAATAGAAAAAGAATTAATGTTGTTCACAGAAAAAGAAACGGAATTATGTACCTATAGATAAAAGAAGGCAAATGTATTAAAACGGGAGCGGGAGGTAAATAGATGTAAAATGTAACTTTAATATTTAAATTTACGCATAAATTATGAGAATGATATGAAAGGATATATTGCACTTCGTGTCTTATAAGTTCTCATAAATTCTAATTCATTTCATTCCGCAGAGTTAAAAATTCTTTGAATGAATTTTTTATAGCAATGAATTTATATTTAAAATAAATATTTTTATTTATAACACTTTTTTTAATAAATCATTAAATCATACAACAAAACCGGAAAGCCAGCTTGTAGCTTGAAGCTTACTGCGTGCTGCTCCTTTCCGAGCTCCTTTATGCACGTATGGTCTGGAACATGATTGTGTGATTGTGTCCTAAAAGTAGCCTCCATATATTATTCCAGAATTCAACATTATTTTTTGTTCTGGAGAACCCGAGAACTGAGAATCGAAAACAATTCATTTGAGGTTTTATTTACCTTTTTCTTATTCAAATTGTGGGAATATATGTTAACTTACTTGTTTTTTTTCGATTAAGGACCAAAAGGACCGAGGAAAGCGAGAGGGATATACCTCCGTATTCCATTATTGGGGACACCTTTAGGCATAATCGAAATGTATTCAAAAAACTGCTTGAGGTTGTCCAAATTTAGAAATTCTTCCCAAAATTTTATTTTCGTACCATTTCGAACGCACTTGGTGTTTCATTGGCATCTAGAAATGAAAATAATTTTTGCAAAAACTATCCATAAAAATAACTTAATTTAAACAAATATTAGAATGGAATTTTGGCTTTTTAAAAAGCTACAACTTAATATTTTAAGTATTTTCATTGATTGTTAATAAATTTGTATACGTTTTAACAAGTATTTTTCGAAAACTGCCCCTTTCTTCTTAACCGGGGGAAATACTAACGCTCTTCCATAAAATTTTTTTCTGTCTGGTTTCAACCCATGTCCTAGCTTTTTGTGAAATTCTACGGGAATCAGCCTGTTTTCAATTTAATATACATAGCTTAATTTTTTAACCGCTTACAGCCACCGTAGGACTTCGAAATAAAAATCTGACTAAATTAGGAAATTAAAGAGTTTTTCTTTATTTCTAGCTGATTAAGACTAGTCCCACCCAAGATGAACTTTTTTTTAACAACCATCCTAATGTAGGAGCATGTGAAAATACATTTGAAATATATTGAAAAGGTCCTCTCCTCACTAGTCAACTGATGAGTCCAAGTGAGATCGCCGGGACGAAACGCCAAAAAATTTTTGTGGACTAAAGGCCGTTAAAAGCTTTGAATATTTGAAATATATTTTTGGTTAAAATATTATGATTTATCACTTTATCAGTCTTTTAAGTTTGTATGCAAGTATGTATTTTTACTCATGTCTATCCAACAATTTTATTATTTCGGTATTTGTGATTTATTATATGGGATTTGATAAGGTCAAAATGTGGTTTAACCTGCCTGGAAATTTGTATATTATTTAGAGTGCTGAATCCAAATATGGGGACAAAAATGCAAACAAGAATGAAAAATTATCACAATCTCTTTTTCCAAATTAAATTTATAAATGTGTTTTTTTTGTTTTTCCATGCGGGGATTTATGTATATATATAGTCACCAATTAACATTTATATTTCCCGAAAGTTATGTTGCATTTTAACCACCAAATATTATTTTCTACGACTGCCTTAGGTATGTACATATGTAGGTACTTACATTTATTACTTTAATATATTTTTTAATGTGCATCACAACACCACCAGCTCGACTAGAGTTTGTATCACATCTTAATAAATTATAGTTATCTGGATCTGCGAGTATTTCACTATCACAAATGTTACCCATTATATAAGTTTCTGAAAGGACGATTATATCGAAGTCTCTATCTAGAATTGTGTATTTTAACTCATCGAGATTATTTATTAATCCAGAGATATCCAGGCAGCTATAGCTCTTTTTTTGTTTCGATTTTCTTTCTCAAAACTTCACAAGAATAACTCCTACAATCATTGTTAACATCAAAATTAAAACCTTAGTCTTTATTAGCTACATATATCACAATTATTGCACTTTAGAAAACAACAATTATCACAGCTCTTTGTTTCATGTTGCTCGGCGTCGGCACACTTTGGACATATAATATTTTTCTTACACGCCTTTGCTTCATGATTAAAGCCTCAACAATTTAAACATTGCTCGACTGGAACAAAATCATAAACGAAAGCTTTCCCAATTAAAGCTGAGACTTCCTTTTTCTATTATTTCTTTATACTTGTCACTTTCCACATTTCCACGTTGGCTTATAGGGTTATAGGTATAACGTTTTAAACATTTAACCGAACCATTGATTTTGGGTACTAACATATTATCATACTCATTTCCTAATCTATTTTTTGCCTCTGCCTCAATAACATTTCTAGATTTAACGTCATTTAATGGCAACTATCCAATCCTTCTTATTCACAACACTACTTAATTTTACAGACAATGACGTAAATCAATTTTCTCTTTAATTTTATCAATTCTTGTTAATTTGTTATATTATTCTCTCGTACTTTTTTTGTCTTAACAATAATTGGGTGTTCATTTTTTCGTAGCAAATCTGCACGTACACTCTCACTCACACAAGCATTCACATTCTTTGTTTCTGATTCTCCTATGTTATTAACACTGTGTATTTCCGATTTTTTATATATTTTATTTTTTTCTAAAATTTCATTTATCTACAGCTTTTTCTTGTTTTAAAACACTTTCTCTATTCACATTCACGGCTTCTAAGATATCTTCTAAACGTTTGTAAATCGCATTCTTTTCATCATCACAAATAAATGTAATGTTATTGTTTGTTCTCACCAAATTGAGTTCATAAACCGCGAGCTCCGTACGCTTTTGATGAAAAACCTTTCACAGAAACCGACACATCTTATCTTACTGATTGATTTTTTACACGATCGTCGCACATTTTACAGTTTTCTTCCATATCACAGTATCACACACAAATAAAATTTGTTTAAATCGTATATAGAACAATTTTTTCCGCACGTCAAATTAAACCCGTCTTTACTTTACACGTTGACAACTCTCTCTCGACAGCCGCCAGCGATACCACTTAGCTTCAATTGAATTGAAGTAGATCTATTTACTTCATTTTAAGCATAGCTAATTTTAGAAATGTATTGGTCTGATCCCTAAAACGCATTAAAGCTACGGAAGAATTGAAAACTGCCGCATAGGTTTGTGGGAGGAGGGAGAAGCACAAGTCGACTTTATATTCTATAAAATTTCTTTGAGAGATAGATAGGTAAATACATACATAGATATATTTTATTGTTTCAAAGAAAAATATCAACAAAGTTTACAATATTTTAAAGTCATTGCACAGTACAAAGATATGATAAAAAATTTTATCTTATTACTGAAAATTAAAATTATGTTTCTGAAAAGCTTATATTTTCATATTTTTGAATTTGAAGGAAAATAGGTTAAACAAAAACCTTCTTTGTGAGTTTTTACAGAATTAAGATTAGATTAAGATATTAAATAATAACAGTTAAAAAAAAAGAATAATAACGGTACGGTTTGAGAATTCTGTCTTGAAATTTATTACATTATGTTTTCGTTTCAAAAAAAAAAAGAAATTAAATTTTTTACCATAAACCAAAATATAGGGACTGCTCCAATGAACTTATATTTATCTTGGTATGTTGCAAATATAAAGCTGTGACATCCATCCTGAACAATGGCGGTTCTGAAAAAACGTCCCTTGAAATCGATTTTTTCATGTGTTCCATCACTGTCTGCAGTTCCAGAGATCAGTTCCGTTTTTTAACTCTGTTTAGTTTGACGTATATGAACTGCATCATGTTCTCCATCTCCTGAATAATTTTTGTCCTTTTGAAATCCCGAAGGATATGTAACTGAGGGGCTTCCCGAACTTACAGCATCAAGTCGCACTTGGCTTCTTAATTTTTCTCGCCCCCTTTTCAATCCGTTGACAATATCACAAGTTAAGTATGCTCCAGTGGTTCTTTTTTAATGGTCAAATTTCCATACTTTTCCAGGATGTGCATAAATGCAGAACACATCTGATAGATAAAGATAGAAAATTAATGTGGACTACTTTTTTTATAAAACTTTAAAATGTTATATATGTATGTATGTAGATTGTAGCTACACTATCAGAAAAATAAGATGTCAGAGGCTTTGCTCCGTCAAACAGTGGGAAAAAGAATCTAATTTCTTTTTTCCTCAGTATTTTGACAGAAAAACTGAGAAAATTCACTGAGGAACTCTTTTCATTTAAATAAAATTGCTAAGCTCTCTGAGATCTTATTTTCATGAGTTTGCCTAATGGGTTTATTTATTACACATTTTAAATTAAAGAGATATAATATATTTGTTTACCTGGTATTTCCATTTTCTTAATGAAAAAGCGTGCGTCAGTTTTAATTTTGTGTAGGCATATCCAATATAGGACCAAATCTTTTTGACTCACATATAGATATTGGTTTTGAAATATTGGTATCCTTAGGTATCCTTGCTATAATTAGTACCAATTTGATTCGCCACTAATCTGAGACTATCCATTTTCAACACTAACTCAATAAAAGCACGTTATAATACAAGAAAAGTTCCAACAATTTAACTGACAATAATTGATTCCGCTCACAAAAACCGGCGCGAAGCACTCTATGCTTTTAAAATAAAAAAAAAATAAAATAAAATTCAAAGTATTATGTTTGTTCCTTTATGTTTAATTTATTTATTCTTAAAGTGCAGGAAATGAAGTAGGGAAGATAAAAATGAAGAAGTGGGAGAATCAGGGGTACGAGGATAAGGCAAATATTATCTTTAACATTTTTTAGAATCGCTTGAAAGATGATCTTTAAGAAAGTATGCATGTAACTAAAAACAAAGGAGAAAAAAATAAACAAAGGAACGCCTGTTTTATGCTTTGAAAATTGATGGTTATGTTAAAATTAGTATCAATTGACCAATGACCAGGGTGCCGATCCAGTTCTATGAAAATGTGAATCGAATAGCTTTTCACTCTTAAATGCGATTCTCGTTCTGTGAAAAGGTTAAACCAAAAGTCAAAAATATTCTCATGAATATTTTGCTTTCACTTCTTCATTTTGATGTGAATCTTTAAAAAAAAGGGTGAATACGAACAAACAATGCTCAATTCAACCACATCTCCTTCTCTGTCCTATTCATGAAGAAAAAAATATTTCTATCAACGCGTGAGATAGAATTTTTTTTTTATGAATAGGACAGAGAAGGATATGTGGTTGAATTGAGTATTGTTTGTTTGCATTGTATTCACCGTTTCTTTAAAGATTCTCATCCAAATGACGGCATGAAAGCATATTGCATACTATTCACGTGAATTTTTTTGTTTTTCCGTGCCACATTTTCTAAAAAAAACGTATCATTTTCATGCCATATTAAAAATACTCAAATTGTTTATATAATTAATTTACAAAAAATTACAAGAAATAATTTGTTATTTTCGTGTATTGTCAAAAAAATAAAAGTTTCTGTCTGTTTGGAGCAATTTTCCTAAAATGTCTTCAAAATTCGATTTATTTGATTTACAAAATGGAAATAAGAAGAGCGTGCCATATTGAATTTGTTCGTGCCACCATGCCACGTTAAAATTTTCGAGTCAAAAAAACTCGTGTCTATTCGATTCACTTTTTCACAGTACCAGAATCGGCCCCATTCGTTATTCATGCATATCCTTGCGCTTTTTACATAAAAATATATACACTCCTTTCCTTTTATGAGAGAAATCTCCTACAAGGCTACAACCACAACAAAACCACTTTTATTTAATTAATTTCTATTAATTGTTAAGATTTTGTGTAGCACTATCTAATTTCCACAAAATAATGTCTATCAAAACCGCAACGGAATCGGAAACTTAATGCCTGAGTAAGCATTGTATTTCTTCTGATTATCTTTCTCCTTCTCTCAAACACAAAGTGACCGCTTTAAATCAATCATTGTTGAATCATAACTGGATAAATCGAGAAGGTACGAGTACGACATGAAATTTTGTTATGTTTATATAAGTTCATTAGAATAGAACAATCATTAAAGACAATAATGACGATGAAGATGTTTTATATACCTACATATGTATTAGGTACAGATGATGAAAAATGGTAGGACGATTGATCATGGCAGGAGTGTATTGGAGATTAATTAATTGAAACAATGCAAATAAGGTATTCAATCAAAACTCAATAACACCACAAAATTGGTTTAATTCAAGTAAACTATTCAAAAACATTATATTATTAGAGAGATTTTCTGGCTTTGCTCATTTAAAGGTAACCTTTGTATTCTTAAAAACGTGTTGGGTATTTGGAAACTTGAAGTCCCTAACCAGGAATTGTACTGAACACATTGATAAACCATTGAAACGGGCGAATTAAATGGTCTCATCTTATATTATAAAACCACATTACGTACTATGGTATTTCAAAATATGCAGTTCAGTAAGTAAAATTGGGCGTGGCAGTAGACTGTTTGTGTGGCTACATTTATTTTTGTTTTGCAGCTGGAATCTTATATCGATATTGTGATTTCGTATAATTTTATTTCAAACTGTAATATTTTTATTGTTCTTACAGCCGACAATGAGTAACGAGGAAAGTAAACGCGTGCAAAGAAAAAAGAGATGAGGGAGTTCGAGGTAACATTAATAATAATTAATAAGTCAAACGCCATATACACAAGTATGTTTGGTATTTACGCCAAGCCAAAGCAATAAAACCAAAAGGTAGAGCGCTTGGGTACAGCATATCACTTCCATTTTGGACAAAACAGAAAAGAGAGCCTTAAATTTCTAATCCCATAGGTAAAAGTGCCTGTAATTATAAAAATATTTTTTTACTGAAATTAAATTTTGTCTATAATTTTTTAAATTTTACATATTTAAAAAAAACTGTGGGAACTTCAGCTAAGAGTTTAACTCGTATCGTTGATGTTATTCTGTTTTGTTTTTGAATAATTTTGTTTTTAGGTGCTGCCACCATGAACTGTTTAACAAAAATTGTCGCTACAGGGCTTATGGGTGAAGTGAAAAAATTGAAAAAAAGACGCCACGAGACGACGATTTTCTTCATTTCACAAGTTAGTGAAAGAGAAAGAAAATAAAAACACAGAAGACCACTGCATCTCAACTGCATACATACCTATTCTATGTATGTTTTAATTTTAAACTAATTCAATTAAATGCAATAAAAAAAATTAAAGAACACCAAAATGGAGAACATATTCAAAACCTGCGTCAATTGAAAATGCCATATTCTATCTCCTATCCGATACTTCAGTTCTGCTAGTTCCGTCCGTCAAAAAATCAATCCGAGAAAAATCAAAGCCTAATTTCTCAATCCATGTGCCAACAAAAATCTATCCTATCCTTCTAACATTGCCTAATTCATAAGACCCTAGGTCTTACTGGCAAATATATGTTTGTGTTTGTTTGTTTGTTTTTTTTTTTTTTTTTTGTGTTGTGTTGTGAATTGGGGAAATAACGAGAAAAATATGACAGCGTTTCACGTCACGCTCTCGTCTCGTTTCCTCGTCGTATTGTGAAAAAGGCTTGAGTTGGGAAAAAGTCTACTGAAAAAAAGAGCAAGCGACTGACTTACGAATTGTTGAAGAATTGTTGTTTTATTTTGTAATTCCTCGCAAAAAGTCGTACAACCCAACATGACCGTTGTATCCCACTAATAATTGCAATCAAAGAGCTTATTCATGTGGAGTGGAGTGTTGTCGTTTTGCTTTTCCCCTCTTAATTTTTTTTTCTGGAGAATCCGTAAAAATGCAGTTTTTTTGTTTTTGGTCTTTTAGAAGAAAAAAATTATTTGTGCAAGGTTTTAGAGATCTGACAGATCCGTCACCGCAACGGGCCCTTAACCCTAATCGTTTTTCTCTCGCATTTTCGATGATTTATAATTTAAACTACGGAAACCCTGTGAGAGCTTTAAAAAGGGACATGATTATGCAAGCCAATGCAACCAGAGTGAGAGGCAATAGTCCTATCTTCCCTATACACTGACAATTTTTGTAGAACAGAGTATAGATATCAGAAAAGTGTGAATTAGTTCTAATTGGTAGTTTCGTTTCTTACTAGTCCATAATGCAACTATTGGTTTCGTGGAAACCATTACGGAGTATTCATCATACGCATACCGTTCATCGGTTAGTGCATGTGTGACCAATGCAATTTGAGCATAGAAGCATTTTTATCTAATTAAAAATCTTTCAGCACCAGAAATGAGGTGCTTAAAATCTCGAGACCTTGAACAAAAAAAGTTAAAAAAAAACTTGCAAATGATAACTAGCTATATATTTTTTTTTGCTAATATCCATTATCTAGTAAGTCAATGTTTGGGGCCTTATTTTTTCTTTGGGGCTTTATTTTTTGGGGGATAATTTCGCGGAGCCGAATTCGATTCTTAAACATTTTATTATTAAGCTTGTAGAAATGTGTTTCATCAGCATTCAACTATTCTAAATATGCGATGCAGTTTGAAAAAAAGGAAGAAAAATTATAAAAAGAAAAACAAGCAGAAGGATAATAAAAAGTAGTAGGTAGGTAAAATATTTAAAACATATTTTTATTGAAAAATATTTTTTAATCTTTGATAAGAATTATATCAAAAAAAATCCACAATTTTTAATCACAGTACAATCACTTTCTGAATATAATCATCTCTCTCTCTCTTTAAAAATAAAACAAAATCTTTACAAATTACATAATTCGAAAATTCTCTCCTATAGGAAACGCAGGTTTCGATTTCACCATTAATAGCCATATACCCTCCTTGGCAATATGCAAAGGAAAGGATCCCATAAAAATACATAATTCTCCAGTCACTACTCTACTTCGACCCGGAATATCATGTACGATTGGTAAAAAAAATAATGGATATTTGCCTTTTCTTGTTAATAATAAATTTAGTACAAGAATTTTCTCGGGTTTTCCAATAGGGACTTGACAGCTTTGAATTTAATTTGTGAACGCACCCTTTCACCAATCATCGAACTGTCATTGTCAATGGAGCAACGTCTGCAAATTATTTATAAAAATTTTTTACCGAAATTCGGAGTCGTTGACCGCAACTTTAAGAGCGTTAACTCCAATTTTCGCTCGTAAATCAACAAAGCTCGTTTTTGGCTCAATGGGTTCGTCAATAAGCAAAATATGCGTTATTGGACGGGTGAAAATCCACATTTGCTTCATGAATCACCATTTCATCCACAAAAAATAACTGTTTGGTGTGGTTTGTATGCCGGCGGCGTTATTGGGCCATATTTTTTCGTTGATGATAACGATCGTCACATTACTGTGAATGTCCAGTGTTATCGCGCCATGATTACCGATAATTTTTGGCCCAAATTGGACGGCATGTGGTTTCAACAGGATGGTGCCACAAGCCACACAGCTATAGATTTCAATCCCGGGATTTTCAACTAAAAATATTGACGAATAAAACATATTTGTTCTCTTTTTTTCTCCGAAATTTGCATTTCTGCCTGCAAACTATGTTTGCTATAATTTGTTTCATGAACTTCATTTAACTATGTTTAACTACATAAACTTCGTAGCAAATGTAATCAATGTAGTTAATTCTAAAAATTCAGTTCGGACAACCCTGGACAATATTTTGTTTTACGTGCTAAACAGCATTATGTATAATATAATGACCGAAATGATACATATGTATGTATGTATTTGAATTTTTACGTTTTTGTTGGTTTTTTTTTTTTGAATTCTAATTTTTGTTGACGTTTTCGGTTGTTTTATTAAATAAATAAATACCTATATTTAAAAACGTTCGGTTTTATTTCCGTTTAGAAAGGTTTTTGTATTATTTTAAATATTACCTGAATCCCGGGATTATCCCGGGATCCCGGGATTGAAATTTTCGAATCCCGAAATCCCGGGATTGAGAAAAGAGCCCGGGATTGCATTCCCTACGACACAGCACACCTTAAAATCGATTTATTGAAGAATAAGTTTGATGAGCGTGTTATCTCAAGAAATGGGCCAGTCGATTGGGCGCCTCGTTCGTGCGATTTAGCGCCAACAAGCCGACGACGTTGGAAGAGCTCAGAGTCAGAGCCAACATTGAACGCGAAATAGCGGCCGTTTCGGCCGAAATGTGTGGCCGAGTCATCGAAAATTGGGTCCAACGAATCGCTGCTGCAAACGTGCCCGCGGTGGCCATATGAACGAAGTCGAGTTCCATTCATAAATGTTTTGATTGTACTTCAAGACGATAATAAAGTTGTTGAAATATCTCAAATGGTTTGAGTTTTATTTAAAAAAAAAGTTGTCAAGTCCTTATTGGAAAAAAAACAGTCGTATTTATTAGATTTTTTTCTACTTAGACACTGTCTAATTATTTTCAAATTGGTGGAAGTATCTATGCTTTATTCAATAAAAATAAATTTCACATTATTCACGGTTAAGATAATCTACTCTTTTGTCAGAGTAAGGCAGCTATGAGACAACAATAAACGAGGTTTTTGAACATATTTTCCAAAGTTGGAAGTTGTCTAAAGTTAGACAACGTTTATAAATGCCACCAGGAATGTCTTAAAATATGTGCTACATTTATGTTAAATAAAGCCCCATTTTATTATCTACAAAAACGACGAAGAAAAAAGACAGACGTATACGCATGGAAAAAAAACCAAGCATAAGGATCCGCAACGCAATAATAAAAGGCGGCTAAATATTCAAATTTAAGAATTGCCAGTAAAACATAGAAAAGTTCGAGTAGAGGATCATTCAAGAAAAGTAGCATAGGAAAACAATAGCATGAAATAAAAGTGGCATGCAATAAAAACAAAAATTAGTAGGCGTAAAAAAAACTTCCATGCAAAAAAGTGGAGAATAAATAAATAAATTATGTTCAAAAGAAGCTTCGATTTTTGTTTCTCCTGTGTATGCTATGACGTATATTTGGTAAAACAAAAATAACTGTATAAAATCGACACTATTGCCATTCGAAGAAAATATGGAGTTTTTAAATTTCCAGTTTTTCTTCATAATTAAAGTATGGAAAATATATTTCAAATAAATTTTTGTATAAACAATTTTGTAAAAATTGAAAAATAGGAAAATTTGGTTTGTAAATTTTAAAACCAATTGAAATACCCGTAAGGACAATTTTTGAAAGAAAATAAATAATTTTCTTCCAAATAATGACAATTTTTTAAAAAGTAAAACAAATGGGAATTTGGCTTACAAATTTTCTAAATCGATTCAAATACCCGCAAAAACAAGAAAATTAAATTATTTTTTTCGGAAAAATTATTTTTTTTTTTTGGGTATTTTGTAAAAACTAAAATCTGGTTTGCAAAAACGATTAAGACACTCATGAAAACTACTTTTCGAAAAAATTAAATTATTTTTTTGGGACAAAACAAATTTAATAAAAATTTAAAAAAAGAAAATCTGAGTTGCAAATTTTAAAAACGATTGAAATACTCGTGAGAATTATTTTTCGAAAAAGTTATTGGTTAGTCAAATTTGAAAAAAATTAAAAAAGTGAAACTTCGCATGCAAATTTCCAAAATACGAGTAAGAACAATTCTTCAAAAAAGTAGAACTACTTTTTTCGAAAAAAAAAAATAGTTTTCACTATTTTGCGATAATTAGAAAAAAAAGCAAAATTTCGCACTCAATCTATATATCAATTGAAGTTAACCTAAAAATAATATTTCAAAAAAATCAAATAGCTTTTTGTGGAAAAAAAAAAACTTTTTTAATAAAATGAAAAACAATTAAAAAAAAAAAAATGGAATCATAATTTTTAAAATCAAATTAAAATACACCTGAAACATTATTTTTGTAAAAACAAAATCAAATACCTATCATTTTCGAAAAAATAGATTTTATGAAAACAATTCTTTCAAGCGTTAAAAAAAGGAAATTTCGGATACCAATTTTAAAAACAAATTGATTAACACATGAAAATAATTTAAAAAAAGAAACGAAAAATTCCGAAAAAATATTAATTTGATAGGTATGTATTACGTAATGACTTACCTATTGAAGAAAAAAAATTGTTTTCATGTTTATCAAAGTATTTAAAAAAAAACGCCACAAAGTGCAGCACAATTCAAAATTGATAAGGTAAATAAATTAAATTTTCAAAATACGACGATAACCACGAAAAGTGTTTTTTTTTCTTTAATTTAATTGAAATTACTAAAAACCTAAACCAAAAACTCAAACCTAAAAATCTAAACCTCAACCTAAACCTAAACGCCTAGACCCAAGCTTAAACTTTAGCCATCCTACTCGAACACATACCTACCCAAAGCATAAAGAAAAACAAACTAACTACGCCCATAACTTCGCTTTAAAAAAAATAATACATAACATAATATGAATGTTGCTATATAATAATACCTACCCAAAACGATAAAAAAATCCCAACAACAATTATTAATACCTACCTACAACTACTTAGAAAAAGCATAATAAATGCCAAATATAGCAACATGTATGATGCAACATGTATGATGCAACATGTATAATGCAACGTGTATGACTCAACATGTTGGATCATACATGTAAGATGTTGCATGCAACATGTTAAATCAAACAAATATGATGTTGCATGCAGGTGCAAACAGAGTTGCATGCAATAAAGTTGCACGAAGTTGCATAAAGTTGAATGCAATAAAAGTTGCATACAGTTGCATGAAGTTGCATGCAATAAAAGTTGCATGAAGTTGCATGCAGTTGCATGCAGTAAAAGTTGCATGCAATAAAAGTTGCATGAAGTTGCATGCAGTTGCATGCAGTAAAAGTTGCACGAAGTTGCATACAGTTGCATTCAATAAAAGTTGCATACAGTTGCATGCAATAAAAGTTGCATTAAGTTGCATGCAGTAAAAGTTGCATGCAGTAAAAGTTGCACGAAGTTGCATACAGTTGCATGCAATAAAAGTTGCATGAAGTTGCATGCAGTAAAAGTTGCATGCAATAAAAGTTGCACGAAGTTGCATACAGTTGCATGCAATAAATGTTGCAAGAACTTGCATGCAGTTGCGTGCAGTAAAAGTTGCATGAAGTAGCATGCAGTAAAAGTTGCATGCAATAAAAGTTGCACGAAGTTGCATACAGTTGCATGCAATAAAAGTTGCATGAAGTTGCATGCAGTTGCATGCAATAAAAGTTGCATGAAGTTGTATGCAGTTGCATGCAGTAAAAGTTGCATGCAATAAAAGTTGCATGAAGTTGCATGCAGTTGCATGCAGTAAAAGTTGCATGCAATAAAAGTTGCACGAAGTTGCATACAGTTGCATGCAATAAAAGTTGCATGAAGTTGCATGCAGTTGCATGCAGTAAAAGTTGCATGCAATAAAAGTTGCACGAAGTTGCATACAGTTGCATGCAATAAAAGTTGCATGAAGTTGCATGCAGTAAAAGTCTCATGCAATAAAAGTTGCACGAAGTTGCATACAGTTGCATGCAATAAATGTTGAATGAAGTTGCATGCAGTAAAAGTTGCATGCAATAAAAGTTGCACGAAGTTGCATACAGTTGCATGCAATAAAAGTTGCATGAAGTTGCATGAAGTTGCATGAAGTTGCATGAAGTTGCATGCAGTTGCATGAAGTTGCATGCAGTTGCATACATTAAAAGTTGCATCAAGTTGTGATGCAAAATGTATTATGCAACATCATACATATATGATGCAACATGTGTGATGCAACATGTATGATGAAACATGTATGATGCAACATGTATTATGCAACATCATGCAAGTATGATGCAACATGTATGATGCAACATGTCTGATACAACATGTATGATGCAACGTATATGATGCAACCTGTATGATTCAACATGTATGATCCATGTTTTATTGCATGCAAGTTTTATGTCATGCAACTGCATGAATCTTCATGCAACTCTGATTGCGTGCAACTTTATTGCATGCAACTTTTATGGCATGCAGCCTTTCTCGCATGCAACTTTTCTCGCAAATGCAATAGTTAAACAGTGTCTAAGTAGACAAAAACCTAAATTCATTTGTAAAGCCCCATCTTGAATACCAAAAATAGGCAATCAGTACTTACAACAAAGTTTAGCGACCCAAGTTAATAAATCTTAACTTTCTTCAAGATTTGGCGTGGAAAATTATTTTTATCGTAAAAAATCAAAAAAACAGACCACTTTGCATTTGCTGGTCATTATAGATTATCTTCTGTTAGTTGCGATGCTTATCCTTCCACAATCACAACTGAAAGAGGTATGGAATGGACCCTTTTAGCGGGGATTGCAGAAGTGAATTTCTCAACTATAGGGAAACGGTGTATAAATTCCTGCTGATCATTAATGTTATATATTTTTTTTAAAGGACTTGAAATAGGTCGAATCATTACTGTTACGTATGGCAACACTGGCCATCCGTGTCTTATTATAAATTGTAAAATGAAATGTAATAGTTAGTTCTTGATCGGTCTCTGGCCGTGATAGACTTACGTATTTTTATTCCGAGGAAACGGGGATAATAAATGTGGGTTTATTGTATATTTTCCCACAATAAAAGTCGTACCGTCTTTCATTTTAATCGGTATATTATACAATTACTTTGTGTGCAGAAACTTATATGCATATATGCATAACAAGACCGCAAAGAAGTAAAGAAAGCTCTGTGTATTAGATAAATACAAAAACAAAAAGAAAAAAATTTACCCGATTTGCCATTTCAGCATGAAAAAAGCATTTATGTATTTATGTATGTAAATACATTAAATGTCAAATTTAATTGTTGAGATACTTTTCTGAACATACCAACATCATAACTTTCCTAAAAAGGGTCAAGTACATGTGGTTAAAAAAATTATTTTGTATTAAATTTTTGTTTATATTAAATATTCAATTTAATAAGGTTGTTTATATATACTTATATAGTTTTATGTGACTGCGCAATGATTTTATAAAAAATGTAGTCCGATATTCCAGCTAAATTTTAAGACCTTAATCACAGATAATAAAAAATTTTATTATTATCTGCGCTATAACCTTCCATGAATCTTCATATCAATGCGGTTAAACGTACTATGAAAACAATTTAGTACTTATGACTTGTGTTGCTTAAACGCGATGCGTATATGGTACTTCCTTACAAGCTCACTATTGAAATACCCTTTAATTCGATAATGATATTCGAAATATTCTTCTTTTAATTCTTTTCAATTTTGTAACGCTTAATGAATATTTTATTTTGTACCTACATACATATTCTTATAACTTTAAGTAAATTTTCCAAGTGATTTTATTGCACTGGACTCATGCCAAATGTTTTTCCAAATTGACTGAAAATATCACTGCAATTTTATTTTAATACAAATAGTACCTACGAAGTAATTTACGAAGATGACCTATTATACAATTCCGCACCCGCTGTTAATTGTTTTCTATTTTGTATAACTATGTTCACACAATAATTTGCATGGTGCATATTTGGACGAACAACCGAAGAGAGAAAATATAATTATTATAATGATTATTTGCTAAATAAACAAAACCGTCCATCGCATCGCAGAGGGTTTGAGCTGCTACGGAGAGGATGAAATTTAATTTTATTATTCCCAACACAGCAATTTTCGTTTTCGCATTTTTCTCTCCCACTCACTCACAAAAAGCAAGCACACAATCCTCAGCAGAAAAAGACGCAGGATCCTGGATCCCACACACACACAACTGAAAGCAAAAAAAAAAAGTTATAAGAAAAATATTATAATATTATCCAGCGTCAAATTAAAATTCAAAATATTTAAAAATTAATTAAAACGGTAAAATGTTTAGGTGGCGAAAAATACCACTTCCTGTTCCTGCCTCGCCTTGCCTTGCCTTGCCTCCTATATATATATACATATATAATACGATCCCTTTAAATTGTATTTATGGGTGGAAAAAAGGAGAACGCAGAAGAATGGCAGCCAGGCATGAGATAAGCTTGGAGCTGTTAGCGGATATGATTCTGATGGCATAAAAGAACAAGGGTCCTTGGGAATATAGCAAGAGACGTGATATTGATATATTAATTTGGTCTTCCTTATTTCATTTGGATTGAAGTACTTTTCTGAGTAGTGTAAGACAAGGAGTCCTCTTGCTTGTATAAAAACTCGGCTATATATGTACCTATACCTACTCTACCATCTGAACAAACTTCCTGGTTTACGAAAAGTCCTCGTAATGGCACTAATTGTTCAATTTTAATCATTGAGTTCCGGTAGTACATATAGCATTAGAAGCTACTCATTGGCGGTTCGTAGGTTGAGTCAATGCTTTTGGGAGGATTTTATATGGATACAGGTGGTTGCATAAAGCAGATGAAAATGTTTCCAGAAATGGAAACCGATTGTAATTTTTTTTTATTTTCGTCTTATCGTATTTAATAATTTGAAATTTATAAATTAAGGTTAATTTGTGGGTTTGATATTTTTGGTTCTTCTTGAAAAATACATAAGACAAACAAATTATCTTGCTTCTCCTCATACAGGGTGACAGGAAATAAGTATATATACCAGATATTTGATAAATAGGTAATGATTAAATATTCCTACATAGTAATATAGAAGTATCACCATCCAAACAATGTTTTTTTTTATTTTTAAAGTAAATAAAATAGAAATAAATAGTCGTATTTATTAGATTTTTGTCTATACTTAGACACTGTCTAACTATTTTCAAATTTGTGAAAATCTGCTTCATTTAATAAAAATAAATATCACATTATTCACGGTTAAGACATTTTTTTCTTGTATCTAAGATGGGCAGCTATAATACAACAAAAAACGAGGTTTTTGAACACATTTCCCAAAGTTGGACAGTTGTCTAAAGTTAGAAAACGTTTATAAATAAGACCAAAAGTAATTAATTTTGGATGAAAATATTTCGAGAACCAGATTTCCCATATATTTAAAAGCTTTTCTTTTTCAGTTTTATAAAGATCTTGAAAAGATAAAAAGTAGCTTTAGATTTGTGTTAATAGCGGAACTCAAGGTTAAGATGTGTAAATATCAATTTTATTGAGCTTACCCAGTTACAACGTAATGTGTGACACGTAATGTGTTACACGAAACGTATTACACATACGGTTCACATTTACCTTATACCTACCTTACTATTTTTTTATAATCTTGAATATTTCGTAGTATATAAAATATATAAATAAATTTATTTTAACCCGTCCCCAAAAATCTAGTCCCGCGCATGCACGTCGGCCGCGCTTCTCAACCAACATAACCTAGGTACCCTTTATGCTTGAGAATTTCCCGTCTTTCATGGACTTTTAATAGAAAGCAGAATATCTACCGAAAATCGAAGGGTGGGGATACAACTTCCCGTTATAAAAAACATAGTATTGAAAAGGAAACGGACTTAATTACAAGCTTAAACAGCCTAAGGTTTTTTAAACATTCTATAACATAGTAAGAGAAGAAAATAAAAAAAAACGAGTATCTAATGTTTTTTCTTTCTTTTACCAATAGAAATTAATTTAAAACCAAAAATCAAACAATATTTCATCAGAAATGAGTTTTCAAGTAGATGCATGTATGTGATTTATAAGTATATCGGCTTTAGGATCTGTGGTGTGTACCTATACCTACATTCAATTCTAGATTTTATAAATATCAAAAAATAAAACAATCCTTGTTATACACCAAAAATAATGTTTTGCAGACGGTAAAATTTTCCACAACATTCCACATGAGTTCCGCCAAACAAAATAACAAAAAATGTTGTTTCATCAAAGTAATTGAATTCCATATACACATGCGATAAAAGCTGCTGTACTGTATACGCCACATTATAAATCAAAAGAAAAATACGCTAATGCAAAAAAAAAAATAAAAACAGGACACCCCCCAAAACAAAATTTCAATAAACTTTAAGCCCTATAACAACCGACAAAACGAAACCGACGAAAAATGGATGGACAGTACCTATTGTTGACGACGATGACGACCAGACTAACGGGGCAATTTCAAAAAATAGCATAAGAGTCATTCCCGAAAAAACGATATTTACTAAAACTGGAAAATTACCCTCCTACATGAAATACAAATATCTAACGGAACCCGACTGTATTGCATGCGTGAAATTATTATTTCATATTTTTCGTTTGTTTGTTTATGCTTCGATGGCACAAGCCTAACAGTAACAAAAAAAAACCCTTCTAGCAACAATACATACGTATAACGTTCCTCATTAATAGTCGACAAAATGTTCCCAAGGAAGTTGAAACATAAATCATTGCAACCCCTGAGGGGCGAAATAAAAAATGTTCCCCCTATTTCAAAATGTCTAATATTATTAAAATTTGTTTTGACCGAAACAAGATGGAATCAAAAGGGAGAGGGTAGGATATACATACAATTGGAAGCCCTTACTATATGAAAAGCATACTTATATAGGGGTTGGATATATATACATATATGGATGCAACTTTAATAGATACACGTAGCGAATCTTATCACTTCTTTGCTTGAATCAATGGCACTCTTAAGGGTCGAGGACGACACCGGAAAAACAAAAGACCGCTAACAATGCAGATGTTGAGAGCTCTTGATCCTGAAATCCTGGAATAACCCCACAATTTTTTAACGTCTGGTATAGAACTTCGACGAACAATGGAGAGACTTAAGTATCTACCAACAGTTGACACTGTAACAAGCAAGAAAAAGAATATACAAACTCTTATCGGCACGTCATCAATGACTTCACGAACGACGACGTTTCCGCGGAATTATCGAATCTTTTGAGGGTTATCTCTGGTGCTTCCATATTGAGCAGCACACACCACACCACATGCCTCGTTCCGTTCGCTTGATGGTGTTTAACTGTCTTGTAAGAATTAACGACTTTTACTTGAACCCCTTTTAGATTTTTAAAACTTTCAGGATTTGGAATATTGGTCTTATCGAATTTAATAGATAGTTGATAAATTGGTTGAAAACCCAGGCTATTATGAGAGTTTGAGAGATGGGACCAACCTCGCTTGTTTGTTTCTTCCAAAATAGTTCAAGGGGACACTTTCACTATTATTTTCCCCACACTCACTGCCCTTTTGTATCAATAGTCCTGCTGAGGGAGTTTCCTTAATCTTAACAACACATCCGGACAAATTGGATTTATGTATGTCCTTACCCCGACCACCAAAATAACGAAAATGTAACGTAAATTTTGTTTTATATCTCTCGACAAAGTGCATGAACCACACACAAGGACATAAGTTTAATGCCATAATAGTGTGCATTTGTTTTCGTCCTGCGTGCGTAGGTAATTAGCTAATGTCGTGTCATTGTAAATGGCAATAAACTAGAAGCACTTACGCACTCCTAACTGTGACGTATACAAGTACAAGGAAGAAGATAACAATCGAAAATTGTTTTATTGAAAAGCCAAGGAAGCGTGGATAATCCTGACTGCACTTTCATAATATATGAATTCTTTTTCAAAGGCTGGTAATTTATAAGGGACGTGTGTTTATCGTTGCATGAAAGAAAGTATCTTTCATGGAGAGAGGAAGAGAGAGAGAGAGAGGGAGCTGTAGATTTATGCGATAAACACAGTTAACATCATGTAGTACGTAATTGGATATACAAGATTTCGAAAGGACTATAAAGTCGATGCTTAATATAACAATTTTCTTTCTTTTTTGTTTTTGTTGTTTAAATCAAATTGTACAAAGGACATAAAGAGCATGGTGCGTGAATGATGATACTTTGCGATAGAATTTATGAATAGATTTTGGATAAAGCGTGATTCACATCTGGCGGTGATTGAAATACTTTTATATTTTATTTTTAACAAATGGGCACATGTGACAAAGAATACATAGAATATATATTTGACATAAAGGACAACGTGTCAAAGTGAGATAATAAATTTTGATAAGGAAAATTGAAAACGTTGCAAAATTTTAATGTCAGGGGTCACCAATTGGATTTCATATCGTTGCGTTGATTTGAATTCTTTTATACCTAGGGATTTAAGTATTAAGACTACTTTATGTTAAAACAATTTACAAAAGATATGATATTTCTATCATAGTACGAATATTGAACTTTTGGTTTTATGTGAAAGCTTTCTTTCCAGTGAAATTGATAATTTTTTTTTTTATGTTAGACGTAATAAATAAACTATCCAAAAAAATCTTATCTTCATAATATTCCTCGAGATATTTTTAAAAAAGAAACTTTTTTATGCGATAGAACTGATGACGTGGCTTCACTGGTGAAGCCACAGTGACCCCTGTTCTGTTCAATATACCGAGCCCTAACCGCCAAATTATCGTAAGCGACAAAAAGTAAATTTTACAGGAAACACATTTTTTTGTTTTTTTACTGAAAACGAACTAATAACGAACTTATTCAGGT
Source organism: Epistrophe eligans (assembly GCA_951394125.1). Lineage (NCBI taxonomy): Eukaryota > Metazoa > Arthropoda > Insecta > Diptera > Syrphidae > Epistrophe > Epistrophe eligans. The sequence continues at coordinate 50,607,441 of OX596028.1, read as the reverse complement.
ATATTTTTGTAAATGTAATTTTATGATTATAGACAAGACACTGTTCTTTGTGAATTTACGTTGTTTTTGAAGTTTTTGGCGCTTACGATACTTTTGGTGTTCACTGCTTACCAACTTATGTTCAAGGTTTGGCGTTTACGATAAATTAAAAAATAATAAATTTTCGTGTTATAAGGATGCACTTTATTTGTTTTTTTTTCTATTGAAAATAACGTCTTATAATATTAACAAAAAATAAAATAAATAAAATATTCTTAAATAAAAAAAATTCAAAAACGAATAAGTAAAAGTAGATGGTTGGCTAGCTTAACTAGTAATCTATATTATCTTCTTCGTCGGTTTCATTTAAAACATCCTTGATAGTAACTATAAATCTGAAGGATAAGTACTCGTCATGATCCCGTTCAGGAATAGTTTTTTTTTCACAAAGCCCTATCAAATCAAGATACTTTGCTCGGGATATTTTTAACTTGCTTTCATAACATAATTCGGGATGTTGATAACTTGCTACCGCAGAAATGCGATTTGACCACGTCTGTAAAGTTGGCATAACAATTTTCACCTAGCCTAACGGGAGCTTAACAGGAATTTGCAGTTTTTTTTGCATTTCTATTCCGGATTTTGCAGTTCACCACATAGTGGGTGTAAACACCTGCACTGCTAACTTCACCGTGAAGTTAGCAGTACATGGTATTTTTTCTACAACCAGACATGCTATCACTTTGAAATAGTTATCAAAATTTGCAGTCCTTTTTCCAGAAAAAAATTTGAAACAATTTAAGTCATCAATTAAAAAAAATACATTTTTTTTTAAATTTAAAATTGATTGATGACTTAAATTTGTATTCTAATTTTTTTCTGAAACTGCAAAAAGAACTGCAAATTTGAAGCCTTACTCCAAATTCCTAGCTTTCGTGGTTGTTGAAAAAACATCATCATCATTAACGGAAGAAGTAAATAATAGTGAGCAAATAGTATTGAAGCTAAGAATTAACTTCGATATCGAAAAAAATTTTCGACAAAAGAGAGTTTTTGATTAACAAAAACTACCATCGAATTTTTGTTGTCTAAAATTGGAAATAAACTACAATTCAACAGTCAAAGAATATGTGTTTAAGTCCCTTGCAACAACTTTTGTGTACACTACATTGGGTTGGGAATGGAGCCCAATATCATGGTGTTGCATCTATGCACGGAATAAGCAAAGCAACAACTGTCTGCAGAGTAGTTCACCGAGTGTCGAATAAAATAATTGATTAATTTCTCCCAAATACCATTCGCTGGCCACAAAATTCTTTAAACATAGCCTCGTAATTTTTTTCCTTAAGGAAGATTTCCTTGTTTCTAGCTGGATGTTTCAATAATTTTTTGTTTTTTTTCAATGCATATTTGATTAATATAGATACAATCTCAGATTAACTTTGCAACTTTGCAAAATACAAATTCAAATGCAAAGATATTTATTTTAAATTGGTGAAACACTTTTACTTCACATTTTTCAAATATAGTCTGAAAATTTTAAAAGTGGAAAGTCTTTTCACTTTACAAATTTTGTGAAACACTTCGCACTTTTACTTTGCAGGAAATATTTTCGGGGGAATGCGCCAAAAACTCTAGATAGTTGAAAGGAAATCGGCCCACTTGTTTACGCTGGAGTTCGAGCGGATAGACAGACAGACACACAGGCGAACAGAATTGCGGGACACACTTTTTTCGACTTCGCTAACATCATAATGTCAACTTTGAACAAAATCTCGAGTTCGATTTTTGTACAAATCCATACCTATACATATATATCGCAAGTAAAAATTGTATGACGCTTAAGAATGACATTAAGAAATAACATTGGGAAAAACAAAACCTAAAGCATCAACTCTTTAAGGATTGTTAATATTCGTATTAACTTTGCCGCCTAACCTTAGCTCTGTACCAATGTTAATGCAGTAGATTTGTTGTTTTAATGTGAATTTTTCGTATAAAATAATTCATTTCCCCCATAAAAATTTGTATAATAGGCATATGAATAAAACGCATTTTTATAGATTTTTTATAATTTTTTTATTTTATTTATGGCAGTTACCCATTCTAGATGAGCTTTAGCTGCAAGCAGTTGAAACGAAACAATTTGCATAAAATTCAATTTAAAAAAAATAAAAACATTGATTACTTGAAGATTTGCTACTGTTAATGTAAAAAAATTTCAAGTTACTGAAAGTGAAAAGTAATCTAGAATCAAAGAACTTAACACATAGAGTCCCAATTCACATGTTAAGGTATTAAGTCCTTTTCCACCAAAATGTTATTTTGTTTTAAATTTAAAGTTAATATGCATGAATATTTGAATAAGCTTATTTCACAAACTCTTTATATACCAGTTTTAAATATACAATTTAAATAAATTTCATTCTCTCCAAAGAACCGTACAAGTTTTATGTTTCTAAACATACCTATACACAAGATAACTTTGCCATTTACTTTAAGCCCATTTAATCGAGTGCGATACCTTTCTAAAAGTTAACTTCAACTTGTAATAGATTCTTAAAATGTAACATACCTTCATACCTGCATATATATTATAAGGAAAAATCCCCATCACATTGCAAGAAACTGATTCTTCACCGAAGAATCCTTTTCTTTTCCAAAATACTTTTTCTGCTCCTTCCAATGGGGAAGCAAAACTTTTCAAGTAAAGAACTCGAGTGGTGATAAATTTCGATGTCACTTTGTGCTCCTTACTACTGACTTTGATTTTCTTTTTCCAAAAGTCGTTCGCTCTTTTACAGAACTCCTTTTTTTTAAACATTATTTCAAGTTGTATGTGTTATAGGTGATATTAAGTTTTAATGCTAATGAAAGCAGGTAAATGTGAAAAGAAAAATGACATCTTAGTTGAGAGTGTAACTCGCAGGGAACTCGAAGGACGAAAGACCAAAAAAAAATTATTCAACCAAGTGAAAAGTAGACATTTTTATCATTTTATTACACCGAAAATGACATGTCCTCGTTGTCATCACAGCCTTCTTCGTCCTTGCCAATTGCCCGTGTCGTCTTGTACTTGGTGAAATGTTATCAAATAAAATAAATGTGATGTGTTGGCACTCATATCATTTCGTTTCGTCTACAGATTTGAAAAATAAAATAAATTCATTGACTCCAGGAAAAAATAGAAAATTTTCAAGAGTAGCAGTGCTCAGTTGAAACTTTAAAAAAAAAAATAATTTAGTTTAGATTTTCGAGAAAATGCCATTTATTTGAGACTATTGACCCATTGAAGCTTCCGAGTTAAAATAATTTGTATATATAACATTTTGGAAGACAGTTATAAGGCCAAAGTAACTAATCATAACTTAAAATAGGTATATTATGAAACAAACCCTCCTGAATTTAAATAACATTATAAAATTTAATATAAATCTTGAAACATTTATTTAATTTTTTTTAAATAACTTTAAAAACTCACAATTTTAATTTTAATTTGTTTTTCAAACAAGGATTTGTTTCACGTATGGTCTCGTTATAAAATAAATTTTATTATAAAATAAACAAATAACTCAGTCAAACGCATGTTGATGTTTGCGCACACATCCATTTAATCTAAAAACGTGTTCCATTTTCCCATATAGTCTTACAACACTTAAGTCAATACGAACCCTATTTCTCATATTTTTTTTGTTCTCTTATTTTATTTATATAAAACCACTCTCTTGTCGATGTAATTAAATTTCAATCTCCCCAAATCCAAAGGAGTCTATAAATCAAATATCATATAGAAAACAAGGTCCTTCTTCTTCGACAAGAACCACCAAAGTCCAAATACAAACACAAATTGAAATGAAATCTTCATCCTTCCAAAAAGCCTGTCAGGTCGAGTCGAGGTCCTCTGGCTTTCTTTACAAGATTAATGTTGTTTTTTTCATTTCACGGCCGCCGCCGCCGCGGCTAAAATGCAACGATATAAATACCGCACGTGCCAGACGTGTGCCATGGCTTCTCGATATCAGGGTTTCAATGTTTTTCCAACCTCCTGTGACGCCTCCTAAAATAATAATAATAATCAAACCTTGTATGTCGAAGAGACAAAGGAGCAAGAAAGTGCAAACAGAAAAAAAAAAAATAAAAAGGCAAACGTTTTTCATGGGATTAACAAATTATTATTTTTTGATGATTTATATCAGCCAGACGCAACCCCTTTTCTTTTAGTGTATTGTATATGCTGCAGATTCTTTGCAACCCTTTTGAGATATAAATTTACAACACTGTGAAAATAATTCTGGTCAAAATTTCTCTTAAACAGGCGAAAAAACGATTTTTTTTTAATTCGGGTTTTAAATTTTTTTTGAGTTGATAGTTGAAGAGTTTACATTATCTGAGAACTCTTTGAAAAATCTGAATTTTATAATAATTATGAAAAAAAAGGTTTCAGTCTGATAATAATTACTATTATGGATTCTGTGAAATTTTATTCCCATACCCAGACTCTCGAGTCTCGACTGCGAGGCTTTATATTCATTTGTTTTAAGGACTTTCCTTACAATTTAAACAGATTACCGGCTACCGCATCGCTCAAGCTTTATTACGAACTGTTCAATAGTGAATTAAGTAACTTAGGCCGGTATTCACCGAGCACTCATAACTTATGAGTCCCATAAACCTATTCACTAAGCAATAATAAGTGAATATTTATGAGCGCTCCCGACCCGACCACTCATTACTAACTTATACTAACTTATGATATGAGCACTTCTTTGAAAAATATTCCGACATTTTCGAAACTGCTTCCACAACTGTCAATCTGTCATAGGTTTTTTTTTTCTTCCTTTTTTTTGCCATTTTTCATTCGGGCAGCTGCAACGTTATTTAATTCACCCGTATGATGCCTGATTAACAATGCGACGAGAAAGCGAGACGTCGACAAGATCTCTTCACTGTTTCCTTCCTTAATGACGAACTTGAAACAATAGATAAAGCAATTCTCGTCGTAACGGCGCACACTGGTTCAGAGGCGGACAAAAATCATTTTATCGACTTTTAAATATTTAGATTTTTGACATTGTAGTTTGATTAAGTAAAAGTTGAAGCATTAGGATCAGGATTTTTTTTATGAAATCAGTTTGTAAATATAAAATTTTGACCTCCAAAGTTGATAAACGAAACTTCAATGATTTTGAAGCAAAAAACGAGTATTCTTCAAAGACGATTATTTTTATTTATATGATTCTTTTGACTTTTTTTGTTATTTTTTCTCTATTGGGCATATAAAAACAAATTAAATTTTGGAAAAAAAATTTAAGATAGTTGTAAATTTTTTTTTTACGAATTTTTAAAATTAGTACCTTTTTTTAAGTTAAGTTCAAAATTCAACTAAGAAAAGTTAATGTTCCCTGGTCTTCCCCGGTCGGACACATAGTACATACTATACATGGCACCATTAAGTATCGAATACAAAAAAAATTAGCTGCTAATACCTGCGAACCTTCAAATGCACCCAGTTTATGTCTCAAGACCCCCAAAAACTAAACAAATCCTTGAACTACGTTTTTTTATTGTTTTATTTGAATAACTTCAAATCCTTCCCGTAAACCATGAAAAAAATATGTATTTATTATTTCTAAAGGAAGACCTTGACAACAGTACCATTTTTAGTCCACTTTCTTAATAAATTTTTTTTGAGGGGCATACAAAATCAAATGAATGACTTCGTTAATGCCTTCGATTATCTTTTTTTATAGTTTTATTAGTTGCCTGCTTCCTGGGCTTAAACAAATTATATAATTATGTATAAGCTAACTGTGCCCCACACCTTTTGCAACATATTATTTTTCAATAGGTAATATAGGATTGTAATAAATAAATGGTATAAAAGGATTGTAAGGAAGCCTGTGCTTGTGTTTTATAAATAATGTAGTTATAAAAAAACTTCGCGATTTTTTACCTAATATTTTTTTCGTGAATTAAATATTACAAAATGGTATTTAAACAAAAGCATTGGTAGGTGTTTAGACAGTCAAGAATTAAAATTCAACAGAAGAAAAAATCTTCCTGCAATCGCAAGGAAGATCTTTGCATACAACAATTAAAATTAACGTATCTAAACACAATTGAATCAACGGTTGCAAGCATATCAGAACATTTACGGAAACATTTCTTATCAAGTTTTAATCAGAGGTGGACCAAAGCCAATCGAAACAAACATATGTTTTTCCAATCGAAGGCAAACGAGATATGGCTGCAAATATGCTTTTTGTTTCATTGGATCCTTTTGTAAGTTCTTTAAGACAAGAGCAAATTAAATTGGTATTTAGTTATTTATTTATAAATTATTTACATTTTATTCAATTAAACAAATAAACTAAAGTTATACATTTAATATAGTTTTTAATTATACAAAAAGAACACTTCAAAGATACCTATATTTCAACGATTTTTCCCGGTACACCCCCAAAAAGTGGGTGTGGCAAAAACTTTGTAGATCTGCTTGTTAAAAAAAAGCATTTTCTACACATTCTGCCGTTTATTTTAAATTTTTTTTAGGAAAAGATTTAATAAATAAGATTTTTGTCAAAAACGCCCTCAAAAGTGGGCGTTGTAAATATTTCGCATTATTATTTTTTTGCATGTTTTTACATCAACTTGTATCGTTTTCTAAGAAATTGGTCCAATTTTTTTTTTTTTTTTTTTTTAAACGCCCCAAAAAGTGGGCGTGGCAAAAAAATTTGTACCGAAAAAGTATTTGAAATTACGTTATCTACAACTTTTTCAAAGAACACACCCCTCATTTATATCAACTATGACAGTTAGAAGACCTTTTTTTAAGTGGGCGTGGCAGTGGGCGGAAATTTTCTCTCATGATACCTTATGCTGCTGGCTGGTTCAGATTTTATAGATTTATGACCGCCTCTCCATAAAACCTGAACCACCGTACGGCGCGTCTTTTTTTTTCAATTTTTCGCAATTCGAAACGTATTTATGAGTGGTCGGTGAATACCTCAAAGGCCAAAGGTATGAGTCTCAAAAAGTTATGAGGTTCATATGAGCGCTCGGTGAATACAGGCCTTAAAGTAGTTTTTAAACTTACGGGCCAATTACAATAACTTCCCATGGAAAGTTAAAAATTAAAATGGTAATTTCCTTGGTTCACTGTGAAGCTTTTCTTAAAATTTGTACATAGTTGGGATAGTGACTTTTCGAACTTAAAAATCGCAGCGATAAAATAATGAAACTGCTTATATTTTTTTGCCTTATTTTACTATTTTAGTACACGGCAATAATTTGTTGCGATCGATATTTTGTCATCACAACGACATAAAAAATCGCAAGTCTCAAGATGTTCAATTTCGACACCCTGAACAATTAAATTCCAGTTGAAGGGAACAAAAATTTTCTACAAAAGTTTTGATTTGCAAAAAATTATTTGCACCCTATTGTAAGTTGGAACACATTCTATTCCAATGATATCATCGAATACTTAGAAATGATGATGCAATTGTTCGGATAATAGATCGAACCGGAAGTTTGTAGAGCAATAGACAATTTGTGTAAAGAGTCCGGAGTGGGGACCGCCGGCGATGGACAATAAAAGGAATTTAGTGGAAATTGCTTTTTAAAAATGATCTCCTTCATATTTTCAGGAAAATAAGTAAACTCGTTCACTCCCCCAAAATGTGCAAAAAAAAATATATAAATCAGAGATGAAAATTTAAAATTCAAACTTATCTCTTGACATAGCCCATCGTCATTTTCATCCTTATCGTTGCCACCACCGAGCTTCGACATCATCCTCGACGTTGTCGTCATCATTGGACATGGACATCTTTTTGAGTCCTTTTTCATAATACAACTGGATTTAGAAAACGAGGAATTCGAAGCACACGGAGGCTATGAGAGTTGAAGTTGAAGGATGTTGAAGTGCCCACTTAAGTCCTGTTTTAAGGACATAGGTACTCTCATTACAGAAAACATATTTCATAACGTGGCATGGGGTCGTTTTTATGAAAACGTCATTATTGTGCGTTGAATAATTGTGTGATTTTTGACAGCGGACTTTAGCTGTTGGGTGTGCAATTCTAATAAAAAGACCATCCAAGGATAACAAGTGGGTACACGCTTTTCTAAGTGAAAAGGAAACATTATTTGCAGCTACATTTTTATGAAAGGGTAGCTAGCTCCATACTTACATATATGTAGGTAACTTTGACTTAATAAAACCAAAGAGGCATTTATTAATTAAACCAATTAAAAGTGTAATGAAGTTGTTGCGTGTCGAAAATTCGTGGCTATTCGTGTTTAATAGCCGATTAAATGATCTTGTTAGGCGGAAAGCGTTTTTCACGTGACAGTTGCGAGGCAGAGTATTATTAAACTTCAAAGTGATTTTGTTTTGAAATCGTATATGATTGTTCGTTATGCTGATTCAATGTACACAAAAATGTTTAACCACCGTTTATTATGTAACTACCCCTACCTACTACACTTTTTTGTTGCATGACTGACATGTGTGTATTGTATAGGTAGAACTAGGTACGTTAATTACGTGAACTTTTCAACGGTTTAATTATTTCATTTGTATTCAAAGAAGAAAAACAAACTTTTTAAAATGTTAAGCTATGACTTCAAAGTAAAGGGATTCCAAAACCTATACATATTGGCAAAATGTAGGAATTGATAGTAATGCTTTTTTTGCAGGAAAGAAAAAATCTAGGATCAACTGACTTTTAAATTTGTCAATGTTAAATAAATTAAATTGCCTCATATGCGGCTTACAAGTCTGCTTTACCTTGAAATGAGATCTATTTAAGGTGTTTTTTGCTTAATCTCTCGCCACCAAAGGAATAAACCGTAATGGTCTGGTCTGAGGACAGCTTATAAGACCACTCTAACCATCATTATTTACAAGCTATGTATATGTACATAGGTATGTATATGCCTTGCCTATGCATCATTCCCAAAACAAAGTCCTTAAAAGGTTAAACGATGTTATTGTGTCCTCCTCAGACAAACTTATACTCAACGATCAGAGATTCAACCTAGTCCTGTGGAGAACGATATGATGATGGTCGTCGTCGAGAATAATCCTTGCCGGAAGTAATTAATTAGTAATGTGCGTTTGTATGTGTGGGTGTGTTATGCAATGTTTACCGATCTAATCAGTTTATTTGTTCTTTCGATTAAAACACGCACACAGAAGTGCACTCAAAAACACTTGAAATCCCATTATTCTGTGTACGAAAATGAACATTCAGGCCAGCTGATGGACGGCAATGTCATAGCAACAGCATCAGCCAAAAGCAGTATAGGAATAGGCTATTATACGAGACTAGTTGTATGTAGGTACAATCAGAAGTAGTAGTTATATAGCTTTCTGTTGTTGTCGTTGCTATAGATAGGTATCTGCTTCCAATATCTACATACATACGTCGTCGTCGTCGGGCGGTGAGATTTTGATTTTGAATGATGTGTCCCGTTTCACGCTGACCTTTTGTTGTGCGTCGGTAAGGTTCCCAGTATATTGTCGACCCAACCCAAACATTCGACCAATGAAGTTTAGTTGATTTCTCAAAATTAGTTTTGCTTTTAATGTAGGTACACAGCAAAAAAAAAATTATTTGTAAGCTTCAATATAAAGAAAACTGTTTAGACGTGTTTTTGTTTTCTGTGACAGTCAAGTTTTTAATGCATAACTGACATTAACAATAGGGTAATACATTTGGAACAAGCGACATGAACAACGAAATCCGAAACCGATTCATTTAAATCTGATATCAATGATTTAAAATCTTTATTTGTGTTCTTAATAAGGAACTCTCCGACACGAAAACCGATCTGGCTAATGCTGTAACGAAAATCCGATATATTGAAATTGCACAGGGAGTCCAAAATAATAATTAATCTGTTTCATCTGACGCCATATTGTTTGGAATTTCTTTCACACGTGTTGAAGTTGAAAAAAATATCAATGCTACAGAGCTATGGGAGATATGGGCTTCCACAAGCCAATTATGGATGTTGGCTAAATAGCCGATCTGTCATTAAATAAAAAAGAAGGCTGAGAAGACAATGTTTCCTTTTTTACTCTCAAGTCGAAAGTGAATTTTATTTGATCAAACTTAGGCTATTTATAAAAAATAATTTCCTTAATCTCTGACGTCAAAATGACATTAAAAAAAACCTTTGCTTGCTATACATAAATGTCGTGAACCTAAACCAAAATAGGTTAATAAAATAAAAATCGTACGGACACTTTAAATCAATTCACGTACTAGATTTATTATAGTACTGAAATAGTTTTTTTGTAAAAAAGGATACGGCAATACTAAACTGTGCTTGGTTTTTATATTTGTTTTGTCTATGCCACGATTGGTCAATCTTTTGGAAACTGTAGTATATTCAAGGAAAGAGTGAGGATTTGTTAACGAGAAGGTTAAATTGGATAGTAGTAGGATTCAGTTTAAGCTCCGCACTTTATCTTCCATCTTACTAATATAGCCGACAATAGTGCTTGGTTATTAGTAAGGCCCATTGACTATTATCAAGGCCCATTGACTATTATCAAACTCAAAAATCGCTATTAGGTATATGCTTTGGATCATCACTGGGTGATTTTTTTCAAAACAAATACGAATTACCTACTTATAATTAATTCACTAAAAAAAGTTAAGGGATGTGTTGGAAAAATATTGTCTTTTTTATGTCAAGTTAAATTAAAGGGAACGATTATATGCAGGTTGAGTTGAATTAGCGTTGAGTAACTGTTGAAATATTGAAATGACAAAAAAAAAAATTTAGCCCGACGTTTTTATATAATGTTTTTTTTTCAATATATTACCAAGACTTATAGTAATAAAAAATAATATTTTTAAAAACTTCACGTTTCTGGAGTTACATAAAATACAACTAAAAATTGTAAGCTCAATCAAAACGTTCATTTATGCTGGATTTACACGACTGCCCAAACTTCTGTCCAAAAATAATGAACGACATTTATTTACACGAAGTCAAATAAGAATGAAGAAAATTAATCTCACAATTTTTATGCAACGTGAGGCCTCTGTTATGTCTACTAGATTAAACATCATGGTATCCAGTTACAATTGTCAGTTTTTATGACGAACAAAATGGCAGATTTTAAACCATTAACCCGATGAAAGAAGAAGAAATTATGAAAACTTACAAGTCGTCTAAATCTGCCATTAGTGTTTTCTTTGGGGATTTTGGTCAGTTATGGCGGAAGCTTCGCTTTTGCTTAAACTAATTTTTACATTTCACTTTCATATTTAATAGAAGAAGAAAATCGTAACCATTCTTCATAAGAATTTTACACTTTTACTTGACTGATATGGGACAAGTTTTTAACGTATATAAAGTATTTTGTTCAAAATGCAATGGAAATGCGAGAGAATAAATATAAAACGAAATATAAAACATTAATTTTGTTGTATTTACCATTTAAATCAAAGCCATCCTGCGATATTAATTGTCACTCTTAAATGACAGATGGGGAACGAACTCCATCTTGCTTTTATTCAGTTTAGACGGAATTTTTACTCCGAATTGTGACCACAAAGTGCAAATACTGTTTAGGAACCAAGTCCGTTTACACAAATTACATGTCAAGGCATCTTGGTACAAAATTTTGTGTACTGATGATTTTTTGTGACTTCAAGAAGTCAACGCAGTGATTATTGACGTTGATATTCTTACCATAACCTAATTTTTTAATGAAAACAAAGTATTAACATAAAAAAAATATCAACGAACGCATCCTTAAATGCATTTTTCTGCAATACCATTGATTGTCAAACTATCCTGACACTCCAAAATGATATCTCAACTATCATTTTTACTAATTTTACTGACTAAGTTATCGACACTATTTCTTTGTTGTTGTTTACTATGTAAAATTTTACTGTACTGGCTATAGAATTACCAATAAAAAACGGCTAGTATCGTTAAGTTATGTGCTTACGAAAGTATTTCCTTCTCAAAATATAATCAAACTGCTGATAACTTCTGTTGTCAAATGTGTCGTTTACTCAAAAACAAAACAGAAGTATTGAGTTCCCTTACTTTTAATTTCTGGTCCGAAATTACAACAACAAAATTAAAAATCTCGAGCTTTAACTTTTTCCCGAACTTTTTCCAACAGTAACAGTAATGAAACAGACCTTATATCAGCCGCGAAAAAGTCACATTCATTAACATTCTAACGTCGTTTGATTGTCAACTACATATATGTATGCGTTGCGTCAATTACCTCAAAGTGTTTGGATTTGGTCAAATCGTGTGGTCGTCATAGTTTAACATATCAACGTCTTTACAGTGACACCAAAGGGTTTAAATGTTTCAAACCATGTTCTACTTATATTCTCTGGGTTGTAAAGGAATCCAATTAATATAATTTTTTTTAAGTGTATATCCATCTAAGAGGAAGCTTGATGTTTGCATATTTCTGGTACACCATGTTATAGTTGGCGCTCCTGTTGTTTCATGTATATTGCGGAAGAGGGCATCAAAGGAGGCTGGGGAATGTGCTTAGGGAAAATTAATTGGATGAGCAATCCAGCACTCATCAAGTTGTTTTCAGTATAGTGTGGGATCGAGATTCGGGATATTGCTGCAGGACATTCAGCATCTTGCTCTCCTGTAAAATGTTCCTCCAAAAACACACTCACTGATGGTATAACTAATGGTATCCTTCGAAGAGATATGTGACAGCGAAGTAAGACAAATTACTCTAAAGAAGATTATCGCTTGTTGTTTTTTTTTTATTTTTTGTTTATTTTTTTTTTATTTTGTGTGTGTTCCCGTCGATGTTGAAGCATGAAAATACAATCGAATCCAGAAGGCGAACGAAAGTACAATAATTTCCCTTTTCTTTTATTAATGCTCATGACAACGAGGGTGACATTCGTAATTAATCTTACAGCACTAGCGCTCCATTTATACAAACATATATACTTCATTTAATATCGATTTGAAATCAATTTATCTCAGTTGATTGTGTTGTTCTACGGATGTCGGTGTCGGATGATGTTTTTTTTTTTTTTTGTTGTTGTTTGAACGGAAATTGCTATTAACAATTTGTTTGTTAATTGCTTATTATATCCTCTAAAGTTTAGTATGACTTGAGATTCATTGGATTAGAAATTTTAAATTGATATGAATTTATGAGTTGGATTATGGGAAGCTATCTCCCTAACTTATAAAGCCCCAGGAGTTAATGGTTTTTTGAGAACATATAGTTGGATGGATACACAAACGATTTCTTAAATCTTTATTATTGGATCACGCACAAAGACTGTTCCGCTAATTTTGCACTTGTTATTCATCTTTTGTCCAAGAAAAATATTCTGAATAAAAAATTAAATGAATCGGAGTAGCAACACTTACAGAATATGTTTTTCTTTTTAGTTATAGCGATTTCGGTATAATCATTATTATCACCAACACAATAAATAAAAAAAGAAGAATTTGCTTACGGTACAGCTCTCCAGCTGCCAGAGAGTGTTACGACTTCTCCTGCACTTGAGGGCGAAATCGATTTCATGGGATGAATCTTCCTCACTTATATTAGTAGTTGCTCTGCTATACTAATAGTATTTCTCCCATATTTTTGATGAGGTGTTTTTCAAACTGTGGTAGGCAAAGCTGGTATTGCTTAAGCTTAAGAAATACCGGCAGTACATATTTCATAGCTAAAGGTTATCTGATGGTAAACCCCGTTTTGAAGAAAGAATTGATATTTTAAAGCGTTTGATAGCATTGGCTCTGTATTCCAAATTAATGAATCTCTTCTCTGCTGAAATATCTTTTCGGATCACTCAGTAAGTCTTATTAGAATATTTCGAGTTTGTTGTTCTCAAAATAAATACTGATTCCCATATTCATTTATTCATGGTTTCTTATTTTGAACTACTAGGAAATCAATTTAATTTATTTGCTGATGGCATCAATATCATCATCATATTTTTCATATTATATTCAGTTCTGGGGTCACGTCCCTTCACTTCTAATGTGAAAATGTAACGGCAGAGTTGTTCTTGTCTATACTACATTCGTTAGTGGCTAGTGCATCGAAGAAACAAAACTAATTTTTTTTTGTGTCATGTGTATTAACTGCAATTATAATTACAAACCACTTTTTGTAAAATAAACACATATTTGATGTCTCTAAGAACGTTGCCAAGGGTTTAGTTTAGACTTCTTTCGGTAATGGAAGAAAGGTGTGCCCCCTATCCCCTTCTGATTCGGTTGTAATCTTTAAGGCGCACATTCATCCAAAGCTTGAGGATAATTTGCAAATCTGATGAGCAGGTGCCCCTTCAATCCACTTGAGCCGTTTGAATAAAATACCAGAAATGAGTTTGATATAAAAATGATAAATGATAGAACTATAAGGGAAACATTTGCGTCTCTCGAACGCGGTATCATAATGTTTTATATATACATATACCTTACCTACCTAGTACCTACATATCTTATTATTTCATTATCTAGGTATGTATTTTGTTGATTTTTCATAAGAGGGTATTCGGTAAAATAGATAGTTGGTTCCCTAAAACAATTTGAAAGTATAGGTAATACTTCATGCTTCTAGCAATCCTCTGCCCATCAGTTTGCCTTTGAACCTAATTTCAGACTTATTCTTGTTTTTTTTTTAGTGAACTAATACATGTTGTCGCACTATTCTAATATGCAGGATATTAGTCAATGGCAACAAACATAAATACATTTGGCACCACTGATAATTTTTATCTATAGGGGATTTTCATAAAAGTTAGAACTCTAAACCCAACAGCACTATTCTGGCAGTAAGGAGATAAAATTGATTTTTTGAGGTTTTCGCATTTTGATAACACCATCACAACCTGTTAATTTATCACTTAAATCGTTTTCGAAAATGTAGTTTTGAAAAATAATTATAGAAAACCATTTCAATTTCACCAAACTTTTGTTTTAGCAGTTTATTTATGGGTTAAGTGTTAGTTTAGTTAGACCGTTAGTTAAGACCATACTATAACATTCCTTTTAAATGAGAAAGGCGCTGCAGAGATAAATATTAATTTTTAAAAAGGGTACCAAGTGAAAGAGAATCATTTCATTTCATTTTGAAGAAACAATATAACATTTGGTTTTATTTTTATTTAAAAATTTTAGCTTGAAAATTTATCATTCCAAAAGTATTCAACAGTTGCCCCTCTCTTAGTGAGCTTGTTACTCCACTCATTTCTTTCACCAGTATAATTAAGAATTTATTTAAAACTTTTATTTTTTTTTAAGAAAATAAGAAAAAAAGAAATCATTGTTAAAGTAATGTAAAATTCAATAATTCTCTATAAATTGCTAGAATTCTCGTTTGTGAGACTACATATATTAATTCTCAAGATATTGCATTTTTAGGATAGGTAGTGGATTTTTTTTGAGGGGAGGCATTCCCGATAAATGGTTTTGTATCACTTTTTTTTATCATTTCAATGGAACATTTCGAATGAAGATTCAAAACACGATACTCCTGATACGATAGTTTTGAACTAGATTTAAAATCCTTTAGGTAAACCTTAGCACTATAGGTGTAAGCTTAATCTTTGATTTGAAGAAATTGTTACTTTCAGACAGAGCTATTTTTATATAGCATATCTGAATTCTAGTTTCTAGAACATTGTAAATAAATTGATCGTAAGAGTTCTTCAATAACAAATAATGTAGTTCCTATCTTGTACGTAATTATGAATATCACAAACGATAAGGAAAAAGATGCAGGGTGCAACACACACTGGTACCATCGCATTGGTGCCCGTGGAAACTGGACACCCAATGTTATTTTGTTATAAAGAAATTCCTAATTCAAAATCTTAAAAGACCTCATCAAATGTTCAAATGCGATCAAGTGAAAACCAAAGTTGGGGCGTATTATATTTTTCAACTATTTTGGTAGTATTTTTGGCAGATGTTTTTGTTTAAAAAAAAAACTGGCAATTTATTTTTTTTATACAAACTCCACCAATTCTTAGTTACATCAATTTAATTATTTCTGAGTCGAAAGCGTTCTTTGTTTTTAAGATATTCGAGTCGAAAAACATTTTTTAATATTTTTAATGGATTAAGTTTAAAAAATTGTTGATTAAAAAAAATTGTCAATTGAATAATTCTTAAAACCTTATCAGCTACTGATTACGTTATATAAAAAAATTAGTCCGGCTTCGAAACTAGTGTTTGTTTTCAAAATATTCGAGCCGAAAAACGTTTTTCAACGATTTTTAGTATTTTCTTGTAGTTTTTTCGCTTTGAAAAAAAACCGTCAATTAAATTTTTGTAAAACCTATATCAGTAATCAAATTTGACATCGCTTAGAGAATAATATCATTTGCTTGTTCTCAAAATATTAGAACCGAAAAACTTTTATCAGCAAATTTTAACATGTTTTTTTTATTCAAAAAAAAAAACTTATTTTTTTTTTTTAATTCTTTTAAATACATAATTTGAACATTAATTTGAAGCCGATGAAAATTCTTGTTCTCAAAATAAAATTAACTTGAAATCGATGACAATTCTTGTTCCCAAAATATTCGACAGGAAAGATTTTTTACAACTTTTTTTTAAATTGATGACGTTATAAGCTGTGAAATTAAATTTATTTGAAGTCAATATATCTATTCGTTCTCGAGATACAGTGAACTATAGAATTTATCATGAACGTAAAAAACGTACGTACACACACATACAGACATCTCTCTAAAAATGACGGATTCGGATTCCTGGGACCTCGAAACTTGGAGATATGTTAAAATTTTCGATTCGACAAATCGGACCAATTCCAATAACTTCCAATGTGAAGTTAAAAATATATTATTTTTTTTGTGGTATATATGGAAAAGTCATCATATTCAATGACGTAAGTGATAATCCAGTCAACCTTCATCCACCATCACAAGGAATTTTCAATACCTACCTACCAAGCAATTTTTCAAAAAAAAACAGCCAAAAGAGAAGAGCGATGGAATCGAATTCCTAGAGATGCGAATTAATTCGGGAATGGGATAAAATAAAAACAAAATAATATCTGAACATTGAAAATCCTTGCGTTTATATGTTGCCACAAGAATAACTCCATTGAAACAATAATACACAGCGACAGGATATAAATTATGAGGCTCGTAAAGGCAATCGCTTCCTTTAAATAGGTATGAAAAAAAATAAAAAAGAAAGTAGAAAACGACATTCAAACACACACACACACGCTAAACGCAGGACACAAGCTAGGAAGCAAGCACCCCACCAGGTTTTGAGTTCAGTTCAAGCAAACACGTAGACATCATAGCAAATCATTCAGGTGTGATTTGATAAATGTCAGGCTATATTCCCAGATTTGATTGAAGGGATGTATCACTGGATTATTTAACACTGTTTTGAGCTTCGAAGATTGATGCGAGCGATTATGAAAGATGGATACAAAAATCCAGGATGCGTGTGTAAGCAGCGCCTGAGTTATATATATGGTTAGGGTGGCGATGGGCTGTTTATATGAAATTGGCTGGCAGTATCAGCCCCTGACACAACGACGACGACGACGACGAGGAGGACGATGAGGCACCGTGTTGCGTTTTGTATTGTAAACGACCAAAATTAACTTGGCTTCTAATAGGGATTTCGCAAATGGGTGGGCTTTTCTTCTCTATTTAACTTTCAGTAGAAATCATTTCCCAAAAATGAAAATAGATTGGCAGCATAGATATGTACAATTGTATATATGAATGTGGGTCTAGCTAGGTGTAGCTACCTACGTGAATAAAATAATATTTTTTTTTTTTTTTTTTTTTTTTTAAGGAAATAAAAATGAGTCTGTGTCTGTTCAGAAAGAAAAGTGATTTTATCAAATTGATTACCTAAGGTTATTTTTAAGGAGACAGTTGTTGTGGCTAAAAAGATTTGTTTCTCTATGGGAAAACATTGTTATATTTTGTGAGCAGATAAAGCAGTTCTGATGATAATGCTAAAAAGTTTTTAAACATTTTTTTTTAATTTAAAATCAACTTTTGCTTATTTTTTTAAGCTACATATATGGTATCTACGGACCTTGGCCTTGTCGAACATGGCTCCCTATATTTATCTATCTAACTAGCTCCTTTTTAAAAACTTTCCGCTTGTTCGACTTTTGATACTTTTTTGTGTTGGCATATTTATATACCTACTTAAATAAGAAACCAGAAAAAAAATGACCGAGTTTGTTGATCGTGACCTAAATCATAGTTATCTTAAATTGTCTAGCAAGGTTTCACTCCTGATTGTATATTTAAAATTAATGATTACAGCTAGAAGGATAGACACAACGTGTATAGAACAAATCATTGCTCATTTTCACTGTAACTATCTATAGAATTAATTACTATGTACATACACAAGAATAGTTTCAATAAAACTTAGAACTTTAACATAAAGCTTTAACATACGAACATAGTCGCCAATACACTCCAGGCGAACAACTTGTTGCTGGTCCCCCATCATAATGACGTCAGTATAGTATACATATGATGAACACACAATTTGCTGTCCATTCTCAATCATGATGCAGTGATATTGATGCTGTGTTGATGATGGTGTTTTGTGCTGCAAGTTCTATTCCCGGAAGAGTATAAGGACAGGACAGGACAGGACAGGGTAGGTAATACTATAGTTTACTATACGATGATGACCCCAATAACATGAATCTTCCTTATATATCGAAGGATTATGTTAATGACAAACATTAAATCATGGTACGTTGCATCTATTGTCTTGTCATGGATAATTATTTAAAGTTAATTAATTTAAATTGAATGTCGATGGCAGTCAATTGTCGTTATTGTGTAGTGGTTAATTAATTTTCTCAATCCACACCCGAAGAGAGAATAGAAATAGTTTTTGCAGAGAAAAGCAGTTGAATTTGAAACCATTAAATACAGGTATGTTTATACGAGTAGGTATGTTTATGTAAAACTCAAACAAAATGCTTCAGGTGTTTTGATTTTGAAAGACAATAGAGCCTTAGGTTTTTATACTTTTATTTTTCCCGCTTAGAAAATATTCCTAGAAAAAATAGGAGCAAAATTACCATGCCTTACATCATAAACTAATCTCAACTAGGGCAACAGTAAAAGTAACTGACAAGGGTCAGAGAAATTATACCTCGAAAATGTTTAACTGTTGTGGGAAATGCAAAAATATGCCAGTCAGGTCAAAAATGCAATTTTTTTAAACAAAGCTGAAAACTATGTAAATCTGTGGAAGAAGAAGGCAAAAGGTATAGCCACTGTCAGAAACAACCATCAAAGTAGAACAAAAATAAGTAAAACGTACCTTCGTACATAGATTACTCTACCAACAAAATTAATTAAAATAAAATTCATAGCCCAAAATCAAAATCAAATTAATAATGACTTAGTTTAAAATGTATATGTACCTGTTATGTGATTGACAGTCCTAATATTTGCTCATTAGGTCCCGTTAATTTTGACCAAGCGAATATTTATAAATATATTATATTAAAATCATTTAAACCGTTTTCGAGAAAATCAAAAATTGTTCTCTAATTGGAAACCCTATAATAATAACCATTTTTTGTAATATTTTTTTTCTTTAATTACTTAACTGTTTATCTAAAAAAAAACTGCTGCATTTTAGAGGAATGGTAGATCGTACTAATTTAGCAAGATTTATTTAATTTTTTTTTATTTAAAAATTAAATAAACAGGAGTAGCCACCTATACATGAAATGAAATGTGAAATATTAAAAAATACGATAAAAACATTTTAAGACAGTTATTTTTATCTTCATCTGTACTAAAATTCTTTAAACTTTTCTCTTGATAATTAAATTTAAAAATTACTTTTTTTAATTGAATTATTATTCAATCTACATCCTGTCTTGTTCAGAAATGTCTGCAGGGCCGTAGGGTCAATTGGGGCAACTTGGGCAATGCCTCGGGGCCCCCGAGGTTAGTTAGCTTCGTTCAGTTATTTCAACTCAACTTCCCTTATCCAACTCTATTTTTAAATCCTAAATACGAGTATAATAATTTGAGCATGTAGAAAATTCAATTAAAGGTGTGTAAAGATCAAAAACTACTTGTTAAGCACAATGGAGCAAAAAAGACTCTTCAATTTATCATTGATATCTATTGAAAATCGAACAGCACGGCAAATAGATTTAAGTAAAGTAATTGATGAGTTAGCTTCTGTCAAGGCGAAAAAAAAAAAATATTTTAATAAGCTTTTATTTTTGTAAGTAGATATAATTTTGTCAACTTAACAAATACAAACATTATAAGAAATTTTGTTTGTTGAAATTCATTTAACCAATATTTAGGAAGTAATTGAGAAATAGGGTCCAAAATTTGATCTTGTCCCGGGGCCCCACTAGCTCAAGCTACGGCCCTGAATGTCTGTTTTTTTTTGTTTATGTAAAATCAAATGTAAAGCTAATGAGTTATTGAAGGAATTGATAATTCATTAATAAAATTCATCCAAAACGAGATTTGGAAGCAATTTGTATAATTTAAAAATAATTTGCATCTACAGAGCTAATTTAAAATTTAAAAATAATTTGCATTTAGCTAATTATTTTTAAATGTATGTATTTGAAAGTGCAACAAAAAACACGGCTATATAGGTTGTTTTAACAAATTCGGTTCTTGTTGTAAATTGTAGGATTTGGAATATTTGGATGCACGAAATATTTATTATTGTTCAAAATAAGAGATCGAAGACAAAAAATTGTATTCAAGATATAATAATAAAGTTCAAGAATCATTTAATTTTATTGGCATCCTTGAAACGTTAACTTCTTGGACAAAGTATCGTTTCAGTACATATAGGTAAGGTAGGTGGTATAAGCAGTTTACGAAAGTCATAAAATTCAAACCCAATTTGTATTTTATTTAACATTCAAAATTGTAATAAAAATGATTTATTATTAATTTTCTTATACTGTTTGAACAAACATGATGATTTGTAACTTTTTTATATCTTGGGTACATTATCTATGAAATGATTTTTTGTCCATGAATTGGTTTTGTTAAAAAATAAAAAAATAAAAAACCTATTTGTTTTATGGTGATTTTTGATTTATTTAAGCATTGAGTTATTTTTGTTGAAAACAAATAGCATGTTGTTTTCTTTTTTAATTCTCATTTTTAAACTTATAAAATATTTAATGTTAACATTTATAAGTATATGTGGAATGAATCAATTTGTTTTTTATGAGAGTTTGTTCTATTTGACTGCGATGGTATATTGTGGATTATGGCCTTGATTTCACATTATTGAGGGTTTTACCAGGCGTATTTGCTTTTTTTTGATTATTGGAAATGGGGAAATTAAATTTATTATTTTAAAATATATTTAGATTTTTCATGTGAATAAATTTTTTTTATACTCTAATTTACATAATTATTTAACAATTCTATCACATACCTACATATAATTATTTTAAAATGAGTCATTTTTTTTTTTGAATTTTTTTAAGAGCTTAAAGCAAGCTACAACTAGCGACCAATGATTTGGCAACACAAAATTGTGAACATTAACTCATCAATTAATGCAGAGTTAAGTACTTAGTGAGCAAAAAACTACAACAAACACACTCTAAACAAATAATTAAATTCAAAATATGGACAAAAAAATAAAAAAAAATAATACAAATACTGATGACACATATTAAGTATAAACATTTAAAAGCGCCTTTACAGTTTTAAGTTTAATTTTATTAATATTAAAATCAAAGGGATTGTTATTCAAATTTAATAATTTGCACATGTGAGTTAAAGGTTCATGCAATCCATAGTTCGTTCTTTGGTGGGGTAGATTCATCAGATCAAGACCCCCCTCCACAGTAGTTGAAATTAATACATCAATTTAATAATTCAGTTGCATCAATAATAGCAGTTAAAAACTGGTGAATAAATACAATATCATTATTAACTCATCTCTGTGACAAAATTTGAATTTGGAAAAGTTTAATCCTATGTTCATATGGAGGCCTGAGCCACTGAGCCGCCAAGGACATATGAAAAAAACTAAACGTTTTAGGTTGCTTACGTTACGATTTGGGTTTTAAGGTTATGTATGCTAAATCTGAGCCGCCTTAAGCCGCTGAGCCGCCAAGTCCATGGGCCGCCAAATCCATGAACAGCTGAGCCGCCAAGGATATATGTATATAAATAAAAGCGCCCCCAAAAGTTATGTCCCCTTGGACCAACCCCCTAAATTCAACACCCCCTGCCACGTCTATCAAAGTTTCGAACATGCCAAGCCCCAAAATCAAAAATTTTAGAACGCCCTCCACCTCTTAATACTTCCGCAAAAGCTCCCACCCACTTGCCACTACCCTAAAGCTCAATATCTACCACGTCCACCACCCCTGCCACGTACTACGAAATTGGCAATTTTCTTTTTCATTTATTATGATATCACTAATGAGTAGTAGTGATTAGAGGGTCCTGGAGCAGCGGCTCGGTGGCTAAAGTTGGTGTATGGACGTGGTAGATATTGAGCTTTAGGGACGTGGCAAGTGGGTGGAGCTTTTGCGGGCATATTAAGGGGTGGAGGGTGTGAAAAAATTAACGAAATATTAAACGAAGACAAATAAATGCCAAATGAATTTTGCCAAACAAAGATGACCCGTATGTACAGAATGTACAAAATATTGTTTAGTATATGGATTTTACGATGTCGTATTTTTTTTTTGTATTTAGACTTAAACTTTGGAAAATATTGAAGAGTCACTCTCAAAGTGGAATGCTGTGTTGACAACACAGTGCAAATTTTTAAAAGAAATGTTGATCAAAATAATACAATGCACCATGAAATGCAGGTGTTGTACCTACATAAGTTTTAACAAAAATTGGTTGTTAAACTAGTTTGTCGATTGATAATCAAATATACTTCCTTGATCTTTTTTGAAGTTGTTGCTTTTATTTTCCTTTGAAGACGACAACGATGAAATAAACCTTCCAGTCAATGGTTATTGCCCACTGAGTTCAGCAATTAATGTTATCAGTCAATCTGGTGATTTTGGGTGGCTACAACATTTTGGGTGGCTATAACGAAGCTGTTATTTGAAGCAGTTGGTGGATTTCATTAAAGACCGTTGCATATGCGAACAATCCACAGACGATCCAGGTACTTAAGAAAATAATATTAATGTTCAAGCTATACGTGAAATGGAGGCCCGAAACTATCGAAAATACTTCATCATTTTTAAAACATATATCTCTTTATATATTTAATTATTTATTATTTATTTATTTCAATAGCAAAAAACGTCCTTTTTCAGTTAAAAGAAAAATGCAACTGGATGCAAATGCAATGTTGTTTTTCCTTGTTTGTTTTCCATTTGTAAAAATTCCTTAAAAAAATACTTAAAGTATAAATTTCAATAAGTAAGTGCAGTTTAACATTCTTTTTAAAGGATTTATATTAAAAAAAAAATCTTTCTTCATTCAATTATTCAAGCTTCCGAATGACATCTCTTTTCAAAGGATATTCCATCATATATACAGACAAATAAAATAAAAAAAGAAGAATTAAGATATATTTTGTTGTTGTTGTTTTTGTTTTTTTGTTGTTTTTGTCGTGGAATTTTGTACGTAGGTACTTGATTTTGTTTGTCCTCCATAATAAAATTAGAAAAGGAGGTGAAATGTTGAATTTCAAAACAAACAGGAAGGAACCCTCTTACCGGATCAAAACTTCTTTTGCTTTCTTTTTGTATTCTTGAAGTTGCAGCAGTAATTTTTACCCGGCCTTCAGCAGACTCCTTTTCAACATACAGGTAGATGTATATATTTGATAAAGATATATAAGGTATGTGTGTACTATTAAGCGTAATGTAGACGTTTCGTAGGTGTGTAAAAGTATATACTTTAAATTAAACACTTGAAACGAATACAATCACGTACTTCCATCCGGTGCTGCCAGCTTCTGTGCTTCCTGTTCTTTGCCTACACATTGCACGTTACCATGGTAAACAAATTTTATCTTAAATAAAAAAAAGAAAAAAAAAACCTATTCCATATCAGCTTACTGCTTATACAGGAGGAGGAAGACAGCGAAGCGAATGAAATGGAAAAGAGAAAGGTGGGTTGGCAGGCATGCCATACTTGAAAACTCTGTTTCCTTTATATAACTCTATGTATGGCACCACGGATGTTCCTATAAGGATGAATACCTTTCATTATGCAAAAAGCTTTAACTCATAGATAGACATAGAAGGAAGTAAGAACGGTAAAAATTTCTGAGCTAAACACTGAGTTCCGCGCCGCCCTACCGTGCAATAGATATGTTCATTCTTCCCATCTATATATAGCAGATAAGAATGACAATTTTTATTCTAGGAATGCCTGGCATCCGAGAAGGATTTATGCTGGGAATTTACGGAACAGATGAGAAATAGATATCCTTGTAGTTGATAACTCGATTGCGTGTGACAGATGAACGTGTAATTTTAATTTATACGAAGATTAAAGGATAAGAGGTGTTTTTGAATGACACAATTCCGATAAGTTGTGGGATGTGGTTTAAAATAAGACAAACATATACTTACTTGTAACAGCACTTGCATATTAACATGGATTTAAAGATTTTGGAAAGAAAACCAATAACAAGATTACCTAAGAATTACAATTTGTTGTTATCTACCTGCTATATAAGGTTTCTTGAAGCAGGGCAGATTATATGCTCGGGTAAAACATTTAAACTATATATAGGGGTTTAAATGTTATGCCTATGTTGCCTCGATTACGATGATATACAAAAAGGTTTCGGGAATTCAAATTTTCTATACCCCTTTCTACACGTTTGCGATAGCTAAAATGGTACTTCTTCCATCGGCACAAATTTTTTTTTTCTTCTATATTCGAGCTTGAACACTGAGGAAATTTTCTAAGCAAAAAATAAGTCCTTGAAATTTTTTCTTACAACTAACAATTGGGGAGATATTCATGAAAAACCATTTTTTTTTTTGGGGGGGGGGGGGTCCTTTAACCCCCCGTAAAATTGTTAACGGCGCTCACATCTATTGGGGCTTTTTAAATTTTCTTAGGAACATCATAAATAAATAATACATAAATCCAGCTTTCTGGCGATTTTTTCCGAGTCGAATTTTTTCAATGACTGGAAAATTATATTGGCATAAAAATAATAACTTATTTTATTTCTAAACATCTCAAAATGTGCGATGAAAAATTTCAATTATCGTTTTCAATGAAAACTATGATTTGCACATAAAGATGTTATGCATTGAAGATGGGCAATAATATAGTTTTTTGATTATTAAAACTTCAGTATAACTAGGATTAGACCACTTGTACATTCAATGAGGACACCAATGCCACAAATTTTGAAAAGCAAAACTCTGGTTTAAAAAAGTTGTGTCTATATAAGATTGAATATGTATGTAAAAGCAGACATTTAAATTAAATTTAAGAACGGTAAAGGACAAAGTAATAACGTGAAGAGAATTAGTGAATCAAGATCCTTTGTATAGACAGTTTCAGAAAAATCTCTCAGATGAAGTGTTCTACAAAAAAAAAAAAAAAAAACTACCAGAGGAAATAAACCCTCAAAAGGCAGCAAAGAACTAAAAGAATAAAACCCACATTTACCTTTTCAACAGAGGAAAATGCTTCAGCACCACAACAAAGTCTCAGACAATAACAATTAAGACAAGACAAGACAAGGCAAGATAGAACATAGAAATTTATTGAGTGCAGATGCCAGCAACATACACCTTACAACATCTTAACTGAACTAGTTCCACACAGTTCCAGCAATAAAAGGTCCTAAATTACTTGCAATTCCATTGAATTAATTGAAAGATATGACAAAATACTTCACATAGTTTATTTCGAAAGTAAAATCATAAAACTAATTGAATTTTCTATAGAAACCAGTTATAATACTTTAAGGGTCATTTTGTTCACTATATTGCGCTCAACTTAGACAAACTCTAAGGCTAGGCGCGCACATACAACTTTTAGTTTCGCAACATTTTGGTTTCTAAAATGAGAATTTTAGAAATAATCATATAATCCTATAGTCACTTTAGAAACCAAACAAACAGTTGCGAAACTAACAGTTGGATGGTGCACGCTTTTGGTAAGAGTTCATTAAACTCGACATTTGAATCGTTAGATGAATATTCTTTTTGTTCATTAAATTTTTTTGAGAAAATATTCCTGGGATATTTGTGAAAAATTTTTAAATCCTAAATACGAGTATAATAAATTGAGCATGTAGAAAGGCGTGTGCCCACTCATATTCATTATATTCAAATAGTTATTTGTGTTTTCGTTTTGTGTTCATTTGACGCATGAAATGTTCATTATTTGTTCTTGGAATTCTATGTATCTCCGATTGTATGTGCTGTGCCTAGTATGCGGTTCGTGTTTTTGTTAACGATTTTCAGCAACTGCATACAAATATTTTAATAAGCTTTTATAAGTAGATATAATTTTGCCAACTTAACAAATACAAACATTATAAGAAAATTTTGTTGTTGAAATTCTTTTAACCAATATTTAGGAAGTAATTAAAAAACAAGCCCCAAATTTGGTCTTGCCCCGGGGCCCCACCTGCTCAAGCTACGGACCTGGTGGAAGAGGAAGATTGTATGGTTAAAAATGCTCTGATATACCGTGATATAATTAAAAACAAAAAACAAATGGTACCTTGAAAGGCGTTTAATTTTGCACCACTATGCCTGGTAGTGGAGTCTGAACTGAATCATTGTTAGATGAATAAAACTTAATGAATTCATTTTTGCAGAAAACAAATGTAAATTCATTGCGTGAAAAATACACAAAATAAGACAACATCTAAAAAAAATTGTGTATTTAATCATGTAGAACAGACAGACAGAGGTATATAAAATTGTGAGACCCACTTTTTCTGTCTTCCTTCTCATTTTATGTTAAATGTTAAATTTGATTAAAATCTCGAGTTCGATTTTTTCTTACGGATCCACAATTTTCCATAAAAAATATAGTTAGTGTATATATGGAGGGTAAAAATTGTAAACATATCGGTTTAGTCGATAACCGAAAGTTAATTGTGTAATTTATAAATCTTAATGTTACTTATGCACCACCCTGTATAAACAAGAAAAAATCTATCACATAAATTAATTTTTAATTGCTATTTAAATAGGAATATGTACGTTACGTATACATATCAATTAACCAAGAGTCCACTCACCCAACTCTGTGAGGAGTGCAGTACTTAAATTTCCGCCTTTGATTGCATAATCACTTAATTCAAATTTTCAATCACTCGAAACTATACTAATTGCCCTAAAGAGGAAGTAAAGTACAACTTATCATCGATTAGGAACTAATATAGCCTATATTTTGGGTCAGACATAAATGTTTACCACTTCATAAAATTCTTATAATTAAAATCAATGATCCACTACATCTTAAATCTTCTGAAACCCTATACTCATATAAATTTCCAACCATAAAACGAAAATCAAATTTTCTTTAAAACAAACTCCTACATATATAGGTAAGTATTTGCTTCTATTAAAACAATATAGATATAGATTATTCCAACATGTAAACAAAGTGCCAATATAGATAACCTAGCACGTAATCAATCTGCAAGATACAATTGAAAGATTGATTTTTTTTTTTGTTGTAAAGATTTATTTTAATGAAAAAGAAACAAGAAAAAATTTCCTTAAGGCAATGAATGAAGTCCAGGTGGATGTGGAGTCATATCTATCTTTCAATCTGTAACAAATAAATCCGATGCTCACTGAAGCATACAAATAAATTCGAAAGCCTGGATTTATACACAAATAAATAAATATCCAGGTAGATATTTTTCATCTGAAGTGTTGAATAAGTATATACTTGAATTTCATGAAAAGAAAAAAAAAAAAAAAAAAAACTATGACCTTTTGAAATAGCAGCTGAATCAAATTTACCGGACAGGAATCTTACAACAGGTCCTCTTATTTAATCCACAATCTTCCCCAAAGCAAAATGTCGTCCTTTCTGCCCCCTATAAGAACTAATGAAAATTCAATATAAGAGACTGAGAGTGGATGGCCAAAAAGGCAAATGCTAAGAATTTGCATTTTTCTGCGTACTGGGTTTATGTATTCTGCCTGCATTGAGCTATGAGACTAACTTGAGGCAGAGCATTGGAGTGGTTTCTGGCTATAGCTCCTGGTCCTACCATTTGATGGACTTGAATTTTGCTGGCAGTTTGATTGAATGGACTACTCACAGTCACCAGTCACTTTGTGCCGCTCCCCATGACAGCTTAGCTTTATATTTTCCTTTTCACTGCGACACGAGAGATGTGAGATTTTTATTATTTTTTTGTGTTTTTTTTTTTTATTCTTTCAAGGCAGTCAGCGGATGAAGACACGGCAGAAGAAGACCATTAAATTTTTTGATGGGATTTTCGTGACTTAAATCGCAAAGAATGGTCATGTACAACTGATTCTAGCTACCAGTAGGTGGGTATCATCTGACATTCCTATTCAAAATGCGAAGAAAGAATCTGTGCAGTTTTAGAGGAATGGTGTTTTCATGGGATTTGATGTAGTGTAGTGGTATTGGTTTTCACAAGTATCTCGACCTACATAGAAGGTCTCTTCTCTTCATATATTTTAAAGTAGTTTAAGTTAATGATCTTTGCAGAAAGATATTTATCGATTCAAAGCCTATTTACGACGTTAACATTAAATAAATATTATGCTCCATTTTTTGTAATGTTTATTGCATTTTTGATATGGTAAAATCGTGTTGAATTTAAAAGTGTTTTAAGGATGCGAGTCAAACTGCAGATGTTATAAAACACTCTTTGACGCTGACTGGGCAATCATTTTTGCACTAGGGGAACCTGATCTGTGATGGCCGATCGCCGAAAAACTTAAAACCTGCTAGAATTAAGATGTTGTATAGACCAAATAATTTAGCTAATCTAGACGAATCTAGACATGTAAAATTTATAACTTGAATTAAATTATTTGTTAAGTTTCCTTTGGGAAATATTTGTGATATTGCACCTAAATAAGATTAATTTTAAACAATAGGGCACATCTTGAATTTGTTAGGCTTCTTTATATAGGTACATATGTAGTTTTTTCCGTTACGCTATTTTTTTTTGCAAAAACCGGAAATACAATATTGTTTCAATTGCTTTAGACATTACCGGTCGTATTTATAAACGTTGTCTTACATTGGACAGCCATTCAGTTATAGATTAACATGTTTAATTGTTGTCTATTAAGTCCTGTATTCACCGAGCGCTCATATGAGCCTCATAACTTTGGGGTATTCACCGAACACTCATAAATATGTTTCGAAAAAGAGAGTCACTCTCTGTCAACCAGGCGATCCCAAACTTTATATCGAACTTTTTTCGAAAACGATTGATAGCTGACTAATCAGCTGTTTGTCAAACGCAAATCGACAAATACAAATTGGGTTGGACCTGACCTAATTACGTGAACTCGAATGCGCAATTAATTTAATTTTATTAAATGATTAAATGACAAAGCGCCACTTAACGGAGTCTGATGATCGGTTTGGCAGTCGTGATTGTGCGAAAGCTTGGCAATCTAACTACGAGTGTGTAATCACACAAAAACAAGATTTTATTATTTATCAATTGCATTGGCTCAACTATTGAAGTTTTACAAACGTACACATAATGTTTGTTCTTTAGAGTGAAAATTTGTTCATACACATTTATGCACCTACAAACTAAGCACCACAAACAGGAATCTGATGATTGTGTTGGTGCCCGTGAAATAGCAAAAACTAGCCTATAAGCTTGGTGGTATAGAGCAATAATTAAGTTATTCTTATCTTATTCAATTTTTTTTAATAATTTAATTTCTTTAAGATCATTGTTTTCATGAAGTTCGCGAAACGTCTGTATTGTATCTTATAATCAATATATGTAGGTATGTCTCCGTTTCGCTGTGTAAAAATCATTATATTATTAAAAACATTCCTATTCTTCTCTCTTTCCCCTCTATACTCTTATTCCTATAAATAAGCTGCTTTTGACACTAAGTACTATTCCATGTTATTTTCATCCCGAATCGCTACACGCCATTATGAAAATTTTCCCGCACTCTAAAACTATTCTACATTATACAATACATACATAATATATATTTACATCACAACTAATTCGCACTTCACCTATTCCTATACATACTCTACTTGTAATATGCTCTTAAAAACCCTAAGGAAAAATATTCCTGGTAAAAATGCTCCTAATCCTTGCCACAAATAAATCTTCTTGTCACTAAATCAATTGAAAAGCATCAACCGGAAATAATAAAAAAAAATATTTCTCCACCTTCTTTCTATTCTTCTTTTTTTGCCAACACCACTTGGGAAAAATTTCGCATTCGGGTCAATTCAAATTAATCCGATTCGTATAGAAGAGAACCAAACTCAGGAACAAGTCTCCAACAATAGAATTGAATATCTTCATCGCCACCAAAAATTCCATACATATATGTGTAGATGAACATAATATAGGTTTAGCACTCTCCTAGAAGATCCTTTTATGTCAAGTAGGAATGTGTGTGAGTCTTTGGGGATGTTTGCATACTCAAACAACTTTTCATTTCAAATCGGAGATAAATACAAATCTAGAGGGGCAGATACTTCTTCTTATTCTTCTTCTTCTTATATAGTCGTTGTTGTCGTTGTCGTCGTTCGTCGTCCTGAAATCATTCGATATTTGAATTAAAAGTAAAATCATCCAGCATTCAAATATCCTTGTTATCGCATCCGCACATTGAAATGTGTTAAGACCCTTCAAAAACACTGATTTCAATTTTAAATACTCCTGGTGTGAGGTGGGTTTTATCTAGCTGGCCCAAATATACATTATACACCCCATATTCCCATCCTTTTACAGTATGGGAACTTTTTTTTTTTTAAATTACAAGGATAATTGAATTATCATCCTTCCCATCGTTCATTATACGTGCGCAAATATTTTTGTAAGAACAAATTAAAAGGTTGTTCCATGCGTCGTCTACGTCTCGTTTGACCCGACGACATCATCATTTTTGAAGTCCTTGGTCCATAGGCATATGTAAGGTACAAAGGACACGAATTGGATGATCTGTTTACTGTTGATAAATAATTCGTTAGCATATTTCATAATACCACGTCTTCCACTCGACCAAAAATTACGCAAAAATATTCCAGCCACACAATGGACCGACCGACGACTATACATACAACGAAGACGACACGTCGACGACGACCGTCGGCATAAATATTCGACCCCCCGAATTTTCAAAATTTTCCACTACTTTAACGGATAAGAAGCTAAACAGAATAGAATCACATTTTTGGGGTTGTTTTTTTTTTAATATTATTTTGCGAGTGTGTTGTGTGGGTGTCATTGGCTTGTTCCGATCCCTTTTCAAATATCCGGCCATATGCCAAATTTATATGCAAATAACAAACAAACAATTAAATTTTCAAACAGTTTTGGTGTGAGAACACCATTCGGAAACGTTAACCCCAACCCCACCCACACACACGTTCTAAGTGGTACCACAAAATTCTACCCTTGTTTAGACGTTTCAATCCAATATTATATAATATGTACGTGCGTCTTCATAGTGATGTTTCAATTTCTGCAGAAAGAACGATATTTGATTTTCATAAACATTCGATGTTTTTTTAAGTGAATGACAAACATCTAAGAAGAGATCGTTTGACTAATGGAAATCTTTACAACTTTTGACTGTAGCCCCAGGGGGATGGTGTTGCAATCATAATTTTTCACCCCCTGGTGCTGGTTGCAATTTGTCATATCGATGGCAAACAGTAAAAATCGCGTATGTGATTTTTTTTTTTGAGTGTTTCTCGTGATATTATAGTACTTTGAATAAAATTATTTGTATGTGTATGTACTTAAATATTAAAAAAATATTAATTACACCTGTTTAAGCCATTAGATATATGCGATATGCCATTCAGATAAAGTCTTAAGAGATTTAGGCCTGCTCCATTCCAGTTAACTTGTAAATGGTTGATACTTTGTAAGGTCTTGGTTCTCAATGAGGTATTGAGCCCAGTCCCAGTTGGTTGAGGTTCACTTGTGGTGCGTATGCGAGCTCTTTCTGTATTGTTTTGTCCTTCCGGCTTAGACTTCAAAACTCTACGTTACGCAGCATTAGTGTCCATTCGCTCTATATACCCTATAACTATCTGATGAATCTGTAATACTTACAGTTTTTCGGATTAATAGGGACTTACACAGTTCCCAGAGAAATAGCGATTAGCGGAAATATGGTTGACGAAGTTCCTTAACACCTTAAAATTAAACCATTATTCCTGGCAATTGTGGCGTTCTATCCGATTTGTTGATGTTTGCTGTCTCTTCTTGTTAGAAGCATTTATCTTTATTTCGTTTTGCCCTCGTTTATTTTCAGGCACATTTTAACTACCATTTGTACCAAAAATCTTTAATAGCCTTGAAAAACTTTGAGCACTGATAAAAAATATTAGGTATGTGTCTTACTAATTACTTAAACGAAAATTATGCCATTTAAAAGAATTTGAATACTATTTCGAATATCCCACTAACTTACATATATTTAGATATAAGGCGATGGTAAGATCCCGGAGCCAAAACGTAGATTATAAGCGACCGGTAAATTTGTTCCGTATAAGCATCACAAAAATCTTAAACTTTGTACATACGATGTTTTGAATGTTAAAAGAGGATGTAAAAAAAATCTTTATGTGTGCTCTCGAGTAATTTAAATTTTTGAAAATGACACAAATTTAAACTCAATTTCATATCAAAAGCATGTAACTTGTGTATCTATAAAAGAAGTCTATCACGCCCTGAATTGTGATTGTTTAATCTTTAATGGATTTAAAGGGAAAACTACAAAGGGACTAGAAGAATTTGTTATGTAAACAGCCACAGGGCTAGGCCATCATCGTCATCATCATCATTATCAACAACATCGTTTGCATACCTTATGTACATTGTATCTACATATACATATATATATTTAAAAAAAAAAACCAAGCAACATCATCCCCATCATCATCATCGCACCATCATTTATCAACTGCCTAACTGTGATTCGTGTCAAAGGCAATTAGGATTTTCCATTATTTGAGCATTTGGCCGGATACAACACCCTTTTTGTGTTGTTAATTTGCTCGATGAAAAATGTCGTAAATGAAGTTGTTTTTTTGTTTTTTTTGTTTAAGGTGTATAAGATATTTTTTCCTAGATGTGATTTGGAAATATGATTAAAAAATCAATGTTCCTACAAAAATGTTTTTCTTAATCCATATAAAATTTGACCGAAAAAAAAGGTTTAAGAAAAATAAACCCTTTTCACACGAGGCAATTTTGTTTGCAACAACTTTTAGATTTTAAATATGAAGACCACAAAAAAGAGGAGTGAACAGAATCACTTTGGCTAACGTTTTTAAGAGATTTTTGGTTTGGGTATTTCTTTTTTAGCGTAATGTGCGTTTAACCAAAAGTCTTTATATATGTATACAAAATTTCTTATTATTTGTTGTTGCCTCGCATCAAAAAGGTACCTATTTCCTACGAATTGTTTCCTCGTGTGAAAGAAGTCCTATTAGGCCAGTTTTAATAAATTGATCTTTCAATCGCTTCCTGTCACTTTCATAAATTATTGTGAAGAAGGTTCCTCAAGATACCAAGAAAAATAACTAAATTTTTGAATATTTTGGGATTCATGTCACTGGGATTCTGCAATTCTAGAATTCAGGATAAGAGACTTAGACTGCTTTTACCCCCTGCGATTTTTAACCACGTAGGCGGGGGACGTATGCGAGGGCCGGAGTAAACAAAGTTGCAGAGTTTGAAATAATTGCAGAGTTATCGCTCGTTCTTCTTTGTGCTTTTTCCTATTGTTTGAGCCATAAGGGGAGTAAAGAGTGTGAAGAGATGTTTCCTTTCATTTAACAAAAATTGCAGCTATTAAAATTTGCAGAGTTTGAATGCATGTTGCAATACGTAAGAAACTTAAAAGAGAAATGCCGTTAAAATTTGCAGTCGTCTAATAGCACTCCTACCTAAAAGTATTTCTTTTGGATTGATTTCGAATTTTTCGCTTAAACTTTATTAATGCAATTCCCTGTGAAGTTTTTTTCCTGTAGTATAATATTTAATTTGCTCTGGGTCCTCCGCTCACGTAAATCCGTTTTCGCTTAGACTTAGAATAAGTATATGTATAAATTAAATCTGAAAACAAAACATAACGGGATTTTACCATTGTTATTGTTATTGTTAATTTTACTCGTAAATTCTAAAATTCCTACATTTCGGGGCTTACATTGATAGTCAATGAATAGAAAAAAGCATTATTTTTGCTATCAGAACATGTAGTACTTAGGGTTATTTTACAAATAAAATTTTTTGTTTTAATTCTCAAAAAAAAACATCGATATCTAATAAAATTTCATAAGCAGAAAAGTGCAGAAAGTGTGGTTAGGTTTTACATTCCCACGTAAAAAGCACATTTTTTTTGTTCATCACTTGAATAAAAACAGAAGTCCCTGAGTTCCTATAAGATATACGGTACAAAGAAAAAAATAATTGAATAGTGGCAATAAAAATGTGGTTAGTAAAAATCAAAACTGTGGAAATGATGAAAATAAAAGTTAATCTTTGCAGTAAACTTCTTCTTGTGCTTCGTACAAAAATTGTACTTGTACTTCGTACAAGCGGAGAACAAAATGACAGAAGTGAAAAATTCAGGTGGTCGTATTTAAAAAAGAAGCAGAAGTATGGAAAAAAAATGAGTGGAAGGCAAACAAGAGCCAAATCACATCAGAAGCATTTACAAAAAGTAAGGATGGCTATACCATACCAATTCCATTAATTCCAGTGACTGCAGCTAAAACCGCAGCTAAGAGTGACATTACAGTGAGTTTTAATATCGTTAGTTATAGTAATAACTGTACTGTACACATCATTTAAAATGCCTTAGATTGAAATAACCTATACTCTGTTCAATAAAAATTGTAGGTACAGGCCTTATGAGAGAGCTTTTTCCAAAGCAGTGGCGCCTGATGCACCCTCACTACACTGCACTGGGAAAAATGCCACTTAAAAAAGAGCAAGCGAGCCAATGACTTTCCTTAAAGAATTGTTGTTCTAATTCTTCGCAAAAAATTGTACACCCCATGACGACCGTTGTATCCCACTGCTGATGGATATGGAATACTGTCAATACGATCATGCACTTGTTATCTACATCAAAACAGAGTTAGTTCAGTGGATTTTATTAAGGAGCTTTTGGGATTTGAAGCTTTTGAGAACAAGTTTTATGAAGTTGAGTATGTTGACTGTTGAGTGTTGTCGTATTGCTTTTCCACTTTTAATTTTTTTTTCTGGGGAATCCGTTAAAATGCTTTTTTTGTTTGCTTTTGGTCTTTTAGAAGAAAAGTGAATTAATATTGTTTGTAATTATTAGTATTGTGTTAATTACATATTTATTTACAAATTGCTACCAAATCTTCAAAGATCTAATTGTGAAAAAAGCAGCAAATCGGAAGCCGTAGGAAAAGAAACAGACGGTAA
Source organism: Epistrophe eligans (assembly GCA_951394125.1). NCBI lineage: Eukaryota > Metazoa > Arthropoda > Insecta > Diptera > Syrphidae > Epistrophe > Epistrophe eligans. Next base: position 50,571,831 of record OX596028.1, on the reverse strand, counting down.
CCCTACGCGTTTTTCCCTCTCATTTGCGGCGTTTTATAATGCAAACTGCGGAAACCGTGCGGGAGCTTTAAAAAGGGACATGTTTATGCAAGCCAATGCAACCAGAGTAAGAGGCAAATGTCCTATCTTCCCTGTACTGACAATTTTTGTTTAACAGAGTATAGTTAGCTTTAGCTTCCTCGAAAAAGGCTTTTCCTTTTTTCACAAAAACTTAAAAAATATATTTAGACGATATTTTCGAAGAAGTGGATGGCTATCCACGTTAGAAAAAGGTGCAAATAATAAAGTCATCTTAAATTTTGTTACCAATTTTTTTTAAAGCGTATTTTATATTTCTATGTTATATGACCTTTTATCTTTCCTTCTTTTAAAATGAAGACTACTTAAGTAAATTAAAACGATTTGATGAAATATCTGCTATCAACCGAAAATTCAGAGATTTTAATTGGCAACTTCGTAATTTGGAAAATATAATTAAAAATAACAGTCGTATTTATTAGATTTTTGTCTACTTAGAAACTGTCTAACTATCTTCAAATTGGTGGAAATATGCTTTATTTAATAAAAATAAATATCAAATTATTCACGGTTAAGGCAATCTACTCTTGTGTCTAAGTTTGGCAGCTATAAAACAACAATAAACAAGGTTTTTTTAAACACATTTTCCAAAGTTGGAAGTTTGTGTAAAGTTAGACTAACGTTTATAAATAATACCATAAGCGTTTGAATGAAGAGTAATTAATAAATTATTTCAGATTTTAAATTTAATTGATTTTTTTTTATTTCTGTTTAAATTTAATTTAATTTTTGTATTTCTGTTTGCGCCACACAGGGGCTTAAAATTTCACTTTTTGTTCTCTGCGGTGGCACTAACAAAAAATTATTTCCGGCAACGCTGGCACTGGGTAACGGCTAGTATTATATAAAAATTTCATTAATTTTCGTTTCTTTTGCATTTAAAGAAAATAGTAAAAAGATTTGGATTAATGCATAATTTCATGTGCGCTCCTAGCCTTAAAAGTATCATCTGTCAAATCCCTATGGCATAATCAACTTATTTGCTAAATTTTATTAAAAACTGTAAAGGGTTTTTCAATAAGGACTTGAGAACTCTTCAATAAATCGATTGTAAGGTGTGCTGTGTGGCTTGTGGTACCGTCCTGTTGAAACCACATGTCGTTCAAGTCCATATCTTACTATTCGGCCAAAAATATCGGTAATCATGGCGTGATAACGCTGGCCATTCACAGTAACGTGACGATCGTTATTGTTGACGAAAAAAGATGGCCCAATAACGCCGCCGGCATGCAAACCGCACCAAACAGTTATTTTTTGTGGATGAAATGGTGATTCATGAAGCAAATGTGGATTTTCACCCAACCAATAACTCATATTTTGAGCCAAAAATGAGCTTCGTCACTGAAGATGATTTTTCGATGAAATTTATCATCTTGGCGCATCTTTTCTAGAGCCCAATCGGAAAACGTACTTCGGTTCAAATGGTCCATGATGAAAATGTTGAGTTTACTGAATAAATTGACAATTACAGTTCGATCGATTAGTGAAAGGGTGCGTTCACAAATTTCAAATTTGTCAAGGCCCTATTCGAAAACCCGATAAAGTATATATGTATATATATATGTATATATTCATTTACATATCTATATGCTGTTATAATAATATAAGTTTGATTAAGTAACGTTGATCAAACGTTTAAGATAAATCAGTCCTAAAAGACATGTCATGAGCTCACCTTAGCCAAATGTGAGAAGCTCATCGCACCGCCCCACAGTGGGCCCAAAATGCCTTTTGCGTCTCATAAATGGTTTTTCCGAAAGTACTTTTCCAGCCTGGATTTCTATGAAATATTTTTAAGAATATGTCAAATTTTGTTAAACAACAAAAATTTTATAAAAAACATTGGCACGATTTGTTATATGGCCACCTAAAGTGCACGCAAGGCTTAATCTTAAAAAAATTGCGAAATTGAGGCCGATTATATTTGTTTTTTTTTTAACTTCTTCTTGAATTAGACCTCTAAGTATTATATATCGTTGGAAAGATAATATTGTAAGGCTTCTAAAAAAATAAAAATTAAATGTTAAAAAAGTTGTTTTATTTACTAAATTTAATAATTTTTGTCAACATATTTTGTTTACCTGTTTCCTATATTCGATTAAGGTTTTAAATCGTTGCGCTGTCTTGCGCTGTTTTCTTTCATATTGCATTTTGTTCCTTTGCATATTGGTACTTGGCAGCAGAAAAAAAATCTTGCCCCTTTTTGCCCCTTTTTGAGAAATTTCAATTTTCATAGCATAGGTGCATGGTAAAAAAAATTCAAATAGATTTACATTGTTTTTTTTTTTTTTCTTATAAGCTTTGTTTCTGCCGCAATTGATATTGCCGTTATAATCCTCATGTTTCTCAATAAATATTTGTTAAGAAGAAGCCAGTGGCGTAGGTTATGGGAACGGGGGCCTTGCTTCCCTTTCTACCACATCGTATGTAATGATGTGTTTTTTGGGGTTTTTATTGTAAATTTCACACTACATACATTTATTTAATTTTTCTGTAGATCTGGCTTGCATTGTATTATTCTATTTCCCATTTTTTTTTTTTAATTTTGAAATTTTATTTTTGTTTACCTTTGTTTAATAACAAAAAAAAAAGTGTTTTGTTAAGTCAAGTTCTTAATTCTGTGAAAAGTGCAAACAAAATTAAAATATGAGCGAATTTAAAATTTCAAAATTAATTTTGAGTGATTTTTTTATAAGCAATGGGACCGATAGGTCAGAACTTATCAGCTATATAGAAAACAACTTCCAGTTAACAGGTATGATATCTAATTGCATAGGGAACCTGGGAAATAAGATTTGCAGTGAAAGAAATGATAGAGAAAAAGAAATTATGAAAAAATAACAAAAAAATATGTTTTTCAACAGGATCCAAACTTAAAATTAAAGATATAAGTTGAAAAATTAAAAAAAAAAAATAGAACAAGATATTTACAGAATTTTTGAACATTTAATTAATGCAAAAATCTCGAAATTCTTAACTAAGGTAAAATTTTAGTATTAAAAACTTATTATTTAAAAAAAGAGGTTTAAATGATTAAATGAATATCAGATATGATATATTCCAAATTTCACTTAATTATTCAAAGAAACGAAAAAGTTACAGAAGTTTTAAATGTGCAAATCATGCCAAAAACGTGTATTTCCTAACTTTGGAACAAATTTTAGTACTAAAAACAAACCTGGTTTAAAAAAAAAAGTTATTCAAATAATAGCGTAGATATCAAAGATGATATATTCCAAATTTGACTTATTTATTCCAAGAAACAAAAAAGTTACAGATTTTTGAGACGCGTAAGCCCATTTGGGCCCACTGTGCGCCCCTTAAATCTAATGCAAACCATCAAACCCCCTTGATTTATCCAAACTATAAAGTTTGTAGGTCTTACGGGAATAATTTTATATCAGCAAACATCTGTGTGGAACATCGGGTAGTTTAATACATATTCCTTTATAAGCTTTGTATGATGGAAAATCTCATTAAGTGCCAAATGTTCGAAATTTCTTTCGATTACAGAACAATTTCGCACAAGCTATAAATGTAATATGAGATATCCTTAACCACAAAGCATCCCTAATTTTGAATTGAATGTCTCTTTTAATTGACATACCTGTTTTCCTTTAGGACCTGTTGTCCATAGAGCTAGGTGTGTTCTGTTCATACTCATATCACAGAAATATGTACTTATACCAAATCAAGTCATATGGAACATCACAAGACCAATAAAAACAAACAAGAGTGAAACTTGCACCCACATAGAACCCCATCCTATATATTTACACATATGTGTATATATTCTAAGCTATACAAGTGAATACGAATACCTATAGGAAAATAGCAATCTATTCAGAAGCACTTTCGGGAAACTCCAGACCTAGGGACACTATATCTTTATATATCTGGGAAAATACTCAAGAAACCATATACGCTCTCTTAAAGAAAAAGCTTTCTCTACTGTTAATTGCGTTTCCATGTTACTTTATGTTGGACTGGGTTCAATTCGTAAAAAGAAACCAAAACACATCGAAACAAAACGAAACAGCACTGCCCGACGATATTCATACTATATACACAAGAAGTAATTACAATTACAGCAACTAATGGATCCCTCTGGAACGAATACGTAATGGCGTAATAATACCTCTGAGGAGATGAATCTAGCAATAGAGAAAGAGCAGTTCTTGGTAGCAGCGGAGAAGCTTCATTCCAGTTCATAATGTCATTTTCAATGTGTGATGATGGGTAGCAAGGCCAATTAATATGAACGTCAGTAATGATACAAACAAAACCCAGTGATTAAATTATGGAAGTCGTAATCTCTCGAGATGCTTTTTTGTTTATTTCACTTGTCTATTTTTAAAGGTGATGGTTTTGTAAACGTCAAAACTAATAAAAATGGTATAAGGCTATTAAAGAGCAAAAGCTTGAGCGTTCCTAAATAACAATTCCCATCTATAGATGGGTAGGGTCTTCCAAAAAAATTTACTACCAAATGTAACACAGTTCTCTTATAGACGATCGGACTTAAAAGGTCTTAGCAATATTTATGGTCAATTATAGTGATAGATATTTAAATAATATTGAATAATATTTTATGTTAAACTTGGTTTTTCATAGTAAGTATTTTTAAAACTAATAATTTGAATTAATATTAAGAATGAAATATTATTATTTAAATTTCGATAATTTGAAACGCCTCATGACTTTCAAATTTATAAGATAATAATAATTTCAAGTATCTGAAAAGAGGTAGTTAAAAACTATTACCTTCTTCTTTTAAATAATTTTTAATACTATTAGAATGTAAGTATCATACATACAAATTTAGAGACCTGAGGAAGTACGTAAACACGTAGGTACGGAATGTCGTCTATTTAAATTATAATTAACAAAGAAAGAAAGACCTGAAGACCACAAAATTAGGATTCAACTATTGTGAATTAAAAGGTCACGAAAATATGTAAGCAATAAGCATCTATGACGGAGGCGGTAGGGTAAACTGAAAGTTTTGACATTTCTGTAACACATTACGTTGTGCTGTTACACGTTACGTTGATGTATATTGGATACGTTCAAAATTGGACACGTTTCTTCATAGCTCAAACTAAATCGAAAGGTTGAGTTGGGTTTGGTTGACAGTTCGAACTCGCTGCGTTCTGTGATGTAAAACCAACACTTGAATATTTAATTTGATGTTTACACTTCTTAACCGTGAGTCCCGGTTAAGATTTTCTCATCGATTTTGATAATTTTTTTATAATTTGAAAACAACTAAGACGATGTTTATTAAACTTTCCAACTAGCAGTTTTTTAACATTATCTAGTAGTTTTTTAACAAAAAATAACGGTACCAATATACCATTCAAAAGTTTATAAGCGGTAATGAAAATGTTAATGTGAGCTGATATGAGCAGTATCTACTATATTAATGCTCTGAATTTTGGTACTTGTTGACAAATTAACTTCCAAGACAAATATAATAATAGTTCCTGCTCTTAAAAAAACTTAATTTTAATAAGAATGATGTATTGCATCAAATGCAGCTACATACGAACATCTTCATTTTATTCTTAATCCAAATAAAACAAAATAATATGATACGAAAAATAGGAAAACATTTCCTTGCAGTGGTATCTATCTATCTACATCTACATATATAAATAAATGTAGCAAAAGTACCTACTTTTTTAGATGTTTTCGAATTGAAAAACTAACAAAGCAAAAACTATATACGGGATGAATTTATACGGGTTGACGAAAAGTTTCCAAAAATTGTAAAAACATACAGAAAAGCATGAGGAAATATGAAATTCTTTAAAAACATACAAATAAAATATACGAACAAAAAGAGTTTTTTTTTGTTTTATTTTTAGAGAAACAAACAATCGTATTCCAGTCTAGGATGTTCTGTGTGTCCAATGTCCATTATGTTATGTTATGGAATGTGGGTACGGTTACCATTCGTAGTTTTTCTTTTTTTAATAAAAAGTTTAATCTTCTCTTATGTCAGTTTGAGTATAGTTTGACGAAAACAAACATTTATTTTGTTGCTGCAAACGACCATATCCTTTAGTTTTATTAACATATTTGAAAAATAATAAGGGAAAGAGACATTTATTAGCAGTTTTGGAAAACTCCGCTATATTTCCGACTAACGGTACATTATTCATCTATTATTCATTCTGGTATTTTGTATTTAAATTTTGAACTTAAACAAGAAAATTTTGAGCTATGGTGTTCTCTGGATCCACCTTTCCTTCTCTTTGGACATAAAGTCATTTATATAGTGCACCAAATTTAATTAAACAAATTATAATATTTACATAAATGAATACATTTCAATATTTCATTTTCTTCAAGTTTAAAAAAATATCACGAAATACAATTTGTAACCTGAATGTGAATTTTTTTTTATATTGTCCCCTTTTCACCTAAAAACTGAAAGTAGCTGGAAAATCAATTTCCTCGTGTGAAAGGGAACTTAAGAATTTATACACTTAAATTAATAAAAATGTATTGCCGTTTGCTTTGATTTTTTAAAAATATGGTCACACTTTAATACGGAGGACTATTCGCTTAGGACGACGACGACGACGATGAGAAGAATTAGAAGCAGTACACTCTCTAACAACACACATAATTTTTAAAATGATACTTTTTTTTTTAATTTTGTGTTTATTTATTTTTTATTTTTTTAAAGAGCTCACAGGAACAGAAAATATATTTTACATATCTACTACAAGCACAAGCCAGGATAACTGTCATATGGTGGTTATTTATTTATCCTTAAGGGCAACTTATTGGGACAAGCTCTTTGTTGCCCATCATACTTTGTCTGTGATGCCATACTGGGCACAATGTATGTGGATTTTATATGTTTGTGTTTATACCACACTGAGGGCTCTTTGTGTCTTTCCTCGCATTTCCATTTCATGCTCTATTTATTTTTCCATCTCTCTGACGAATTTTCCGGGGTTTTTCCTCTCTGATTCTCTATTATTGTCAAGGACATGGTGATGGATGAATTTAGATTGTTTTTTTTTAACTTTCTTTTCTATTGTGTGAGGATGTAAAGCGAGCGTCCTAGTTTCCGATGGAAAATTAAATAAAACCGTTTAAAAAAAAAGACATTATTTTATGTTAAGAATATAGCTACTTAAATGCAATGCAAATAAGTAAAAAATGTTCTATACCTAGAGTTTTCCATAAAAATACCTATAGTGTTGCATTTTACAGACAGATATATTTTTGTAATATTTTATGAAAGTGAAAGTATATACAGTTCATTTGCATTGATTTTTTTTTCCATTGAAAAAAATTGACAGGTTTATATAACAATGTTGGTAGTATATGAAATACATATGTATGTAGGTATATTGTATACGTTAGGAATAGAAATATATACTTTTTATTTTAAAAAGAGGAAATAGTCAAAACAAGGAGGCAATGAGGTTAAAGCAGGTTAAGCGGAAAGTGTATAAAAAAAGCACTTAAACAAATAATTTATTTTTAATTTTTAACTTATATGAATGAAGAAAATGCTCTATTATTTGTACTTTCAATAAAAATAAGAGCCGTTAACGAGAAAATCTATATGCTAAAACAAAAATTCGAGTTTCTCTTCTAGGGAATCACATAAAAATATTCTGTACCAAATTTAAAGCAAATTGGCTTAGCTATTTAGGCTCTAACTCGATGTAGGGGAAAACGGCAAGAGAACTTCCTATATCCAGTTCGCTAAGGCAAAAGCCAAAAACAAGTTAGTTAAAATGTTGCTACTGAAAGAGGGCCGCTTGTAATAATATGAGTAATTGTTAACGCTGTTAGAAATTCGGTACCACCTGTCCAAGGGCAAGGTTTCTTGACATTGGTAATTTGTAAAAGTAAAAGTTCCGAAACACTGCCAGAAGTACCATTGGCAAATAGATACTGTCCGTTTGAAATTTTGTTTGCTGCTGCTCTCAGCAATGAAATCAAATTTTATTTAAAATGTACAAGAACAGTACCATTTCTCTGTTTTATTTTCAGCAGTGATTCAGAATGTTAACTTTTACAAACTCGGCCGTTTTTATACGTACAGGAGGCCCAAATAATGCGATGATTGGCTAATCGTCCTCCGAGCGGATGGTTGACAAGCCTATACCGTTGAAAATATACAAAAAGGCAACTAAATATGATTCTATTCATTGCTCCTCGATAATCACGACAGTCATTGCAGCTTGGATAGGGGAGACACTTTTTTTTCAAACGACAGAAAGTATTCCGAGTAATTAGCTACTATTAATAACGTTTGGTATATACCCTCATTATTCATGCCGACAAAAAAAATTAAATTAATTTAGTCGAGTACCTCGTTTCACGGTTGGTTAATCTTGGAAAATATATAAATATGTACAATTAAAGCAAAAAACATATGTATCGAAATCCCTCAAAATATAATAATATGTTTACAAAACCTAGATTGGAAATCATTTTTTTTTTTTTTGCGAAACGTAAAATTTACTTTTTAATGTCGCACTCTGATTCAATGAAAGCAGACACAAACTGAATAATTCGGACGAACACCTGTTGCAAGACGTATAATGAAAAAAATAACAAGTTGTTGTGGACGCCTGGCCACATATTCCATAAGCAATAATTCTGAAAAATAAATAAATTAAAATTGTTGATGAAAATTTAGTCATGCATGTAATTAATACTTACCAAGATGTTCGCCGTCCCGTCCTGTGTCTGTGTCTCTTCCTTCCTATCCTAAAATAAGAAAAAGAAGGTTAACTCTACGAGCCATTCACTATATATAGTTGAGGAAAGAAACCTGAGTTGTCATTGTGGATTGCGCACTGGCTGAACAAATCAGCTGATAAACCTGATTGCACAAGGATAGGTAGTAGACACATGAGAATGTCGAAGTATGTGTGTATTTATGATTTTACCTCCTTGTAGCACGTTTTATATTTGTTTTTCCGTTTCAAGTGACAGTTTTTAGATACCAAGTTGAAAGTACTCCGCAGAGTTTCTAAGTGTGAAAAGTGTTTTGGAACTTTACAAGCATTGACCTAGGTCAATGTTTACAAGCGTTTGACAATGTGTTTAGACGATGAAACATATTTCTTTTTTATAATAACTAACATTGAAGAAATTGGTTAAAGAATTGAAAAGAAATAAGGACAGTTCATGTTACAAGTTTATTGCAGTAATCGCATGAAACTTTTGTTTTAAAATTTAACCCGATGAGAACAAGGTGTTAACTTTTTTGTTGCTAGCGCCCTCTATTGGGTAGGAGTAATAGAATTCGTAGGTGACGTTTCTGAAATGTCAGTAAAAAGAGGGAAAATAAATAAAAGTTCACCACTACATTGATATGATAAAATACATTGGAAAAAGTAGTATAAATGACTAGCGGATGATTGGGATCGGATGATGTCCAAATGATGTGGGAGGAGGAAATATGAAAAGGTGGTATGTTCCATGCTGAAATCCATGACATTGAAGTAGAGAGATACTATTTGAAAATTTCACCGCCGGTTGACCAGATTCCGATTGTGCGAAAATTTTAAAATAGAAATTTTTTTTTCTTCTCAATACAAATCGTGAAAGAAAAGTCTAACGTTGTAATATTTACTTACACGGTGCGTTTTATTCATTTGCAGTGTTCGTTGACAAGATTAATTCCATTTTTGTATTTTTTTTTTAAGATTATTCAAATACTTACTTTGTACAAAAAAAAACCGGGGATTTTCAATTAAAAAACAAAAAAAAATTAAACAGTGTATAAAACTGCAATTGGTGAGTTTATTACAAACGTTTAAAAGAAAGAAAATATGCTAAAACTATGAAATTTTAAATAGGTTGCCAGTATAATCTACATTTTAAATCTGGGCGGTCCCGAGTTGCCAGTGGAGCACTGGGCCGCCACACCATTTCTTTTTTTTTATTAAATTTATGTGAAATAACATACATTAATAAACTACAACCCAGCTTATGATATACAATTCAAATTCATAAAAAACTAAACGCCGTTGGATGAAATTCAGTTTCTTCGGATCCCATGTGACAGGAGAACCGATTTGTATCCTATAACGCCCAGCGCTATATCAAACTGCCGTACAGTCCGTAGCCTCCTGCTTTTTCGTCACTGAATTGGAGCACGAGGATTTCTGTGGACGATAATCGGGAGAAATTTTGTTAGTCGTAACAACAACTGCTGAACTGGGTATTTATACCAACCGACTACGAATCCCGCGCCCGGAGGAGTTCCAATTCAGATCCCATCTGCCGGAACCAACCAAAATAGATTCTACAGGCGGTACTGTGAGTTGAAAGCGATCCTGTAAAGTAAATAAAAAAAAAAAGGTATTATAGATCTATATACAAGAAAAAAAGCATTTGTGCAAAAATACCGATTCCTGTTTTCCGGGTTGTTCGATACCCGAACTTTTGTCAAAACTATAAGTGGCGTTGAAGTTTTTATTTGTTTCTTTATTAATTTGTTAATTTATTTATTTATTTCTTTTTTTGTTTTTATTATATTAATAATTTATTTATTTATTTCTTTTGGTTTTTATTATATTAATATTCAATATTATTTTTGTAAGTGAGAAGTTGTGTTTCCTCCGTTTTCTCTCGCGTTTTAAAACTGTTGTTTAAAGCTGATAGACCACCTTCAAAGAGCTCGTTGTAGGTAGGGAATTAGGCTTACGAAAATCGAAACTTTAATTAGCCAGAGTACCAAAAAGGGTACTATTAAAGACCTCCGTTGGGAACATCTCTGTCACCTTGATTTTTGCTTATTTTTTTTCTTCTTTTGATTGTTAATTTTTTTGGTTGAGATACCTATAGAGTAAATGGTAAAATTTTTAGGTCAACATAATAAGACAAATTGTTTTGTTTTCTCTTTAATTACTTCTTTAATTACCTTTTTGATGATTTTTTTTAAATACATAAATAAAACTTCAAATCACGCCGTTGAATATGAAGAATTTGTGTTTCCTTGTTTCGTGTGAACGAAACATGATTTTCTAAGGACATTATTTTCAGGGGTGCCGATGGTAGCAGAATAACGACGGTGAAGATGGTGTGACTGGAACGCGGTAATCACCTTTTTTTGGGGAAATCCAAATTTGCCACGGATTTCTATGGTTGGGTGGGTTGGCAACGCTGCGACAACATCTGCAGTGCCTTGAAGTAGTGATTGTCCGTCTGTGGTCGTTTTTTGATAGTTTTTCTCTAGGCCTGATTTATGTTTTGTTTGCAGGTGAGGTTGAGTTTCGGGGGCAAGATCCCCCCCATTCCGGCGAGCTAATGTCGTGCTATGCAAGCAGGCCGCGTCCCCTGGAACTTGACATTCTGTTTCCTTTTTCGAAACCCTTCCTAACCGAATTTCCTATCCTTTCCTTATTTTTCCAGCCCTACCACGTCCAACGTATCCCATCCTCTTGCCTTGCAACAAATGGCGCCCAACGTCTTAGCTTTTTTGCCAAGATTTTTGTAGTTTTCGTTTTTGTGAAAGTTAAACCAAACTTACTGTGGACTTTCAAAACTCGTAAGTCTGCATCAGGAAAGTCATAGACATACCTGGATGTATCGCGACGAGTGTTTGGAAGTTCACAGCGACTGCGGTTAGTGATTGTGTTGGCGTTTATTTGGAGTTGCTGCAAAGTTTTCAACATTCGTAAGTCTGCATCAAGAAGGTCTCTGACGCACTTAGGTGTATTGCGACGAATGTTTGTGAACTTGCAGTGCCAACAGATAACGTCTTTTGTCTTGTTTTTCCTTAAGCCTTTCCTTGCTTATTTTTACTTTTCTATTTCAATTTTCAGTTTCTTTCCTAATTTGTCTAGTGTCGTTAGAGTTTTGATTTGGACACAGTGGCCGTGTTTGGCGAATTGTCGAACATCGATGCACTGTCCCAACTTGAATTTTTTTGAGTTTTTTTTCGTTTTGCGTTTCTCTCACCGTTTCATGTCTTCTTGCAAAGTCCTTTGAGACTGACTAGAATTGCGGGAACGGTGAGGAAAACCACCATTTATCGTTCGTCATTTCTTTACTTTATGTCTTTCCTTTTCTACCTCACTACTTCAAGGGATTTAAATACGTCCGTCTGCAGTCTTATTTTTCAGAGATTCCGTCAGTAAGGTCATACCATGTCGCTAAGAAACCACCAGAGACGCTACTTGAAGCACCCCGTATTCATATGAAAAAAAAAAAACAAAGAGCAAATCCACTTTAAAAATTACGTTTGTTGAAAAAAAAATAAATTTAAATTTTCAAGAAATCTTTCCAACAAAAAGTCCAAATTTTCCTAGAAGAAAAACATTTTAAAAAAAAATCAGCGTTTTTACTTATATTTTTCAATTTTTTTTTGTTATTTATTATTTATTATTTATTTATATTTTTTTGGTATACATTTTTTTTCTTACGTACTACTTTCGTCCTACCTTCGTAATTTTACTTGTTTTCGAAGAGAAAAACTTTACGTTAATATCACTTCGAAAGTTAGTGAAATTTATGAGTATCTTTTGTTACTTAATAGCTTAACGTTTTTTTTAAGGAAAAATCGATTTAAGTTTGATAAGTAGTTTTTTTGTTTTGTTCATTTATTTTTTTTGTTTATTGGTTGAATTTTTCTACATTTACCTTACACATAATTTATATCCTTACACTTAATACTTAAATCTATTGATTTTTGCTAATTTACAATTTTTCCCTTACCAAAGTAAAGCACATTTTGTAATCCAAATTTCTACGTTTTGGCATACTTTTTGAGTAAAAGAAACCATTTCATAAGAACACTCACCATTTCTACTCTAGTTAAATATTTTTTGTTCTAACTAAATTAGTATTTTTCGTGTAACAGTTTTTGTTACAAGTTTTGTTTTCGAGTTAATTTGTCTTAATTTCAAAATTGAAAATGAATCCCACCGGTAAAGACGAAGACGACCGTATAAACAGATTCATTAGGGAATCTGAAATTGAGGATAATGTCATATTGACTAGGTCAGTAAGCCAGCAATTAAACAATACCGAGAGGCGGCGCGTAATGCATTCTCCTCTCACATTTGAAAGACCATCATTCCGATCATCATCCAATCTACCCGCTAGTTCAGGTATTCCCATCGATAACCTTCAGGCCAACATTTCTCGGGAATCAATTCCTACTCCTACTTACAGTCAACTTAGTGGTTTGGGGGCTGAAACGTTGCCACCTCAAAGTGGTCAAAGCTTCGGCTCTTTGAACGAAACAGTGATGCCCACAACAGGTAGGGTATCTGCTTCTAGACCCACTAGTGCAGGTTTGCTTAGCAAGGGTGGTTCTAGAGATATATTGGAGAGTCTATCCCAAAGACCAAGATCAGATAATAGAAAGGAAAAAGAAATTTTTTCCGAAGACTTGAAGGCATACATAAATTTAGCCGTCGTAGATGCTTTTTCCTCATGCAAATATTCAATTCAATCAGAAATAACCAACTCTCTAAAGGATGAGATTCAGCTTCAGCTGGGAGGATTCCTCAAAGAGTTGAATCTTGGAAAGCCTACTCCACCAAATGATGAACAAATACTTAGACCGACAGTATCTTCATATAATTTTCCACCACCAGTTCATCAACCACCCATTCAACGTCCCCAGCCTGATCCAAGCCGAAGTGCGTTCGTCCCTTCTGGACAACAACGTAACAGACCGTCAGAACAATTTAGGCGAAGTCAAGATAGAATAAACCAACCCAATGAATTCCGTGAAGCTCACCAAGCTCCGCCTAGAAATCCACCGAATCCGCAAGTTCCATACTACCAACTCCCTTTTGCATCTCATTTGTTGACTTCTGGATTTAAAGCTCCGATCAAAATCAACAAATGGGGTCTTAAATTTGAAGGCCCACCGTCAACTCTGACGGTGGAAGATTTCATTTTTAGACTTGAGACGCTACAGAGCCAATATCAGTGTCCATGGACTGAAATATTGCGAGATTTCCATCTCTTGCTTGCAGGAAATGCCCACGACTGGTTCTGGCAGTTTCAGAGAGATAACTACCAGCCCAACTGGCCTGTGCTTAGAGACGCTCTGATGCGTCAATTTAAAAACCCTCGATCAGATTACGAAATAATTCGCGAAATAACTGATCGTAGACAGGGATTTTCAGAAAAGATCGATGACTTCTTTGTGGCTATCAACAAAATAAAGTCGCAATTAAGAATACCGATTCCGGAGGTGGAATTGGTGAAGATTCTCAAAAAGAATTTAAATGACCGATTTGTAGGTTTGATATATCCTATGCCCATATTTTCCTTAGATCAGCTGAGGAATGCCTGTAAGGATGTAGAGACAGCATTTCCGAAAAAAGATAGAGAGTTTTCTAAACCACCCGTAAGACAACCAGTAAAATATATGGCCAATGAGTTAGATTATGAGGACCAGCATCAACCTTTTGATGAACAACTGGCCGCCTACCAATTTGGTGGGGCTCGACCGAAAATTCCCCCGCGCAAATATGCAGATGCAACTAATTTGATATGCTGGAACTGCAAGGGCCAGGGCCATACATACTTTGATTGTGACTCCGAAGTCCTTAATTTATTTTGTTATAAGTGTGGACTTGAAGGCGTGAAGACTCCAAATTGTAAACGCTGTAACCCGGGAAACCGATCGTTGAACGCGAAGGTTTCGGGGGAGTCGCGTTCGGCCCAATCTCAGAACCCCCAGTAATTTTTAAATCAGAAGTCTTCACTCAAACAGATGTTTTTGAGAGCCCTCATATTGTAGAGGGCAAAGAAAAAATTATAATTTTAAAAAGAGATCCAACTAAAGAGATAAAAACAGAAAAAAGTAGTGAACCAAATTTATACCCTATTAAACCACTTCATATTAGGATCGCAGAATACAATCGTGCTAGAGATAGGATCTTTAACACCAATAGTCATCCACCTTCTAAAAAAGTTCTCAAAGCTAGATCACGATTCAAAATTAGAAAAGATATCAAAAACCGAATTTCTTCCACAAGAATAGACCTTTCGTCAGACCCCCGTCCTTACGCAAAAATAAAAATAGGAGATAAAGAAGTCTTAGGATTATTAGATAGTGGGGCCAGCGTAAGCATTCTCGGCAAGAATTGCTTACATCTGGTTGAATTGTTGAAACTTCCTATAAAATCTTTTCGTTCGGGAATTAAGACGGCAGACGGTAAGAGTCAGTGTATTGTGGGGAAGATAGAAGCAAAAGTGCAATATCAGAAAAGAGAAGAGATGATTACGTTTTTCCTTGTACCTAGCTTAGACCAGGAAATCTACCTCGGGGTAGACTTTTGGAAGACATTCCAACTAGCTCCAAACCTTATTAGTTCGATTTCGTTAACTGATGAAGCAGATCTTTCGAATGCTCATCAGCTGAACTCTGATCAGCAGGCCAGGCTGGATGCGGTCAGGCAGAAATTTCTTTGTTTCGACCGGGATGGTCTTGGAAAGACGGCGCTCATGGAGCATGTGATAGATACTGGGGATGCGCTCCCTGTAAAGCAGCGTCACTACCCTGTCTCCCCAGCGGTGCAAGCCATCTTATACGAAGAACTGGACCGAATGTTGAGCCTCGGCGTTATCGAGGAGAGCGAGAGTCCGTGGTGTTCGCCAGTGGTTCTCTTGCGAAAACCAGGCAAGAATCGACTTTGTCTGGATTCTCGCAAGGTGAATTCACTGACGAAGAAAAACGCGAATCCTCTCCCTCATATCGAGGGGCTCCTCAGTCGGCTACCAGATACGTTCTACATTAGTAGTATTGACCTTAAAGAAGCGTTCTGGCAAATACCGTTGGAGAGGCAGAGTAGGGAAAAGACTGCCTTTGCGGTGCCGGGAAGACCCTTGTACCAGTTCACTGTCATGCCTTTCGGGTTGTGCAATGCGGCCCAAAGGTTATGTCAGTTGATGGACAAGGTTATTCCTGCACGACTCAGGGAGCGTGTCTTCGTCTATCTGGATGATCTGCTTATCATGGCGCCGGATTTCGAGACGCATATCGCCTTGCTAAGCGAAGTAGCCGACTGCTTACGCAAAGCAAATCTCACCATCAATATGAAGAAATCCAAGTTTTGCTTCAAAGAGCTGAAGTATTTGGGCTTCATTGTTGGTGGTGGGAAGCTTAAAACCGATCCTGCTAAGGTGGAAGCCATTGTTGACTTCCCAGTCCCCAAAACCCCAAGGCAGGTTCGGAGGTTGCTTGGTTTGGCAGGGTGGTATCGGAAGTTTATCAAGGATTTTTCGAGCCTGACTGCTCCCCTGACTGACCTGTTGAAAAAGAGAAATGAAAAATTCAAGATGACTGATGAGGCACTGAGAGCATTCGAAGATCTTAAGAAGATGTTAACCTCAGCTCCGGTTCTATCGCATCCTGATTTTTCGAAAAGATTTTACATCCAGTGCGATGCTTCAGATGCAGGAATCGGAGCCGTTCTATTTCAAAAAAATACGGAAGATGAAGAAGTTCCAATTGCTTACTTCTCCCAAAAATTTAACAAAAGCCAGAGAAATTACAGTGTGACCGAGAAGGAGTGCATGGCAGCCGTGATGGCGGTGCAAAAGTTCAGGCGGTATGTCGAGGGCATGGACTTCACTGTCATAACTGATCACTCTAGCCTCCGCTGGCTAATGAGTATGAAAGACCTCAGTGGTAAATTAGCCAGATGGAGTTTGCTGTTACAGTCGTATGCCTTCGACATACAGCATAGAAAGGGTAGCCTTAATGTAGTTCCGGACACTCTTTCTCGGGTACACGTAGATTCTCTGGACATAGAAACAGTAGCACCTCTTATAGACTTAGACTCAATAGAATTTAAATCCGACGAATATAAAAGTTTAATACAAACAGTCAAAGATCATAACGATAAACTCCCGGATCTTAAAGTTGAGGATGGGTTTGTATATAAGCGAGCGTTCAGAAGGTTAGGTGAAGAAGTAATGTTGGAGCATTCGTGGCTTCTTTGGGTTCCATCTGGGTTAACAGAAGAAATAATTAGCAAAGCTCATAACCCTCCTAAAGTTGCTCACGGTGGAATAGCGAAAACGCTATACCGAATTCGGCAATACTTTTACTGGCCGAACATGACGGTCCAGATCCGCGAATATGTGTCTAACTGTTCTGTATGCAAACAATGTAAAGCGTCAAACCAAGTTTCTCGTCCTCCTATTGTCAACTCTTATTGTTCCAACCGTCCATTCGAAAAATTATATATTGATTTTTTGGGCCCTTATCCCAGATCAAAATCAGGCAATGCCTACGTATTTGTTGTGTTAGACCATCTGTCTAAGTTTGTTTTCCTTAAAGCCTTGAGAAACGCAAACACGTTAAGTGTTATTAAGTTTTTGCACCAAGAAGTATTTAACATGTTCGGAGTTCCTCGCATAATCCATTCAGATAATGGGAAACAGTTTCTCGCGAAAGAATTTCAAAACTTTCTCCAAAAGTATGGCATTGAACATATGCGAACTGCAAACTATGCACCTCAATCGAATGCGTCGGAGAGAGTCAACCGCACTTTGTTGGCAGCGATCCGAGCGTACCTCAAAACCGATCAACGAGATTGGGATTATCACTTGAGTGACATAGCTTGTGCCTTGAGAAGCGCAGTTCATAGCTCTACCGGTGTATCCCCATACTTTGCGTTGTTCGGCACAAACATTATAATGCACGGTAGCAGCTATGAACTGGCACAAAAGCTGAACGCGGTTGACGATAACGAATTGTTGATCCTTCCTCGGCAAAATCGATTGGAGTGCATACGGAAACGAATTCGCGAAAATATTTTGAAATCCAACGAAAGATCGGCAAAAACTTACAACACACGCACGAGAAAAGTTCGATTTCTGCCCGGTCAGGAAGTCTATAGAAGAAATTTTATTCTGAGCGATTCGTCAAAGAACCTTTCAGCGAAGTTATGCCCCAAATATGTAAAATGTCGTATAATTAAACAAATTGGTAGACATATGTACGAACTTGAGAATCTATCTGGCAAGAAAGTTGGCATATTCCATGCCAAAGATCTAAAACAATAACGGAAATCATGTTGCGTAGATTCTCCAGAAAAAAAAAAACACTTCACACTGCTCAATAAAACACCGAATAAAGTTTTGTAAAACGCGAATAGATCACTTAGGTAAAATCACCAAAAAAAAAAAAAAAAAAAAAGTTTGCTTTCCATCCACAATAGTATAATACGAAATCCCAAAAATGTAATATTTATTTTCTTCAACACTCCACACCTAGTACCTGATTTATGTTTAATGTAAAAAGTAGCCATAGAAACATATCCAACTGAAAGTATAATTTGTCACATAGTACATTTAAAATAACAAAAATTTCACAAGACATATGTAGGTAGTTCACGTCACATCACAGAAAAGAAAAACCTTCAAAACATTTAGTACCTGATTGTAGGTACCCGAAAATTTCACATTAAAGTCTTAAATTTTTGTTCACATGTCCCTTAGTAAATGCCCCCATAATCCAGTTAAAAGTTTCAAGTCAATTTAATTCATCTTTGCATTTATTAAATTTTGAATTTTCACACAATATTCCTTAACGTTAACTTATTATGTAGTTTGTTTTTCATTTTTTTAAATAATCATACTTAATTAATTATTTTGTTTCATTATTATTCAGTTAAAGAAAAAAATTATAGCTAGCATCAATAGTAATAATCCAATTTTATTCCACTTAGCTGTAGTATAAAACCCGTGATACCTCATCTGTGATATAGAACTATGTACCTGAATTAAATCTGTGATAAAATCCTACCTGCAAACTGTGATAATTTTTTTTTGTTAGTTCCTATTATATATTTATTTATTTAAGTGTTATTTATTAAAATACTGTCTCTCCGTATCTGATGAGAAATTACAGAAAATACAACACGACTCACCGATTCCGAGTTTAGTCTCGTCGTCGAAAAACAGCTGTACGCAATTGAAGGTCAATGACCTTTAATATTCCAACCGGTTGCGATCTTGAACAGGAAACTATACAAATATGAAATGAGGCGCAGCTTGTGCCCTTATATTTTATAGATGTAGAGGTCGGTAGTTGAAAATAAAGATACCCTAGAAAGGAAATAATAGGAAAAGAATTAATAAAGGAGTTAAAGCAGGAAGTTCACATTAGTTACTATTCTTGGTGACTAAAGTTTTTGTCTGCGACCAGTAGTAAACCTAAGGTGCATATTATACAGTTTTGATAAGCAGCTACCGTAATATAAATATGTATTCAACAAAATCCTTGAAGAATATTTTCGGGTGTTGCTAATGATGAATAGTCCGTCCTTGAATACATTAAGTATCTGGAAGAAAAAAAAAACAAAATTATGAAAATTATTAAGAAACTGTACCAAAGCGTTACTTACTTGTCGGCGCTATGATTTTACCACTAAGTAGATGTGTAATGGCGAAGGTACGCGGCCAACATATAACCTTGAAAGTTTAACGGCATTCCGACTTAAGCTTAGTGCCCGGCTTTATTTTTAGCGTGGGTACTTCACCACGATGAAAATTTTCAGGCGGCCTTCTTTTTCCGTCCCCGATAGGAGTGTATCCTACGGAGACTGAAATTTTGTTGTGGACGCCTGGCCACATATTCCATAAGCAATAATTCTGAAAAATAAATAAATTAAAATTGTTGATGAAAATTTAGTCATGCATGTAATTAATACTTACCAAGATGTTCGCCGTCCCGTCCTGTGTCTGTGTCTCTTCCTTCCTATCCTAAAATAAGAAAAAGAAGGTTAACTCTACGAGCCATTCACTATATATAGTTGAGGAAAGAAACCTGAGTTGTCATTGTGGATTGCGCACTGGCTGAACAAATCAGCTGATAAACCTGATTGCACAAGGATAGGTAGTAGACACATGAGAATGTCGAAGTATGTGTGTATTTATGATTTTACCTCCTTGTAGCACGTTTTATATTTGTTTTTCCGTTTCAAGTGACAGTTTTTAGATACCAAGTTGAAAGTACTCCGCAGAGTTTCTAAGTGTGAAAAGTGTTTTGGAACTTTACAAGCATTGACCTAGGTCAATGTTTACAAGCGTTTGACAATGTGTTTAGACGATGAAACATATTTCTTTTTTATAATAACTAACATTGAAGAAATTGGTTAAAGAATTGAAAAGAAATAAGGACAGTTCATGTTACAAGTTTATTGCAGTAATCGCATGAAACTTTTGTTTTAAAATTTAACCCGATGAGAACAAGGTGTTAACTTTTTTGTTGCTAGCGCCCTCTATTGGGTAGGAGTAATAGAATTCGTAGGTGACGTTTCTGAAATGTCAGTAAAAAGAGGGAAAATAAATAAAAGTTCACCACTACATTGATATGATAAAATACATTGGAAAAAGTAGTATAAATGACTAGCGGATGATTGGGATCGGATGATGTCCAAATGATGTGGGAGGAGGAAATATGAAAAGGTGGTATGTTCCATGCTGAAATCCATGACATTGAAGTAGAGAGATACTATTTGAAAATTTCACCGCCGGTTGACCAGATTCCGATTGTGCGAAAATTTTAAAATAGAAATTTTTTTTTCTTCTCAATACAAATCGTGAAAGAAAAGTCTAACGTTGTAATATTTACTTACACGGTGCGTTTTATTCATTTGCAGTGTTCGTTGACAAGATTAATTCCATTTTTGTATTTTTTTTTTAAGATTATTCAAATACTTACTTTGTACAAAAAAAAACCGGGGATTTTCAATTAAAAAACAAAAAAAAATTAAACAGTGTATAAAACTGCAATTGGTGAGTTTATTACAAACGTTTAAAAGAAAGAAAATATGCTAAAACTATGAAATTTTAAATAGGTTGCCAGTATAATCTACATTTTAAATCTGGGCGGTCCCGAGTTGCCAGTGGAGCACTGGGCCGCCACACCATTTCTTTTTTTTTATTAAATTTATGTGAAATAACATACATTAATAAACTACAACCCAGCTTATGATATACAATTCAAATTCATAAAAAACTAAACGCCCTTGGATGAAATTCAGTTTCTTCGGATCCCATGTGACAGGAGAACCGATTTGTATCCTATAACGCCCAGCGCTATATCAAACTGCCGTACAGTCCGTAGCCTCCTGCTTTTTCGTCACTGAATTGGAGCACGAGGATTTCTGTGGACGATAATCGGGAGAAATTTTGTTAGTCGTAACAACAACTGCTGAACTGGGTATTTATACCAACCGACTACGAATCCCGCGCCCGGAGGAGTTCCAATTCAGATCCCATCTGCCGGAACCAACCAAAATAGATTCTACAGGCGGTACTGTGAGTTGAAAGCGATCCTGTAAAGTAAATAAAAAAAAAAAGGTATTATAGATCTATATACAAGAAAAAAAGCATTTGTGCAAAAATACCGATTCCTGTTTTCCGGGTTGTTCGATACCCGAACTTTTGTCAAAACTATAAGTGGCGTTGAAGTTTTTATTTGTTTCTTTATTAATTTGTTAATTTATTTATTTATTTCTTTTTTTGTTTTTATTATATTAATAATTTATTTATTTATTTCTTTTGGTTTTTATTATATTAATATTCAATATTATTTTTGTAAGTGAGAAGTTGTGTTTCCTACGTTTTCTCTCGCGTTTTAAAACTGTTGTTTAAAGCTGATAGACCACCTTCAAAGAGCTCGTTGTAGGTAGGGAATTAGGCTTACGAAAATCGAAACTTTAATTAGCCAGAGTACCAAAAAGGGTACTATTAAAGACCTCCGTTGGGAACATCTCTGTCACCTTGATTTTTGCTTATTTTTTTTCTTCTTTTGATTGTTAATTTTTTTGGTTGAGATACCTATAGAATAAATGGTAAAATTTTTAGGTCAACATAATAAGACAAATTGTTTTGTTTTCTCTTTAATTACTTCTTTAATTACCTTTTTGATGATTTTTTTTAAATACATAAATAAAACTTCAAATCACGCCGTTGAATATGAAGAATTTGTGTTTCCTTGTTTCGTGTGAACAAAACATGATTTTCTAAGGACATTATTTTCAGGGGTGCCGATGGTAGCAGAATAACGACGGTGAAGATGGTGTGACTGGAACGCGGTAATCACCTTTTTTTGGGGAAATCCAAATTTGCCACGGATTTCTATGGTTGGGTGGGTTGGCAACGCTGCGACAACATCTGCAGTGCCTTGAAGTAGTGATTGTCCGTCTGTGGTCGTTTTTTGATAGTTTTTCTCTAGGCCTGATTTATGTTTTGTTTGCAGGTGAGGTTGAGTTTCGGGGGCAAGATCCCCCCCATTCCGGCGAGCTAATGTCGTGCTATGCAAGCAGGCCGCGTCCCCTGGAACTTGACATTCTGTTTCCTTTTTCGAAACCCTTCCTAACCGAATTTCCTATCCTTTCCTTATTTTTCCAGCCCTACCACGTCCAACGTATCCCATCCTCTTGCCTTGCAACAAAGTTCCTTTCGGAGTTATTCGGAATGTCTCACTGTTGGAGGTGTCTCACTGTTTGGTACTCTCACCTACCATTTACTTCTGTCCAATCAAATTTTCTTCACGAAATGTTGTGATCCTTTGCGATCATAATCGATCAAACAGATCCCTTGCAAATAATAATGTCGTCGGACTTTGTTTGCGAAAGGTCTTGAAAACAATAGAATAGAATATATATAGATGCATATATTTACGTTAATATTTTTTGAAAAATAAGATCTAATAACTTCTACCTGAGCGTCGAACTTGTCGAGTTCTTGATGCTGAGTAAGGTTAAAGATTCTGGAGGTAATTTCTCCAGATGAGTCCTGAAACTAAAGGGCGGTTCACAATCTCCCTTTACCTTATTATTATTATTATTTTTTCTTTATTTTCAAATAAAAAATTACAAAATAAATACCTTCTTCATCCTTCCTCCAAGTTAGAACGGCGATATGCGATCTGACATTCCTGATCTCCCCTCCTCCGACCGTAAGGTGATAATGACTCTCTGAGTCTGCCTTCCCCTCCATTAAGCCCCCTCCCATACCCTACTATTTCCTTGGGCTGAATCAAAGGTTCTACATGACCAGTGCCCATGATCACCCTGGCTGAGGGCCCAAATAAAATAATAGCTCAGTAGCTAACGGAGTATCCGGATACCTGCCGACCTCCAGATTAAATAGCCTACATATACGGATCCCTGTGCAGGCGGATTAATCCTTCACCGATACCCGTGGGACCTATATGAATTTTTCAAATGGTGTTGGTGGAAAGTCCGTGTCTACTTCAAGATCGGCCAGTGGTGCGACTAGGAAGCAGGAAGGATTAGGTGGGCTAAGAGAATCTTAGCCAAATACCAACAGACCACGTCTAAGCGACAAAGGTCTTTTGAGGGTGGCGTATCGGTTCCCAAGCGTCTTAAAGTGCACAACGCTATCACTTCCCTTAATCCCCATAGCGATGATAAAACTTTTATAAACACCTTGAAAGGCAAAATAGTAGTTGCGGTTATCAACCCGAGAGTTATAGATGGCACGACCATTTTAAGTAGTTTTTTCTTTAGAAAATTGCCTTCCCGCAAATCAAATCTTAATGCGATAGATTTTATTACCAGGTCAATACAAAGTTATACTACCTTCATTTTATTTAATGGTCATAAGAGTCCGATGCCAAAGTTTCCTTTCTCATGCAGTTTCTTCAATTCCTTAAACCTTATGAGTACCACTAGTAACCATATACCTACTATTTCGCCCAAGACTTGTTCAGAAAATATGCAATTCTTGAAATTTAATAAATGATGTTTTCCCTGCTATTTAGTAATATAGTTGATAGTTATCTAATAACCTTTAACCACCGGTGCACCGATTTTTAAACATTCATATACATCTTCACAGCATCACCACTAGTATGTCAGATACCCATACATTAAAAAAGATTCATAAACCTTAAAATAAAAATACAAACTAAATTTAAAGAATTTGTATATGCCTTACAATTTTATAAGCAAAAAGTTATCGCCTCTTTTTAAGCAGTAACACACAATTCAAAATTAAATTACTGCAAAGTTATTTTCAACACAAATATCCCTAGTGCCATTTGCTGACCACAATTTCATCAAAAGAAAAACCTTCTTACCGTTGCGTTATTGTGTATAGCTGCTGTATAGCATTCCCCAACGGCTGATCCCTAAGGAGAACAAAATCGTTAAGCGCTGAAAGAGAATAACAACGAACAAAAAAAAAAAACAACATTCCAAAGCAACTAAATTGAGCTTTTTATGATGCTTTTTCGTAACCAAATTTAAATGAGCACACTTTGTGCCCCGAAGGACCACAACATTTCTACAATCCAAACCCGAGAAGCACAATGAACACCACTCTCCACTACTCCCGATGAAAGATGGCTTAGTCCACCTGCCTTAGGGGATATTTATCACCAACAAAATTATTCTAGCCCGCTCCTTCTTCTGACTCCTGTGCCTTTGCTATACGCTTCCATAAAAACAAAAATAAAAGAGGAACATAGAAATATTAAAAAAAAAAAACAAACGAAACCAAAAAAAAAAAATATAACAGAAAAAAACTGTAATCCAAAACGCCTTGGAGTAAAATTCAAAATGTCATATTTTATTATGGAAATCGCAGGAGTTAAAGTGTTATGCACAGCGGAAGGACCCCGCAGGTTAGGTACGCAGCTTTACCCCCTGTGTGGTTGTATTTTAGCCCCAAAATCGTTAAATGTCCTTAAACCTCATGTATATACATATACCTTTGCTTACACAACACACACACACTGGTATACCTGTGCTGTTAAAATGCCGCCTACGAGAATCATTGCAGTGATGATCGTGAAAATGTTTTCAGCTTCCGTAGTTTGCAAAAAGGAGAAAGAATTTTGGAACAGACAATTTCCTTATCCGCGTACAATTTATTCAAGTAAAAAGGATTTTTATTGGCAATCGTTGAAATTTTCTTTAAAGGCAAGGCACCTAAGGTAAGGTCGTGCTCTTGGATCTTAGCTGAACTTTGCTAAATTGCAATGAACTCAACTGATACCAGAAGGACGAGGCCGTTCGGAATCACAGTTATTTTGTATTTCGAAAAAAGGCGGCTCTCAGAACAAACAAGATAGATTGTGCAAGATAGTAGACCGCCACACCGCAACGCCCGTGGCGTTATGGTTAGTGCGTTGGACTGTTACGCCGAAGGTCTTGGGTTCGATTCCCAGCCTATGCCACCTAAAAAGAGAAATTTTTTTCACGGCTTATTGCCTCTTACGAGGAATTGACAAATCATCCAAGAGTATCTCTTGTCATGAAAAAGTGCTTCTCAACCTAGCCGTTTGGATTCGGCAGAAAATTGTAGGTCCCCTCTATTCCTGCCAATAACACGCACACAGGAATGGTTGAGAGTTGTAAGTCACAAGGCCCTGGTTCTACACGAGCCGACCAATTTTTTTTTTTTTTGAAAAAACAGATTCACATTCAGTTTTGTTCATTAATAACATTTCTTCTTAAACAAAAAAATAAACTCTAATTTTGATATTCGTTACAATTGTTGTTCCCAAACGCAACTGCCCCATAAAAGGACACACAAACCATTCCGTTATTGTTTTTTTTCGGTAACCCAAATCATATTAATGGTTTAATTTGTTATTCGAATATCGAATATCCAGAATCTCATTCCTTTAAACCTTGAATATGCATTTATAATGTGTGTATTGTTTGGTATAAGGATAAGCCCCATATGAGCTGATATAAACCTTTATTAAAAAAGGCCCCTTCAACCCAACTCCTAGGCCTATTATCCTAAATTCGTCCCTGAAAACAAATGTTTTCTACAAAGATAGAAACAGAGAATCTAACACCATTTATGTTACAAGCATGGTTTGGTGGATTTTTATTTTCCTAGTGGCATGGCGCTCAGAATACCGATGTTATCTTCTTACGACATTTAGGTCGGTATGAATGTACATACATATACATATAAATATATATTAATATATGTTTGTATGAAATGGGAATATGAGTTACATGGGTTTATGGCTACAACGTTCATGTATAACCTGGCAATGGTAGATTTGGCAATGGCATCATTATTAAATGTTAGAAAATATTAAAATGTTTTCATCTGAATATTATGCAGTAAATTCGGTGAGAAATCTCTGTGCGAGTTCAAGAAGATTTAAATTTTTTGAATTTGTAGTAGCAGTCAAAAGGTGAGAAAAAAAATTCAAATATGGTTTTTGTCTACCTCGACGATAAAAGGTGAGAATTTATGTAATATTATGTGTGTGTTTGTTTTTTTTTTTTTTAAAGGAAATGTTCCATAAGAAAATGCGTGGTGAACCCAAAAATATATTTAAGAATTATTCATTTTTAGAGAAATTGTGTGGCTCTTACTTTTCGTATAATAAATAATATCTATTCTCAACATATTCTATAGGTTGATTAATGCAGAAAAGTTGTTTTTTATATGTATAGAAAAAAAAACAGAAGTCAGAAGGTTTCTGGTCTATAAATATAAGTTTCAATGTAAATATAAATGTTTATGTATTCGCACTTTGAAAATTAATATCAACATAAAAATTCAATGGGTGTGGTGTTTTAAATAAAATCAATGTTCCGTGTTTAGTTCAAAGTCGTTTATTACATTCGATCTCAGAGGCAACTGCCCTCCCTTACTTGCTAAGCTTACACATTTGTTCTTCTCATATATAAGTACATATGCATGTGTATATAGAAAGAAGAGAGTACATAATTGGAAAAAGTAACAAAGTAAATAGTGCGTATACACTGTGTAGTTACACTTTCTTACAATGGGTTCATGGTTCGTGTATATTAACATGAGACTTAAGGACCTAACATAAGGTTAAAAATAAAATTGAATACTTTGAAAAGATATATATAAATACGAAATCTATTTATTACTGGTGTGCTTGTGCTTCAAACGATACATAACTCATGCAAAAAAAATGAACAAGTGAAATAAAAACAATAGAAAAGAACTTTAGTTATCAGTGCAATAATATCCCCCCAAGTGCTTCCCTGGATTTCACCCGTTCTTTTTTTTTTAAATCGTTTCATTTTAATTTCTATTGTTCTGAGAGAAAAGTGTGTTGGCAAAAAATACTCAACCTGTAGTTTAGAACATTTAATTAAATCTTAGGATATATAGAGCCCCAAAGCTTCCAATATTCAATCATTTTAAAATATGTATAATTTTTTTTTGTTCTCTTACTTTTACAAACTAAGACAACAAATATTCAAAATTGCGCTCAATATTTTTCTATATTTTTTCTCTTGAATCTAAAGGAATTGAAATAAATCGATAAAAAAGGCAGACATGAGGGGAAATCTCTGAAAAGGGGAAATACGCCAAAATAACGATTATGAAGAATCTGTTTAAAGAATAAATTTGAGAATCTTCTTTTTTGGGGTTCTTATAATTTTTAGCTTTTAACTATTTAAAAAAAAAAAGAGGCTGGGTGCGACCTACACTTGTAACTTCCCATTGGTGCCCGTGGCAACTGGTCAGTGGACACCAAATGTTATTTTGTTATAAGGAAATTCCTAATTCAAAATCTTAAAAGACCTTATCAAATGTTCAATATCCGACCAAGTGAAAACCAAAGTTGGGGCGTATAATATTTTTCAACTATTTATTTAAGTTGTATTTTTGGCAGATGTTTTTGCTTTAAAAAAATAAAAAAGTGTCAATTTAATATTTTTACAAACCCCACCAATTTATAGTTACAGCATTGTGTGTAAAATAAAATTATTTCGAAGTCGATAGCTTTGTTTGTTTTCGAGATTCTCGAGTCGAAAAACATTTTTTTTAATTTTTTTTAGTGGTTTGAGTTTGAAAATTTGTTGATTTAAAAAAAAAAACTGTCAATTGAATAATTCTACAAATCTTATCAGTTATTGACTACGTCACTATGTATAGAATAAAATTGGCCAGGCTTCTAAGCTAGAGATTGTTTTTAAACTATTCGAGCCGAAAACCGTTTTTCAACGATTTTTAGTATTTTCTGTAGTTATTTTGCTTAAAAAAATAACCATCAATTGAATTTTTTTTAAATTTATATCAGTAACCAAATATGGTATGTGAATAGAATAAAATTATCTCGAAGAAATATCGTTGTTTGTTCTCAAAATATTACAACCGAAACACGTTTTTCACAAAATTTTAGCATGTTTTTTTATCTTTTCAATTCTTTATTACGTCATTATGTGTAGAATAAAATTAACCTGAAGTCGATGGCATTTTTTATTCTCGAAATATTCGACATAAAACATTTTTTACAACTTTTTTTTTTTAATTGCCGTAGTAAAAAACTGCTAATTGATTTTTTCTTTTGGAACCCTTTCTGCACTTTGTGA
The DNA here is from genome assembly GCA_951394125.1 of Epistrophe eligans. Taxonomy (NCBI): domain Eukaryota; kingdom Metazoa; phylum Arthropoda; class Insecta; order Diptera; family Syrphidae; genus Epistrophe; species Epistrophe eligans. The sequence continues at coordinate 50,543,422 of OX596028.1, read as the reverse complement.
TGTTATTATTTGTAAAATAAAATTACTCGAGGTCGATATCTCCTCTATTCGTTCTCGAGATATAGTGAACGATAGAAAGGCTCACGAACGTACGAACGTACATACACACACACATACAGACATCTCTCTAAAAATTATGGATTCGGATTCCTGGGACCTCGAAACGTCGAGAAATGTCAAAATTTTCAATTCGACAAATCGACAAATAGGACCAATTACAATAACTTCCAATGGGAAGTTAATAAAAAGTTCATTATTTTCACCCATCTTTTGACATTCATGATAACCACTTAAAATCAACAATTTATGAAACATTGATTTCACACCGTAAGGCTTTTCGCATTACTTAAGAATTAGGCACGATAATTTCCTTCAGTGCAAGTTTTATAATAACTAAATAAGTAATGTTCCTTTAAAATTACAAAAGTTAAGCATTACAAAATCAGACTATATTATTCTTACTTTACAAGTTCTACCATTAATTAAAGCCAAAATCAACACGACAGAGCAACAACTAAACACATTAAATTAGCAGCAATTTCTTGGAAAATAATGTCCTTAGAGGAAAGCTGACTTTGGGTTGGAGTAGGTATACATAAGATGGTTTAGGCATAGGTATATATTTTAACGTTAAAACACGCTTCGACCTCTCTCATCTCTGTATGCTTAAACATGTTGTTAAGACTTAAGAAACACCTCATCGCATTGCATCTATTATACTATCACCTCTGGTAGTCATCCTTTGCTCCTCACACAAGCTTCAACTAAAAAGCATTTTCATCCTCCACCTAGCTAACGAACGTATACTTCTTAAGTGTGTTTTCGTAAATTTTCGATTGAAATTCATAGTCAAAACCCTCCTTGGTCTAGACCTTTTATTATAAGAGTGGGCTTGATAATAGAACCTATGTAGTATATGTATGTGCTTCGGCTTGTGCGTTTTGCATCACTTGCTAAAAAGCTATAAATTAAATATACAAACCGAGTACAGGCCACTATATGTTTCTCCTTGCAAATGCTATATGAAACAGACCACTCACTTTTTAGTCTTTTTACACTCACCCATCATCAGGCGAGAACTTAACCCACCCGTTCTCAACTCGACCGACCTTTCTCAGGACTCGAATTCACCGTCGAGCTTGGTATATCATATCCTAGGTCTCTTGCTCTTGCTATGGAAAGATACTACTATAAGGAGCATAATTATTGCAATAATCGTAAATAATAGTCTGGTGAAATATCACCAACATTATACCTATAGAGAAGGAAGTCGGAGCAAACAGAAAAGAAGAGAGAGAAGTAAAGGCAAGTGCTTACCTAACCTATAGGAATAAGGAAGTATCTGTCTCAACTTTCCGTACCCACGATACATGCGGATGCATATGGGAAATTTTGAGTTATGCCTGGCCGGGCCAGAGAATATACATATAATATACATATACATAATACTTCAAGGGCAATATCTTGCTATTCATCGTCCACGTCCACTCCAACTTCACTCCTTCATTTAATATAGTTTGGGAGGTTTTCGAGCAACCAGCTGGAGCAATCAGGCAACCATAGCATGGTTGCTCTAAGTCAGTTCTCTTTATATATGTATATGCATACGCCAAAGTACAAACATCCATTATTCAAAATGTAGTGAAAATGAAGCAAAATTTAGAATATTTTAGTTATATGTATAATCCCGCAGGCGGTTGCACCATACTTGATGCATACTTCGACCATAAGGTATACACCTATAATGTACAGATAGGATTTATACATACTTATTATGGTACAAAGGTTTTAATGCTCTTAATATATCAAAAAAAAATATTACAACTTTTTTAGTTCCAACAAGTTTATAATATAAAAATAAATTTAATCGATGGTTGTGACCCCTTTATACATCATGGAAACCGATTTATAAATTTATTTTTTACATTTATATTTTTTAATAATTTTCAAATAAATACAACATGAAAAATTCTGAAGAAGCCCTTTAAACAATTTTTATTTTCTAAAACACTATTCAGCATTTAAGCATCTGTTTTTAGTATTATGACTAAAAAATGATAAGAGCACATCTTGATTTAAAAAGAAATTAAAAGAATTGGGTTTCGACTTTAAAAAAAAAAACTTTGAGCTATAGCATTTTAATGTAAGTTGGTTTGTAACGGGTGATTTTTTAGCTGGTTTGGTTTTGGCAACACTGGTTTTGACAGCTGACGTGTGTTTAGTACCTTGTGTCACTGTCAAACAGCTTCAGTTTGGTTTGCAATTTAACCATGGATCGTCTTACAAATGAACAACGCTTGCAAATTATTGAATTTTACTATCAAAATTCGTGCTCGGTTCGAAATGTTCATCGCTCGCTGCTTCCATTTTATGGTCGGCATTCTCGACCTTCTGAGCAGTCTATTCGGAAGATTGTGACCAATTGGTCAATTGGCCGCCTAGATCGTGCGATTTGACACCATTAGATTATTTTTTGTGGGGGTATGTCAAGGCTAATGTCTATAGGGACAAGCCCGCTTCGATTGACGCACTGAAAGCCAACATCCATGCATTCATTCGTGAGATACCGGCCGATATGTGTGAAAGAGTATGCCAAAATTGGACTCAGCGGATGGGCTACCTGAGACGCAGCCGCGGTCAACATTTGCATGAAATTATCTTTAAACATTAAATTGCAAGGTTCAAACTATCGATTCAAATAAATATTTCATTCATTTTTTCGAATTTTTTGTGTTTTTTTTTTTTTAAAAGTTCTAAACCTCTTAAAAAATCACCCATTATAATAATTTTTGTTAAATTTTTAGAGCTTCTGATTGGACAGCTGTCATAAAAAGTTAGATGACTTTTAGTGACTTTTAATTACGTTTAGATACGTTTCATCTGAATTTTCAGACATGAAATTCTCATCTAAAAATTCAGATGAAAGTTATTTGTGGTGGGGGGAATGTCAGAGCAGCTGAAGTACTACACATAAAGTTGAAATTTATAATTTTCACTGTGGTTGGTGTTAAGTTTTGATCATGAAAATTAAATATTTATTTCAATAAATATTGTTTGTTGTTTAGTGAGTTTTTCAAAAATCTTCCCAGAATTTCCCAGGCGATTATTGTGGAACGATTTTACATATATTGAAATTTGGATAGTTTTGTATTATTTTGTTGGTCATACATCTCAATAAAAATATTTGAAAAACAAACAAAATAATTTATGGCATTCTATGCAAACGAAATTAAATTTATAAAATCGTTTGCTGATTTATTTTATATTTTTTATATAACTTCAACCTCATAATTACCTACTCACGATGAATGCTTAATTTACGAATATAATGAAAGTTCTATTTTATTTCGATTCAATGCAAATCCTATAGATAAATGCAAGAATTTGACACAATAATTTTTGACTGAAATTTCAGATCTTTTTTGCGTTCAATGACCTAAATTCAGAGTTCTGAAAATTCAGATGACAGACGTAATGCATTGAACCCGCCCAATTTCTTGTGCAGCTTATACGTTGTGCTGTTACCCATTATATGTTACGTTCATGTATAATACCCAATATCGTTCAATATTGGGTTTGTTCAATAAGTCCCTTTTCACACGAGGAAACTGAGGCCATGCGCGCACTTGGAAACCTTTAGTTTTGCAACAGTTTGGTTTCTAAAATGAGAACCATAGGATTATATGAGAGCGCGCGCATCATATGCAGATTAATAAAAAATTAACGTTTAGACGTTTAGTATATATATATACTAAAGAGACTCGCATTACAGAACGTGGGCTAGCGGTGCGAACAAAACTCGTCATTATTCGCGGGGCTTTCTCTGATTTAAAACCAGCTCTTGAATATTTAATTTACATGACTGCTTTTAGAGAGCGATTTTTAAGATTCGTTTCCATTTTGGTTTCCTTTGGAAGATTTTTTTATTCCTCCCATAAGACGCAGTAAAAACCCGTGTTTAAATAGGTTAGGTTAGGTTTATGTGGCTGTCAGCATAGATGCTTGACACACTTAGATCATAGGTTGGCCTATTGTGATACCACAAGAATGTAGGAAACTTTCTTCCTACTCGTTGAACAACTTAGATCTTCTTAAGAAGCTCGCGAGATTATACTAATGCCATGATTGTAGTAATATTCTCTTAGGTGAAGCCTACGCTTTTGAGATAGAGCAGGACATGTACAGACACGGTAAGGAATCGATTTTTCCTCATCTTCATCCATCCAACCTCTGCAGAAATCGTTAGAAAATAATCCAAGCCGCCTTGCGTGCTATGCTTCTGCAATCTGCTTGGAGATATCAAACTCTTAGAGCCCTTCAAATCCAGCTTAGGCCAGATTTGTTTCGTGGTCTGACATGTGGCGATGTTGTTCCACCTAAGATTTGTTCTCTCTATTGCATCTTGCTTAAGTATAAGAATAGTACATACATATGAAGCAATATTTGTCCGATTTGACGATATAAGTAGTTCCACTCTTGGCGAGTTCGTCTGCTTTACAATAACCTGGAATGTCCCTACGGCCCGGCACCCAGCAAAGAACTGGTGTGATATCTCCACTTGATATGATCGACAATTAAGGGCTGTTTTTTAATTTGTAGAGACAGAATCCAGAGATTAAATGGCAGCTTAGGTATCTGGAAAGATGCGGATATCTGTGCTTAATATGACGTGTTTAGATGTTAAGATGGGATTCGATCCCAAGACAGTTTGCGTGACAGTCCTATACGCACTTACTACTGCATACGTTATCGTAAAAATAAATTAAAATAACTTTACTAACGGTTTCGCCCATAAGAATCCGATCGATAATCCTTATATGTATATACCCATGACGTCACTATAAAAGGAGTGACTGCGTAACAAATTGCGGTGGACTTTATTTTAATTTAAATACTAACCCATCAAAATAATCCATTTAAATAATAAGTCCTTAAACTTAGTTAACTGAGTAATATTTAAAATTAAATTTGCCAAAAATGTTCATTTAACTGTTTTTAACAACCACACCACTTAAAAAAAAAAAAAACTACCAACATACTCGTGTAAAATATTACATACATACAATAACAAAACATCAACTTTATACCGGAAAACAAACTACATATACAACATAATTGGATCATCCTTAAAAACACCCAATTCAGAAGCGTAATTAAAAGTCGTAAATCTTACGCATTTGAGGTCATTACATTCGTTGTCTGACTCTAATTAAACCAAAAACTTTACAGGAAACTATTTTATATACCCATATCCTGGTTCCTTGAATTCTATATTGTGGTGACCATAACAGCTCAACAAGAGATTTCTGGACTTATCTTTTAAACTACTAGGTATACGAGTATGCAACGTTATAAACTTCTTCCTTACTGGATTATATATATGTGTATGTAGGTATGTAGGTATGTATATTGCACAAATATGTATTTCTATATAGTTACATACTTAAACATAGATAATACTGTATCTACGATGTTTTTAGGTTCTGCTGACCATTTTTGGATATTTCATATTGCAGGAGGAGAAAATGTTCCGCAGAGCCCTCATTAAAAATGAATAGACCCCAATGGAGGTTGTAAGAGCTCAAACATCATCCAAAAAATCTTAAACCATAATAACATCCCCATCATCAACATTTTTATAGTCGGGTTGCTAGATTTTGTTTCAGTGGTGCTTGGGCGGATAATATAGGTAGGTACACAAGGCACAACACTGTTGGATATCTATGAGTTTAACACAGATTAAAGTCTTAAAAAATTTATTATATAGGTACGATAATAAGAAAAATAATAAATTAGAGAATATAAATTCAATTTAAAGCTTACCATCGAAATTGTAATTTTTAATTTTCTCAAAAATAAAACACTTAAAACTATCTGGTTTATATAATTCCGCTAGAATTTGATAAGGGTAATTTTAAAATTTATTAAAAGCTTCTGGGTGGAAAAATTAATCAAAATCAAATAAACCGTTTTATAGAAAAGTCAGAAACATTGTTCTATAGAAAGTATCTAATTATTAACTAGCTATTTTGGTTATTTTTTACCAAACGTTATTTTAAAATTCGTTTTTTTTTTAATTCTGCCTTTCAAAATACTGGAAATTAATTTTTATAGTAAAATAAAAATCAGATAATTTTGCTTTTTCAAAGTATATACATTACATACGTACATAGGTAAAATAAAAATAAGATCAGAAATAAATATTCATTCTAAACAAAATTTACAACACACTATCCCGCACGTTTACCAAAAACCAATGACAATGAAAAAATATAGCTATTTTTCTGAAAAAATGTACCAAGTATACTTTAGTTATGACAAATATTATACGCCAGTAATTATTTCAGCAATTTATTTCTTATGAAAAATAAAACAATGTTGAATGGAGTTTAAAACATTTTAAACTATTGTAACTTTTTATTTTTAAGGTTCGTCGGAGCGTGCAATTTCTACCCATCAAATAAAATTTAAAAAAAAGTATTAAAAGATATTGCATTCAAATGTTAAATGCGATTGGATTTTTCACAGATTTTAAATTTCGAACAGCATTGGCGCAAAATTTTAAACAGCCTGGTGTTAATTTTAACTTGTTACTGCTTAAAAAATTTCTTACTTTAAAGCTCTTAACTAAAACTTTTCTAGTTTTAAACAATTTTTAACTAGCTTCATATACTAAACCCATTTTTTTCATAGCTGAACACGCTTAAAATATAGTAACAGTTCATCCATTTTCACATCTCTAATTTGTGATATTTAAAGTGACATTTGGTGATACTTAAAGTTTAATAAAATGTTACAAAATAATACGATGCTAACTCGCTCTTAATTTGGAACATGCTGTTTTTAACCTAGCATCATACTAAGAATGCTTTAACATCGTACTAAATTTTACACCATTACGTTTTTGAACAATTTCGTAAACAGAAATTGCAAAAGTAGAATTTGAAAAAAAAAAAAAATATTTAGAAAAAAACTTTTTTTTTTTAAGGGATAACGTTATTTTGGTCCCTTATTTATTGAAATCGTTTTTTTTTTCGAAAACTGATAGTCATTGAATTGTTTTCTTTTGTACAATTTTCAAAAAAAAAATTACCCACTTATTGGAACAATGTTAAGAAAGCTCAATCAAACGCGGAAGACTTTATTAACTTCCCATTGGAAGTAATTGAACTTCCCATTGGAAGTAATTGAACTTCCCATTGGAAGTTATTGGTTCGATTTGTCGAATCGATAATTTTGACATATCCTGACGTTTCGAGGTCCCAGGAATCTGAATCCGTCATTTTAAGAGAGATATGCTTAAATATGTATGTGTACGTAAACGTTCATACACTGTGACACATTCTATCGTTCACTGTATCTCGAGAATATAATAACGTCATGAAGTGCAAAAAGGCTATTCATCAAAATCCAATCAACGGTTATCTTACTACCTACATCAATTTAAAAAAAAGTTGTAAAAAATCTTTCATCTCGAATATTTCGAGAGCAGTAATTGTCATCGACTTTAGGTTAATTTTATTCCACATAGAATGACGTAATGAAGAATTGAAAAGAAATTAAAAAAAATTAACGAACAGTTTTTTTTTTAAATAAAAAACCATACTAAAATTTGCTGAAAAACGTTCGGTTCGGTAATATTTTGAGAACAAACAGTGATATTAGCTTCAGGATAATTTTATTCTACATACACAATGTCAATATTTAATTACTGATATGGATTTCAAAAAAATAAATTATCGTTTTTTTTTTTAAAGCAAAGAAACTACAAGAAAATACTAAAAATCGTTGAAAAACCTCTTTCGGCTCGAATATTTTGAAAACAAACACTAGTTTCGAAGCCGGACTAATTTTATTCTATACACAGTGACGTAGTCAATAATTGATAAGGTTTGTAGAATTATTCAATTGCGTTTTTTTTTAATCAACAAATTTTCAAACTTAATCACTAAAAAAATTAAAAAAAAGGTTTTTCGACTCGAATATCTCGAAAACAAAATGAGCTATCGACTACGGAATAATTTTATTTTATACACAAGAATTGATGGTAGTTTTAAAAAAATTCAATTGACCGTTTTTTTTAAAGCAAAAAAAATCTGCTAAAAATACAACAAAATTGTTGAAAAATTAATAATATTACGCCCCAACTTTGGTTTTGACTTGATCGCATGTTGAACATTTGAGAAGGTCTGTTAATATTTTGAATAAGGAATTTCCTTATAACAAAATAACATTGGGTGTCCAGTTTCCAAGGGCACCAATGGGAAGCTACCAGTGTGGGTTGCACCCAGCCTCTTTTATTGTTGTATATTTAGACTGTCACTGCAATAGTGCGAGGTCGCATCAAATTCCAGATTCCACAATTTTTATGCAAAAACACTTATAAGAACGAGAAAAAAGCGAAAATGTAAAAGACACAACTTCGAAAATATTGCTCACGCATTTTATTTACTCATTAAAAAAAAATATGGTATTTGATTCCCAATATCTTTACTCTTTAGTCCTTTTGGAATTTTTCATTATTATATACCGGATTATTTCAGGGTCATGGCACATAGAAAACCTAGACATAAAATTTTCTAAAATCCTTCTTTCCAGATATGAACAAATTTACCATAGTTATATTGTGTATAAAATGTATCATTTTGGTTATGCTTGACTTCTCATTTTGTTTTAATTCCTAAATATTATTTTGTTAGTTATGTTCTGGGTTTAGTAACATAGTAAGTCTATTTTTAATTCATATTGTTACATATGTAGTATGTTTTCGTAAATGTAGAATATAATATTTAAATGCATATACCATCTTTAACGGATACCTATATATTTTAAGTAGCACATCATGAGCCATGACGAAGTAAACTTAAAAAACATTAATTGCAATAAGTTAAGTTTTTAATATTTGTACATTGTACAATAATAATGTAATATATATGCCCTACCCCAGCTTGCGAATGAATTTAATTTACTATAACATACTTATTCCTGGCTGACTTCCTTCCTCCTGTTGTATACTGTATATATATATGTATGTATAGTCCTTATATTTTACCTCAGGGTAACTCAATCCACACACGGTTTGTCAGCACAAAGATGAAAAGTAAGTCTAGCACGACTAATTAAAAAATCATAATAATTAACTTTAGAGAATGTGTGCAATTAGGGCACACAAGCTCCAGAGTTTGAAAAACTTTGTTGCGCAATAATAATACAATATATGCTTGGCAAAATTAAAGGACCATAAAAAAAGGAAGTAACACGAGAGTGTGCTATTATATTTATAGAAAACAATAAGTCAAAAGCAAATTCCAATGTATAACTGTGCCAACATGAAGCAATTAAATGTTGAAAATTTTTGAAGGAGTCTATAAACAAAAGGAAAATTAACTTTATGAAAATGCTTTTAACACCATTCATAGGTATATGCGGAAGGGAAGGGAGTGTAGGGAAATATGTATGTACATGCTTAACTACTTAAGGATTCTTCTATATTGAAATACGTAGACGTATTTTTTTTTATAAATATAATCGAGATTTCACAAAAGATGACATAAGTTAATAAAATGACGTTGCGTGCTTGTTATTCGCAGGAATCTATGGGACCTACAATTTTCTTCCGTATCCGAAAGCTAAGGTGAGAGACACTTTTTCATGACAAGAGATACTCTTGGAGGATTTTTCAATGCCTCGCAATGGGCAGTACCCATAAAAAAAATTAGGTTTCAAAGGCTGGGAATCGACCCCAAGACCTACCGAAAAGTCTGCACAACTCATGCTCCTTTGGAAGTTCGAAAAATAGAAACTATATACATTCTGCAAAAAGATCAAAAGGAATTCGTATTTTTTGGTGTTTGTATTTTGGTTTACCTATACTCTCGTCGTGGAAACACAAAACTCAAACAATAACAAAAAAATTCTTTAAGTACTAACTAATTGTTTTTTTTTTTACATTTTTCCAAAGCTACCAAAAAACGTAGGTAAACAATTTCCGGGAACAATTTTAGTGGGAGGATATTGGAGAAAATTCTAATGAACATGTCAAAAATTTCACTCCGACAAGTCATCGCACTGAATCGTAAATAATTTCGGAACAATGTCCTGAAAAGTTGTTCGGAAGAATACCTCAATGCAAAAATCATCCAATTCGAATGAAATCGAAGAATTTTTCGTTTCGACGGATACCTCGCTAGAGCCGTTTATATATCACAACTAAAAACCGAGAACGACTAACTGTCTGAACACAATAGAATGCAACTGGAGCTGGAGGTGCAACAGCTGGAAAAAGTGTCGTACGTGCTATTTTTTATGTGCCCACAATTTAGCTGTACAGCTTTATGTATATTTTAGAGAAAAAAAAAACAATCACGGGCATATTATTCACTTTTTTCTTTCCGATAATTTTCTTTTAATTATCTAATAATATTTTTCGCGAAACAAATAACCACAAAAAGCTTCAATATTTTTTTCTGGCTCTTTTTTTCTTCATACAAATTGAAACGTTAAAAGTGCTGCACGTGAAAAGTTAAAAGTTGGTGATTTTTTTGCAGCACCGACTACAGTTGCGTTGTGTTGTGTTTGCAACATTGAATTTGTGTATTGTATATTTTGACAGCTATTCCAGCTGCAGTTCCAGTTGCATTGCAGTTCCAGTTGCATTCCGTATACATTGTGTTCAGGCAGTAATGAGCGGCTAATTATTAGGATGCACTGAACATTTCAAATTAATAAGTTTTAACTCCTTTTTAGAGGGGATGAAATATCTTTTTGATTTTAAAATAAAGCAAAATAAATACATACATATGTACATATGTAGGTAACTACATAGTTCCAAATATATTATAAACTTCAAAAATAAGTGAATGTTGATACATACATATAGGTATGTACTGTACATACATAAATGATTTTCTTGCTAATGTAAAATTTTCAATAGAAACACCGTGACCACATTACCTAATTGTAATTGTATTACCAACAAAACGAGTATGTATTTTTTATTTTCATTCTTTTTTGTGATTAAAGCTTCAAATTTACTCCTTCCAATTTTGCGTCAACAGTTTAGCGACGATTCTTTCATGAGAATACAGAGCGAGAGCACTTTAAATGATTGAAATAGAAAAATTCGCTACCATAAGCTCCCAACTTTTCTGTTTGTATTTGGTGATAACGCTGATTTCTTCTCGAGAATAAAGACAACAAATAATTTTCACCGAAACTATGTGAAATATTTAAAAAATTTCCATGAGGGGAGCCTCAACGCCACACCGGCTGTGAATTTGTGATGATATACTTCAAAAAGCCATCTTCATTCTGGTAACTTATTCAACCCACAAAGTACCATGCTAGAGAAACCGACTTTTGAAATAAAGGAAGAGAGGCAACGACGAAGATGAGACAAATAAGCAACAACGACGAATTTTCAAATTGGAAGCACGGTAAATTGAAAGTTTCTCCTACCGATGCACCCATTGCACCTGAAGCAGCACCACACGCCATATATACCTGTAGTAGGTTAGGTATACATATATCATATATCCTGGTGATGCCTGGTCCTTGCACGTATACACATATATATGAACAAGTATAAGTACCATCAACTCTCACCTGGGAATGGTGGATCGTTAGAGTTAATCAAGGAAACCATTTTCCAAATCAAAACTTTCTTCCATTTTTTGTCTGTTTTCTGCTGCTGGCTCGCGGAACCAAAGAGGTACCTTACCTACCTATGTATATCTGCTCAGTTGCATGCTACGAGCACTTCCACCTGCTGTTGTTGATGTTTTGTTTATTCTGGCACAAAGGACAACAGCGAAAAAAATACGGGAAGCGATTTAAGTAAATTGATACTTTATCAATATTCATCCGTTATATTTGCAAGATGGCGACTGGTGGTGCGGGTAAGAATGGTTTAGAGGCAAGTGTTTTTTTTTCTATTTTACCAATATCATAAATCTTACGCCGCCGCGAGCTTTTTTCTTTTTTGTTGTTTTGTTTAATAAATAAAAATTGATTTCTCTGAATCTGCTTCTGCTGCTGCTGAATCCAGTCGAAGGAAAAGTGTAGGAAGATGTGTTTTGCTGGGCCACCGTTATATGCAATACTACATTTCTATTAAACGGAGGTGGTGGTGTGATTTGCTTAGCCCAAGAGCGCGCTTCCAGCAAGATATCGTTTTGCACACTGCATAATCAAAATTTTCCACAATCCGGATTTAGCTTCCCTCGTCTGTCCTATATTCCTTTACCAATTTCTTTACGGCTCCGGTTTTTTCACTGCAGATTAGGTTTCTGTTCTGGAGTTTTTGTAAAGGTACCTATGGAATCAATAATTTTCTGCAAAATCAGAATGGTAAAGCTATATAGTGTCCATGTCCAATATAGATTATTGTTATTTTTATTTAGTCTCAGTCTCAATTGTTTTTGCTATCAAAGAACAGGAGAAAGAATTTGTTGTATGAGTTGGAGTACCTACATATACATATGTACCTAAGTAAGACTTTTTGTGCAGCTAGAGATAAGCTCAAATTGATCTTGCATTTGGCATTGGATATGTGGATGTCTGTTAGAAATTTATGGAAGTGTGTTTTGCTTTAAAAAAAAAATTAGGGAAATCCATTTCAAACCCAATGCTGTATTGGATGGATTGCTACAAGATTTATCATAGTTATTTGAAATAAAGGGATTCAATGTGTACCTATTCGATATCTATAAGTAAAGGTAGTTTTGATGTTTTGTTGGTTAATAATAAAGCATATACGAATATACATAAGTTAACACTACTTTTAAGGGTTTTAAATTGGATACCTACAAAGAGATTTTAATTAGTAGACGTATAGCGGAAAGTATTAAAAAATGTTGTTTTTTTTTATTTAATTCATTGAAAGTACAAGAGGAGAGATTATATAAAACAACAAAAAAAACCTACTTATGTACAATGTCACACTTTAGAAAGATTAACCTTCGGATAACAATAGGGGTGTTCAACCACCAGCTATTTTATTTTTTAGTTTGGTCTGATTTATATTTCTACCGTTTTATGTATTTGTTATTTAATATCTATAAGGTAACAGTGTTGCTGATGAGCAGCCCCCGCGGTGGGTTTTGAATACGGAAGCATTTCGTATGCACTAGGGTGTCATATCACCCTTATGTTGTGTTTCATGTATCCGAAATTTTTTAAGAAAAATGGAGGTACTTGGACACACAGTTAAGTCAAATGAAGGGGAGCCCCCATTGAATTACAAAAATAGTCAAGATGTGTATGTTGTCTGTGAAAATAAGCAAGGTTTCGTGCTTGAAATGCAATTATCCCATAGGTATGTCCTGTAAAGAGGAAAGAAATATGCATCAATTGCCTTTAAACATTTTATTTTGGGATTTTCATACGGATTTTTACTAGTGTAACTTATTCATCTAAAGTGTCATAACTCGAAAAAACATGAAAAAATGTATGAGAAAATGCTTTTTTTCGAATTTAAGTGTTCGTAAAATATCTGCGATAACAAGATTAAGGTTTTATATAAAAATGGAAGCATTTGGTATTAAATTGAGCTTTAAAAACTTAAATCTTTATTGAAACAACAAAACTGTATTAACTCTAAATTTCAGCTTTTCATTTTTCTAAAGTGTAGTAACTAAAAATAATACAAAGGATTTATAATAACCTCAATCAACTAAAACGTCATAACTCAAAATGAAACAAATATTTTTCCACAGAAAAGACAGCAAAAATGTTTTAACTCAAAATACAACACAAACATTTTTTACAAATTTAACCACTAAAACGACACAATTCAAATTGAGACACTTTTGATATTAATTGCCCAAATGTTTCCAACAAGAATCGCGTCACAACTAAAAATATGTCATTTTTGTTAAATCACGTTTGATTTTAACTTAAACATCTAAAACGACATTTTACCTTTTGGAAAGAAAACTATCCAACTTAAATCAATGGCAACAAGATAGAAAGGTCCCGGAAAATTTCTAATATTTTTTTGCGTTTAAAACTCAAAAAATGTGTTTTTTGAGTTGTGACACTTTTAAACTACATGTGCGAAATGTTAGTTAACTGTCGCAAACTGGCAAATTCCCATTTTTGGTGTGTAAACATCTTTGCCAGTGGTAGGGTAAAATAAATAATGTGAACATTACGTGTAGGTAATACGTTCCGTGCCACACATTACGCTGTAATTGAAAAATTTTTGAAAATGTAGTTTTTAATTTGAAATTGTGGTGTTATGAAATTAACTATCTGCATAATAATTAACACCTCCTTATTTATAAACGAATTCCAACTGCAGTTGTATAAATAATATGTTCTCATATCCTCATTGACATATACCTGTAATCTGTCATTTCAAGATAACTTTACAATTCTTTGTTATTTGAACATACCCATTCTAGAATATACATAGGTTTGGACAACCAATTTGTACATACGGTTTTGGAGTTGGACAGTAGTTGCCCAAAGACACTTTGGAATGGGTTTATAAATGATAAGACTGGATCGAGATATTCGAGACAAATGAAATTTAACAATTTTTTTTTTTAATTTTTGCAGTTAATTGAAATTTTTTAAAAGCCCATTCTGCACTTTATGAAGTTATTTATTATCTGTAAAATAAAATTAATTAAAAGTCGATATATTTATTCGTTCTCGAGATATGGTGAGTGAAAAAATGTATATCTAACGAACGCGCACAGTTCACAAATCTAAGGTAATATTGCACAGGTTGTCAAAGTTGAAATTGTCAAAAAATTTAAAATGACTGTTGATTTCCCTCAGGAAATCCAATGGGAAGTTAACAGTTTATGTGTATAGTGAATACTTGCAACACTTTTGGCGTTTTTCTTTTTTGGGTCCGGACAAAGCTCTGAGCAGAGGTTGAGCGATCACAGCAAAACTCCGAGGACATTATGATCAGAGCCCTCAGATTTAATTATGAAACACCACTTGAGCACTGGTGTTCATTAAATATGGTTATAATATTTAGGCGTATTTTTTTTTTGCAATCCCGGGGCGACACCATCATGGAAACAAAATGGAGTTTTCATAAAAACTATCGATTACAAGTACACATATATAAATCACGTCGGTAACACAGTTTTTCTGTGTGCTTAAGTTAAGCCCGGAGAATTCTCTGAATTTAGCTTGGCCCGCAGGGGATTAATTGTTTTTGCATTTACCATTGGTGATTGTTTAGCACCGACGTCGTATTTTTTGTTCAATTCCCCCCGGGCTTGCAAAAAACACGCCTATTATCTGCATTTTATTTTCCCAGATATGTACAATCCTAGATACAATCCAGATCAGATCATCATGAAAATAACACAATCGACGATCTCAATGACAGGATTGTTATATACCATCTCTTTCTTCCCTTTGTTTTTATTTTGTATTTACCCTTTTTCTTTACACTTCTGACGCCATTTGACGCCTTATTTTGTGGAAAAACTACGATAAAAACAACAACATGGACTAAAAATTACAAAAACTGAGAGGAAGTAAAAGAAACTTAAAATACGAACAATACAGGAATAGACCTAATTTGATTTTCTTTCCAGAGAAATAAATTTCTTGTCCAGAAAATCACATATAGGCCAAATAGTTTCCTCTTTCACACACATGAGGGCTTTTTTTAATGAAAAAATACGAATTTATTGAGTATTTATTTTTTCGGAAAAATTCACATCATTTCAGAATTCAGAGAAATCAAGAAAAAAAAAACTTATAGTACGAACAGACCCAATATGCAAATCATTGTGCTTCCACCCTTAATTGACATTTCAGCTGTGAACTGTCAAAAAAGAAATCGAACATATCTACATCTAAAACGTAACAAAACGTCAAGCTAAAGGGACAACAAATTAAAAATACAAAATTTTTCTTTTCAAATTAAACGGAGTTATTAAAATTTTACTTTTTAAATTAATAAAAACAATTAAACAAAAACATGTCTAATGACAGAGATTATTTGCTCGCACTCGAAATGCAAAAAAAATGGAACAACGAACTGCCAGATAATGTGAGAAAAGAAAACATTTTTGTTTCGAAAAATTTTAGTCATGTTTTTTAAAGGACTTTCAAGAAATTCCAGATGATAGCCCGCCCAAACAGAAGCAGAATCGACAGGAAGGCAAATACCGCTCAAATTTAGATCCAGATTATCTAAATCGCACAAACAACCTGGTTCATCCACAATGGGAGACACTCGATCCAACGCCAGATTCGCATGCTCTTTTTCGCGCTTTCGATGATAAATTCTTCAAAAAAAAACTCCGCTGTGTTACATTGGAATGGAGCAAGCGAATGTACAGCTGTGCTGGCATATGTTACTCCAGGAGAAATGGTTTGGGAATGGCCATCACCATTCGTCTAAGCGAACCACTCTTAAAATTGCGTTCCAGGAAGGATCTCGTCGAAACTATGTTGGTAAGCCGTTGAGAAATTGGCAAAACTGAGAGTAGAAATTTATGAGTAGACCTTTTTCTAGCACGAAATGATACACGCTTATTGTTTTGTTTTGGGAATCCGTGAAGGAAATGGCGGACATGGGCCTAATTTCAAGAAAATCATGCAAGGAATCAACCAAGTTGCTGGCACAAACATCACTGTAAGTAGTTTTGCCTTATGAACCAAAAGCGGTTCTTTAAAGTTTTTGGTGATTCTTTAGGTGTACCATACGTTCCACGATGAAGTAAATGTCTACAAGACACACTGGTGGCGATGCAATGGTAGTTGCCAGCATCGTTCGCCGTTCTTTGGCTACGTTAAGCGCACTTCCAATCGAGCACCCGGTCCAAATGATTTCTGGTGGAGCCAGCATCATAATTCATGCGGTGGAACTTTTATGAAGGTCAAGGAACCCGAGAAACCTGCCAAGAACACCAAGCGAACAAAATCCAAAGCCACTGATGCCAATAATGTAAGATCTCAACCGAAATCAAATGATACAGACCTCAGGAAGTTCTTCCCTCCCACTGGGACTGCTGGACGCAATGCTGGAGGTTTGTATATCTGAAAAAATTTTGGCGTGAGTTTTTTTTTCATGGAATGTTGACCTTTAGGTGGTGCAGTGAAAAGTAATGGAGGGGGGACGTTGCTTTTGAATCCCAAAACGAAACCAGTTAGTTCAACGGTTACAACAACACCTACGACAGCTCCAAAGCAAATTCGCAGCCAAGGAAATCTTACTAACGTAATTGGATTTAAAGACCTAGGTAAGGAAGTTCTTCTCGAATCCTTGGAAAATTTTAAATTAATTTTAATTTTCCAGGAGAAGACGGAGCCACACGCACTCCAAGTGTTGCTCCAAGAGAATTTTCTATGACGGGAAAAGGATATTCCTTGACCAGCTCGGGATCCTCTAGTCAACCACGAGAAGTTGATAGAGAAGTCGACAGGAATCATCTTCGCGATGTCTGGCTAAAGAGATTCGGCAGCACACCCAGTTTAACTGAATCTGCAATCAAATCAGAAGAACTCGATGCTTCTGGAAATGCAAAACGTCGACGTTTATCTACATCCGGAGATGCGGCCAATGAAGTGGCATTTGTTGCAGATGAAGCTACACCGAAGCCAGATTGGGTGGTCATTGATGAGGATGTAATGGTTCATGAGGTGAAAAATACTGTCATTGACATATCGTCCTCCTCCGATGAGGATGGAGATTGTGATGCTGGTAAGCCCACTGAAGTTCCTCATAAGGCTATGGTTTTTGCTGATGCAGATGCACGCCAGAAACAAATCAAAAAAGAAATTCTAGATGAGTCTAACGATCTGTCCGATGGACTTGATGAAGATATTGTTCTCATTGACGATGAGTATGATGATGATGCGTTATCAACATCTCTAGAACTGGCCGACACATCACTGGTGGATGATTTATTTGGTGAAGACACTCTCCTTAAAGAATTTAAGAATGAAAATGCTGTGGTTCCTTCTTGCTCGCGTTACTCAAAGGATCCCAAAAATGATATTATTACCTGTCCGATTTGTCAGGAGAAGATGAAACGTGAGAATTTCTCCGAACACCTCGATGGTTGTGTAGGAATAACCGTTAAAATTGGATATGGAAAAAATAATGCAAAGAAATCCAAACCGACAAAGCCAAAGAGTTCAACACCGAAGAAGAGTTCATCTGCCTCTAAGTCGACGAAATCATCGAAGACTTCAACAAAAACACGTGAGATTTTGCTGTCTGCCGGCTACACAGAAGAGGATTTGGAGAATCTTCCTTCGCTGAGTGAAGAATCAGCCAATAGTTCAACGACTGAAGATGATTTGAATTTAAGTGAAAGAAAAAGACGGTCCAATGGGCTCTACACGCAAACGAGGCCATGTCCGGCTTGCTGTCAGGAGGTTGACGTTGACAAAATCAACGAACATCTCGATGAATGCTTGGAAAATGATTAAAGTGGTTTGTTTTATTATTTGTTTTCTTCCTAAGATCTCCGGTTAAGTTTTTATGTTTATTTTTATGGAACAAATTTTTTGTGTCAGCTATGAATCTTGTATGTTGTAATATGAAAAATACACAGAAAAGAATAGAAACAAATTTGTATCGATTTTTTTGATGGGATGTTTGCATATTTATCTGGTTTGCTCGATTTGGGTCAAATATTTTAAGTAGGTAGGTGCCAAGTTTAAGTAATATGAAATTCCGAAATTTTTTTAAACAGTTAAATTCAATTTCGATTTTTGTTAAATATTTTTATAAAAAAAATTCTCTATTTAAGATTTTGATTTTTAAATTTTATCAACAGTTACCTACCCCAAGCTCATTATAAAATTATGGTAAATGGAAATTCCTTAGATTACTCATACAATTTAAAAAAAAATAATTGTGAAAGATTAAAATTTTGTTTTTGAAAGTGGTAGGTATGTTTTATGTCAACCATTTCATTTTCGATTATTTTTTTGGTTAAAAGGAATTTTTAAAAAAATAAATATTTCTCGTTATAGCATGTGTGTGTGCTATTTGACAGCAGTTTTGATCAGGGATGCATGCCACTTTGCTGCGATAGCAGTAAATCTACTGCACTTTTCGCAAAAGATAAATCTACTGCCACTAAATTCAACCTACTGCACTTTTGTATGTTTAATGAATCTTCTCTTGGACAGCTGTCAAAAAAACATGCAAGCAAATAACCTCTGTAAAGAACGTCTGAACGAAGCCCAATTGTGTTCCCGTTTTCTGCTAAACTAACGGGATTCTAAGAGTTTATTTGAATTCGTATTTGTATTGTGTGACACTGCCAATTTCTCATTTTAAAAGAATTATTAAAAACAAAAGACATGGATAAATATTTATTGAAAACCACAAAAAAAAGTAAAACTGTTCTGAGAAATATTTGTTCATGTTACAAGAGTTAGTAGTTACATTACAAGAAAATGAGAACGAAAAACTCAGTCTGCCGTAGAACCATTCGATGGCTCTAGCCAAATATCGTGAGTGTTTTCTTAAAGTTTAGTTTTCAAGTTTTTAATTTCTTTTTTTTTTTATTTACTAAATAATAGAAAAGAAAACCCTAATTCGAAAATGAATGTACGAGCTATTTATTTTTATGTTTAATAAAAATCTATTGGGAAAATATCCAATGTACTGCATTTTTTTTAATGATCTACTGCGCTCCTCTTTTCTTGAAGTGGCAACGCTGGTTTTGATGCAAAAGGTGGAAGAACTATATAACAAATGAAATGTGTGCCAAAATGAAAGATGGTATGAAAATATCGACTTTGACTTTGATATCGTCAGTGATGCCCAAAATTTATTATAAAACCTCAGCAAAAAATAAATTTCACAAAAAATGTGGTATTAATTCATTCATGTCGTAAAAACTGTGGGTAACGTCTCGCATGGATACTGGTACAGGATCCTCCACTGCAAGTGAGTAAATTTGAGACACCCTTATGACCTTATCTGAATAAGAGCAAATTGTTTTAATATTGATTTCATAATCGAAACTTCAAGCGTTGTTCCGGATTACAAATCAATCGAAAAAAGTAGGTATTTGATTTTTTTGGATCGTGTGAAGCTCGTTAAATATTTCATATTTTGAATATCAAAATGGTATTATTTAACTTTTTGCTACTACGTTTTCAAAAAGTAGAAAAAAAAATATGTATAAAGAGAGTTGTGTTAGAATAAACTAAAATCTAACATTAAATAGTGGCTTTAATTTTAATAAAACAAACTTCATCATAAGGGTTATTTATAAATATATTATAGGTACCTACTAGGCTCTGTGTTAAAAGCATTGCACAAAATACCTAATAAAAAGATAAATATATCTTATTTCACCTACATATATAATGTATCTACATACATACATACGTATATTTCAGCCTGTTAATAAAAACAATCACATTAATAGGAATTGAAATAAATAGGTTTTATAATAAAGGAGTAAAAATGGGAAGCTTTATACTTTAAGGAACAATAAAATGTAAAGTCCGGCCTGATAAAACCCACATTTTTTTTCTAATTTGACTATACTTCCAGATAGAGGCTCTTATTTTCTTTATTTTTCTGTTGATCATTGGAAAAACAGAAGTTCAAGCAGTCAAGCTTCAACTATTTAAGTAGTTGTGTATCCTTTGACGAACCTGGACGTGATTAATGATTATCCCTTACGTAGGTCAATCTCATGTCTAAAATAAAACCACATTCCACCTAAGTATAAAATTTGTTTAATTTTCATATAAAAGGTTATTGCATGTGGATCAAACCATTATAAGCTAAATAATTAGGATCTTTTCTTGTCCTATTCAAACATCGGACTAAGAGAATAGTTTTGCAATCAACCCTCTCAAACAGACCAAAAGTATAAATAAATACTCTGGCACTGGCACACTTCAAAAGAATCATCCAAAAACTTTTTTCTCAGAAAAAAGGAAACTTTCGGCTTATTTTTTTTTTCCTGACATACAAACAAAAGATAAGGAACTCGAAGATAAGACGAAGACGAGCGTGTGCTCTGTGCAGTGGTGGTGATGGTAAACCTATAAGAACTGGACGAACCAATAAACTCTACAGAAAGTCGAAACGTGGTTATTTTCTTGAAGGTTTTTATTTTCTTCATTGGTTCAAACATAGCTATGTATAAACCTATGTAGGTATATGTATTGTATATCTGTGGAGCAAAATAGCGAAAGAATAACACTGTACAGTACATATATGTACATTGCTGCAAAGGGCAAACTTTAGGGACTTGTTTTAGTTTTAGATTTTGTAAATTGAATGAAATGAATACAAGGTGCAAGGGCGGATTTGAGCGGAAGACTGATAGAACTTTTGCAACTTTGGTCTGATGTTAGTTTACTGAAAAAAGGTATTCTCTATTCCTATGTCCTCTTCAATAACTGGCGAACTACATATACATATATATTATGTATATAAGGTGCTATTACGGATTTTGGGAGTGCGTTTGAATAATAAGGAGTAGGTATATGAAGTTAGAACGCAATGTCTGTAGGTAGAGTAAATGTAAAATGTATAAGTTAAGTTTCCGTCTTTTTTTCAGAATTAAATTTAAACTTAGTAATAATAAACATACATTTCTATAAACGTTATTTAAATATTAACCCAAATAGTAAGTAAATCCCAAAAGAATGAATTGAGTGCTGATACAGGGAGCAGGTAAAAAAATACCAATTGTATTTGGTGTTTATGGTAATTATGGCATTGTGCATCTACATCTATATAAGGGGTGGGCCAAATACAAGTTTCTTTTTAAAAATGCAATCAAATGAACAATATGAATTTTTTCCATGTATTATGGCTTTATTAGTAAGAGCAATTGATATTCCCATTAATTATTTAGTAATTTTCAATTTTCTCAAAAACTAGAAGGCATAAAACCATTCGGTTTTTTGTGTCCGATTCACAATTGATATTAGCATAGACCAAAAAAAAAACAATTTAGCACTTCATTTCACAATTTGGAAAAAAATTGGTTTAAACTTTTTTTTTTCATTTTTTTTAAATCAAAATTTTGGCATGCGAATTTTTTCAAAACTATTGAAATAAATAATTTAATTTTAATTTAGGATTAAAAAAACAGATTTCTGGCTTTTAAAATCGGTATAATACTTCATTGTAAGTGTTACCGTTGCTTTTTAATATTTGTTTTTTTCATTTTAAGTCATTTTTGTCTAAAATTGCCCTTACTTCCTAAACTGGGTGAGATAGACCCCCTCTCTCATAGTAAAAAATGAAGCCGTTATCAATTTTTGGCGCCATATACCTAGTTATCGTACTCGTGCCGCCAATTGACATCGCCAAGACGGTTGATAACACGAATTGGGAATTTGGTGCGCAAAAGATCGATTGTTACATGGCGCGCTATCCTGCATGAACCATGAGGTCGTCCAAATCCATGTCTTCAATTTCAGTGAAAAAAAGTCGGTTAACATGGCTTTGTAACGCCCACCGTTGACCGAAATGTTGTTCCCAGCCTCATTTTTGAAGAAAAATGGTCCAATGATGCCACCACTCCACAATCCACATTCTTGTCTGTGCGCACGGGGACCATGAGTGTTGTCCACAAGTCTCATGAAATTTTTGCACAAACTTGCATATGCGGTGCTTTGCTTCATTTCGGCCAAAACCTCTTTTCAAACAACGCTACACAGCACTCACTTTAGAAATAAGTTTTCAATATTTCCCACCGTTGTTGTTCAAGCTTATAGCGACTCATTTCATTTCGTTTCGCGGAGGTATGATACCGACTTTCTGTCAAGATTTCGAGCGGGAAACAGCTGTCAGTGTCAAAATAACCTATGATTTAAAAAGAAACCACTAGATGGCCCACCCTGTAAATGGACGATAAGTGCTGCCAGGTTTGTAGCAAGGTAAAAATTTACTAACAAGCACATATTCTGGAAGTTTTGAAAATGAGGGAGTGATGCGAGAAAATACAAAATAGACGCGTTCGTTTTCAAGGTAACTGCTCCGCGTCACATAAGATCAGTAGTTAGGAACAAACATCACCATTCATGTTTTTGGTAAATGGAGTACCTACACATAAGTGATATTTCATTTCGCAAATATTGTAAATATGTCAAAAAACTATTTAATTTTAACTTCTAAAAATTAGTCTATTGAAAAACGAATCACCTTTACACGTGTAAACTTGAATTTCGAAAAAGTTGATATTTTAGATAAAATTAATATGTAAATATGTATGTTTCCACATTTTATATGCTTTAGGACATAATATCTTAACTAGAAAGTTTTTTCTTTCAATAAAACGCTTCCGTTCAAGTTTTCAATAGTTTACAATTTTATTCTCCAGCAATTTAAGATCACAATTCAAAGATTTTTTGTGTATCCAATGGTTTATTTTTCATCAAGAAAAGGATCAACTTTTTAGGAACAAAATCAAACGTGCATATAGACAGACATACATACATACAAGATACAAACACATCCGGCATCAACAATTTCATATTCGAATTTTCAACTATGCGTTATATACGACACAGATAATCCGAAGACTTTTCAATTTGGTTTGCTTCCTTTCTTGGAAGTTAGTTTGTAAAACTTATACCCATAACATTCACTTGGTGGTAACTACATACCTTAATTCACCCAAAAATGAAGAATGGGGGCGATCTTTTACTTTGGTTAACGAGTACGCCAAGTATCTAGGGAACGTTATCCCATGTATCCGTTTACCGTATATATATGTAACTAGTATAGTCTGAGGTACATACACTGTACATCAGCATCCAGCATCAGCGTGTTCCCAATTTGAACTCTTGATTTGCCCTTGTTGACTTTTGAACTTTTTCAATTGATGGTTTTCGTCTTGTAACTTAACTACATATATACTATACCTAAAATATACGAAATCGGCTATAGGTATTTTTTTCTTTCAGGGATTTTCTGGAAGTGAAGTTTTTAAACTTTCGAATGATATTCGTTTTACGGGATTTGGAAATGCATTCGAAGGAATAAACTTTTTGGAACTTCAATTGGAAATTTGTTGTTTTTTTCTCTCGTCTTTTTGTGACAAGTCAGGAAAATTGTTCAATCTGTCAATATAACTTAATATTAACTCCAAGGATTCAACATATTATGCATGAATGTACTTACATATTTATGTTTGTATGTAGAGGTATAGAGCTTTCTTCGATTACAAAGTATATAGGTAGGTATATGTATTGTGTTTTTTTCTATATGTTCTAAATCAGCGAATAAGATATACCGATTAAAATCACAAGCCCTGTTAACAAGTTCGTTTTTATGCTCTGAAAACATTTTTGAAGTTTAAATACACACATATGTACATATGTACATACCTACAATTCTAACAATAATAATTGTAAAAAGTGGTTCCCTGCAACTACATAAATTTTGAAATTATAAAATGAGAAACATATTACATAATTTAAGTGGGAAAAACTTATTATACAGGCATTGGTAAAGTTAGATATTTTCCTAGGGAGGGCACTCAAAATTTTTTATAACAAAATAATTTAATTAGAAAAAAGTAAAATAATGTGTTAAGCTGCTGCCCTAAGCCCACTTGCACAAAATTTACAGGAGAAGTTAATTAGTTGGTGACCACTTACCTTTACTCGTTAATTTTAAATGATTTCTAAAAGCACTTTCACAAATACACATGTAAGTACATACAATACGTAGGATAGGAATCAAAGGGCACGGTATTGCCCAGTCAATTGTTCCCCCCTCTAACTACCGGACCAATAAAGTCAGAAACTTAAAATTTAGAACAAAAAGAATAAAATAAATGCTAAGCTAAGCTACCAAGCACATGCGCCTTACCAAATTTCATCCCTTTAGGTTAAGTGTTTCCTGAGACATAAGTCTCCAAAAATCGTAACTGACTGACTGACACATAATAAAAATTATGGAGCACTTCCCGACACCGCAGAACCATATAATTTCGCACAGCAGCGCTAGGTCTTGTGGTGCATACAAAGGAAAAAAATCGAAAATTTCGGGCTTTCCATTCAGGGGGCGTGGTATCCGCTCACTTTCTCAGAATTGCGATATATTGAATGGAGCACTTTGTCATAGAATTATGAAATATGATATACCTACAGCGTAAGGGATGAAGTGCACTAAAAATTAAAATCTTTAAGGTAGGTATAGACTGAGTCGATTTTAGTGAATTGGAGTCCCACACTTCAAGGTTAACTACAGAATCTTAGTGATTTTGAACTGGTAAAAAATAAAAATCTTTACAATAAGAAATGATATCAGACCAAAAACATAAAAGTTAAAAAAAGAGCCAAGCTCAATTGTGAGTAATAAAAAAAAAAACTTGTCAAGTAAACCCCCAAAATGTTACTATTTTAATGGTAGGTATTAAATAATTAATTTCTCTCATAATTTGAAGTTGTTTCAATATTAAACTACTTTTAATATTTGATATTAAACCTTCATAAAGTAAGAACTTGACGTACTTTTAGATCTCACTATACTTTTCACGACTGACTTGCTACATGCAGGTTTTTGTACAGAAGAAATTGGCTCTTTTTTTAACATTTATGTTTTTGATCTGATACCAGCGTTGTGCTAAAGTGCCCAATTGGGCCATTTGGCCCCAAGATTTTTATTTTGGTCCCGAGCCCGGGCCATCACGAAATGGCCCCAAAATCGTCAAATTCACAAACCAAAGTAACTAATTTTGAACAGCATAATAAAACATAATTTAAAAATTTTAGAAATCGGTAATGTCAAAGTAATCGATATTTACTATCATCCATATGCTAATTTTGCTGAACGCAATCAATTCAATTTAACGAGATTCTATTAAACAAATTTCCTAGTTTATTTGAATGTTCTAAGGATGTCTTGGTTTTAGAGCTTCAGAATATAATAGAAGAAATAGATTTCTCCGAGGAACAATTAGATTCTGTTAAATTATGGGCCAGTCTTAAAGACAAGAAAAATTTTAATGAAATTTTTTTATATAATAACATTTGCTCTTTCGCGATTAATATTTTAAGTTTACTTCTTAATAATATTAAAACAGACAATCGAAATAGACTCAGTTTTGAATTTATTACTGCTCTTATGAGCTTTAAATGTTATCTAAAAAATGTTAGGTACCTGTGGACATTTTATTCCGCCTACAGAATTATTAAAAAAAATATTTTATGTTATACATCTTATGTTGCTTTTTATAAAAAAAATTGATTAAATTATAAAAATACTAAACACAAACACAACAATACGAAATATAACCTAATGTTTTATTTGGTTATCTAAATATTAATACGTTTAGCATTTTCCTTTTTACTATACTTTCACCGAACGCGCGACAATAAAAAATATAGGTACCATTTAAAAGTTAATATTAATTAGAAGTGCCATAAGAAGAGAATATGATCGGTCGACTACATTGTGTAAAAATAGCCATTATGTGAAATTATATTTTGTCGCTCAGATGATCGAATTTCGATACCAGTTTTATTAAATACGGAAAAAGTAAGTGGCCCCAAAAATGTTAAAATGGCCCCAAAAATTGCCCCAATATTTTTTTTCCCAGGAACAACGCTGTCTGATACAAACATATTTAAATTTAAAAAAAAAATAAAAAATCTGATAGACAATAATTCTAAGATTGTATAAACGATAATATTCGATCATTTTCGTTTTACCTAATATGACACGTGGACTTCGATGTTTTTGGTGATGAAGATTCTAAATATTAAATCGGTAGTGATTTTTTTCTAAGACCGAAGGGAATTGGATGAAAAAAAAACGATTCAGGACTAAACAATTTACACATTAACGACTAATTTCTTTCGGGCATAGCCATACCCAAACTTTAGAGCGCATAGAAAACTGTGTTATCGTCGTAAACTTTGCTATTAATTGATATATAGTATGTATGGAAATCACATTTTTTTCTTTGAATGCGTCGCTTATCCCCGACCCCGATGTCTGAATTTTTTGAGCTTCTTTTTGGTAAGCTGTCATAAAAAATAAGATGATTTTAAGTCAAAGTATACACATAATATTAAAAGTAATATCACTAGCGTTTTCATTTTTGTTCAGTTCCGCGCATTCTGTCAAAATCGAGGTATTATGGTGGGGAAATGGTCGGATCCAGTGTCCCTTTATTTGTCTTATTTTAATATTTTGTTGTTGTTTCTAATGATGCGTGTTGAGTTCCTATGGGCACTCGAAGAGCCATTTTTAATTTATTGACACTTTCAACTTTGACAACCTGCACATATTATCTTAGATTTGTTTTCTGTGATTTTAAGTGAAAAGAAACTTTAATATTTAATTTTTTGGAGGAATCATAGAGACGCAAACAACTCGAATTGCGGTAACACTCATGGTTATGAGCAAGTAAAAGCAACATATTTGTGTTTTTGTCTCCAAGTTGTGTTATTTTATAATTAATAAATTAAAACAATATAAATATGAATAAATAAATATTTTGTTTTATTTTGGTGTTATTTATAATAACTTTCACAACTTTTTTAGTAAGTTATAATAATAATTTTAAATATATTTTTATAATAATAATTTTAAATATATTTGCGAAAATATATTTAAAATTATTATTATAATAAATTAAAAAAGTTATGAAAGTTATTATAAATAACACCAATATAAAACAAAATATTTATTTATTCATATTCATATTTACATTGTTTTAATTTATTAATTATAAGTAAAAGCAAGTTCAGTTCACATACAATTGCCAATCTTTTTTTTTACATTGGGCTCTACCAATTTTCACCCAACTCTTGATGGTGTAAACAGATTCTCTGCCTCATATATATGTATATGTATATGTATATTGTAAGAAACATAGATCAAAAATAAATAATTTTGCTTATCAAAATTTACATCAAAAATATTTTTATAAAAAAACAATAAAATAAAATATTTTTATAAAATCAAATCAAATTTTTTATAATTTAATTATTTTACTGCACATTAATAAATACTTAATAATAATGAAAATAATAATACAAATTGGCGTGACAAATCTGTTTTAAACATGTTTAAAAAATTTTATGTAGGTATTCATTTTTTTTATAATTGCTACGAATTTTATAAAGCTTTTCTCATAAAGTTTTTATTGAAATCAGATGGTGATGGCGATACAGGTGTGCACTTTAATTCCAAGGGGAGATACATGTATGTATGTACATTATGTTATTTATCTGTGATTATTGGTACCAACAGTATAGAACTGCACAAATATTTTTTTTTAAGTATGCCATCATCAGAAATAATAAAATAATTTATTTAAATTCATGTGTACCTACGTTTGCCAAACTTTAAGCAATATGGTCCACCCGTTTAGGTTCTATGCTCCATGTAACATATGTGGACCTCTTCACGTCTACATTATGTTACAACCATCAAATAATTTTTGTAGTTAACTTGTTTGTACCAAACAACTCAGACGTGTATGTCTATGTATATATACGTTTCAATTACGCGTTCTCAAAGGACTATAGCCTTAAAATACCACGTTTAACACTGGCGACCGTTAAGACTAAGGAAGTAGAGAGAGGTGTAAGTAAGTAATATAGGAGTAGGTACAAACCAATACACGCGTAATTTAAAAACTTGAATATTTCAAAAAGGAGGAAAAAATGGATTCAAACAAGATGGTGCAACACGATCTGTCGAAAGAACTTAAGTTTTAATTATAAATTTCTGTCTTGATAAGCAAAAAAAAGGATAGATATAATAGCGAAAGAGTGAAATGCTTATGAAATTAGTAAAATTCAGAGCTATTATGTGAGATTAATCGGGCTATTGTTTTTCACTAAAATATTAAGTCGAAAAATCTTCCAATGCAAGATTCACAAGAAAACTTCAATTTTGTTTTTCCATTTTCATTCATCATTCTGTCTAAAGATTCACCTTATATAATAGATATACGTCCAACACCTATACAAAGAGATAAATCACGTATCCACACACACATATCCTGTCACTTCTTGAGTTTTGCAACATTCATACTCATTTTCACTTCAACACACAAAATAAAAAAAACAAAAAGAAATGCAAAATCCAAAGAAAAATTTTAATCCAGCTCAATATTGTTTTGGGAAATCGATAAAATAGCTTACGTGGAACGCTAACACACCTGAGGGATAGTTGATCAACAAAGTTTAAAGTTTAAATAAATAAATCTATACCTACAGTCATGGATTGTTTCACCTACATACACATATGTACGCATATGTACAACGTAGGTAACGTAACTTGTCCATCGTGCTTCTCCTTTGGAAAAATGAACACAATAGTTTTTCTTGATGAAAAGTAATTTTTTCACAGCTTTAAGTTAAAAGCCTTAGGTGAAATTTGCATTCAGCTAAGATTAAGTTCCGATTGGATGGAAGAAGCATTACAAAAAAAAGAATCTAATAAAAACAAATGAAATGTACTTCTTTGTGAATTCTTCTTAGATGTTTTTTGTTAACATAGGTAAGGTAAGAAGTAATTAACTCAGAATTATGTAGGTGTAAACAGTGTTCTGCTTATAGAAAGCAAATAAAAAGAAATAAGAAAAACAAACATTTATATAAGAAAATTATTACACATGATATGTATGCCTTAAGCAGCCCATAGACACTACACTTGTGTCTGCACCGGTGTCGGTGTACGGAAATGTGTGCTGTGTGTGGGCTGGTGCGCCCACCGATTTTCGGTGTCAGACACGGTGCGAGTAAAATCAAAAGTTTTTGATTTTTGGTGTCGGTGTCTCGATCGGTGTGGCGTGTGTGGCGGAATGCCACACCGGTGTCAGTACACCGTTGCAGACACAAGTGTAGTGTCTATGGGCTGCTTTAGATTTAAGAAAGCTCAATTACAAAATATATACGACTAAATAACATGAACTGGCTCTTGTAGTTAACAACGGTAGATGAATTTTAACGAGTACTACATACACAATTTAACTTGTGTCTACTTGTCTACTTAATTGGTGGAAATATGTTTTATTTAATAAAAATAAAAATCACATTATTCACAGTTAAGACAATCTACTCTTGTGTCTAAGTTAGGCAGCTATAAGACAATAATAAACAAGGTTTCTAAGCACATTTTCCAAAGTAGGACAGTTGTCTAAAGTTAGACAACGTTTATAAATAAGACCACAAGAGTTTTAAAATATCTATGTGATTTATTGAAAGAAGTAGTAGGATATAGGTATTAAGTTGTATACCTTTGTAATTAATCAAATAGTAACAAAAAATTTATTAACAGAAAATTTATAAATAATAAAGTATTATTAAAGAAAATATTACAATCATAATCATAACAAGAGCAACAAAAATTTAAATTAATAATTGCAATTACAAATAAAAGATAAACTAAAATTTATTAAATTACAATAAATTAAAGTACTTTTGAAAATTATACAAATAAATTAGAAAATTTCTTATTCTCATGCTGAGATTCCACCACGTAGTTTTTTACGTAATATAATTTATAATTTTACAATTTATAATTTTGGAGAATTCAGAAAGAAATCTTGAAAATTTCAAATTAAAATAAAGTACGTACTTTCTCAGGTATCTAAAATTTTTATAAATGATTTTTTAAAAATTTAGAGAACTGAGGAAGTACATAAACACGTACGAAACGTCGTCTATCTAAATATAATTTAAGAAAGAAAGACTTGAAGCCCACAAAATTAGAATTTAAATATTTTGAATAAAAGTGTCACGAAAAAGGAATAATTATTAAAATAATTTTTTTTTGAAAATCTTATAAAGAAATCTTAAAAAATTCATGAAATAATTTTATATTTTCTTTTCCAATGTGGAAACCAAATCAAGCTTAGTTCTTTACCTCAGCGATATGGGGTACAAATTTGTACATTAAAATCAAACAAACAAAACTGAGATTATAAAGTTTATATAGAAGTTTTTCTCAAAATCTATTGTTCCTATGAATACAAGTGTCAAAATCATTTTTGCGTGGAATTGCATAAGCTGTAGTTTTCATCCTGAGTTTTCTGTCAAAAAATTAATGGCGGTGACATCAAGACATTTTTTAGCACTTTTCTATTCAAATGAAATTCATTCCCTTATTTGCCCGTTTTTACTTTGGCTGTGTTTTAAACAATTACATAAAAACCCATTTCACCGCCTAAACACATTAGTTTTGTCAAAAATTGTATTACTATTTAGGCAGTGCTTACGACATTACCATCATAAAGTCCTTAACCAAAAATCAGCTTTGTCAGAATATGTTTGAATTTTTTTTGTCGGGGTAACGTGGCGTATGTGCAACATATTTTTAATAGCAAGTCAGGAGGAGCTTAAACTAGAGTTTTCGGAATTCGAGCACTGTTGGCGTGTTTATCGCTCCTATAATGTCATTCGAAAGTGTCTTATAAGATTTGTTTTTTTTTTTTTTAATCGCTTACTGACTGGAATATTTAGTGCTAAACATTGTGCAATTGCTATAGGCAAGCAAAAATTTTCCGCAACAAATGAATTGTTTTACAAAAAAATTTGTAGGCTAATGCGTTTTATATTGGCAGCATGCAATAACAAAATATCACTTACAAACTTTTTTTTTCTCATAGCGTATTCCCTGTCCCTCCATTTAATTTTAGAATCTTTCCAACCGACTATAGAACTGCAGCTTACCACAAAATTATAGACTTCTTTCATCATCATCATGCATTTAAAAAAAAAAATTAAATTTTGATAAATTGATTTTAAAATTATTGCAATTTCGAATATTTTCTCCACTCATACTTATGTATCTATTTTTTTACTTTCTATTTAACTGCGTTTTCTCAAATCAGCCGGCTACTTGTTACAAAGATATCAATTGTGACAATGTGAATGATGTGGGATGAATGTCAAAACACCGTCGACAAGATGACAATCAAAGTTCCATGCTAATGAGTTAGTTAATTCCCCTGAATGCAGTACTGAGTCAATGCAAACCTGCTGGCCGGACCTGCATTGGCGACTAATTAATCCGATAATGTATCCTGTTTTGAAATAGTCGAGAAGGGTATATCTTGATGTGATGTAAATGAAGAGAAGATGTGCCCCCCATCCGCTCCCATGTGCTGTGGATTTCCAACCATAGACGCTATCGTCCAATGACAGTTCTTTGAGATTTCACCAGATGCTCTTAATCAGAACGTCGTCATCGAAGTTCCCAACATTAATTAGCTATAATGTAGTAACGGCAACCTGATATTAGCATTGCATCAAATTAGCAAATCCTTCTGACATTTATCCACTCGAAACTAATTAAGATAGCCGTATCCATTAATCTAAATTTTAATGATAAATTTGTGGCTGTAGTGCACTGGTTGGGTGTTTATGATGTTTCATTCGCCCCCCACCCAATTCCTTATATTTTATATGTATATTCAAACCCACTTATATATTTAGTCACTCAAACCCACCGACATTGGACAACCTGCAAATAATTCAATTCCATAGATCAATTATTGTTGGTCTTGCTAATTCTGATTTATTATTTTTGTTTTAGGAGCAAGGAGTTGAAGAAGGACACAAGAAATCGATTTATGGCTGGGGAATTGATTTAAATGTGGTTTCTCGTGAAGTGCGGGTTTTGGATTGGTGGTCTTTACGATGATGTTTATTGTGTGATGAGTCTTAGTCTCTCCGGGTGATGGGGGTTCATTATTTGCATTCGATAGATGTGTTGAATTGTTTTGTTTTGTTTTATTCTTCAAGGACATTTTAATGTAATCAAACATTAAACCTAAAGAAAATATTAAACGGGCTTTTTGAATGATATTAAACTATATACCTATAGTAATATATTATGTTCCGTATATATAAAGTGCGGTTTTCATTTTGACCGTGAATTGATATACGGGCGTTTTGCAATAAGATGCATCAAAATTCTAGGGCGTGTTTGTTTATAGGTTGGGTCAAAACACGAGAAAAAAAACATATTGAATGGAGTCTATTTTAGGCCTTTAAGGAGGAAGGGGAAATTTTTTTTTAAATTGATTTGAAATAGAGCAAAGCAAAATTTAAAAAATTATTAACAACACTTAACAAAATCCTTACGTAACTACAACAAAAATTGATAGTTTTTTTTTTTTTTTTTTTTTTTTAAGGTACCTTCTATATATTTTTTTGAAAATCTTATTTAGATCAAAAATGGATTCACTGATGAATTTTTAAAGAAAATTCAGTTAATTGTAATGGTGAAGGTTACCTTTTGGCAACAACAAAAAAAATCTGAAAATTGTTATAAATGGCATCTTCCATAAAATCATTTAACTTTTTAAAGCTATAAATAAAAATAACTCAACATAAATATTGCATTAAAATTTGAATTTCATTAATTAAATTTAGTTGTTCTTAATGTCAGTATTGTCCCAATTCTGATGAAAAGTTGTCATTAAAAATACAAAAAAAAAATAAACTGATTCGCTGCAGAAACCGTATGAAAATAACCAAGGACACAGAGTTCTCTTTGATAAGCTTACAAGTAGCTTAAAATACTGCCAGCTATACTTATGTAGGTATATCAATTCAAAGAAGACTTTCATTGATGCTTTTTTTTATTAAGAATCTTAACTTCCAACATGCATTGCCCATGATTGCCACCTTCGAAAAAATGTCCCTGTGGTACACATTGCAAAAACTCTGAAGTTAATATATAGGATAGGAAGGTATGTAAAACAGTAACACCCTTATTAATAAGAAAATGCTTAATTATCTTAATTGATCAACAATTATTTAAAGTTAAAAATATTTAATAAACACAAAACTGCACTTATTAACGTTAAGTAACAAATCTGTACAAAAATTTACTTCATTCAAAAACAACTCTACTATCCTCAAAGATTATTATTCTATTCTTATACACCTACCCAGAAAGTCTTAATTTATATGCACGCACGTTTTGCAAAAAATATTTTAGGAATTCTTAATTTAATTAATAGTTAATCCACCTGCTAGGATAAATTAGCAAACTATTATGAATTAACTTTTTTGTTTTTGTTTTATTGATAAGATTTTACACTAATTTCACAGATTAAAAATAATTCATATTTGATTTGAGTTTATTAATAGACGTGTAAAAATTTAAATTTGATTGTATTTGACCTTCCCTAAACAAAGTACAAGATACCAATACTGACGAATTTTAATATGTTTTTTTGAAATTTTTACATCGTCCAAAATAGGTATATGTTTACTTATCAACATATTTTCAAAATTTATTTGTTTTAAATTTTTGTTACTCAAATTCTTTTAAAAAAAAATATTATAATTATACAAAAGTGGTAACCAAGACCAAAGTTCCATTCAATCGTCTTACAGACAATTTTTACAACAAAATTTTTCTGGGTACGTACCTACAGGATTTGTGCAAAAAAAAAGGGGGTGTCACAGGTCCTAACATTTTTTTTCCATCCTGCCTTTTTGTTGTCCTTATACGCTCGATTGCGATATAGTGTATACACAGTAAACTTTTTTTTCAAATAAATAATAATGATGTCCTATCAATGTTTATCGATAGATTTATGTTCTGTGGACTGTGGGGTGACGCAGAAAGAATGGGTACAGATGAAAACAATTGTGTCTCTTCCAATGTGAATGTGAAACTTTTATGAGAAGCATATTTGTAGACGAATGAATCACCTCCCATTCCACATCATCACATTTATAGTAAATAAAGTAAAGGAAGATCCAAAATGAAAGGACTAAAACTAAAACTAAAAGGATAAAGGAATGAAAAAGCAAAAAGAATTGCAATTGCAAGAGTTGTGTTCTAATTTAGAGAGTTGGAGGTCGATCGTTGGATTTTATGTTGTATTGGTCTATATCTATGAACATTGGACAGGCTCGTTGTAGTAGTTTCATATATAAATTCTCTCTGCACTCTGGATTTAGAGAATTGGGCAATAAAAATTAAGTGCAAGTGAGTGAGGTCAGTTGGTGAATCCTTGTTTATGTGAAGTATTTTCTAACCTAGATAATGCAATAACTGATAGATTGTTGTTGATTGATAGACGATACACAGCACACACAATGTTAAGCTGTGTGGTCGGTTTTTGTCATGTTTTACAATTAATTGATTTTTGGAGTTTTTGATTGTGAGCATCGATTTTAGGAAAGTGATGTTTAAAAAAAAATAAGTATAACGGGTCATTCATTTCGTGGTTTTAAGTTTGTAGCGCTGGCATTTGACACCTGTCAAACTCAGCTGCAAAAAGTGGTGTTTCAAACGTAGCCACTTTTCGCGCATTACGCGATGATTATGGTTGCAATAATCGACCGACTTGGCAAGCAATCGATACAATTGTGAAGAAATTTGAAGAGAGTGGAAGCGTTACTGAAGTCGTAAGGCCTGTGCATTATCGTAATGCACACTCAATCAAAACTGTTGCTAAAGATCCGAATTTATCGATTTCCCGGTGTTTGCAGCAATTGAACGTGTCGTACACCTCACTATGACGTGATGTGGGGCTAAGAAAACCAACAAGTGATCGAAGAGGTGCCGTTGGCTTTATTGTATGAGAAGTTTCCTTGTCACGTCATAAGAATCGCATGCTGCGAATCTTCCCGAGGCGGCCATTTGAATGATATTGTGTTTCACACTTAATGGTAAAGTCCAAATTTAATAATGAAATAAAATTTTCATCAAAAATATATCGCTGTGTGTGTTTTATTTAGCTTTATTTTCGAAACCGAAAAATGAATGACATTATAATATACGAGCCTTTTGGGATAATTTGTTTTTAGAGGTTCGGTTCGTCTTGTCTTTATGTTTTGGCAAATTCACAAAAAAAATATTCAAATGTGATTTAATTTAATGTGATACAGCTGAATTGAAAACTAAAAGTTGGAACGCTTAAAGGGGTCAGAGAGGGGCCTTGTTTATTACGTTGACAAGACCTACATTTCAAATGTAGGATTTTATCCTTTTTTTAAGTTAAATTTTAATTTTTAAGAGCTTTTGTTTATGACCTCATTTTAATGTTAAAAAAGATTATTAGTTTTGATGGATTATCCTGAAGAAGAAGTTATTTTGTTGTGATGTTTCTGACATTAAAAATTCTTTGAAAAAACTAGTCCAAAAGGTTTACATATTCAATTAATCTTCTCAATTCTCACTTACATACATAAATGTTGCTTCCCCAACAACAATATAACAACATTCAAAATTTCTCACTTTAAACAAACGTCTGTAAAATATTCAAATTAACGACCCCAATATATGAAAATGTTACATCTGATGCTATATGTATGTATGGTGATTGTCACAACCTGCCTGGTCATGTTTTCCAATAGAAAATTTAACTCTTCATTTGGCCTAACGACAATGAGCCTCTGCAAACCCGGTCAACATGTTATCTCGACACCACAGCAACAGAGCATAAATGCTTCTGTGCCTATACTACTATTCCCATTAGGTATATACAATACATAGGTACTTAGATAGATAGGTACAATCCAGTACCAGTTTCAACCCAACCAGGTATGAATTTCGGAAATCGTTAAATATTCATGCGATATAAGTGCTACCCTCCCTGACAGCATGCCTATCCCATTATAACCCATTAATTTGGAAGTCAATGAGTGAGGATGACACTATATATACAATATACATAGCCAGGTGTTGTTGGAGGTGTCAGTGTTGGGTGATATGCACAGACTTACCATATCCGGCCTTATTGCATTTTGGATTTCGAATGGAAATCATTTTGAATTCTGTGGGTGAATTATTACAGTTTGCGTTTGATATTTTATGTGTGTGAATTGCAGCCTAAGTTCTATCTACATACATATATGAAGTGTAGAGAGCGTTGTGTTTAATTTGTAATGTATTCTTTGAATTTTAAAATCAAGCTTTAGATGGCTAACCTATCCTGCAATTTATTGGAATGACATACATTTTATGTTAAAATTTAGGTAGTTTATTTTGCGTTGTATGTTAGGTAGTTAGGTGGGTAAATAAATAAACCACAGAAACATTGCATTTAACAAGTGATTGATTAAGCTTAAAATCCCTAAAGAAATTAATATTGCCTTGTATAAAAATATTACAAAATCCTTCTTGTTGTATACAAATGGTAGGTAGGTTAGGTATACATTGTGCACCACATCTTATTTAATGTTTTAGGACTTTATATATCTTATCTCATAATTTTTTTAAGAAGAAGTTTAAATTATGATTATTTATTATTTTATTGTTTAGATTATTTTTTTTAAAGTGTGTGTCAACTACGATGAGAGTTTGGTTAGATTTGATCCATAGGTTTATTAGTTAATTTATGACGTATGTTTATATTTATATCTATTTATATTTACTTCTACAAAATATATTTATTTATAATTATATCTACAAATATCTACTTTTCGCTACGCTGTAAAATATAAAACAAAATGATCAAATTTAAGAAATTGTTTGTTTATAAATAGTCGATGATTTTTTACTGCCAAGAAAAAAAACCAAGTTAGAAAACTATAATATCCATGCTCTTCAACAATCAAAATAAGTTATGTTCTTTAAGGGAACGGTCAATTATCTTGAATATCGAAATTCCATCAAGTGAGCTTTTGTTACCAATTAGTCATCTTTCAGATAAGATAGGTATTTGGTTTTTGATCCCGGAGCCATGCGTTATTTTGACGCCACACACTTTCTCGTAGAAGTAAGGATGATAGCTTAGCAATTTTCGTTCGTTAATTAATTTTTGTATGTAATTATTATATAATGTCCAAATGTCATCAGAACCCCGAATCTAAAAACCGAAAATGCCAAAAACCCGTATTCCAGTAGGTAAGGTAGCTACCCCATTTTGTAAGGCAGTACCTACTTCAAAATATCTTTTTAATATAATTTTAATACTTTTCCACAACAGCATCTACATACAAAATAATCCCACTTTTTTCGGTAATATGAAGATTATTACCGAAAAAAGTGAGTATATTTTTTATTATATTTTATGACCTTAAAAAAAAAACGAAATATCATTTCATTTTCATTGTGAGATGCTTTTTATCGTAGGCTGAGGTATGCTCGTCGGATCCAGGGTTTTACCAAAGAAGCAACAAACTTTAGTGTTATCGAGGTTATCTTTATTCACGCATCACTGGTTCTTTACAATTTTATTACCAGTGTCTATTTTTATTACTTATATAACTATATAATTTTATATAAATTAAAATCCTTACATCATATGTATTTATATTTATCACACAGGAAAATCAAAAAAATGCTAGTGAGTAAGTTGGTTTGTATTAATTTTAATATCGTTATCATTTTATTTAAATAAATTTTTTTTTTTTTTCAGTTTTCAATATTTAATAATAAATACCAAAATAACTTTTTTTAAACTCCAAAAATTATGTTTTTGAAAATTATTATAGCTTATACATATTATTTTTTACTTAAAAAGACTTTCTGTATAGAAAAAGTTTGATCGAAATCTGTAAAACTTTTGACGAGAGATATAGACCATTAGTAGTAACCTACCTATACCCTACTCACAAAATTTGTATTAAAATCAATGGCGCAAAATTTTAAACGATTTAGTACGATGTTAAAGCCATTTTATCATACTAAAAAAGGCTTTAACATCGTACTAAATCGTTTAAAATTTTGCGCTAATGTTTTGAGCCGATTTTTAGATATTTATTTTTGAAGCAAAACAAATTCTTCTTGGAAGTAATGTATCTTTTCCCACTAAAGAGGTTTCGACCACCATTAAAATGATTTAACGATGTTTGGGTCCTCAAGTACAGAAATATGGGAAAGACCTATTGGTTTTTCCTGCCGCACAAATGGGAAAAATAACCTAAAAATAGAACCTCTCCCGATACAAATTCTACTTGCGATACGACAAGTTTAAGATTCGTAAAAAAAAAACGAACTTTAGATTTCAGTAAAATATCATTTTAATATATATGATAAGCTTTACTTAAAATTTGTATAAATTCGAATTTTCTTGAATTCAGATGACGTTCTTTTTAGAAATTGTTTTATCAATAAGAAAAAGTTTTATCGTTTTGTACAGTTTTATAAATAAATAATTCTACTTTTTACTATTTTCCACTTTTTTATAAATTTATTTTATTATAAAATAAATACAAACATTTTGTTTCTCTTTGATTAGGAATGAAAATTTCTAAAATACTCGAAAACCAAAAAAAATAATAAACTTTATTATAAAAATGTGTTTTTCGTAAATTTTTGTGATTGAAGAAATCGCTTAGTCAGACATTTACGAACCAATCATTTCCTTAGGAATAAATAGTAAAAGGGTTGATGGGGTCCGGAATCTAAGCATCTCATTAACTGTGGAATAAAAAAAAATGTGACCATAAAATATCATTTCAAAAATCCAAAAATTGTCATAAGTAGTATTTAGTTAAAATTAATGTGAATATTACCATTCCCTACAATGACTGTAAATTAAAAAAAAAATCATAAAATTATTTTAATCGCTGATCAATTTCTACAGTTGTCTTCTTTTAAAAATAGTAATTTCCCATCATGAGCTGTTCGACCTATAAGTGTAAAAATAATGCATAAATGACAGGAAATTAACTAACAGCCGGAGATATTTGAATTTTCCCTTTAGTTTTTTATTGATGCTCGAAGGTACATATATGAAACCAGCAAAATTATACTTTCAATTGAACAAAAAAGTGCCAATGTTCAATTAAGTGTTAAAAGCATTTCCAAAAATGACTTTTTTTTAGATATTTATACTAAAAATTCAAGTTCGCCCCCTTTCACATCACAACCCTTAAAAAGTTAAGCTCCTGGTCCAAATCTAGGCTCTAAACCAAAAATTGTTTTTACAAAACAAATAAAGAAGTAAGGTTAAAGTATGAGAGCACCCAGAACTCGTATGACTGAATAAAAATAATAACAATAACAATAATTTTATTGAACTTAAATACGTAGGTTTATACAATTGGTTCTAAATTCTATTTGGCATAAAATTTACATTGACATTTTATTTTTTTTTTTGGCACATAAGGAGCATTATTTTATAAATTGTCTTTTATTTTATTTTTTTTTAAATGATTTTAAAAAATTATTTTTAACCATTTATTTAATACTGGGTGATTCATCTTGGGTTGTTCAAATCCGGTTGCTTTTGAATCTAAATAAAAATATCCTCAACTTAAATACATAATTTTAAAAGGTTCAAAAATCCCAAGACTGCTATACCACTGCTATACTCAAAAATTGCAGAGGTATGTCCTAGACAAATTTTGTTTATAGAAAAACCAAGATTTAACATAACCTATAAAATTTGAAACGATCTGGAACACTCATTCTCTTACTTTGTTGTTTGGTAAATTCCGTTCCGGTTCTGTGATAATGCGGTACAAAAGTTTTTCAGTGAGAAATCTTATCCTTGTTCTGTGGAAAACTTTTTTGAAAAGTCATCATATAATAAACACTACATTCTTGTAAACAACATTATCTTCTAACAGCCAAAACAGTTGAAATATTGATTTATCTATCAGCATAATACTGTTATACTTAGCCAAAAATATTATTCAATTTAATTGAACCCCATATGGCATCATCTGAAGTTATTTAATAAAAGCATCGTCGTCCTGGTACAATGTGCAATCATGCCACACGACACCACACATGTCTCTGTGTATAGTCAGTCATTGGCTGGATGCTAAAAGGTATTAAATTGGGTCATCTGCATCAAGGAAAAACCACATCAATCGTCCGTATAATACGGTTTTAATGGAAATTCTCTATTAATAGGACTAGCGGTTTTTCAATGCAGACCGCGTGGAGAGTATTTCAGTACATATTCAGTTTTGAAATAGCAATAACAATGACGATGGCGATGGCGATGGCGAGGCGACACAAGGAATCCAACAGCTTTGTGTAGAGGTGTATTCACAGTTGACCGCAGTTCGTGTCATTTCCGGTTTTGTCTTCGATTGAGTATAGAAAATGTTCAGTTTATGTCTTGTGGGTAAGGCTTGGGTAACCTCAGTGGGGCTATTTTCGAAATTAGCTTTGCCTTGAGGTGAAGTTAACATTTTCACATACCCCACCAAAGTAAATCTAAAACTAATAATACCTACCTACATATATCTAAATATTATATTCAATGCAATTTATTGAGTCTTTAGGTATACATACTATAGAAAATATTAGTTCAATATTATTTTAATACACATGTATATAATAAAATGAAATATAATACAATAAATTAATTATTTTTTTATAAGATCATAATTTAAGAAAGAAGGACATATATGTATGTAATGTATATATAATAATAGCTATTGCATAAACAACTTTGGTTTTCTATATTTAGCTTAGTTTACCTACTATTTGTACCTAGACTTTTAACGCAAATGGTCAACGCGTTGACTCTCTGACGTCAAAATGACGTCAAATTCTGTTCCAAGGTTGTCAAATCATGTGATTTGACGTCATTTAGACGTCAAAGAGTTAACGTGTTGTTCATTTGCGTTGGCCGTCTAATAATAGCTTTAAACTTTTGACATTGCTTTAACACGTAGGTTACGCGTCAATTGTAAAGATTTAAAAAAAAATATTATTATTAATAAAATGCTGATTTAAAATTTCAATTTCCAAAAAAGTCAACAATTCATTTTCAAAATACCGAATTTACAAAAAAAAAACAAATTAAATTCGAAAATAAAAAAAAAATGGGTCCATAGAAAGTACCACTTAAAACATAAATTTCTCAATTTTTATTTAATTTACAAAAGGTTACCTACACATAAAAAAATTACTGATTTCTTGAGAAAAATATAGATTTTCATGTATTGTAATAAATTTTGTATGGCAGCTACCAGTATTTTTGGTTTTAAAAAAAAATAAAAAAACATATCGGGGGAATACCCTTGAAAATCAGTAAATTCTGAAAACTGAGCATTTTTCCTTTTAATTGAAATATTAAGTTCACTCACTCACAAAAATCCAGAAATATATTTATAATTACTCAAAAGGCTTCTTAATTATATGTTCATTTCGAAAAGAGATGTGAATTTCGTATTGATCCAAATCGAAGTTTCTTAAAAAAAAAAAAAAAAAACAAAACGAAGACACAAAAACTAATTAATTGAGATAATAAAACCAAATGTTCCCAACCCCAAGGATGTGGCAATAGGTAAGGTATAATAATGTGATGAAACTCAATTCAATGTCTACCCTTGAAACAAATTTCATTTCGGCCTTCATATTCAAATTTTTGTAGATACTATATTGAGAAGATGAAGTTTTTGTTCGTCTTTTTTGTTTGAATCGCAGTTATAATGGGATCTGATTGCCACTTCATGCATTATTCCTTAAGAAAAATTGATCTCCCAGGAAACCCGCCCAATAATTCCACTTCAACTAATATTAATTAATATTCGCAGCAGTGAAAATTATTATTATTGTTTTTTTTCTTTTTTTTTTCTTACTAGGTATATATATTATAAGATATTCGGCTTGAAAAAGTAGAATTGAAAAAGTTTTCCACTTCAAATTGCTCTGAAATCCGTTGTTTTTTTTTACCCTTCTGATTCATAATGTATTTCAGTTTCATTCTTTTCCAATATTTTACTCGTGGAATTGCTTCCCATTCCTTGAATTTACAAGAAACTTTTTAATTTCAATCAATCCAATATAAAAGTTCTCCAATTCACCTGATTGAAGGAAAGCAAAAGGGTTGTTTTCTACTTTCTTCCACAGGAGTTACTCTTATGAAAGTTGTCGTCCTGCGAGCTTAGACTTTCTCGACGTCAGTCGTCGTTGGCATCACGCGTCGGTCGTTGGTCGCGGCTCCAGCTTCAACGTCCTGTTCCATAGCCATCATTGTTGGCATTATCGGTTTCAATGCTATCGGCGTGATTTCAAAGCCATCTATTAGCCGTTTTGAAAGAAACCGTTAAAGGAATCATTTCGTTCCAACAATTATCCATAAGGTAGCGAAGCTATTCGTTTGTACCTTGCCTATACTCCCTTTATATACATAACTCCTTGAAATGTTAACACTTGGGTGGAAGAGTCATTTAATGTCGTTTAAAAGCAAACTTTATCCATCCATCCATCCGTTTGTTGCCGTTTTTCAAATAAGAGAATGTCGATAAAAAAGAAGAAGAAGAATATAAAGGTGAGCCGACTGCTGAAGCTTTAAGCCCCTGGCATTCGTCGAGTAATCGAGATGATACAGGTGTAGTTAATAGAACCATTTATAGAGCTCAGGTAAATGCAATTCAAACCATTTGTGAAAGTTTGAAAAGGAATAAACTTTTGGAATAGTGTTAGAGATGTCTTTGAAAACAGAGCGAGAATGGCAAAGATATTATACTCCTTATAAGAGTGTGTGTGC
Organism: Epistrophe eligans; assembly: GCA_951394125.1. Taxonomy (NCBI): domain Eukaryota; kingdom Metazoa; phylum Arthropoda; class Insecta; order Diptera; family Syrphidae; genus Epistrophe; species Epistrophe eligans. The sequence goes on along the minus strand of OX596028.1, from coordinate 50,500,103 downwards.
GTGTGTTTCTGTGTCACAGACTGCAAAAGGATGAAAGAAATTATTGAAACGAAATCCAATTTTCAAGAATCGCTTCGAACTTATTGAGCCATTAAAATTGCTTTTATAAACTTTCGACCAAAAGCAATTACATACATCAACATGGCAAATTGTTTGATGCTGAATATATAGTAGAAGAGTATAGGTATCGTCTCTGCAAAAGAAAACCAAACACTTAAAATCCTCACTTAAAGATTTTGTAAAAATTATGCTTAAAAGAAACTGATTTGTTCGTCAATTACCATTTATTGGGAAAGGATATGATACTGGAAGTTTAGAAAAGAAGTCAGAGTAATTGCAATAATACGCAGATTAGGTAAAAAATAAAAAGGGGATTAGGATAATACCGGTGGAAAATTGAAGAATCCAAATGTTGTCAAATGTATTTAGAAAAGATTTTAAGAAAAAATCCGAATCAGATCATGTGCGGTAAGATATGGTAAATATTTATCTGAGGACTTGGTAAAATGCAACCCAAATGGTATCAAATAAAGTGCTTTGAAATAATGGTATTGGTTATGTTATGACAATGTATATAATTGAATGTGTAAGTATCTAAAGCCCTATTTTGTGTTTGAGTTTGTTTTAATTTCGCCTCTGAAATCATGATTTCTTGAAGACTAGTTTTCAGGGGTGCCTAAGGTAGCCAAAGACTTTTGGTGAAGATGGTATGATCTAAACGCAATTATCCACGATCTTTGGGAAAACCTAAAAATGGTGGCAGTTTCTAGGTTGGGAGAATGGTAATAGTCACTCTGCACCAACATCAGGAGTGCTCTTGTGTGTGGATAGTATCCGTCCGATTTTTACCTCTTTTGAGACTACCTTTTTTATTTGTTTAATTGTTTGTAGGCCTGAAACTCGCCATTGAAAAGCCTTCAAATAAAGGAGTAACTGGCAACTGTGAGATTAAACTTTTTTACGAAGATTTTTTGAAAATATACAGTGTGTCCTGAAATCACCGCCACAGAAGAAAACCCTGAGTTTCTGAAGTAATTTCAAGTCGAAGAACTTAATAGATAATTTTCTCGTTTTCGCTTCGTTTTCGACTTATAACGGTTTTTATGATTTATATTCTTTTTTCCTTTGACTGGCTATCACTTTTCCAAACTACAACCAATTTTTGAATTTTTTCCATTTAAACAAGAACAGTAAAAATTTGTATTCACCATACAATTTTTAACGTTTTCCCGCAATTTATTATCAAACACATTTTTTAATCATTTTTGATTTATTTCATTGATTGACCTTTCAAATAAAATACAATTTCAAATAAATCGATTTTTGTGTCAGATAACACAAAACTTGAATTATTCAATTTTAACAGCTACCCGTCCGTATTGGAACACCCTTTATCATCCTTTAAATATTAATAATGAAAACACAGCTACCATACCAGTTTAATCTACTAAAAGTCTTGAACATTTTTGAATGAAACAACAAACACTTATGTATAGGTGTGCTACTACATTTATCAACTTAAGGCTGGAGTCATTTAAATTACGATAAGATAATTTAGTAAGATTTTTATGTTGACTTTACTTGAAAATAAAATGTATTTAATTTAGTTGGCGTATAGAGCTCAAATTGCGTCAAATTCAATGTTTATATTGTAGTAGTAGCCGGTGGCGTAATCACTAGTTATGAAAAAGTCTCCCACCGACATACAGTCCCGGGTACTTGTTACAATAAGGTATTAAAAGATTCTGCAAGAGCATCTCTTATTATGAAAAAGTACCTTTCACCCTAACCTTATGCGTTCGGAATCGTTCGAAAATTATAGGTCCTCTTGTATAAAATGATATAGGCTCTGTTTCTCCACGAGTTGTCATGCCACACAGGACCAGTGATGTAAGTATATACGAAACAATTTTGGAGGTTCAAAAGCCCACATTTGGCCGCGATCTTGAAAAAGAGGATGTAAAAAGGTTTTCTCTATAATTTTGAATCATAAGTTTCAGAAAAAAACTTCTAGTACATTTTTGTTTGTAGAAAATTAAATTCTCTATAATTTTTGTGAATATGTGCTTTTTACCGAGAAATAAAAAATGTATACATAATTAAAAGTAGAAAAACTTTTTCAAGAAAAATTTAATTAAATTAATCAATAAAAGTTAACAACCTCTAAATGATATTTTTTTTTGAAAACGGTCATCTATTTTTAGTTAGTTATACCTAACTTATAATTTTGTATTTCCATTTTCTCGGTCAAAGTAAAAAAAATTGTCGAAAGTAGAAGGCCGATGAACCATTTTAATGGACTATTAGCTGTTGCAGACAATAAAATTTCCTTCTTAGGTAGTTTTGGTGGTAAAGGTTTAAGCTTAGGCAAAACTTAGGCAACACTTCGCACGAGTATTTTAATGTGGAATGGCTGATTAGTTTTTGTTTTGCATGCTTGCCACAAAGCCGAAAGGGTAGCAATGGCATTTTGTAACAGTGATGGTCTTATTTACTGTGATGACTTTGCTAAGTCCCGATGCCATTTTTTATTCAACTCCATATGGAGTTTCAAAAAAAACATGGCTAATATTTCGATAACTTTAATATATTTAGGTCAATATTAAATTCCGATATATGCCTTGTATATGAACTTTAAATTACATTTCAAACTTCGAACGTTAACATTTACATTTTAAGTGGGCTTATAGTCAATTAAATTAATAAAATATTAAAGTCACTAGAAATTATTATATACGTTAACATTTACACCATGAGCCTACTAATAGTTCACTTTTCCTGAATTAGAGACACTTTGAATTATTATTGATAACCATGCCCTCATTGCATGTACCTAGTTAATGAAAATGAAACATACCTGTAGCCTTTATTTTAGTACACGTAGTTTAAATAAAATCAGCATCGTAAAATACATATTCAATTAAAATCTTTTACCACATGTTCGTATTTTAACACTTTGGTAAATGTCATTTAAGTCCTAACCTCACGCTCCTGGCACTGCTATTCTATATATACACCAGACCAGTTAATCGCTAGTTTTACCTCTAAAATCTCTTTGACCGCATAAATGTGCCCTAATGACCGTGCAAATATTGTGTTAGCCCATTGCAGAGCTTCAAAATTACACGCAAGGTGTGAACGAAACGTGTGCGATGCTGGTACTTTTCGCAACCTAAGCTATACATTGTATATAAATATAGCTTTCGGAGGTACCTACAAACATATTATAATATAGTAATTGTAACCATGTAGGTGACACAATCTCGTTTGAATTGAGAAAAAAAGAACAAAAACGTTTTTGCAACGAAAAATATATTCAGGTGTACCTACCAATCCATGATGTTTTTTTTTGTTTTTTTTACAACGCAAAAGGCTTAGAGTGGATTATATGAACACTGTAACCGGTTATAAGGTAGATACTAAAAACACCCACAACCAGTTTTTCCCACCCATGACCCACCCCATGAGCCAGCTCGATAATTGCCAAAAAGTATATAAAAAGATTTAAGTCCTCTTTCGCTCCTACCCGATCAATAAACCATGTCAAACACCAACGCCAGAAGCCCTTGTGCTCTAGGTTACCCGGTAACCATCACCATTTTCTCACAGCACACAAACAAAAAGGGACACAAAAATCACCCGATAAAGGATTCCGTTTCAGGACTGGCAATTATAAGTTTTTCACTTTCACATCCACTCTCGGTCGAAGCTCTCTTCTCAATTTTGAAAACACCTGTGGTACAGGCTTACAGCCCCACGTTACTGAACCAAACACCGGTGACCAAGGGGGGAGAAGTAGGTAATATATAGATATGATATAGACGAAGAATAAGGTTTGTTTCGGGTGAGCTGGCAACGGTATACCTTTACAAGTGATACATTGTGTAGGAAGTCAAGATTCAAACCCTTTCTTTATGGGGCACTATGGTAACTTTACGAATGACTTAATGAGAGTGCTTTGCTATATATTATTTTTGGGGGGAATAGGTATAGGGTTGGGCGTGTGTTGGGGTAAGTGACAAAGAACATCAACATAACACCATACACCACTATATATATAGAGTCCCATCGGTAATATTTCGACTTGAACTACGACTAAGCACCTGCTAACCCATTAAAGTTAGATAGTATGACTTTGTAACGGAAAATGGAAAACGGACAATGGACGACACAATGTGCGTCAGACGGTTCATTAAATTCTTTTAAATGGCCATCGGAGGGAACTGCGAAGGGATTAATTTTTAATCTTTATATGAAAAATGTGTACGCAATATATACATACCTACCAAACCTTTACCATTAGGTTCTTAACTGTAAATGGAATGATGGAAAAGTAGTTTCGTGGTTTATAATATAATGGGTTGGTTTTCTCTCATAACTACGACTGGCAATCTAAATGGAGACCGGAGATGGGCGTTAAAAATGAATAATGCGTGTTTTCATTGTACAACTTTTGTATGAGGTCATAAAAAAAGAAATGGAAGGCATAGGTAGTTTGTGGAGAAAAAAAAAATTGGCATTTCATTTAACTATTAATTGATGTTGAAAGTGGTTGTTTACAGTTGGGCTATTGAATTCGAGTAATTTTTGTATGCTGGGTATATCACCTTGTGTTATTTTGTCGTTGATTTCTTTTCTATTATAAAATATTCTATCAGAATTTATGGATTCTGCTTTTGAGATATATAGGTACTTCTTTATCTTCAAATACAAAAAATATTGATCATAATCTCAGCAAAAAATCAATACAATTCTGATCCTATTGAAATTGGGTACAATATTCAAAAAATCCCAATAAGTATTCAATATATAGTTTCGAGTACATAACCCAGCAAAATGTAGGCACATGGGTACTTTAAATGAAAACGCCCAAGTTAACATACAATCTTTTCACAATTCATAATTAAATGTAGTTTATTAAATTTCACGCTTAATAACACTTCGTATGATGATTACTGGGTCCACAATAAGCGGTATTTTTCAAGCTCTGGGTCTGGGTTATGCAAAATGAAATAAGGTCCCAAAATATTTTTCAAAATAAAATGAAAATAGACCCCAAAATTAATTTTGGGGTCATATTTCATTGGGGTCTTATTTCATTATGAAATAAGGCCTCAATAAGAAAATGAAAAAGGCCCCAAAAAATGAAATAACACCCCAAAATTTAAAAATTTTCGTTGTCATTGTTTTGAATTCAATGATTTGGGGGCTTATTTCATTTTGTTTTATTTCCTGGGGCCTAATTTCACAAAGCCCATCTCTCTTATTTTCGAACTGCCAATTTCCACTCCACATGTAAGGAATTCAACGATATCATCCGGAAAAATAGTGAAAAGTAAAAAGGCTTAGATTACAGCATTGTTAGTCGTCTGATTAATCAAATTACAAATTATCCATTCAAAGTGCCCCTTATTTATTTGTAGAATGAATATACCTACCTACAAGTAAATTTTAGTGCGAATGCAACACAATATCCTCGTATCATTATACAAGCAAAGTTTCACTATACTTTACAAAGACCTCAACCACATTTGGCTTGACTTTAGCTTTTGGCGTTCATAATAATCGTTTCATTTAAACAATTTCAAAACTTGCTTCAGCACTAAAAACAGCACCACAACGCCACTTTTGTTCCCTTCATCTATATAAATATATACAATCAACAAGTATCTAAAACATCCACGTACATCCGTTTCCGGTTGCCAAAAATACCCACTTTCAGCCATCATCAAACTGATTTTGGACTTTTGCCATACTGCCGCAGTTACTAACAACAATTTTCAGCCACAGTTAGCATCATCATCATCATCAGAAGAAGGAGGCAATTCTAAATCTGCTTAATGGCTGCTTGGATTGCAATACCTATACCTACACTACACAGTTATATGAGTTTACAAATATTGTTGTTTGCAAATTTCGTCTGCTTATACTGGATTTTTAATTGCGGGTTAATAACTGTTATTTCTGTAATTAAGTGCAAACGTTCGCAAGCTATGTAAAACATACAAATGATGCACTTTGCCGAATCGCCAAAGGATAATTATTATGAAGCATCGCATTGGGCACAAATTGAAATAACTTTCTGGAAGTGTAAGCATTTTTAGCTCGAGGTGGTTTAACCATATCTATTCGCCTATGAAAGTCAACTTGCAGTTTTTGGAATTTAAACATTATTATCAAGTAAGTTAACATAGGTGGCTTTATTGGTTGCGATAAAGTATAAATGTCAAAAATTGTTATGAAAATAATGCGAACTTAGTATGTTTATTATATTGGAAGGCAATGCCACATTTTTAGCGTCAATAGCTTCCAGTTCATTTAGCTTGACATTAAGCTCGTATAGATATGGCGTTATTTTTAAAACTTAGGACACCATACATTTTGAGGATTATTGGTATTGTTGTAAGTAAGTAAGCATTAAGTTATAAGGATATTTTTAATTTGGAAATTAAAAAAAAACTATTTAATATGCAAGACTACTGTTGGGAAAATTGAACTATAAATTAGTGTAGGTTTTGACAGAATAAACAGCTTTATTCAAAATGGCAAGCGGCAATGCTGTTTGTATGGAGCAGCTGTCCTATAATTGAAAGTCATAAGAATGGAAAAAGCATTGCGCAAATACAAAACGAAAATCGCTTCATAAATTACCAGTACAGATTGTAAGATTATTTAGATTGTAAGAATACTTAAACGGACTCAGTAAATGTGTAGAGGGAGGCTATATTTTGAACTTCATAGTTAATTGCCACGCAAGAATATAGAAGAAATGCAAGGAAGGTATTAAAAGAACTAAAATAAAAAGACAAAGCAATAAATTACAATAAGGCACGAAAACTTATGCTGAATCAAATGGCCTTTTCCATTAATTTTTCATTGCTTTTTAACTATTTATTATTATTTTTTATGGTTTTTAATTTAAAAATGGAACTGGATTGTTTCATAAATGCAACAAAGATTTAAAGTTGCTTACACAAAATTAATTGGAATAGTCAATCAATCAAGCGTCAGCACAAGAGGCATAATCTTTCAAAGCTTCGTCCAATTACTGGGATATGCCGACGATATTGGCATAATTGGAAGAGCGCAGCGTGATGTCAGTGGAGCGTTTGTGAACATTGAGCGGAAGCGAAGAAGATGGGCTTAGCGGTCAATGATAATAGGTTTCATAAGCGGACACTGTCTAATAGGTAGGCACGCCATGCGACTATAGGCGTCCACTCTAATAATTTCTGCAGAAGCTGCATTGATGAGGAAGAGGAGGAAACAATTCCTCACCTTCTTTGTACCTGTCCTGCTTTGTCACAGAGACGTATACTCCATCTGGGAGTATCTACTACAACGATACGAGTGATCTAGCAAATACTTCTATAAGTAATCTTGCACGCTTCATAAGGAGCTCAAAATGGTTTAATTGAGTAAGGAAAAGCTTTCCTAGATCCATGTGGTATCACAACGGGCCAACAATTGGCCTTAGTGTGTTTGTTCTCTGCCGACAGCCACTTTAACCTAACCTAACGGTCAATGAGGGCAAGACCAAGTATATGCTGTCATCAAGAAAGGACACTCAACACCGACGTCTTGGACAGAACGTCACCATAGACAGCTATAACTTTAAGGTAGTTAAGGACTTTGTCTACCTAGTCGCGGCTATTAATTCAGGCATGGACCTTGTCAAAGCTGGCTAAGAACGCTTTAGGATGTTTCGAGAGGAAAATTCTCGGGGTGATTTTTGGTCCCGTCTGCATAGATGGTGATGAACTGTACGGGCTGTACAGCGAGACTGACCTGGTCAAACGAGTCAAAGTCCAACGACTTAGATGGCTGGGTTATGTAGAGCGAATGGAACCAAACGCTCCAACCCGTAAAGTCTTCGAATCCAATCCGGAGGGTTGGCGCAGTAGAGGAAGACCGCGAATTAGCGGCGCACGCAGGTGGAAGAGGACCTCAACCAACTTGGCGTGCGAAACTGGAGACAGCTAGCTAGGGACTGAGCTGGTTGGAGGGGCATGTTGTTTGAGGCCCTGGTCCATCCCAGATTGTAGCGCCACCTTATGTACTAATTAAAGTAATCAATTTGAGGATTGTAGGTATATGTAACAGCTGGGGAAACGACTGGTGATAAGTCGTAAGTTTATGCAGAAAAATACTAAGCAGAAAACTTAAAATGAAAAGAAAGTCATGTCATTGGGCTGTTAACTTATTACGATCCAAATTTGCTCGGGACTTTTTATCGCAGGAACTTTCATCAAAAAAAGTTTGTATGTTAAACTTAACGCTGTCCAAATATTGAAATCTTTAATGCAGTTACGAGATCTGTTTAAGTATATGATGCAGCTCAAGTCTGGGGTTACTCGACATGTCATATCTTTATTGCAGACAATTTAAAAAGATTCTGTTGCTTTCAATCGAATTTTATTCAATATATTCCGCTTAAACAACATCAAATACAATTCTTATTCTTATTCGTATAAAAAAGCCAGACAACGAAAAAAAAAATCCCCTAGAAAATTAAAGAAAATAAAAGAGATATTCTAGAAACCTAAAACTGTAAAAATACCTACATCTTTATTTTTAATAATGCAGTTTCAGTTCTAGTCAATCGATTTACAAAAATATGAGTAAAAAAAAAAAATATTGAAAAGAAATAACAGTTAATTTCGATTTGGATTTCATTCTTTCGACTTTTTGATAGGCATTGGATAGTGGTATGACATACCTATGCACGAAGTATGAAACACCACCTTTAATAACTCATTTGGCGTCATGTGTGGATAATCACTACTTGATACTCGGTTGCTGCCGCCTTCATACATTACTCGTGCCACATACTTTCTTACATCCTCCTTTTAAACCTCTCTCTGAGGAGTTGGTTTTATGCTGACATAGAGCGTGAAAATTTTCCACAAATACACCAAGTACCTACCTACCATCTCAGCCCAGACTTCCCAGCACAAGCCCAAACTCTACGAAGCAGATAAACTTTTGCGCTCGAAATGAGTGTTGTAATTTCGCTGCTTTCTTCATAATTGGAAATTGTTCCTTGCTCGCTGAACCCTTTTGGGCTCATAAAGCCACAATCCTATTCAAAGTAGCGAGAGAACACAAATGTGTGCCACTCTAAGCAATTCATTTCATATATGATGGCTTAATGCGCCTATATATGTATATACAACGCACTGCTGTTGCCACAAAAGCTAAGCGACGACTTGTGTTTCTCCTTTCCTTTATTTTTTTTTTTGTGGAAAAAAAGAAGATCCTTGTATGAGCACACAATACCGGGACGAGAATGGCAGGAAGTTCGAATGAAATGCTGTTCTTAGCAGGACTGTTACACGCATATGATGTTAAGCCTGAAAGTTGTTCCTGCTGAAATGTGTCGTCGTCGTTGGTTCGCTTCGGTAGTAGTTTTGCCGTCTCCTTCGTCTTCACATGTAACATCTTCATACATATTACAAATTTAATGCTTTTATCTGGATAAACAAATGGCACAGTTATGTAAGAGACATCATCCGTGTTACTGCTTCCGGTATGACGATTGCATTCAATTGCTAAGTTTTGCCCTTGAGTTGACGAGCCTAAGGGTTCTTATGGTATACATAGGTATATAACAAAAGATTAATTTGGATTGTTTTTATCTTTGAGTGACATTTCTGTATCTAATGGTTAAATGAAGTCCAACCAGCAACACTATACTTATTATAAATTTTATTGTTCAAGTTCAGATTTTGTTTAGTAAGGTTGACATTTGTAACAATAAAATTTCGTACTTAAGGGCATTCAGTATCAAAAAATCGGCATTCATCAAAAAAATTAAAATTTGTGTGTAAATTAATTAATTTATACAAATCATTTAGCCAGTTAACGTTTCTGCTGAGTTCTCACTGAGCATACTTCTATCAGCTTGACTGAGGAGAACGAGAAACCTGAACAAGATTTATCCGCTAGAAGTCAAAAGCACTCTCCATCTCTTTTTATAATGTGATCAAATGCGAAAAAATATCAGTCTCAATCTCAATTTTTTGACAGCCATAAGTGAGGAATCTCACTGGAAGTTAAGTTCAGTTTGCTGAGATCTTTGAAATCTCAGTGAACCTAAGAAACCTGAACTGGATAATTTACAAATGTTAAGTCACTTGAACCTCACAAAGTAAGGTAAAATTAATTTTGTGAGGCTTTCTTATTTTGGAAGCACCGTTCAAACTTTTAAGCCTCACAAGAATTATCGAAATTTTGATGTCATTTTAAGTAGTTCACAACTCACAAGATTCACATTTCATAATCACAAAAAAAAAAAAAATATTCAATTGGTCCGGTGAACAAAAATTCAAAACTTAGCAACAAAATAAAAAATCTATCTTATTGTAGTGAGTTTTTTTGTGAGGATTGCCTGAGAATACCGAAAATTTTAGCGAATCTAAACAACCTCACAAGATCTTGTGACTTATGACTTCCTAGCACTCACAATGCCAGAATAGTCCTCTTAATTAAAACAAAACATTATTCTAACTATTTCGAACTATTAAGGCACTATTTAACAACGAGTGAAAAACCTAATAATTTTTAGTTAATTATTTTTTGCTTTAACTATTATTATGCAAATGTTTTTTTTTTCCTTTCGCATTTCCCGAGTAATTATATTTATTATTTTTTTTTATTTTCTCTTGAATTGTAACCATTAGTTCCAATTACCACATACAGATGGTTCACATTCTCTTTGATGTCACTTATTAAACAACATGCTATTACTCTAAGTGACAGTTAATCATACAAGGATGATGATGGCTCTGCTCGAAGTCTTTTAGTAGATAAGTATGCTTAATATAGAAATGTGAAAATATAAAATGCCACCTCCAGAGACTGACTTATACCACCGATGATGACAGTCACATTATACACATTTCCATCTAGATCCTATTTCTATAGTATCTACCTATACCTCTGCGACTTATATTCCAGTTTCCCTGTTCATGGGATTAGGGTAGAAACTTCGCGCCAAATACATTGGCATACTTCCACACCTATATTATATAACAACAAATCTACCCCATCATCAAAAGACTCAATCATTCAGCAAATTACCATTCTCAATTGAATTTTGAACTCGAATTGGAGCAAAAGCAGCAGCAGGAAAGGATCCAATAAGGCTGTACCTCTGACTTCACATCGTCAAGTTGATTGATCAGAATTAGAAATCGCAGTTGCCTGCCATTCCATTCCATTCCGCGAGGCAATCAATTTAATTGGCAAAAACGTTTGGTTTATCCTGATTGTTTTTTTTTTTTTTTTAAATGCCGTTTCGTTTATTGAATTTATTGACTGTTGTCTTTTTGTTTCATGATGGATCTAACTGCCGGTTCATATATCAGTTTTCAGTTGATTGAAAAGATTTATATAGTCCATACCCAGTTGGCAGGAACTTAATCGAAGTTCTATATAATGCAACAGAATATAGTCCATATCGATCAAGTTTTATGATTGGAATTGTTAAGCGGGTTCCTCTTGGCATCCCATATACAAATGGAATAGGTTACACGTATACTTGACTTAAAAGCGAAAAATGGTAATAATAGGGCTTACAAATTGAGGATTTTTTTTAAAAAGCTATGTAGTTAGAGATTAATAATATGACTAAGATGGGAGTGTTTTTGCTAATTCTTGGAGTTGTATAGTTTTAATCACGCCTTATCTTGGAATTTCAAGAAGGTTTGGAACTAGAGACTACCGAAAATACAATGACTATCTCTAAGACATATAAATGTATCTACATTTTCGATTCCCAAGCTCTCTCTTTATCTATTCTCGCATAATGATGACTCCCTGAATAGCACTGTCAATGGTCACGTATAGTAAAGTGACTTCCTCGCTTGAACTTTTCCAGTAATACATTATTTTATAGCTTCATTCCTTTAACCATGAACTATACCATAGGTAATTATGGGCTTTACCAACATAGTACACATTATTGAAGGTTGATTTCTTTACAACATCACGATTTTCTTGATTATTATAATGCACATTGTGACCTTTCCGATGGCTATTTCGACATGTTTGGTCTAGAGAAGTTTACTATTTTGTCTAATACCTAGATATTTTGAAGTTTTCTTCGCTTCTTATACTGCACGACCCAATAGTCTATTATTTCACCTTCCTCGTAAAAGTCTACCATCCTTGGATCACATCGCGGAGAGTTTCTTAAAAAAGTTACAACTTTATCGTCGGTGGATTGTAGACAGTGTAAGCCTTGTATTAGAATGGATAATACTCCTGCTAATGCATCTGCCGTTATTGAGTTTAGCATGTCACTAATCCATCTGGTAGAGGCAGTGTTTCAAAGCTATCTTTTTTCTAGATAATCAACTGTTTATCGATAAGCGTAATAAACTTCAAGCAGAACGGTTCTAAAATTGAATTTTTGTTTGTGCCTCCATCCAAGGGAAACTTCTTTTTTTTTATAGCTCCTTCCAGTACTGAAAATTCGTCAGCACTCGAAAGTAGGTATTCTGAGGGAAGTCTTTTGATAGAATTGTAATGCTAACTCTTTAGACCGCAGGTGCACAGAAGATCCTCTGTACACCGGTTTTAATATTAGCAGTAAATAATTTATCTTCTAAAATTTTGCCTGTGACGTCTTTGATTTTTCGGGATTTTGCCTATGGTGAATTGTCCTCTTACCTTGTTTTAGCTCCAGGACCTTTGAAGGTCCATTATTTTATAATCTGTCTTTCTCTCATCCATCTTCTTTTTGGTATACTGTAGGGATAACTCTTAAGCAAGGTATATCATTTCAATCTGCGTCACTTAGTCCTTTTTTTTAAAGTTTTTTTGGGAAGCGGACCAATATTATGCTATTTAATTTTGTAAGTGGTTTCTTCGCTGTAGAGATATCTAACTGGTCCGCTATATCAGAACTAATTTTATTTTATATGGCAAGGTGATAGTGGCTCTTTGATTCGACCTGATTCCACTTAAGCCTATGCAACACAACAAGGTTACTGCCACACTCTTAAAATTTTCATTAAAAATACTATACCTACTTTTATTTTAGAGTATTTTATGACCCACAAGTTGAAAACTACAAAAATTAATTGTATGACTGTATTGTTCTTACAATATGGTCAACAGTTCATTCAACATTGTTTTTGTAGGAAGTCTGCAATGTCATATACAAAATGAACTCTTAAAACTCATTTACTGTATTGGAAGGTCCATTGGTTTATTTTAACATAGAAAATTCATCTACCTACCTATGTATATCTATTGGTGATATTTTAGGGAAGCATAATTTGCATTCGCTTCACTTGTCTTTTCAGCTTACATTCATTATAAATCAGCTGCTGTTGACATTATTGTGAACCAGCAAAAACTCGTTTTCAATTTCCAATTTCCATGTGCAACACCACAAAACCCCCAAAACGTGATTCACATCAACGCCCTCACATGTAGACCATATGTTAGAGTGTCAGAGAAGAGGGAGAAATTGGTGGTAAAGTTGACCATGCCACCGCGCGGACGTCGGTGTGGACAAATTCATTTGTTCCCCCAAAAACAGGAGCTCATCCCGAACAACCTTGGCCGCAAAATGATGTCCTGGTGTAGCGAGCAACACGCATATTGCACATATATCGGCCCTATTGTACAGATCAGATAATAATCTCGGCTCTTGGGTCATTTTTAATTATTTCATGTTAATTGTTTCACCGCAGGAGGCTTAGGAATTTTACAATTATGTTCTTGCCCAAATAAAGGCATAAATTGCCGGCCGATCATAATGTGTTTTACGTGTTGGTACGTATATGTATGGACTTGCATCGAAGGCCCTTACATTCAAGCTGTTCCTCATCATCATCAGGACTGTATGATTACTTTGTCTCCATCCCCCTCTCGGAAAACCAAACACATAATGTCGTGCTGGGTCCTTGTTATTCAAACCAATATTTTTGCTATAAATATAAAGGTATTTCCATTTTCTGTTTATAACTATCTATGGATATATATGTATGTAGATTGAAAGCATCCTGAAATGTCACTGATTTAATTAAATTTATAAGACAATACCATAGTTAAATATTAGAAATAATGTTTATTTACATCATCGGTTAGGTCAAATGCAAATTAATATTTCTATTCCATTAAACAGAGATATCTATATGCTATACAGTAACACACACAATGGAACTAGGTGCCCTTCCTGCATTCAATACATATTTCTGATTATGATAAAATGTCACTTCCTTATAAATTATTAACTGTCAACAAATGTTAAAAAAAAGAAGTGTTGAAATACTTAATAACTGACTACCTAACCTACTACCTCTACCGGGTATTAGAATTTGAATATGAGGTTAATGCTTTCCTACGAATAAGTCTGTAAATTTGAAATAGGTTCTAAATTTATTGTTGGCTTTTGTGCTTTTCCTGAAGAAAGTAACAGTTTTTATTATTTTCTCAGTAATTGCAGCAGTGTGTCTGATTGCATCCATTGTAATTAGATTGCAGGTGTGCGCCAAACAACCGTAATGCCTCCAATTCAGAATTTCCCTTAAAGCTTTTGTAATGTTTGCTGCATTATCAGAAACCAATACGACGACTTTGTCCAGCAAGTCTTATTCCGTTGTCATGTCCTTTAAATTCGCTACAAAATTAATAATGGTGTGGCTTTCTTTAAAACTTTCACATCCAAGTAAACATGATTGGAGTTCTAAACCGTCATCGATAAAATGAATTATTGTTGCTACCAAAAAAACGTTCGTTTGAAATTTCTTTGCATTTGTGCAAAGTTTCTTCGTAAATTGCAAGAATCATAGTTTTGGAATTTTTTTTTTCTTGAATGAGGGGTATACAACCGACGGTTTCAAAGTTTTAACAAAGCTCTTAAATTCTTTATCCTCAACAACTCTGAAGGGCTGAAAAGCGTTGGTAAAAAACCCCATTAATTTTGTACCAATTTTTTGTTTTTCGGTTACACCGATTTTTTTTGGGAGAAATTCCTGAATGGAAGATTGTCTGTGGGTTGAACGATCAGAATAAGATGCCACATTGTTAACGGCTCAAGAATTCCTTTTTCCTAGGCGACATCCATAACCATTGATTCAATATTTAAACAAGGTGAACTTGCGAAGAAGAAGAATGATAACTTGATACCTCTCACATTGCGTCCCACCTTACAATTAAAGGGATGCATTGTGAATTGATTATAATATAATTATAATTGTTAAAAATAATATTTAGCCAGGTAAAAAAACCTTCTCTCATTTAAAATTATTTGTGTTTTGAATAAAAAATTGTAATAAAAAAATTTTTTTTTTTTTTTGGCTTTTTAATAAATGTTTTTAGAAAATTGTATAAAAATTCTTGTAGCGTGCCAACAAAATAATTCAAAGGGATGGTTTGAAGCACTATATACTATAAGATTTATTTTCACTTTTTAAAATGCTAAAATTGATGAAAAACTCCGTGCGTAGCCGGGCGGACCATCAAGTAGGTATAACATATAACATGAATGTTTTCTAATAAAAAGAAATAAACAAATGATGATAAAATATTACCGATGATACAACTATCAAAGATGTTGAGGATGAAGTTGTGGATGCTGACGTTGAAAAAGTTGGTGGCTTTTATCTTGGCAGAGCAAGCAATCCGGATCAGGAACCAGTTCATTCCACTTGAACCGAGTCGGATGCTTAATCTGCGTAATATGCTTCTTAAGATTTGTCACCGAACTAGAAACGCTAAAAACAAGAAAAACCGAAATCCAAACCCAAGTTGGGTCGTGGTAGATTAGATTTAAGCGAAGGATTTGTCTATAAATATTTATTTTGAATTTTAAATGAAATTATTCAGGAATCAGGATTCACATAACATTCATATTTGATAAGAATAACGAGCAAAATCCAATTAGAAAATTGAACTAGGCAAAACAGTAGGCTAGACAAAAAGAATTAGAAATAAAAATGTCATATTAATTGAATGCGTCAGTCAGGAAATAAAAAAAATTAAGATCAGATCATGAAAATAGAACAACCCAGGATCTCAGTGACAGCATTGTTAAATACTTATCTATGTTCCCCTATGTTTATTTTATATGTATGTATCCGTTGTCTTTTTTTTTACATTTATTTTACTCTTTACTGAAGCCATAATAAAATTCAGCTATTGTTGTTTTCCAATACATGTTACCAAAATATTGACCCATCCCTAATAATAACATCCTCACAACTATACTCACGCTCAATGTTTAATTTACGAATATAATTATTAAAGTTCTATTTTATTTCGATATAATATAAAAATATATAATATAAAACCCGCAATAATAACCGCGATTTTTTTTTTACTTTAAATTATTGTAGGATCTCTATTTTAGGTACAACAGATGTTATAGATGGCCTACGTGACAAACGATGACGGTAAATACCAACGAAGACGACACATACCAACAAAGTTGATGAAAAGAATATAAAACGAACGAAACACCATGGATTTAGTTACAATAAGAACATAGACGAATACCTAAACACGACGAAAGAACGAAAACGAGAACCAGAACACGAATGAATCGAGTTGAATAGTTGGCTTGCAGTTAGGGTGACCAGATCTGTCCTTATTGAAAAGAGGACTTCCAAAAAAATCTCAAACGAAAAAAAATATTTTTTTATTTATTCGAACAAAAAAGACTTCATAAATTAGTGTGTTATTTAATAAAAAATACAACAAACAAACAAGTACTTTTCAAGTAAGTATAAGTATCATTTTAGCTTTTGTTTTAATTGTCATTGGATCTTATTTTCATTGAAAATATGGGGATCTTTAATTTTTAAATTTAAAAAATTGGTCTACTATCTATTTCCGTCTATATTATCCCTTTTAAGACCTTGTTCAACTAACATACATTTTTGATTGCGGTTTTGTTTCGCAAAAAATTGAAAATTAAAAAAATATCCTAAAGAAAAGAGGACAAGTCGTTTATTTTTCAAAAAGATACCGGACAAAAGTTTCTTTGGTTAAAAAGAGGACTTGTCCTCTTAAAAGAGGGCGTCTGGTCAGCCTACTTGCAGTTAACGAGTTAAGACGTGAAAAATAAAAGTTAAAATTCGAAAAGTCGTAACATCTTGAATTTTCCTTCCTTAAAAAATAATTAAACATTTAAAGTATTCCTTGATTAAAACTAAGTTTATTAAATGTGAATAAAGAAATTGTAACTCAGAAAACAAAAGTTCGTCTATCATTTATTTCCTAAAGAAGTTGGAAGAAAATTATACATTTTATTTGTGGTGTGTGTGTTATAAAAATTTCCACACCCTACATTTTTTACAAATAATTTTAAATTGTTTTACAAACAAAACAGTTCTTAAAAAAAAATAAATAAATTTATCATAAAATCTATATTTGCTAAAAAAAATTATCAAAATTGCTATTTATTTATTATCTTTTACGCAAGAGCATATTGTGTAGCTTCGAAAAGCATAGCATAGTAACACGTCTATAAATAATGTTCTGCATAAATTTTTCTATTGCTAAAAACTTTACCCATTCAGCAAAACTTTAATTCCCCAGTTTGGTGTAATTGCAACATCAGAAACAAATAACAGAACAATCTATATGACCACATTCATGTTGAAAATAATTAAACTTTATTCGATAGTTCAATTTCCTTTTTTTATTTCCACAAAAAAACCTTTAAAATAAAGTTCTTCCAAACTTTAATTTTATTTTTTTTTATTTTAATATAGAAAATGTACATATATAAATATATACACATATACTTAACAAGTAACAATCTTAGCTTAAAAGATCTTAGAGTAAATATTTAACTTGTACGGCAACTAACAAACATGAATTCTTTTGTAAACACGTTCATTTCTAAATTGGGTAATAAAAAAACTTTGTTGTACTTTTCCACACACAATATACGAAAGTCATAGTCAATGCGCTGCCAGTCAACTTCAGTTTTAGTCAATCCGGGTCCGGGTCCGGGACGATACGATACGATACGATATGGACAACTGTCACCAACTTCATTCATTCATTTCCGGTGTATACCTAAGTTTATATAGGGAACAGAACTTAAAGCAAATACAGAGAGGAAGGGAGATTGAATAAAAACACAACACAATTTCGTATTGTGCATTGTTGGTTCTTCTTCTTCTTATTCTGACAGAACCCCTCCTTCCCACACACACACACCCATCCACCCATTATTGTCCCCTAGATGTGATGCTTTGGATAGTAATCCAATAGGGATGGCCGATGTTGCAGCAAGAGTGGCTTCTTTTTGTGCATGATTGTCCTTACCAGCGGTACCTTAACCGGAAAAGGATAATATTTCGGTACGGCTATTTGCTTTTCGACTTCAAACGGTACCCGTTTCTGGACGATGTACGGCACCCTGTTCTCCACCGGATACGGTACTACCTTCTCTATGGGAATTTTCACCTCCCTCACCAATGGAACTGCAACGGTCTTCGTGACGGTTGGTATCTTGATGGGATATGGCCGAGGGATGGTGGAAATCACTGGACGGGGTATCTCGATGCGAACAGCCTTTCGGAACGGGACATGGACTTGCCTGTAAACGGGCACCGGGACGTGTTTCGTTATCTCGACATGTTTGCTGATGGGAATCGGGTTGCCTATTGGGTAGGGTGCTGGCAAGAGCTGTGGCGATGACACGACATGCGGATGTTGGACAAGATATTTCTGGAGCAGCGATAGTGTGTGAGCGTCAAACTGTAGCTGTGATTGGTGTTCTGGCTGGTGGTAGCTGCTAGAGGACAAAAGATCACTATCATCGGCAAGGTGGAATGTTTGGCTCAGGGAAGATGATGTGATGTTCCCGAATGGAGAATCGAAATGCGGGTCGAATTGACTTTCCTTGCCAATACTGTACTGGTGTTGATCCTGCTGTGGTACTTCGCTTTGGAGGTAGGTTCCGACGTTCTTATGCTGATTCGATATAGTCTGGTGAAGGGTTCTTGCTAGCGGTAGTGGGGGTATTGAAGTTGAAATGCTTTTGTTCAGCAGCATCATTAGTGCGTCCATGTTTGAGTAGGCTGTGTTATCTTTGGAAGTTGGAGGTAATTTTTCGTCATCGTCGGCCATATATGTAGCAAATGCATTCAGACGGCTCGAAGCCGTCGGTGAGGACATGTAATTGTTTGTTGGCGTGTAATGAGCTGCACGTAGATGTTGCTGCTTGGTCGGAGCCTGATGATGATGGCGTTGCTGGTGGTGGAGCTGGTGTGTCTCAGAGTCTACAGGGGGATATTTGACTTCATCGGCTGCTGCTTTATAGTTCATTGTTTCGGATTTGTTAAAACCAATATTATCGTATGACGCCAGCGATGACGCAGATGAGTCTCGGCCTAAATCAGCATATTGATGACTGGAATAAGGCCGTCCGTAACTATCCTGAACATGATTTTGTCGGAGCGGGTAAATTTCTTCACTTAAATAGTCCTGATGATAGTTAGCTTGCGGCTGATATTCATGATGGGCTTGGTTATAAGAGTCCTGCTCATCGAAATCGCCACCTTCATACTGGAACTGCTGACTCCGATATGGGTCGTCGGAATATTCATCGGCAGAATTCGATACGGTGGGATTATCATAATAATTTTTTTGATTCTCATTACCATAGTCGGACGACGAGGAGGACGATGCTGGTGATGAGGAATAAGAAGACTCAGGAAGATAGCTTGAATATTGTCCGGTTACAATAGCGTTGGCCAGGAATGTCCAAATCGAAAGAAGTGCTAGGGCCAGTTTTGTGTGCACATCTTTGGTGTTCATTTCCGTGGAATTGAAATCTATGGGTGGCAAAAGTGCACCGAAAGGTAAACTACTACGACGATGACAACAACGACCGACGATGCGAGGTGTCCCAGTAAATTGAAATCCGCTGTGGAGATAATTGAATGCGTACGGTTCTGTCGTATGCAGGTAACAAAATGCAAATTGCAAAAGCGTTATGTGCATCTTTTATACCATCACGGCCATGGGTGGAATTATTATTATTTTTTTTTCTTATTTTCCCTGCATGCGTGCAGACGTTGTCTGTAAGGTGGGTGAGAGTAGTAGAAATACATACATACCAATATGCAAACATTGGTGTGAAAGTCAAAAGGGCCACATGATGGGTTTTCTTTTGTCGTATAATACAAAAAGTATGATGTTGGAAGATTACAAAAAAAAGAAGTGTGCATGATGCGAAGGCAGCTATTGTGGTTAAGGGCTGGTTATTTTGGTGCTTTGAAATTTAGCATGTTGTGACAAAGGTTTATTTTTGTTTCTTGTCAATGTCAGCTTTGCACCTGCATATGTATTAGATATTTTTAAACTTATTTTATTATTTATTATGGGTACTTAAGAAGATCACGGGGAAGAACAATCAACTTAACTTGAAACGAATCGATAAATGAACAGATTGTCGAATTTTTGTCGGTCTTTAAAGGTCACGAATCGTCTATCCGGTGGTTTTTGCGACAATGAAGATAAAGAAATCGTTGAGATAAAATGCACGACTGGGTCGCAGAAACTTGGTCTTATGTGCGATCACACCGTGTTGCACATATCCATGGAACTTAGACTTAAGAGACTTGTTAAAAAATCAGTTTTATTGGAAACAAATTGAATAAACAACTTCTGAAATTGTTTTGATAGCAAAGTCATCTGATTTTTTACACAAATCCCAATTTTTGAAGAACAAAATTTAATACACGTTGCAGTGGTTCTTTAAAAAATTATTTTTTATATATAAAATTTTGAAGACATTTTTAAGAAAAAAAATGTATACGCCATTTTTTAGTATTTATTAATGCGGAGTTAAAAAATCATTTACTAATATCGAAAAGTTTTTATTTTAATTTTTTTTTTTAGTCCAAAATTAGTGTTTGTTTTGAAAATTTTGATATGCAATATTACTGAAACTTAGTAGAAGCTCTTGTGTACAAAATTTCATTAAAATCGGTTCAATATATAATGAGACAGTCGAAAACCAATTTAAAAAATGGTTCTATGAGAGATACCATTTTTAATAAATGTATACAATTTTTTTCCAATAATATGGCAGAATATATAAGCTCATATAATTTTTTTTTATCAAAATCGTTAGAGCCGTTTTTGAGAAAATTGAGATTTTCTTTACTGGTTTTTAAACACTTGTATGGGAGGTATACCATAATTTTTGGTCATAAGAATAATTTTTATTTAAAATCTGCTAGATAATGTTAAAAGACAGCTTAATTCTAAGTTTAATAAAAATCAATCATGTCGTATTCTAGTTATTAAGTTCTACCAAATTCCTTTGATGGAACATAATTAAAGTATTACAAATACTTTCCCTAAGTGATGGCATATTATGTCTGTCTGCGAGCCTGGTCTGGTTGCTGAAGTTAAATCAGTTCTGAAACCAGATAGAAAGTTTTTGAGAGAAATTACTTCTGCGCCTAAAGCAAATAATGGAAAGAAACACTTAATACCTGAAAATCAGTTTGAATTCAAACAAAAGCAACCATTCGACTAAATGAATAGGATTATTGACGTCATTGAGAATGACCTTAAAGGAATAAATTATTTGGTGATCTTATTTATTGACAAGTTCTGCCCGAATGGCTTTATACGATTCTTATAGAAATAAGTATTCTGGTTTCAAAGATATAGTGGCTGGGGTACCACAAGGAAGCATTTTAGGTCCAATTATGTAACTTTTATTTACACGCAGAAGACAATTATTGATGTTGTTGCTTCGTTTGCTGAGGACAGTGCCAGGCTTGCCAGATTGGGCTATTTATCGGAAATTGGGCTATCTTTTTCCAAAATTGCCGACAACAATATCACTATGACAGCCCAATCATAATTGGGCTATAAATAGCCCAAATCTAATCTTGGGCAAAAATCGGCCAAATTTTAAGGATCTGCCTTTGGACATAATTCCACACAATAAGAAAACGGTGGAAAATATTCAACGTTTGGAAAAACAATTGAATAAACTCCCTCTATATGAATGGCTAATTTGCTGTAATAACTTTTTACTCTAAATTGAAATGATACATAAATTTAACCAAAATATGTACAAATGTGATGACAATGACCACGGTGATGACAATGAGTCTGATATAACATGACTGAGGATATAACAGTTTTTGAATGATTTTCAGCAGTTAAATATGTGATAATATTCATAACTCTTCTTTTTTATGAACAAAAAATGTTTTTTTTTATTTTTCGTTGTTTTTTAAAATAAAAATAAATTGTAATTGAAGTTATGAGAAAAATTTTTGTATTGGCATTTGGCTAATATTTGGGCTACTTTATCGGCTCTGATTTTGGGCTACAAAAATTTCTAAATTGGGCTATCGAACTAGGTCAAGACATGGCAACCCTCAGGACACCACAGTAAAATGATCAAGATGAGGCAAAATATATCGGAATGGCTCTGGACGCCAAATGGGTCATCAAATTCTGTACAAGATTGATTCAGAGGACTTTTGTTTTAAAATCACATATTTCAGAGTTTCAGGATTGTGATGGGGAAGAAGAAGGGAGGGTGATTGTGGAAATGTGATTTTTTACATCTAGTGACCAAATTCATTAACACAATAAAAATTTTAGGACTACTCGACCTACCGTAGGGTAAAACTTCTACTTCCACTTTTACGCACATTATTTAAGCCTTGTTTATACCTACTCTAGTTAGTATTATCTTGACACCGGAACTTATCTGATTTTAAGTAACTACACAAAAAAAACTTTACAAAAAACCAATAAAACCAGAACTATTTCGTAGATTTTAAAGGTTTCAACGATTTTTTTCTTCATTGATTCTTTTTGTTGGTTGAAGTTAAACATTTTTTTTTCAAATGAATAAATGTAGTAACAAAGTATATGGAAACTATTATGAAATTCGACCTTTCTTTATTATTTTGTCTTGCAAACTTGAAAGCGAAAAGTCATATTGAATTACATCGTGATCATCTTAGATGGAAAGGCCATTTATATACCAGACAATCATGACGAATAATATAATACATTTCGGCGTAGCACCTGATAAAAAACAACGTAGATAGATATGTTCAAAAGTATAAAACTTTTAAATCAACCAACCAAGTAAAGTCTATGGAGATTGCATATATATTTCAATTTTATAATTGGAACAATAATATACCGTAAAATGCATAAAACTATAATATAATTATTTAAGTTTATTTTTCTTCTTTTTTGGAAAGTGTTTTATTTTCTCTGTATAATATAATTATGATATTTCATCCAGGTGCAAGATTACACTCCGTAATCGATATCCAAGCTCCATTTGAGTCGTGGCAAGACACTACACTATACAATATCAGCATCTGAAATTTATGTCTTAGCCGCACGATTTTTTTTGAAATGATTCATTCACTTGAACTTGACTGCCGCGGCATGAATACCTTGAAGATACATCTGAAGAACCTGAACCGTTACCAATGTCTGAATACGCTAGTCTGCACCTTTTGTTTGTTGGGCCTTAAAGCAATGAAGCAAAGTAACATAATGTAAAGAGGAAAGGGAGTTTGTATATACTTTCCCGTTCTCAAGTTACGTACGCGATGTGGTTTTATACTTGAGTATTATGAAAGTTGATGGAAATTGCAGACTTAATAGGAAGTAGGAACCTTTTGCATTTAAAATTTTAGGTATTAAGTGCGAACCAGCTGGTTCGTGGTTGAATAGTATATTTTGCAGAATTTGTTGCTCATATTCTGATGATAAGCTAATTCGTAGAAGATCAAGTACTCTGAATTCTGAACTTGTTATTTAAGGTAAATGTAAATTAATTAATAATTAATGCAATATGTTAATTAATAATTAATGCAATATGAAGGTTTTCTATATTGAAAGTTTATATTTCCAAAAAAATTTTATTTATTATCAAACTTGACATTACTATGTTAAGGAAGACAAAACATGTAGGTCTTTTAATTCTTTCCGTCTGTATGTTCGAATAAAGCCTTAACAGATGGGTCTATATTTTCTTAAAACTTGATACCTTCCGTTTTTTGTACATTCTCCGACACGTTTCTTCCATTTTTTAAAAACCAAAAATAGCGGTAGATATACTGGCAATATAAATTTTCTCAAACATTGGTCCACAGATTTAAAAGAAATAACTTAATTTTAATGAGAACTTTTTGAATGAACAATTATTAGTAAGGGAACCTCTTATAGAACCATTTTTTTTTTAATTTTTGCTTTTCTTGAAAACGATTCAATTCATTTTGAAAATATTTTTTAAAGAAAAATGTTTTAGTCGTTTGCAAAGTTCAAAGTGTGCATTTAAATTTTTTAATTTTTTTTTTTTTTTGAAAACTCAATTTTTTGAAAACGACTCGGTCGATTTTTATAAAGCTTGCAGCGGTCTTTAGAATCATAGATTTAAAGAACAATTTATTCTTACAGTCGAAATTAACGGTTCCCTTCATTTAAAACTATTTAAAAACCGTTAAAGAAAAGCGTATTTTTTCGCTTTCGTTTTTTTTCTCCTATTCTATCTAAAAGTTATTTTGTCGTTTTTTCAATTTTCAAAAACATGACAAAACAACTTTTGGATGGAATTTTTCTGAAATAGCTGGTCAAAATGAAAATGGTTTCCGGAATAAGAAAAGGAATTAAAATTGGAACTCAGAACCGTTTTAATCATCCAGCAAAAAGGGACTGTCCGCTTCCGCGTGCTAGAATACCTCGTGCAAACCATAATCAAAATTTTAATAAATGCCAAGGTAAATTAAAATCAAAATTAAAAATCTTATTCATATTCATAATAAATAAATCATAACGTTACTTTTGCTCTGCCCCGTATAAAATAATTTATACAGGAAAATACCGATATGTTTAAGTGAATTTTCGTCTTATTAACTTTTAAAAAATGTTTTATATTTTGCTAGAATTTGTATCAGTATTCAATATTCATCTATCAGTATCTCTATGCTATCTGTGTTATGTGCCTGCATGTGTAGATATGTATGTAAAATATACAAAAAGGTAAACAAATATTATTTTAATCCTTAACTTTACAAAAACCAGCAGTTTAACATCCTTTTCAGGTTTATTGAAAATAAATCCATACCTATAGCCAGGCTAAAAACTTCACTGAACTGATAACAATCCAGAAGAAACTATAGGTAGGTATACTTTAGAATGCTTTGTTTTCAATAAATTGATCATTATTCCATTGAATTAAACATTAAAAGGAATTCCATGTATCTATCTAAACATCACCGCATTTAAGATTTAATTAAATTATCTTACAAATGCACAAATAATCTCAAGTTCAATGATAATCTATAAGAAAGACTATCGGTAAAATCACTGAACAAGAAGACCAGCCAGGAAGGCAGGAATACCAGGCAAAGGATGAAGATATATGTGCAAATGTATACATGTATATTTTTAGCCTTCTATAGATACATTTTGAGCAGTTCTTCTGCAGTTGAACTTTTGCCTTATGATTGTATAGAATGCCACAATTATTGGACCAATGCCAAGTAATTGTGTGCTCAATTTAAGGGAAATGAATTGAAATACCCAAAATGTGGACAGACGGTAGTAGAATAATATAACTAGAATGGAAAGAGCGCAATCATATCAGATGCAAGATAATTGCATGAAAATGTTTTGCAGATAGTATCGTATCGCTTAAGGTTAAATTGATTTCCCAAAACATCAAATATTTTATTGTATCTCTTGTATATCCTGTTAAACACCTATGTTTGTATGTTAGCACTGAAATTTAATTGAATGAAGTAGGTGGGTGTGAAACAGACTAGAAGAATACTTTATACATATATGTATATAATCTTGGTAAAATTATTTTCATTCTGTTTTTGAAATTTAATGCATTTTAAAAGGATTTTCAGGATTAAATCATATTCATTCCAATGGAAACATTGAAAGAAATATTTTCTCTTAAGTGTGCAATGTAGCGAAAGTAGAAAATTAAGTTTGAATTAATGTTTAAATAAACAAACACATAAGTTAAATAAGGAAAATAGTTCCTTATAAGGACATAGCTACAACATTTACTTTTAACTTTTCAGCCAATTATTTCTCTTATAGATAATATTAATTGCAAATGTATAATCCAAACTTTTCAATTCCGAGCAGATGGGTTATAAGTCCACAAATCAACTGTGGGACTTTTAACCCACCCTGATGAGCCGGAAGTTAATAAAGAAATGGG
Organism: Epistrophe eligans; assembly: GCA_951394125.1. Taxonomy (NCBI): domain Eukaryota; kingdom Metazoa; phylum Arthropoda; class Insecta; order Diptera; family Syrphidae; genus Epistrophe; species Epistrophe eligans. Next base: position 50,473,888 of record OX596028.1, on the reverse strand, counting down.
GTTTTTATTTGCTAATTTTAGAATGGGAGTTGGTCATAAGTCCACAAATATTTGCTCGATCTTTTTTTAAAATTACCCAGAGTTATGTTTATTAAGAAAACTTTTGACAACCGGGCCTGCCTGACGACTGAACATAGGTACCCTAAGCGGAGCAACGGAGTTGCGTGAGCTGGTCAGAGAACCCAAAAACGGAGTCCAAATCAACGAAGCAGTTTACTCGATGTATACTGGTTGTTCAGAAATCCCGTCGGGCACATCCACCTAGAATGGTTGCCTGAGATTTAAACAAAAAAAAACTCTTAAAATGCATCTTAAGCTTAAAAATAGCAGAAGAGATGTTTTTTTTTTAATAATAATAAACTGAATATTTTTTAAATTACTAAACTGGGTGAGAAATACACAACCTGTGGTCCAGAAAGCCTACCTGTGGAATTCTAACCCACCTAAGTGGGTCAAAAATCCATGTTGGACTTTTGACCTGTGGACTTATGACCCTGCGCCGCAATTGATTAATGCCATGTTTTTTAGTAAGCATGCCAACTTCATAATTCAATTTCAACCAATATTTAAAGGAAACTACAGAAAATCTCTTACGATTATGATTTTATTTCCTCATGTGAAAAATACAAGAGATTATAAGAAAAAAACAACATTTAGGGTTAGGGACGTTATCAAATAAAAATAAATTGAGTTTTCATAAAAACTGTCGATAACAAGAGACTAATGTACTTATATATGTAGTTTCCGTCGGTGGCACGCAGTTATTTATCTGCGCTTAAGTTAAATGACGAAAATTCTATGCGCTTAGCTTAGCCCGAAAGGAATTAGTTGTTGTTGAATTAAATATATGAATTGGTTAGCTCTCCCAGCCCAGCAACGATGAATTTTTCATATACAATTGCCTTCGGGCTTGGAGAAAAAAAACGCTTTAAGTTGACGCTTGCCGATAACTTTAAGTTGCTTGCCTTCGCTACAAGGCAATGGTCACGCCCAATTTTTATTTCTTGGTTTATGGGAAACCGTCGATTTTAATCAAATTTTCAGGAATAGTTTTCTTGAGCGAGAACAAAATTAAGAAATTGGTTTTCGCAAAATCCGACTACTGCCACGTCCACTTTTCTTATTTCTTGGTTTATCGGGAACCATGTTCTTACGATTTGGATTAAATTTTCAGAGCTATAGATATGATAAGCAAATAAAAACGATATTGGTTTCAGTAAATCCCACCCAAAAATAAGATATTTTTTAGCCAAATGATTCGAAAACAGTTGATGGTGCCCTGTGCTTGCCTTCTGAAGCCAATAACTTATATTTTAATATTTCTATCTTAAAGGATTTTGTCTTAAAATTAAGTTAAATGTTCTTTATGTAGAGTTGGGGCAGCGAATTGACCAGCTAAATCGGTTTGATTTATAACTTGTATATTAATAGTCAAATTTTCAAAGTTAAAGTCTTTTAATTAAGGTAAAATATTAAGCTCCCCCTTAAATGTATCTCCGTCGTTAACTTCAACTCAAAGTGCTGACATTTAAAAGATCACGATAGATATAATAATAATTGTATATCACGCCAAAGATGTACATATAACTTCTTTGTTGGTTTAAAATCAATTACTTATCTAATAATATTACATTAATAATAAAATTCAAGATACTGGCAGGATGGTATGTACCTACTTAGACCTTTTAAGTACAGTTTGCAAAAGTAAACAAATCAATAATAAGCTTTCTCTTCTTAACTAAAATGCTCAAAATCTTTTCACTTTAAATTTATTTTATCCCATTCTATATAATCTAAAATATCACTACTAAAAACTTTTCTTAATGGTGGTTAAATTTTCTTGTTGAATTTCAAATGAAAATGTCTTCAACAATTTCATCAAACTCACACTATTATTATATGTATATGTACTTCTCCTTTGCAAAACTTCACAATCTCCTGTTGAATATTTTCAAAACTTCAACTATCCTATACCTAGGAATTGTTGGTTAACGTGTTGAAAACCATTAAACTCATTCAATGCTCCTATGCTTTTCCATTTTCGACTTAAATTCTATTTCAGCCACACTTAACCTACTTAAACTTTTACTTGTTTCACCTGGGAAATCATTAGTATAACTCTCTTTCTCTGTTCCTTAATAATAAAAAAAAGAAAGAAAGTACCAAAAAAACAACATAAAAAAGTACTATTTTTCAATGTTAAGCTTACATCGTCACACCATTCAAACTAACGATTTGTTTACCCCTTTTTTTTTGTTGCCTCTAACACGATTAGGAAAAATTAATTCCAATATTGTCGGTGGTTTAAGTGGAATACAGAGAGTGCCTTTGCCTTCTCCATTAGTCCTCGAAAATGCAACTCTTTTATTTAAAAAAAAAAAAAAAAAAATAAATAAATAAAAAAAGAGAAAAGGGTTCTTGAGAAATTCGCATGAAGAATTTTCACCGAATGAGCCGCAATGTTCGTCTGTAAAGTTAATGGAGTCATGCAACAATATTTACGGGCTACTGATTATTCCACCCTCGAGGCTCAAGCACAGTTTTGTACTTAATACTTCTGGAGGGTTGGGTTGAGGCTGACTGCCCCAAACCAACTATTCCTATACCTACTTTATATATAGAATAGCAAAACAAGAAGTTCGAGGGAGGACCTTGTGCAGTTGGTAGCGCGTCACTCTATCTCACTTTACAGGCAACACAAAAACACTTGAATAACTTTTAAATTGGCCTTTTGTTAAGTTTTGCTCAAGCCACCATCAGGAGGATTGTAGTAATGAAACTTATGTCGACGACGAAGATGACTATTTTGTAAATATCTACTTAGAAAGTGCAGTAGTTATTCGCTGATGTGACTGCAAGGGATGGGCTTCCTTATTATGTAGGTACGCGTCGACATTAACCCTTTTGGCCCGCCATTAGTTTATAGTCTTTTAATTAGTTAATGGAATTTTAAATTTCGTATAGCTCCTTATTGTGTCTGTTATTCTTCTTCTTTGTTGGCAATTATAATTGCAATTCGCAGAAGGTACTAAATAAACTTGTTGGTGATCCCTATATATGTAGGTGTACATTTACTCGTTTCTTATGAAGTCCTTAGCTCTTTCAGTGACTTTAGAAACATTTTTGTTTTTCTAAAAGCATCAATTTGAGTCAATCTAATCTACCTTAACGTTTACATATAAGCCGGCACATTACACTCATGGTTTTGATCATTATGCTAACTACTTTTTGGTAGAGCTAAAAAGAGTGTTTTCTCCTTACTAAAGCAACAGTTCAAATAGATGCACTTTTCTAAATGAAAATCAAAGGTTTTTTTACTTGGGACATGAGAGAAACGAAGATTAAGTGCGCCCAACCGCAAGTATTTATATACACAATGTTTTCTTTTTAGTTTAGCCACGAGCTGCAAGAATGTAAAATTAATGTAGGATTAAAGGAAGAGACAAATTGTAATGAGAGGTGTTAACAAAAGAATATCCAGACATATTCCTCTAATACCTCCGCCCGCCTCTTGGTATAGGATATGATTTCAGAGGTATTCATAAAAATATTGCTTACGCTTTTGAAACCGTTTTCGAAAGCGGGGTTAAGTTGGACTTAGCTATGAAACTTGGATGATCTTGCACTGAAAAACTGTGTCTAGGAACCGCATATTAGGCCTGGAGTTATTGAATGGATTACGGTTAAAGGCTGGTGACGTTTTATCATCATACGAAATCTATTTATTTTTGTAAAAGCTTATTAACGTACATAAGTGACGCACATATTTTGTTTTTTTCATGATCAGTTTTATAAAATAATAAGCTCATGGAAAACCAGGGTACCAAGGAGAGGTGTCCTTATTGATAGAAACAAAGGGTAGCTATAATTTTCTGCAGAATTCGGACGGGTTTGGTAAGAGCCGATCAGATCGTTAAAAAAATAAAATTAATTTGGTGGCGCGAAATTTTGTGAAGAACCAGGGGTCCGTCAAGCGCCTAAGGACTTTCAAGTTCAACACTTAGTCGGGATCGCCTTAATTATCGTTTTAATCGGTCAAATTCCTTGGTTAAGTTTGTATATCTCTTGGTTGATATAACCCTATAAAAAAATCTAGCGCAGTCAGATCAGCTGACTTTGGGGGACAGCGGAAGGACAGTTTCTGGATATTAATTTCTCCATCTTGCTGGAACCAAATCCTGCTCAACGAGATACGCCTTCGGCATAAAAAAAAACTCCTTCAACATCCTTAATTAATGGTCTCTGGTAACACTGGCTGTTACACTCTTTTCTTCAAAGAAATATATCATACCACATTGTGACTCGCTCTGGGTCTAGTTCCGGGTGATGGAGAAATTCTAGATTAGAGTCACTCCCCAATGGGCCTCATGAGTCATAACATAAATTCTTCGGCCATTTCAATAATTTTTTGGCTAAATTCCAGGCGAACAAGCAAATCCATCAGGGGATTTAATTTGCTCGTCCGTCTGCTAACTTCCATTTGTGTGGATAAGTTTCGAGTCGAAACGCTCGGATTTGCCAATATTAGAGAGGTTACAGTCGCGATTGTGTCCTGAAACCGAAGATTATACAGGGTTGGCCAAATACAAGTTTCTTTTTAAAAATGCAATAAAATGAACAAAACTTATTTTTTTCCATGTATTATGGATTTATTGGTAAGAACAAACATTCCCATTAATTACATGGAACATAACGTCGTTCAAGTGGCTGCCTCGGCTGGCTTCACAGTAGCGCATTGTGTCACTCTTAATTTTGTTTTTCAACCTTAGCTTTCGGGTTTGATTTAAAAAGTTAATTTCAAGCTTATTCCAATTTAAATGTATTTTCGGGGGTACTGCCTCTTACAAGGAAATGCCAAATTCTGCAGAAATTTGTCTTGTCATGAAAAAGTGTATTTTATCTTAGCAGTTCAAAATCTACAGAAAATTGTGTGTCCCCTTCACGCCTTCCGACTAACAACAGGCGCACACAATTGAGTTGTAAGAAACTATGCCCTATGGTTCTCTTTTGTGCTATCAATTTGTTTATTTTATTTACCTACTTGTTTTGATACCAATTTCAGCACAATCTCTTTGACTCTGCTAGTCAGCCTTTTTTATTAAGTTACAAGATCTTGCAAATTTTGATTAAAGCAGGAATCAATTAATCTATATCCACCTTAATTTGTTGAAGACAATTTTTCGTGAGGACTTCAAAAACTTTGCTGTAAGTTTCTCATTCTCACACTGAAGTTTTTCACGAACTTCGTACAAGTATATTGATATTATTGTAACTTATATTTTAATTATAAGATGATTCGAAATCCCTATTTTATTTATCAATGCCTTATTTATTGAAGGTATAGATACCCTGCTTGTCAATATTTTAAACTTATTTCGCATTGAAGCATCCGAATCGAAACCATTGATAATTTTTAACTTCTTATTAAGGGTTATTTGAATGAATTTTTTAAATCCATACAATATGAAAAATACCCATTTAAGCCCGGCCTGATTAATGAATACTTAATTAAGGTAATTTTATGTCGTTCTTTCCTTTTCCATAATTTTGTCCTTTACTATCAAAAAAAAAGAAGATTCCGGTAGAATTCGGTATTCGGCTGAGTATTATTAAATTGGTACAAGCCAACAGCGCACAGATGCATATTAACATCCATATACAATGTTCATACATATGTACAATATACATATGTTATATACAAAGCATAAGAGGATACACATTAACTTTATGCTCTTCCGAAAATTGCCAATCACATCTCTGAAGGTAAATCCCCCATTTAATTTCCGTCAATCAATTATGGAGTCCATCAACATCAACAGCCTAGCCCGGTCCGGTCGGGTCGTATTCTGTCGGCCCTGATTTAAACGCAGTAGGAGAATTCGAATTAAGGCCGCTCTCTTTTTTCTTTTTTTTTTTTTTGTCAAGCGACAATGCGTTGCCGTGTCCGGAACCTTTAATATACAGAGACAAATGCATCTGGCTATTAATTAATTAAAATTCATTGCCGTGTTACACGATATCTGCAATAATCGGCAGTTTTTACTGCGTTGACAACAAGTGCGCGCCTCCACCCAGTGAAATTTATCACGGCAGCAAATTTTATGTGTTTCACAACTCCGATCCTGGTTCTGGATACTGTGGAGGAGGCATTCCATTGGTCATATGATTGGGTGGAGGAAATGAGAAAAAAAAAATAAATAAAAAAACAAACATCTGCCCTGTCCTTCGATTCATTGATTTCATTTGGGTTGGAATATTGCACCGTCCTGGAGTCTAACAGTGAAAAAGTTTACAACCCTCTTTCCAGGAAGGAAATTGATTGAACAAAATAGACAAAAATATAATATTAAAGGAAAGCGTATTTGAAAATTTACTGTGATAAAAATTGTTAACAATACGAATTTATGTTGGAAATGTTAGGATAACTTTTGAGGCTTTGAATCAGATCATGAAGAAATTGGGGAACACGGTTTCATTAATCTTCACTACAACGCAACTTTGCGTTTACGTGGATTATATACAGATGTTGTCCAACATCACTTTTGGATGGAATTTTTGAGGCAGACGGACGTAGAATAGAGAAATTAATTGAAGGTTTAATGATTAACCTAATGATGACATCTTTCGATTACCTGACGCAGAAACGTTTCAAAAATCTGAATCAGTTGCGTTCTGAATATACTTAAGAAGGTTTTCAAGAACGTCAAAGTAGTGTCCCTCCATCGCCAAATGCCATCGCAACTAATTAATTTTTAAGGTAAAAACTGCCAGTTTACATTTCTGTTAATATGGATTTACATTGAAGGTTTGAATGAAACAACAACAATTTAATGGGCTACCACCAAGATTTTTATAGGCTGGAGTTATAGCTATTTCACGACTGCCAGGCCGATTATCAGACTCATTTTTAGTGGTGCTTGGTCTTTGTTCAATTTTAATTTGAAAAACAATTTACAATTATCTCAGTATTCCAGGAAAACTAGTTCGGCAAAGTAGTAGGTTTACTAAACTTTCAAAAAAAGTAGTTTCCTAAAAAAGCTAATGGAAGACGTACAAAAATTGGAATGAATAAACTAGATTTTTTTATTTTTGCATCGTCACTGATTGTGGGCATTTATTGTTTCATCCCAATGTCCAACTGTAAGTAACTGAGACTTGAGAGGTCGTCATGATCAAAATCGTTTTTATCGTAAAATTCTCATAGTACCTCCTCTCCTATGGACATGGTTCAAGTTATCTAATCTCTTGTTGTAGAGGGTGTTTGTTTTAGAGGTGAAAAACTAAAAATTGGCAACACAGTTAACTGTGACAGCCGATTTGACAGTTCTTGGTTGTTTTGTGGTTTGTTTGGTTTGGCAATTCAACATAAATAGACTTACGCTGCCGGAGCACCATTTGCAAATTTTTAAATTTATTTTGAAAAACATGGTACATTTCAAGGAATTGGGTTTTATGTTGATCATCTCATAATGAACTAACTTTTGGTTAAGTGGGTAAAGCTACGATTAGATGTTCAACGCGTTGAGGTCAAAATGACGTCAAATTCTGTCCCAAAGATGTCAAGGGGCATGATCGTCAAGGCACAATACTATCAGGGTGTTGACTGCTACGTTGACACTCGCGTTGATACGATTTTCAGGGTAAACGAGTTATTATTTTGTGTGATCGTGTAATCATTCTGTCAAGGCATATTAGAACACATTAAGACATTGATCATCAGCAAGTTGACTATATCCCAACGCTGACGCAAAAGAGTTTTTACCGCGTTGACGTTTAATTCAATTTCAAAAATTTCTCATACCGTCGAATTGGATATAAAGGTTGGCCAAATACAAGTAGTGTCTTTTTAAAAATGCAATAAAATTAACAAAATTAAATTTGTCCATGTATTTATGGCTTTATTAGTAAGAGACAAACATTCCCATTAATTATGGAACACAATGTCGTTCAAGTGGCTGCCTCGGCTGGCTTCTCCTTCTGTCACTCAAATTTTCCAAGAACTTGTTGATGGTTTCGGGATATATGTAGCTCATGGATTGCTTGAGTACTTGAATCGTTTCCGGATTGTTGGTATAACATCGGTTCTTCACGGTTCCTCACAAAAAGGTCCAAAGGATTCAAATCGCAGCTCCAGGGTGGCCAATTAACATCGCCAAGACAGCTGATAACACGATTTGGGAATTTGGTGCAAAAAAAATCGATTGTCACCCTGTGGATGCATTGGCTTCTCGACAATATCGTGCGGGTTTTTCGAGGCCCATCATATGCGGTAATTTTGTATGTTTACGTAGATGCCGAGATGAAAATGCGCCTCGTCAGAAAAGATAATTTTTCGCCCCAAAATCGTTGTCCAATTAAAGCTGCTCTAAGGCAAAAACCAAAAAAAATTGTTCAACTGACTTACTGTTTTAAAGCGGAAACCAGCTGTCAGTGTCAAAATAACCTATGATTTAAGAAACCACTAGATGACCCACCCCTTATAGTACCAGTACCTATATGTACATAATTTATAGCTTGACAACCTATAATTAGTGACATATAGAATATTCCGTTCCAAATGTCACCCGAAAGACCGAATTTTTCGGAAGCAAAAAATCATTGGTCCATATGTCTTCTCAAAAATAGAGTGAAGGTGACTCTATTTTATTCTTTTTGCCTCTTTATTAATATTCTAAGGTCTCTGGGTTAACTGTTGTTTGTTTTATTATTATTCCACATTTTATGCCATTAAAGATATATTTTGTATATTCATTAACATATTTTAAAATTTCCTCTTAAATACTTACAGTCGTATTTATTAGATTTTTGTCTACTAAGACCACTGTCTAACTATTTTGGATTGAAATATGTTTTATTTAATAAAAATAAATATCACATTATTCAAGGTTAAGACAATCTACTCTTGTGTCTAAGTTAGGCAGCTATATAAGACAACAATGAACAAGGTTTTTGAACACATTCTCCAAAGTTGGACAGTTTTCTAAAGTTAGACAACGTTTATAAATAAGACCATTAATTGTATTAATTGTATTCGAAATAATTTAGTTTAAAAAAAAAAGTTTTGTCAATTTTTTCTAAAAGGATTTAGAAAATGATTTTAAAAATGATTTAAAAATTTTGATTTGATGGGAATAATACACCCTTTTTGAAACAAAACTTTCTGCACTGTTTCATGGAACTAACAGTGATAGTTATATTTGAAGTAAAAATACCATTTTTGCTGTAGATACCTAAGCTCCATCTGACTCAGCCCACTTGAGCGCGTGTGATGTATTCAAAATGTAAAGCCATCCTCAGTCAGGATCCATTTTTAGACTCAATGGTGCTGAACAGAAGTAATAGCTGTACTCTAGAACGAAGTGTAACTATGACGTTCGCAACGCAAGTAGAATAGATGATGGGTGTGAGTGTGGGCAGAGGTATAAGGACTAGTGACTCCGCACTATAGGGGAATATAGCCCGAATCATAAAATACTCGAAGCTATGTGTATATATTGTATATATAGCGTGTGATGTTTTTCCATTCATCGCGTATTTTTATTTTGGAAGTGCGCCTTGTAATGTTTTAGTTCAGTACTGTACCATCTCTATAACCATCGAATCCTGGCCGCCCAAACCAAAGTTGATATGGGGGTAAAAATAAAGGGGCAACCTACCACCAATTCACTATTGTGTTCAGCTTGTGGGAATTATCCTCAGTTGAGTGGTTAAGGTACTGAACTTTATTTCCGAGCCATTAAAAATGCGGATTTTATACTTGGAGAGAGAGTTTTTTTTTTTTTTTATTGTATTTTGTTTGTTATTGCTGGTGCGATGTTGTTTTGTTCAGTTTTGCTTGAGTGAGGTAGTTTTACTATGAATTGTGTTTGTTTTGTTGGTCTGAGCTTAAACATACACAATACACTACACATACATATATGAAAAGATTGAAAAAAAGAATTCAATTGAATGTTTTCAAAAATATTTACATGCGAACAGCAAAAGTGGGGAATTATATCATCGCGCTCTATAGGGACAACCTGAGGCAAGTTAATCTGGGGCCTCCACTTTCCGGATATAGGTAAGTAAATCGTGATGATGTAACGCCTATAGTGGCGGTATACACACTTTTTATTTGCATTGTTTTAATTTAATCGTTTGCTTTTATTTGAATAGCGTATTTATAGATTTACACTGTAAAGAACATATACATATATATGGGCTGGGCTGGACATCTACATATTATGTGGGGCAATATAGGATAGTGCTCTTGGCAAATGACTTTATTAAAACAATAATATTAAACAATTAATGGTAAATTAATATAAGCTAGAACTTAACTTAATGCGAACAAAATAGTCATTATTTATACAGATTTTAATATTACCTACATATTAAATTTTGGGATTTAAATTCCAATTTATATTGAACAAGCATAAAATCATTAAAAAATTAAATTACAAAAAATAAAGATTTTTCTGCATTAATCTATAAATATATTTAAGTTAAAATTAATGACATTAATTTACATCTTTAATTGTTTAATTATTCTGTAGTGTCAAAGTTGGTTATTGTGAACAATTTTGGTTTTCGTTTTATGTGATTTAAAATTGGTCCTTTAGCTAAAACGTTGATTTTTAAGGGCTGTCCACCAGACAAAACTTTTATAAGTCTTGTCTCATCTTATCGTTTTGATCTCGTCTCGTCGCGTTTTTTTTTTTTTTATAAGAAATATCGAATAAAAGTTTAAATCTAGAAGCTGCGAAATATTTACATAGAAAAATTAACTTTTTTATTAAAAATCACAGGATCAATTTGACAGCCAAGATTCCATGATATTCATGAGATTCCTAGTTTTTATAAAATCACCTTCGAATTATATTAAACTTTGAAAAGAACCCATATAAATATAAAAAATAAAGGATGCTTTCAAAAAAAAAATGTAAATTGCCAAAAATTTCACGAATGTTATGATACAACCAAGAATTAAAAGAGTTTTAAGAGAAAAAAGTTCGGCGTTCCCAAAACAACTCTTTAAGATAAAATTATTTGCAGATTTGCGAAAAGCCAATAAATTTGGAAGACAATCGCAGTAAGTCCTTCAAGGATAGCCTACGTGGGAAGACTTGGAACTATAAGTTTTTCAAGCTTCATCCAGATTTGCCTATCAGAACAGCAGAAGGACTGCTGAAAGGAGGACTGGTCATCATCACCGAAGAGTCAATAAAGAAATAAATAAAATTAGAAAGTTGTTCTGGGAACTAAAACAGTAGGTACTTGGAAATACTAGATACCCTTGACGTTTTGCAAGACGCTTCGAGAATCTTTAATAGCGATGAAACATATCATTCTGCCTGTCTTCGGATTTCGGAATAAGGGATTTTTTAGATCCTAAAGGCTGGAAAAACTTGTGCAAGGTTTCGCCAGGAAATAATAAGAAGACAATTATGTCGTGAACTCGTAGTTTATTATTATTTATTATTATTAGGACTGAACTGAATATCTTTATTGAACTCTTCCATAGGTATCAGAATAGGTGCGTCCATTTACTTTGAAACTGTTTGATTTTCTGCCCAAAACAACATAAAAGTCTGTCAAAGTTCATATAAAAAAAAAAATAAAATGTGTAGTTTTTATTTTTAGTGAGTTGAAGGAAAATTTACCTCCAACAGTATACCTAAGGTCATCATCCTTAACCCCGGAGGTGAAGCTGGTTGCTTGTTGTAGTTTTCTTGTTAAAAGGTGCTATTAACATGGAGTTGGGATTTCAATGATTGGCCCTGTGCACCTTTTTCGTTGTTCTTTTGGAAGTTTTTAGGATCTTAGAAGAACATTTAGTATCCAAGTGGATCAGTCTACATTAAATAGCGGATGATGAAAAATGGAGGACAGAATCCATTTTTACAGAAAATTTAAGATCCTGGATGTGGTTAATGTTTATTGATAATACACACATCAAAATTTTCAAACCTAATGGCGAAAATGTTCACTTCGTTCTGAGTCGAAAAGGGTGCTTCAGCCAATGCGACGATTAATGGATTGGTTGTAAAAAAAATTGCTTAGTAAAGATATTCATTGTTGAAACTATATCAAGTGGAACGAACTTTTGTTGTATGGAAGAATTGGTTTCAATGCTGCATGGGTGCTTGGCAACTGCACTTCTCACCGAGAAAAATTGTAGGTACACATTGAAACAGTTTTTCATAACGTAAGAATATATTTTAAATTCCATGATGAAATCGTTCCTAATTCTGAATACGTACAAGAAGATGAATTTAATGATGAAGATATATTTTCAAGAGTACAACCAACTAAGAAACTCATTTTTGTCAAAATTTTAATCCTGAATAAAATAATGTTTTCAAGAATTAAATTTTAAAATATTTCGATTGTGTTTTTTTATGCAATTATTTAAATAACTGGATTAAAAAATAAAAAAAATATCAGATTTTATGTTTTTAAGTATACCTACACATTTTGCTCTTAAAACTGAAAACAAAGTAAGAAAAAATTACTTCAGGTTTTTGGGTGGGTTTTGTGAAACGCCTTTTCCTCCACCATGTTGCATTCATAAACCTCTTTTTGAATAAGGTTAATAGAGAATTTGTAGTCCGACCAAAACTTCATTTAAATAAAAAAAATCATAAAAGGTTACTTATTGATTATACATTTTAAATATTACTTTTATTCGTTCTTCAATTTCCTTAAACGGATCAGTACCCATAGAAATTATCCGGTACAAGTTAATGGCGTTCCTTTATTTTGAAACACATTTTATTTTATTTATTACAGCCTTTTGTGTAGTTTTGGGCAGAAAATCACAGAGTAACAAACTAAAGGAACGCACAAGTACATACTCGATAGTTTTGATGCGATACCAAGTCCTTTTGGAATCGATACTTTTGGTTGCGATATCAAGAAAATATCGGATAAAAGTAGTTGGGTCGAATGGAATTATCGTTTCAACTAAAGTTCATGTTTTTTAGTTTACAAATTACAACTACAGCCATTGCCAATAATAATAGATGGATTCAAAAGTCAATAATTTTTCACTTTACCTAATTTCGCACACATACTTAAATTACAACAATTTTTGCAAAAAGATCTCGATTTCCAGAAGGAACCCGTAATCAACCAGGAAAGAACAAAAAAAATCTCCCAAAATGATTCGGTTTTTTCGTATTTTTCTTATCCTGTTTCTCCTGACTTGACATCTAATCGACTAGAAGAATGGGAAGTTCTGAAGGAATTCTTCCCTCCTATATAAATATAAGCATGCAAGGATGTTTGTGGTGGCAAACCTAAATCAACTTAAGTGGAAAACACTTAGAAAAACTTAGATTTTTAGGAAATATTCCACAAAATGCTATTTTTAAATTCCTCATATTAAAATTAAGAACTTGAAAAATTAATGGTTGTTTTTACCTTCAATTTTGATGCAAGTAGGTATCGATACTTTTTTTCGATGCCAGTATCGAGTAAGTACAAGTACTCGATACATTTGAGGTATTGGTTCATCTCGAAGGAACCATACTGTTTAGGAGATTTCTTCAATTTTCCTAAAATATTTGGTGCTGTTTTGAGGATTTATTTGTAAAGTTCTTGGCTATATCCGGTTGTACCTTCATCAACCTCACCATTTCTTTGAATTGTTCCCGATTTGTTGTTCTTTTTCTTCAAAAACAAAAAAAACTTAAATTAGCAAAAACATTCCATACCTATAACATTAATATGCAAAAATGTTCAGTTCCTATAGTGAGTTGAATATCCTCGTCTCGTAGGTACATTGCAAATAAAAAATTGTCAATATATAAATATTTTTCTTTCCAATATAGTTTTACAAAATCAACACTGATTTGTGTAAATGTAAAATTTTAAATTAAAATTCTCACAACTCCTATACCATTCCCCACATCAGCAAAAGCAAACTAATTATCTAACAAAACACGCTCGTATAGTTTCCTAAAGCTATTTAAGGAAACAACAAAAAAAAATGTTGAAAAAATATTCAAACATCCGTATACACACATACATATATATATATACATATTTCAAATGCCTACAACGTTCTCAAAAAAAGCAAACAAAAAAAACAAGAACCGGAACCAAACTCAATAAAGCCCCCACCTCACCACATAATGTTCCTCTATATACATATACCTACCTCTTATATCGAAATCCAAAAATTTAAATATTCAAGGGAATGCGCCTTATTCGACTCCGAATTTAGATCGAAATTTTGTGATTTCATTTTTGTTGGATATGCGTAGTGCATCCGCTATTGCTTAAGGCCTTCTTCAGGATTTGTGTGAATAAGAATTTCGATAAAATGTAGGTAGGTATGTAGTTGAATAGGCAGTGACGTAGCGAGAATATTTTTCGCCCGAAGCAAAGAATAATCTTCCACCCTGTGAATTTGTCAGAAAAAAATGGTATAAGAAGTACGAATTTTTCAGTCTCGTCTATAAATAATAATGACGCAATCAAATCCTTTTAACAATTACATTAAATGTGTTTTCTTCAAAAATTTGATCAGCTGGCTATAGACTTAAAAAAAAAAACACCACCATCTATATGAGAATATTTTGTACAGTAAACCCGCTTAAGAGAAAAACCCGCTTAGCTGAAACAAATCTTTCATCCCCGAGCATTTTTCGACCAATCGCCTATAAAACACTCCGCTTAAGCGAAACTCGCTTAAGTGAAAAACCCGCTTACCTGAAAAATATTTTCAGTTAAATTTTATATTTATCATTGAAAAAAAACTCTCTTAAGTGAAAAAAAAAATTGAATCGAACAGAACAAAAAATTTGCTGAACGCTTTCACTTCTTTTTTATTTTTCACCTCCACCATTTTCACCACAAAATTGACATTTAAATTTCTGTATGTCACAACCATTTATTCTCGTTTTGTAAACAAATTGCTTTTTGGTTTGGCTATCAAAAATTAAAAACAATATTTCCAATGTCTCGAGAGGTACGTATTTTAACATTTCTTAAAAAGAAGATTACACATTCAATAAATTATTTTTGTGTTGCATATTAAATCGTTGTTGGATTTTATTTAATTTTTTTTAGGCAACTCCAAAAGATAAATTCAATTTTTTCTAGCTTTAAATTTCCGCTGGATGGAATTTTTAAATCCGCTTAAGTGAAATTTTTTTTCACTTATCCGGACTCCGCTTAAGTGAAATTTTTTTTCACTTAAGCGGGGTTCGGTTAAGTGAAAAACCCGCTTAAGTGAAAGAAATACTGTGACATTTTGCCGTTTCTCTTAAGCGGGTTTTACTGTATTTGTTTCAAAATAACTGCAATGCGCAGTTAGAATCCGTTCCGTGTGTCGATTTTTTTTTTTACTTTGAGACTCATTTGAATGAGTAATAAATTTTAACGAAAGCAATTTTCAAAAATTAAATAGCATTTTTGAGCTCGGATTAGTAAAAATTTAGAATGAGATTTCCGAATCTAAATGAACAGCAATTCCATTTCAACCGCCCCTAAGCCCTTGCAATGGCCTTATTTGCCTTCTGGCTACACCACTGATGTTGATAGCAGAATATATACACACGAACATAAAACTCATTCCTTCGAATCGATTTCCCAAAACCCCCTTCAGTTTTAACCTTTCCCATCAATAGAATAATTTTAGGGGTAGGAGGATTCTATGCTCAGTGCATAGTGAGTTAGGGAATGTAAAATCAGTAATTGGAAACCAGGAGTTTGCAATAAAAGTTAGAATACTTTATAAGTAAACAACGAGAACAAGTGTCTATGCTTGCTATACACCCCCCCTTCTACACGTATGTTTCTAATAAACTCGAGGAAATTCTTGATTTACGTATCCCAATGGCAAATAGATGCCAAAGCACGCACCGAGAATATTTGAAATCGACAGGCGGTGCGATCCGATGCGATGGGGAGAGGTCGGGTAAAGAAAACCTAGCTCCATATTTCTGTGTATCTAAATATACAGGTATGTAAAAGTTTATACCATCAACACAAATGCAAATGCAACCATAGGTAAATAGGTGTCTATAAAAATCTCAGATCCCTATCCCAAAATTTCCATAGACTTTCCGCATCTCCCGATACCCTAGTTCCATCAGACCAGTTCTACTATTCTATACCGATTAAATATCGGTCGGGCTAAGTGCTCACGTCGCAAGTGTCTGTTCCTGTAGCACGTGCACAGTACACAGAGTATATATAGGAGTCGCCTTCGATGAAGCAGTAAAGCATTCTTTTTTTCTTCTGTTTTATATGATACACCCAGCCTGGTATTTCAGTAAAGATTTTAAGCTATCGTCGTATTTTACGAAACCCGAACCTAAACCAAACCCATCAAGGTACGAGACACGAAAGTCTCTCTCTAAAGTGTAGTTGTCGTGTCGGTTGCATGCATTTTGTGGTGTAGTAGGTACTCCAAAATAGTAAAACAACAAGAAAACAAAAAAATTTAAAGCCCTCTTTAACCCAATTGTGGTGCTAGATCAGGTACGGAAAGAACTGAGTTGGTGGCAAAAAAAAGAGTCAAACAGAAAAGAGAAGAGGGGTTTAAAAAGTTATTTGATTAAATATCTTATACATTATATTGAATTTAGAAGAACGAAAAATGTTAGTTATGTTTTTTGTTAGGGTTGGTATATGTATAAGTAAACTCATTTTATAAGGTATGACACCCACAAGCCTTAGAAGGAAGTTTTGGAAAAATACCCCTCTCCTTTAAGCTTATTTATGATCCGCACCTGTATAGCTTAGCTATTGAAGTTTTTTGTATGTTTTTAGATAATATTTTTGGATTATTATATAGAGAGCAGCAGATAAGGAATAACCTATTCTACATATGTATATCAGCCTTTTTTCTTCAAGGGTTTAAGGTGTTCAATAGCAAAATTCTTTTTTTGTTCATACTTTATAAATAAGTTGAAAAACATTTTTTGGAGGGTTTTTGTTAAGAATGATCCCTCTTTTTATAGTTTTGTACTTCAAAGTAATATAAAATGTATGTTTGTGAAAATCAAACAATAATAAAAAATATCGTAGATACATTTCATATAAATCACACATTCAAAGTATTTCACAGTTTTTCATTTAAAATTATAATGCAACTTTTAACGTGGCTATAGGCATTGAAAAAGTAGGTAAAGGTTCCATAATTAAATGATATTGTGATATGTGAATTTTTCCCCAAAAACTTAATTGCCATACGTTTTATCAAAATTGTATGTGCTTTTTCAGAACCCAGATTAGCTAAAAATAAAGTTCGATTTTTTTAGGGTTATTAAATAAGAATTAAAAAAAAAGATATTTAAATTTTCTTGAAACATGGTACCTTGCCCAGCCAAGTTCTGACCCTTCAACACTCTTTTTACAGGAACAAACTCATGCGATTTTCGACCCCCTTCTAACTTCAATACCATAACAAAATCGATTGGTCAGTAATCTTTAACTCATAAATTAAATTATAATTTGGAGTTGTTTCAATATCACTTTACCCAACCATTATGTATTTGATATTATCGATAAAATAAGAACTTGACGTACTTTTAGATCTCACTACTTTTCACGGTTGACTTGTAATGTAATATAAAAGATTTTTTATAGAAAAGCTTGGCTCTTTTTTCAACAATTATTATGTTTAAAGCCTTTTAGCATTTTTGAATAATCTTATTTCTTTTCAAAAATTGCTCCACAGATTATTGAAAAGAAACTATTTACCTATTTTAATTTAATTAAAAAGTTGTTAAAGAAATGGTTAGGTATTAATGGCACCTCCCGTAAAATCATCTTTTTGATTTTCACTTTTCTGGAAAACGGTCCAACTGATTTTTTTTAAGTTTCATAAATAGTGTAAATATTTATTGGATTTTCATTTTTTTTTTCTTTTTGAAAACTCAATACATTAGATACATATGTATATCAAAAATGACTGTAATTTTTTTTTATACGATCGACACGTATAGTGTTTTAACATACTCTTCAATATTTTTAACAAAACTTATTTTTATACTCAAAATTAAGGCAACTCTCCATACAACTGTTAAAATTTGAGTACTCATGGAAAAACGTCGGAAGTTATCAATGTTTTGTTCTTTTGTGCCAAATTAGTTTAACAGTTAGAATTCACAGTTCTCAGAACTCTGTCATTAGCTGCATTTAATTATCCATATGATATGATCAAGATCAGATTTTAACACGTAAATACAAAATCAACACGGAATCCTGCTTTTTGAAGCTTTGAATGAAACAACAACACTTAAGTGAGCTTCCACCAAGATTTGTATAGGCTGGACTGGAGTTATACCTATTTATTTCACTGTCACGCCGATCATCAGACTCCTTTTCAGTGGTACTTGGTCATTTTTCAATTTTAATTGAAAAACTTTTATGCCCAGCTGGGACTCGAACTTATACCAAGCTAAGCTCCCTCCGAACCAAAATGTACTTCGCATTGCGCTACCGAGGTCATATGATCAAGTTCATCCCAATTTAGGTTGTTGACTATATTAAAAGTACACATAAGGTGTATATACATATGGATAATTATTTGTTCTATAGAAGAATTTTCACCCCTATTAATAAAAAATGTTTAATTTTCTTCTAATTTACAAATCATCTAAAACGTTAAAAAAAAATTAATTCAAGTATTAAAATTTCTTATTAATAAATATTTAACTGCTAATTAAGTTGCAAATCTTAAGAAAAATATATTTCATTCAACAAGAACTCTAGCTGTCGCCTTTATTGGTTGGCAAAAATATGTTAGGTATATTTTTAACTTAATTGCACCTACTTTTTATCTTACTTTGGTTTGGGAGCAAAATTTGTCCCGACCCTTAAGCAAGTAAAACATCTCTTCAAAAACATCTCCACACTGAACCAAAAAGGTACGTGGAATTAATTAACATATTAATTGGGACAACGAATGGTACATTAATATTTGTCCAATAAACGCGATAATAAAAACAACGAATGGCCGTTTATTAAAATCAATTAACGTTAATTGATTCAACGAACGTACATTAACTCGTTCGTAAAAAAACTCCGAATCGGAATCCGAATTATATTTATGAACCATACATTAAAACAACGAACGTGTTAATTAAAAATAATAAACGCGTTAATTAAAAATAATAAACGCGTTTATTAAAAACAATAAACGCATTTATATAAAATAATAAACGCGTTTATTTAAAATAATTAACGCATTAATTAAAAACAATAAACGCGTTTATTAAAATAATTATTGCGTTTATTAAAAATCAATCAACGCGATTATTAAAAACAATAAACACGTTTATTAAAAATCAATGATCGCGTTTATTAAAAATAATAAACGTGTTTATTAAAAATCAATGAACGCGTTTATTAAAAATCAATGAACGCGTTTATTAAAAATCAATGAACGCGATTATTAAAAATAATAAACGCGTTTATTAAAAATCAATAAACGCGTTTATTAAAAATAATAAACGCGTTTATTAAAAATCAATAAACGTGTTTATTAAAAATCAATAAACGTGTTTATTATTTTTAATAAACGCGTTTATTAAAAATAATAAACGCGTTTATTAAAATTCAATAAACGCGTTTATTAAAAATCAATAAACGTGTTTATTAAAAATCAATAAACGCGTTTATTAAAAATAATAAACGCGTTTATTAAAAATCAATAAACGTGTTGATTATTTTTAATAAACGCGTTTATTAAAAATAATAAACGCGTTTATGAAAAATTATAAACGCGTTTATTAAAAATCAATAAACGCGTTTATTAAAAATAATAAACACGTTTATTAAAAACTATAAACGCGTTCATTGAACGAGTTAATAGAAACAATGACCAGCATTTATTAATTTTATAAGTACGTTCATCAAAGTTAATAAACGGGTTCATTAAATTAATAAACACTGTTTTCAATAAATTCCAAAAGTAAAACTTCCTAAAGTCTTATTCCTTTGTCAACGAATTTTTAATTTCCTGGTAAGAAATTAAAAAAATCAATTAACAAAAACAATAAGACAAGGAAATTTGGCTTTCTAAATTTATTAGGTCTTGTTGCTCGAACTCTGTAAAATACAAAAAAAAGAAAAAATTAGTGTGATTTTTCTTTTTCATTTCATACAAACCCGTTATCAGTAGCTTCGTTCTTTCATATCTTATCTTCTCTTTTCTGAAATTTTAAAGTTTAAATAAAAGAGATGTTTACATTTATGTTTACTCTTTTATTTTTCAGATAAGCCAAATGAATGGCAGGAAAAATTTACATAGTTAAAGTTTTTTTGTGAAACAAATTAGAAGAAGTGATATTACCAAAAAGTTATAAGAAGTGAAATTATAAGATCTCATTCAGCAAAACATGAGTCCTTGTACAAACTTTCTTTTTATTACTTTGAAAATATTGTGTTTCTATGAAACCCCAAAATGAGGAACATGCGGTTGGATACTGGAGATTAAATAAATAAAAAATTTTAAAGCAGATATCCACTGCTCGGATAAAACTGTTAAAAGTAAATTTAACTCCGTCAAAATAGAGAAAAATTTCGGTAAAGTTGAGGATTGAATCACCGTGAACAATGATGAAAGGTTGGACATTCTCACCCATTTTGTTGAGGAAATCGATATGGTCCTCTATGGCTTGAATCGTACTGCCTATCCAAATGAAAGCGTTCTGCGAGTCCTTGATGGTATATCTAGTAACATGTTTCCGACCCTCTTTGTCCCTTTTGAAAACTTTTTGGAAAGGTACAAAATATCCATGAAGAGCCGAAAGCAGTGCCGCATCTTTACAATCTGAAAAAAGCCAAGCACAACAAAAAATTACTGAATTAGTAAAGCTTGAAATGTGAAATATTAAAAATAAACTTTATTATGTATTTATATAATTATAAAATCATAGTTTTTATAAAACGTGTGACATTTAATTTTTAGGTATATGTTTATGTTAACCAATTAATTGGAAAAGTAAAAATAATAATTAGATTAATGTGTTTATAATAACATTTAAAGAAGGTACAAACTCTTAGTTTGTTCTGCTGATGCAATTTTGTTTAAAATCTCTTTTATGCTTTTTTCTTTGACATTGTTATCAGTAGAGAGAAATTTAAGAAGTTTTTCCTCCAGTTTTTCCCAGTTGTTCAAAAGTGAACCGGAATTTGGATACAAATGACTGTAGTCCATATCAACCTTAGGAATTAAAAGTTTTTTTTTTATTTTTGAAGGTGTTGAAATGTTTTAACTTACCAAGCGATGGCCAGTTGGGAGCTTATACTGAGGCCATTTAGTGAAAATTTCAGAGGTGGAAGAAGAGTTTTTTATTTCCAAGAGTCTATGGTTTGTACATGCTTTCCAGCAACGGTCAAATTCCTCAAATGACAAATTATCATATTTTAATACCCGATAGATACTTTCTGCATTTTCTTCTGGAGCTAAAAATGCAATTTTTGTTGTATAAATTTCAATTTTCAATTAATGAATTAATAAATTTAGTTAAAAAAGTTTGTGTAATTAGGAAGATGTATAGCTATCGTTAAAATCCATCATTAACATTTTTTTTCCAATTTTGAAGACATTAGAGTTCGTTTTTTTTTTTTTTTAATATATTATGCAATACGATGAAAACTTATTTTGACTATTTTTTCCAAAAAGAAGCAATGCATTTTGAGTAAGAATTATTTTGTAACTACATTTTCTTAAATTTTACTGATTCATTAAAATGAAAATAGTCGAAAGAAGTTTTCATCGTACTAATAATATTTTTTGACAAACCCAACTCTAATTTGAAAATAAAAATTTTAATGATTGCTACAACTTGGCCCTTAAAGCTTCCTGTAAATAAATACAAATTTTAAGTTTGGTACTTATAAAGGACGTTTAAGCAAGAATAAATATTTATACCTATCCAGCCCTTTTCTAAATGTAAATTCCCGTGGAATTAAAAATGGAAGAAACGTTTTACTATCTAAAAATATGTACGTTTTCTGCTTTTCATTTGATGAAAAACGTTTAGGTGTTATGTTAAAGCTGAAAGGAATTGAAGTCCCTGCGTTGTTCTTGTTTGAAAGTATTTCTCCCATTTCGTATTTCCTCGAAAATGTCGGACTTATTTAAAATCATGAGTCTAAGCAGAAACTTTTTATTACTTTGTAGAAATTGCGTTTCTTTAGAACCCTAAAATGAGGAACAAGCGCTTGGGTACTCCAGATTAAAATAAATACAAAAATTTTAAGCAGATATTCACTGCTCGGATAAAACTGTTAAACGTAAATTTAACTCCATCAAAATAGAGAAAAATTTCAGTAAAGCTCAGGATTGAATCACCGTGAACAATGATGAATGATTGGACATTCTCACCCCTTGAGTACTCCAGATTAAAATAAATACAAAAATTTTAAGCAAATATTCACTGCTCGGATAAAACTGTTAAACGTAAATTTAACTCCATCAAAATAGAGAAAAATTTCAGTAAAGCTCAGGATTGAATCACCGTGAACAATGATGAATGATTGTACATTCTCACCCCTTTTTTGGAGGAAATCGATATGGTCCTCTATGGTTTGAATTGTACTGCCTATCCAAATAAAAGCTTGATGGTATATCTGGTACCTAACATGTTTACGACGAATAGTATGGAAAGAAAACTTAACAGTTAAGTCTAATTTTCGGAAACAAACGAATTTAGAGTGGAACAAAATTAATCAAGACAAATTTTTACTATAATCATTTTAGAAAACTATTTTTTTTTTCCTCAATAAACGTTTCTAAGCCCCCCTATACAAAACAGTGTATCTACTCCGTAGATTTGTCTCCTGAGTAAATTTAATGTCTATGTGAAAAATAACGTACCTCTTTCAGAACTCGGAGTTTCTTCTTCATCTTCTTCTACGTCCTCGTCCCTCAAAGGGAATGGAGAAGAACTTGCAATTGGTTTTAAAGAGGATTTAATGTTGCAAAACTTGTTGTAAATTTTACCCCTTTTACCTGTTCGATAATATGCCTACAAAAGTTTAGAAATATAAAATTAATTATCTGTATACTGTATGTATGTATATAATGTATAATGTTTACCAGTTTTTCAGTTGGGAATCGTTCTATAATCTCCTTTTCAATTTTGTAACTTGTATGTAAATCCAAATGAATTTTGTTCTGGTCGAAATAAAGGGCTATTGCATTAATAAGTTGTTTCCTTTCGTGTTCTTTGAATTTGTTCGAATTTTCGTAGCTTTCAGCTAATGCCAAAGTTTTGGGGTTATTGTTCAAAATTTCTCCCAAAGATATTGAGTTTGACGAATTTTCCGATCTAGACGATGTTGGCGTAGTTGGAAAACTTACACGATTTTGTGTCGATACGTAAGATGTAGATGCATCAGATGAACATTGGGAGCTAGGAAACGGCATAAATCTTGCATTGGCATACATTAAAAGGGGCTTTTCAATTGCGTTTCTCCACTCTCTTAATTTGGCCTCAAACAAAATCAATGTTCCATACGAAAACGGTTTCATAATTCGTTCTAGGTGGTGACACTCAATATTTTTTAAAACCTCAACATCTATGTGTTCCCCTGAAAGAGTTTAATTAAATATCTTTACCTTTAGCAAAGCAGGCATGAAAATATGGGTGGAATTAACTTATAATTTAATATTTTAGTTTAATTTCATTAACTTCGTTTAGTGTTGGGATGTAATCAAGTGAAAAATCTTTAAAATAAGAACTTTTATTTGCTTTTAGTTAAATTAAATAAAAACACCTTTAAAATCATTAAACTTATTATAATATTTCACATATGATAAGGCAAATGGTTGACGTACTAAAAACTGGAAACTATCATTTTTTTTGTGCAAAAGATTAACTAACTGAAGCTCTTGATTAAATAATTTCTTCCCAAAAACCATCTTTTTTTTTTTAAAATCCACTTAAGTGTGTTCCGTAGTGAAATGGCGATTTTATAAACAAGATTGTGAAGCGTGTACTTGTCCGATCAAAATGATTTAGTCGTCTATAGACAGAAAAAACTTTGTCTCTAAAAAATCATTGGAACAAAAATTTAATTTTGTGCTCTATTATTTGGTAAAATGCCTTTAAGGAAACGAGACAATGGCGAAAATGGCTGTTTTGCAAAGCGAATGTAGCTAAAACTATAGCATTTTTTGCCAAAAAAAAAGTTCATATTTTTTGCCAAAAAAAAAAAGTACATATTTTTAAAAAAAAAGTGTTGAAGCAAATTTTTGTTTGTTAGGTACTAATACAAATTTAAATAACACAAAGTAATAATGCTTGTAAATTTTGAAAACACGCATTTTTGAGAATCAATAAGATATTTAAGGTATATTTTTCGGAAAAATTAGTAACCTTACAAAGCTTTAACTTACTTTTAAAATGATCCAACAGTTCTAAGTGGCCCCAACTTTGTAATAAATTTGTAAGCTCATCATCTGAAACTATTTTAACTATCTTTGTTGTCTGGTAGTTTGTTAAAATTGATTCCAATTCCATTTGTGATAATACTGGCAATTCTAAAGATTTTGAAATATCAT
This sequence comes from Epistrophe eligans, assembly GCA_951394125.1. Classification (NCBI taxonomy): domain Eukaryota; kingdom Metazoa; phylum Arthropoda; class Insecta; order Diptera; family Syrphidae; genus Epistrophe; species Epistrophe eligans. Next base: position 50,449,374 of record OX596028.1, on the reverse strand, counting down.
CAACCACATCCTCATCGGAAACTTCAGCTCCAGCAATATTTAGCTGCGGTGACGATGGCGGTGTTGCCATTTGCAAAGATTGAAACTACTGTATTCTTAAACAAATTTTTTTAAGTATAAAGTTTTCACTTATTGTTATATTTAGTTTTGTATTATTGAGTTAATATGTACATTTTTGAATCATCTGTAATTTCAATGCTATATTTTGTAAATTATTTTAAGTTTTCGTAAGTGTATAACTATTTCATCATTGTAACTTATAACAAATTAATTAGTGGAAACAAAAATAATGACTCGTCGATACAAGCTAAACTTTCATGTCTGATAATTTGAAACAAAATATTCCTTGACTCTTAGAACCGTTTTCCCTTGAGCAGTTTTTATTAAAGTTATTGGTGGTCCAATAAGATCTTTTAAAGATATAATTGAAAATCCTCCTAACTGATTTTCATCGCTTTCAAAAGATAACAAGTGCGGATTGTATTGGATTTTGTTAACCTTTTGGCATAACAAAAAAACGGTTTCTTTTTTTAAAAGAATAATGTCTATTATAACATACAATTCTACATCTGATTTGAACTGGGCTATATAAAATTTTATTTGGTATTTGTAACCTTGGATTTCAGCTTTAGAGTAAAACTCTATGTCCACGTAAGGTGCTTTTAAAATTTCTGAAACAAGGCTGCTAAAATTACTTTCTTTTTTATTTGTTTCATAGAAGAAAAAGTAGCTCTGAAGGTGATCTAAGGTATTAAATAATTTAAATGCGGTTTTTAGCTGATATTTTTTTGCTAAAGTCAAATAAATATTTTTACGAGACGTAATGGCATGAGAATAAAGCTTAAATTCTTTGTGCTTTGCTTCAAATTTAAAACACCAAAAGTTCCGAATGGGTCCTGATTGTTTCAGAACAGTAGGATAATGTGTTAAATTGTGATGTTTCGGTTTCAGCGTGTCGTTGAAAAGACGAACATAATCCTTGTTGTGAATTTCAATTTTCATTCTCAACATTGAGATGCTGTCATCGCAAATTTCAAAAGAAAGCAGCATATCAATTATTTCAATTAAGTTGAGAAGAAATTTCCATACCTCGTCATCAGGTGGAACTAAATCTCCAACCATTATCTGAATAAAAGATATGAAAGTCATCATTTCTCTTGCTGTCATTTTTAAATGTTTGTTTTTTAAATGATGAATTTTTATTTCGCCTGACATGTTATCAATCTCTACTGGGCCGTATTGGAAAGTTTGTTTTCTTAAATTAAAGGTTTCCAAAGTAAAATAAGAAACTGTATAGATAAAATATGTAATAATATGGCAGACGTCGTAATGACAAACACCTTCAAATAAGTCGTGCATGAAATCAACGCAATAATTTTCAACAACATGAAACGATGGTATTTCATTTAGTTGGGAATATTTTTGTATGCCAGTTTCAGAAGAATTATTTTGAAGAACATCATTTTCATAGTTAGAACGGTTTCTTAATAAATCGTTTCGTTCAACTGATAATGTCTGCGCTTCAGATTTTTTGACTTTACAAAACCTACAATAAGAATTAGCTGAAAATGATCTATTGAAATCTAAAATTGTATTCAAACCCAAATTATCTCCTAACACAATCCCCAAAACAAAATAAACTTTTTTGTTATCTTGACCGTTAATGTTAATATCAACCCCATCAACTTCAAGGCTTTTAAGCTCTTGTATCAAAGTTTGAAAACATTTTTCATTTCCAAACGACTTTAAATCCTTTGATTTAATAATACCTGCTAAAAAATATTATCTAACTTTGATTCTTTCCACGGGAGACAGGGAAAAGTATAGTAAATATTACATATTGAATGAACTCCGGCATGAGAACTTAATGGATTATTGATTTCAAAGTCATCAGTGTATAGAAAATATGGGATAATTATTTTTTCCGGGTACAAATTACTTTTTTGCTTCCAAAGGTCACCTTGAATAAAACTTGAAATTATGTTTTCTTTACTTAAGGTTTGCATATGAAGAATAGTTTTTCGAAAATGTCACCGCTCTCAAAAAATTTTTGGAATTGGAACTTTAATGGCATTAAAACACCCTTAATGTTTTTTTCGTCATACACTAGGTTCCCGTTTCGAAAAACTGCATCGATTTCATTATTTACTGAAAATTCTTTTAAGCTTCCTAAAAATTTTTTTTTTTGCAGCCAGGTAAATAGTTTATATTCAGTATTGCAATAATTAAAAGGGTTACGACACTTTGATATTAGACTCAAAAATTCGTTATGGACTTCTATGTTTTTTTTTGCCAGGTGTTCATTTGAAAAGGATTTAAACAATTCAACAATAGGATTTAAAATACATTTTTGTACGTCTTCTTGAATTTCTGTAATAATTTTTCTTGAGAAACTATTGTTATCATGTAATTTTAAAACAAACCCAGTCGCAGATGTAAAGAGTTCATTAAGGCTGTCTTCAACATTGAATTTCTTTACTTCTGGAGCTATACTTTCGCATGCTTCCGAGCCTTCTTGAAAACTATCAAGCGTCACACCCCTTTCAAAAAACAATTTCTGATAAGAGCTAGAACTAGTCACATTTATGGGTTGTGCTAAACTCTGAACGTGTTTTCTATTTAAATGTTTTTTAAAACTTCCTAAATTTTGAAAAGATTGCGTGCAACTGTTTTCCATACACCTAAAAGTGCTATAAGTACTTAGATCATGAATTTTTTTTTAAATGTTCTATAAACGGGTTTATAGACCAAATCTTTTCTTTACAGATGAAACAAATCATTACTACTAACTTATACTTTTGATAACTTTAAATAATAACTTGTGAAACAGCTGACGGAGTAGACAAAGTAGCGGATGATGTCCTAAAAATAAAAAAAAAACACACAAACTAGTTAATTGAAGCATGCTTTCATTGATGAAATTTCAATTTTTGTTTGCAAAAAAATGCAGAAAAAACGAAGCAACCTTTTGAAAATACAAATTTTAGTCATATTTGCCTACCAAAATGTTTATGAAAATGGTTCTTACAATTTCCCTGGTTTCATTTCTTCGAAATTAGATATATGAAACTCGAAACAAACCTTAAACTAAACTAAAAAAATATACCCAAAAGCGTTAAGGAAAATGATCCCATTCAAATTTGGTTAACCCTCTACCGCAAATGTGTAGTCAGAAGAGAAAACGAAACTAAAAAAAAACTTCAAATAGTTATTTTGGATTGATTTAAGATCGATTATTAAAAAAAAGACTTAAAAAGTTAATTTGTTCAAATGTAATTCTTGTTTGACCTCGGTTGCGGTAGAGGGTTAATGAAAAAAAAGCAAAAAGTTTTCAAAATGTTTATGAAAATGATCCTAGACAGTGATTCTAGTTTCATTTATTCGCAACTAATGATAAAAAAGCAAACAGATTTCAAAATGTTTATGAATATGATCCTAGTTTCATTCTTCGGTTTTTGAAACTCTCAATAATTAAAAAAAAAACAAAACTCTAGATCCTATTCAAATGTTGTTAACCTCTACCGCAAATGTTGTAGTCAGAAGAGAAAGCGAAACTAAAAAAAAACTTCAAATAGTTATTTTGGATTGATTTAAGATCGATTATTAAAAAAAAGACTTAAAAAGTTAATTTGTTCAAATGTAATTCTTGTTTGACCTCGGTTGCGGTAGAGGGTTAATGAAAAAAAAGCAAAAAGTTTTCAAAATGTTTATGAAAATGATCCTAGACAGTGATTGTAGTTTCATTTCTTTGAAGTTTTCATTTATGTTATACATAAATACAATAAGTTTAAATAATTGTCCAGTTTATATTTTTTGAGAGTTCTGAGATTTCTGAGAATAAAATTTTTTTTCTCAGTTATTTTTCATCAAAAGCGGAAAAATTCTAAGATATCTCAGGAGTCTCAAAAAATATAAACTGGCCAAATAATAAAAAAAAGTACCTTGTTTAGGAAACTGCCAAGTGGTGGCGGCAAAATGGTGATGGTTGCAAGAAGATTGTGTTGGGAACGTGACGGCAGCAAGAAGGTGATGACAACGTGTGGCAGTGGCTTTTAATTTTTGTGGCGACGACGGGCGGCGGAGGCAGCGAAAACGTGGTGGAAAAGGAGCACTACGTACAAAAAATTTTTTTTTTAGAAACAAAACAAAATAAAACTTTCTCTAAATGTTTAATACTATTAGATTAGGGTATTTATGCAAAGGCGTAAAGTCATTGTAAACGTGCATCGTAAAATTTGTAAACTGCGTTAATCTATCAAAATTTGTATGGAAAATTGAAAGATTTACGAAGCTTACATTTTTTACGACTACTTTTACGCCTTGGCATGAATACCCTTATTATAAATACATTTTAGAAGTACTTACATAAACTTCTGGAGCATGCAACCTAGTGATGACGACGGCGGCACGGTGGAAACACACAATTATTTAAGATGCCACCAGGAACTACGTTGTGGCGGCGGCGCTTTAATTTTTGCGGCAGACGACGACGGCGATGTCGGCAGTAATGTGGCGGCGCGGCGGCGTGGTGAAAGAAGAGCACTAGATACATAAAATGTAAGTATATTTAGAAACAAAACAGAATGAAAGTTTATCTAAATGTTTATACTATTTTAAATACATTAGGGGTACTCACATAAAGTTCTGGAGACAAGCAAAAACGTGATGGCGGCTGTGGCGGCGGCGTGGCGGCGGCGTAGATGCAAACGAACAAATTTTCTAAATGCGACCATACATTAATTAATAACGTAGGCAGCAGCAAAAACAAAATTATTATTAACTAAAAACTCTTTTTTTAATAAATTTAAATCAAATTTAATACTTACTTTTTATTTCTACTTATTTCCGCAGTTTCAGGTTCAGGGTATCTTCTTCGCAGTTTCACACTTTAACTTTGAATGGCTTCGCGTGCTTTTGCCGGCTACATCATTTAACGAAAGAAATTCTTTCGTTCAACCAAGCAAATAAAGTGTTCCCACTTTGTGGCGACGACGGGCGGCGGAGGCAGCGAAAACGTGGTGGAAAAGGAGCACTACGTACAAAAAGTTTTTTTTTTTTTAGAAACAAAAAAAAATAAAACTTTCTCTAAATGTTTAATACTATTAGATAAGGGTATTTATGCAAAGGCGTAAAGTCATTGTAAACGTGCGTCGTAAAATTTGTAAACTGCGTTAATCTATCAAAATTTGTATGGAAAATTGAAAGATTTACGAAGCTTACATTTTTTACGACTACTTTTACGCCTTGGCATGAATACCCTTATTATAAATACATTTTAGAAGTACTTACATAAACTTCTGGAGCAGGCAACCTAGTGATGACGACGGCGGTACGGTGGAAAACACACAATTATTCAAGATGCCACCAGGAACTACGTTGTGGCGGCGGCGCCTTAATTTTTGCGGCAGACGACGACGGCGATGTCGGCAGTAATGTGGCGGCGCGGCGGCGTGGTGAAAGAAGAGCACTAGATACATAAAATGTAAGTATATTTAGAAACAAAACAGAATGAAAGTTTATCTAAATGTTTATAATTATTATTTCAAATACATTAGGGGTACTCACATAAAGTTCTGGAGACAAGCAAAAACGTGATGGCGGCTGTGGCGGCGGCATAGAGGCAAACAAACAAATTTTCTAAATGCGACCATACATACATTAATAACGTAGGCAGCAGCAAAAACAAAATTATTATTAACTAAAAACTCTTTTTTTAATAAATTTAAATCAAATTTAAAACTTACTTTTTATTTCTACTTATTTCCGCAGTTTCAGGTTCAGGGTATCTTCTTCGCAGTTTCACACTTTAACTTTGAATGGCTTCGCGTGCTTTTGCCGGCTACATCATTTAACGAAAGAAATTCTTTCGTTCAACCAAGCAAATAAAGTGTTCCCACTTTATTTGCAAGTAGTTTTATACAAACTACAAATCGATTTCAAAACAATTCTTGCAGGAAAATTAAAAAAGAAAGCTGTTGTTTGATTATTTTCAACTTTATTTTTATTTTACTTTAGCTCACAGACATACTAGCTTTTAATTTATTGAAAATTATTCACTAATTATTGAAGAGAACCGATAATTAACGCAATTTTATCAAAACACCGCGAACAAATGTAAAGTTCCAACTTCAAGGTTCAGAAATGTGAAATTTTCTTTGTGTGCACTTTTATTGGAAGAAAGCACTTTTAAAAGCAAAAAAGTGTGTTGCATGGGTTTTTTCTTGTTGGAAAGAATACGACATTAGAGAATATAATATAATGTGGAGAGCTTGAATTGTAATTACACAGAAAGTTTGTAAAACGTGTATATTTCGTAAAAATTTTAAAATGAGTACTTTCACATAAGGTTTGTCCATAAATATGATACCTTCTACATTTTCCAGTAGAATTTAAAAAAAATCAGCGTGGTAAATATATGATGTAAATTATCGATGAACACAAATTTTCAATTTGGGTGGCTCATATTGTTTTTTTTTTTGATTTTTTCAAAAAAATTTTATTTTATTAAGGTATGATATTATGGAATTTCTTTTAAATAGTGCAGAAAAATGGTTTAGCACCAGCCTTATTGAAATTTTTTTTCATCGATTATTTGATTCAAATATTTACCATGTTGATTTATTTTAAATTACTGGAAAATGAAGATAGCATATTTCTGAACAACTTCGCATACCAAGCGAAACTTGAACCAGACTCAGAGATATAACTACGTTTATATGGCGAGTTAAATCGAAATTCGTTCCTTGTGTCGTTTTCGTTTGGAAGTTCGAAATTACTTCTATTTGACTCCTATTACTCCAAAAGCCTTCGATTGGCTATTCCGAGTAATGTTTTCAGAGTGTTTTTTTTTTCTCAATTTTATAAAGGACTAGACCCGGAACACAGCAATACAAACAAACTCTTACGTAAGATTATTTGTCAAAAGTGGAAAATACTTGAAGCAGTCACTTTGTACATTTCATAAGGTGGCGTTTTCATATCCGATTGGAATCAAAAAATAGTAGAACAGTTCCAAAATCCAATCGAAAACAGCATTAGAGAATATAAAATATGAAGAGCGTGATGAAATTTCAAACGTGAAATTTCATCATCGTTAGAACAATTAATACCATTTATTAAAATCAATAAACGTTTATTGGTACAATTAATAGGCATTAATTAAAATTTATATGTTTACCTATTAGTTAACGATAAAGCTTGACGAAACTAAGCACAGAAAGAGTATTTTTATTAATCGTGTTAATTAATTTAATAAACCATTAATTAATTTAATGAACCATTATTAATTTTAATAAACGGTTTATTATTTTAATGTATGGTTAATAAAAATTTAACGAAGGGTTACTTTTGCGCCATTTTTTTGTTTCAACTTGCGTGTTGCAGTGATCACACTTTAAAAGGTAGTGTATTGAACAAGGTTTTTATATCATTTAGGTACCTGTTTGATGCGAGGAAATAACTAAATTGAAATTATTTTCCATGCGTCGGAAAAAAATTGCCATTGGGCTTTTCCAAAAACTATATCTATAACTATATTATATTTGACAGTTCTATTTGGGGATACAACAATGTAATACAAACAAATATACTTACATATACAAACATTTTTCCAAAGGCGCGACTAGTATGCACATTGTGATTTATAGTTGTTTATATGTAAGTTTATTTGTTTGTATTGCATTGTTTTCTCCCCAACTAGGGCTAATGTTTTTGTTGCTTGTTATGCATTGTCACATTGACGTATGGGGAACTTTCCAATTAGAGGAAATGCCTATTTATTTTTCAGACAGAAAAACTGAGATGTATCCGACATTAGGTATGAGAAAAAGATCGATTTGAATTAGTAAGTATTTCATTTGGCACGAAAAATCTATTTTTTGATCAAAATCATTGAAACAAATGCGTGAAATTCCCAATATTGTATCCACTAAATAAGCTTAAAGGTGTTATTTTTATTGATAGGGGGCGCTGTTCCACACTGGGAAAAATTGAATGTACCTGAAATTGAAATTGTTTGGTGTATATTTTTCTTTTAAATTAATTCTTGACATATTTTATTGTTTCTTTATTATTTTAATATTTAAGTCGTATTGTGTTGTTTTTCGTTCTCATTTACAAACTTGTCGCTCGCACAAACAATCCATATATTTATACATATATGTAAATACTGTTAAATGAACTTATTATTTTGCCAAAACTTGAGTGACGAACAGGTTCACTGCCATAATGTACAGAATAATAAAAAATATATTAATCGTTAATTAAAAATAAAAGAAAATTTTTTATGAATGGCTGTTCATAAAAAATAATTAACGTTTATTGATTTTAATTAATGGTATACATTGTTTTTTACGGACAGATTAATAGAATCAATGAATCGTTAATTAAAAATAAAAGAACATTTTTTATGAATGGCTGTTCATAAAAAACAATTAACGTTTCTTGATTTTAATTAATGGTATACATTGTTTTTTACGGACAGATTAATAGAATCAATGAATCGTTAATTAAAAATAAAAGAACATTTTTTATGAATGGCTGTTCATAAAAAATAATTAACGTTTATTGATTTTAATTAATGGTATACATTGTTTTTTACGGACAGATTGATAGAATCAATGAATCGTTAATTAAAAATAAAAGAACATTTTTTATGAATGGCTGTTCATAAAAAATAATTAACGTTTATTGATTTTAATTAATGGTATACATTGTTTTTTACGGACAGATTAATAGAATCAATGAATCGTTAATTAAAAATAAAAGAACATTTTTTATGAATGGCTGTTCATAAAAAACAATTAACGTTTATTGATTTTAATTAATGGTATACATTGTTTTTTACGGACAGATTAATAGAATCAATGAATCGTTAATTAAAAATAAAAGAACATTTTTTATGAATGGCTGTTCATAAAAAACAATTAACGTTTATTGATTTTAATTAATGGTATACATTGTTTTTTACGGACAGATTAATAGAATCAATGAATCGTTAATTAAAAATAAAAGAACATTTTTTATGAATGGCTGTTCATAAAAAATAATTAACGTTTATTGATTTTAATTAATGGTATACATTGTTTTTTACGGACAGATTAATAGAATCAATGAATCGTTAATTAAAAATATAAGAACATTTTTTATGAATGGCTGTTCATAAAAAATAATTAACGTTTATTGATTTTAATTAATGGTATACATTGTTTTTTATGGACAGATTGATAGAATCAATGAATCGTTAATTAAAAATAAAAGAACATTTTTTATGAATGGCTGTTCATAAAAAATAATTAACGTTTATTGATTTTAATTAATGGTATACATTGTTTTTTACGGACAGATTAATAGAATCAATGAATCGTTAATTAAAAATAAAAGAACATTTTTTATGAATGGCTGTTCATAAAAAACAATTAACGTTTATTGATTTTAATTAATGGTATACATTGTTTTTTACGGACAGATTAATAGAATCAATGAATCGTTAATTAAAAATAAAAGAACATTTTTTATGAATGGCTGTTCATAAAAAATAATTAACGTTTATTGATTTTAATTAATGGTATACATTGTTTTTTACGGACAGATTAATAGAATCAATGAATCGTTAATTAAAAATAAAAGAACATTTTTTAAGAATGGCTGTTCATAAAAAACAATTAACGTTTATTGATTTTAATTAATGGTATACATTGTTTTAACGGACAGATTAATAGAATCAATGAATCGTTAATTAAAAATAAAAGAATATTTTTTATGAATGGCTGTTCATAAAAAACAATTAACGTTTATTAATTTTAATTAATGGTATACATTGTTTTAACGGACAGATTAATAGAATCAATGAATCGTTAATTAAAAATAAAAGAAATTTTTTTATGAATGGCTGTTAATAAAAAATAATTAACGTTTATTAATTTTAATTAATGGTATACATTGTTTTAACGGACACGTTAATTGGGACAATGAACCGTTAATAAAAAACGTAGATATAGATTTTAATAAACGAGAATAACCAACGTTTATTAAAGCCGGCTTTCATTTTTAATTAATGGTACATTGAGATAATGAATGGTACATTGATTCAACGAATAAAAAGTTTATTATCGCCGTTTATTAATTTTACGTACCATTTTTTTTTCAGTGCAACTGTAATTTTCTTTCACTACATAAGGTAAGTAAAAAAATAAGTCTTCTACTTCGCTTTGTTTTTTTTTTGTATAACTAAATATTTAGGTTGATTCGATATTTATGTCGTACCTAAAAGGCATTTGAATGTCTGACATGCCCTGACTGTTTGTTACTAGAAACTATATTCCCCGCAGCCTCAATTTCGAAAGAATTTAAGGATTACCATACACACAGCATAACGTTCCTAGAAAACGACGAAAACACTCATATGTTTGAATTTCTTTTGCTCTTGTACATCAATAGTGAAGATCCAGGATTCGAAAAAGGAATACAGGTTCTTATATACCCTACCCTTAACATTACCCAAAACCTTAACCACCCTCGAACACTTCAGAAAATGCTTTTCCAAAGCAAGGATGATAGCTTATGAATAACCATCCTCAACCAAGGGAACACATACACAACATAACAAAAAAAAAAAAAAAAAATGTTGTTCATGTTCCTTGATAGAGAAGAAGGAGCAAAGACCTACGTAAGTAAATTAGGGTGGTCCTATACGAATTGCCATTTTCATTCTTGTTTGGTATTTTTTTTTGATTTTGATATTGATTTTTTTGATATTCCTGGCCCAAAGATATTGACTAATATTTTTTTAAATTTATGAATTAGAGTTCGCAAGCATCGCACCAGAGTTATTAAAAGAAGACAGTAATTTATTTTAAGGATGAGACAAGAGAAATACCTTTTTAAAACAGTTTGTCGCTTTTAAAAGTGTGTGTAGATACATTAACATGCTTCGCATGACTTTAAAAAAAAACTGGCTGCCCGAAGTATATGTGAACCGAACCGGTCCAACTGCCCACATAAACACTTCCTTTATGGATTGGCATTACTATAGTCCCATCCCTATTTTAAAGGAATGTGTAATTTCAGGAAAAAAATGAAAATAAGAAATTCTTTGACCCCCCCTAATGTTCATGTAGGTGGAAAAGCGAAGATATGCTGGGTGGTTTAAGCCTCGTAGTTCCAGAGAGCTAAAAATATGGTTAGCAGTTAGCATTTAAGGTAATATGGAGGAACATAATATATGGGTATAGAAAGTAATCGCAAAGACAGGAATATTTTATTGATCCTTGTACATACAATATCTATCGGTGGTTTATTTGCAGCAATTGTACGAATAAAGTCGTGCGGTGTTTCGGGATTCTGTTTTTTTTTTTTTTTTTGTTGGGTGTGGGAAATGATTCCTCACAAACGTATGTTTGTTTACTATAAGCCCGAGGAGAATACGACATCGAGAAATTACTTTTATAGGTTGAAGTATTTTATTAGGACTTGTTGCAATTTATTTATTTCAATAATTATTCGTTCCTGAAGCAATGATTTTTCTTTGTGTATAAGCAAAATGATATTTATGTTAGTTTTAAGAGCTACAGATTATTTATACAGCCACATTGGCATTCTATTTGGCTTAGTCTTTAAGAACGAAGGTTCGACATTCCTATATTATAGCGCCTCGAACTTTGAGGCTATAAGATTCGAAGATTGCCTGAAGCAGCTCATAGAATTAGCAGTTGAATACTATCCTCCATTTGAACTTCGCGTATTAACGGGATCAAATATTTATCAAAGGATTGAGACGAGTATCAGCTCTCTCTTGACCGTTTCTGCTTATCGTCCATAACCAGGTGTCATAGAGAAGGACTAACAGGATAAATGTTCTGTATAGCGTGCACTTCATCTTTCCAATAAAGAAGTAGCACCTGTTTCATAACTTAATTCTTTTTGGGATCCCTGATGCAAACAGTGGAAACAATTACAATATAATGCTGCAACTATAACTGGAGCTGCATAGGATGTGAAAAAGTGTGGTACGTGCTATTTTTTACGTGCCCACAATGCGACATCAACGAGTCTCGCGTCTTGCCTCTTCAGTCACAATAAAGGATTCTAGTTAGGCACGTAAGGTCTTCGCCCCTAGTATAGTTTTGAGAGCGCGAATGAAGAAATTACATGCCATAGGGAATCTGTTTTATCCGGGATCCCAAGTTCGGCCATCGCTATATAAAACTCCTAACGTGAACCTTGACTTGAAGAATTGGTTAATAGTGAATTTGCAGGGCCAGAAGAGACAATGATACTTTTCAATTAAAGTGTTGATGAACGGCATTAAATGCTGGTTGGATAGGATCTATGTTCAATATTAAGCAGGGATACATTATATGCCTTAATAGTTCTTGGAAGATATATAAAACGTTTTTTTTTAAGTTGGACATAACGATTAATCGCTTTTCAAAATGCCCATTTTGCAGCTGCGGAAAAAGCTTTTTAAATACATCTACTATATTCCCTATGATTCGACTCTGTTATCATTGTTGAGCCTTAGTTTGGGTCTTCAAAAAAGCTCAACAGCCAGGTGCTTGTTTTTTTTAAAAAAAACCTCTGGGTGTTCTTTTGATTTCGAAATTTTGCGATCTTAGAGTTGGAAGATTATGAACGCCCTTTTTTCATACTATGATCTTTTCTTCCTCCCGACTCTCGCAGTTCGTTATTCTTTTCTCACCAATATTTTGTTTTGCGCTGCAGCTTTGTTGCTGGTAGGCCATGCCTTATGTTGGTTCTGGCGGCCAGTGGCAGATTTAGGTTTGCTGCTGCCCTAGGTCCGGTTGAGTACGCCTATATCATCTTGTTTTTTTTTAACTAAATTCTATTAATTACTTTTATTCTTAATCGTTCTTGCAGAGCCTTTTTTTTGTGCTAGCAGAAAACACAATTTTCAACAACTTCTAAAAGTCGGATTAACTTGAAAAACTTGCACACGTATTAAGGACCAATGGTAATACAATTATCTTATAAATTTGTACTAGAACCGTCATCAGGGGAGGGGATCATATTTTATCATTTTTTTTTCATTAAAATTGAACTTTCTCAAGAAATTACCCGTAGTCCCCCTTAACTACTTTTTCTTGACAAAATATTGTCAGGTCTGTTTCCCCCCCCCCCCCCCCCCCTGTGGCCCACTTGTGACCACATTGCTCACTTTGTGAATCAATCATTTTTCAGCGCCTCTAAAGAAACAAAATTATACAAAAAAAAATTGGTGCGCCAACTTTGAGAAACGCTGGCGGCCGGTTTATATTATGAATTCTTATTTAAGTTTTGCCCGAAAATTTTGGGGCATTTGATTTTGCCGTCCCAGTCCCACACCTAAATCCAGCACTGGTTCCGGCTGCCATTTTCGATGTCGCGGTACTAAGGACACATAATAGGATTGTAACTTTTTACAGGATGAATGGAAGGTCGAGAAATTCCCGCTCTAGGAGCTCTCAATAGAATTTGGTTACAGTTTAAAAGTTACTCTAAATAGTGTGAATATGGCCCAGAATTTTACTTGAATCGGAGTAAATTTGTTCCAGTTTTAAGAAAGAAAATAAATCTACTCCGTTTTTTCGCTTTATTTCGGACCTACTTCTTTTTTTGCAATGAAAAATTTAATAAATTTTTAGCCAGACCACATGAAGAAAATGACAACATCACTGTGTTATTCAACTTTCTAACTAACTTTGACTTTGCATGTTTGAATCTAAAACTCTGTTCCGTTCTAAAAGGAATGGAATTTATGTGCTTTTATTTATTTTTGTTAAAAAAATATTTGTATCTATTGTTAAAAATTTGTTTTCTTAAAAATAATAATTTTGAAACCTTGATTTTTTTCTTTCGTTTTCAAATCGGAAATTTTCTATTTACTGCACTTTTTTTTACAAATCTGTTTAAAAATTTTATTTCTAAGGTTCTTAACCTGATGGCATATTCACGTTAAAAAAACCACACAACTTTTAGACTTAAACAAAAAACAATTGAATAATTAAAACAGCCTATTCCTTGTTTTTTGTTGTTTTATTGAAAAATATTCTCATCGTACCTTAGGGGCGCAGTTAAAAATCTAATATCTTTTAATAATTAATTCAGTTTATTCAGCTGTGACGATAAACTGAAAAAACTATACTCTAAAATTGAAAAAAAAACAAAATGCATTTAGTGCCACAGGCTAACAATATATCTAATATATTCGATTTTATTCCACAAAATCCATAAAAGACCAACTTCACAACACCAATAAAGCAAACATTAATATTCTGAAAAAAATACACGATTTTAGAATAACATATGTGTCTAAAAAATAAAACACTTTGTATACGCCGCCGATTTAAAATCATTGATTTGCTCAAAGCGTAATTAGTCGAAAGACCATTCATGTGTAAATTTGTATTTCACATTTCTTTTTTTCACATAGTCGAGCGCATGAATTCAGTTGGCAACAATAAATATGTCAATTCGACGAATCCACCTTCAGTACTGTTTTATTATAGAATATAGAATATAAATGTTCGAAGCTAATCATGGACAGATAAATTCTAAAAGGATTTAATGAGCCCATCACAAAATCATTAACAGAGATTTTAGCGAAACAATTCGATCGGTTTAGTTAATATACCAAGTCAGGTCCTTTATTGGCAGTGGCCAATACACTGCTTTCAGTTCGAATTGATTGCATTCACAATGACAGAGACACACCTAGCCATGACTTAAGGATTAATGACTTCATAAAACACTCGTTACCCTTATACTTCCGTCCCGGTCAATCCTACACCATCAGCTGCGGGTCATTGGAATCAATTAAAAGGATTCGTGTCCTATTTGTATAGAGTGAAAGCCTTGTTTCGTTTTGCGGCCGATGAGAGTGTATATCGTTCCAACGATAAATGACTCTAGTTAAACATTTTCGCACAGCATTTATCTCCGAGGCAAATGGGCTGAAATGACAAATAACTGAGATTACGCTTAGCTTTTCTAATGAACAAAACAAACGCACCCGCTTTTTAAACACCACCAACAAAAAAAATAAAATATAATAAACCCAGGGAGATATAAAACACCATAGGGAGGAAATAAAAAAAAATCAGATTAAGAGGGGAGAAGAAAGCATTAGGCTTTGTAATCAAGATCAGGACAGACCCAATCTGTGATATCTGAGAGCGCATAGATGACTAACGGGGGAGTTTAATTTGAATGCCAATATTTTTTTTCAAATTGAAGTTCCTTGTTCGATTAAAATTCCTTGAGATACCCTCGGGGAAAACTTATACAAACGTGACCAATATACAAATTGTTTTTATTTTGTTCGTCCATTTTGCAGTGCTGAAGGAAAGTTATTTCGAGGACTAATGCTGTGCGTAATATTAAATTGTGTTAATTCAAGGAAGGAAGTCATAGTATGGAATCCTAATTGAATATTTTATAGAGAGGATTTATTTTATTTACTCTGTCCGAGGAAATTTTTTAAGCTTGAGGCTTGTTACTAAAACCAATCGTCTTCAAGATTTTTTCATACCTACATAATAGAAGATGATGTCAGAGAAAGGAATGATTGGGCTGGAGGTGAATATTAATTAATATGATACCAAAGACCAAGGACAATAATTCGAGACACAACCGCTTTATTTTAAGCCCGATCAGTCAAATACGACTAATGTGACTAATCATGAAACGGACAAAGAAGGTTGTGGTATGGTTTAGGTAAAGTTAGGTTAAAGTGATGACTGCCAGCAGGAAACTGACACATTTCAGAATTAAGCGTGATCTATATATATGAAGGTTTTTTTTTAATAATACAAACTCTATATACTACTGAAATACATCAGCCAAGTAGAAGACTTAGCACTATTTATCTATATAAGCATATACATACATATAGATATTTATTTGCTGTTGGTTAATGCTTCCAAAACTAACCATCAGATTGCTCTGAAACTTTTACAATATATGTATATTTATTTTAAATTTGTGAAGCGCAACAATTAAGTAAAAAGTTTTAAAGTTTTTCAGTAGCGCCGAACATTAAAATATCAAAAGCAAAGCATTAGAGCTAAGCTGAGAATTACACAAAATTATAACCTTTATGAAATAATAAGAATTTTTAATAATTCAAATGTTTTAAATTTTTCTGATAGATGGCATTGAACATCAAATAGGTACCCAATAAGTCTTTCGGTAGATGGCGCTTAATAACGAAATATCAAAATTATCTAAATATCAAAAAGAAACAATTTGATTGAGATGAGAATTACACAAACAATTTCCCTTATGAAGCAAAAAGTTAAAATAAATTAAACGCTTTAATTTTTCTGATAGATGGCGTTGACCACCAAATATTAAAAATTGGCTTCAAAATCAAAAACTAACTATCCAATTAGGCTGAAACTTACACAATATATTTTTGGCATAAAATGAGAAGTAGGCTTAAATCAAAAGTTTTCAAGATTTTCGGTAGATGGCGCTGATCAATAAAAAGCAAAGAAATATCTAAAAACTCAAAAACTATACATCAGATTGAGCTGAAATTTGCACAATATATTTTTTATTAAGTAAGAAATTCACATAAATCAATTTAATTAAAGTTAAATTAAAGCCCATGGAAAGTTGTATGTGTATATGGCATGTTATTTATACTTAAGGTGTACGTTGGCGTTGTCTATTTTTTAAAGTAAATTTTTCATCAATTTAATCTTATGTATAACTTAATTATTTTGTTTTGTTAAATAGAAAATTCTGGTATTAATTTATTAAACCAGAATAAATAGCAATTTAAAACAGACATACATATTCATAAAGACTGTATAATTAATTAAAAAAAATATAAACTCTTCATTTCTTAATTGTTTCTTAGCTTAAATTAGTTTTATGACCCAACTCATTATCCGCATTCCGTATACTAATAAAAAGTACCTTTACCTAATATTTTTTATTTGTTGGCTACTATTATCATAGATATCGTATTTTTGGCGAGAATTTATCGCACAACCTTCATCTGTGGCATTGACCAATAAATCACACTTAATGGTATCACAATTTATATTTGTGCCATTATGAATGTCGAGTTCGAGTCTACGAGTGTACCTACGAAGAATATTCATTCGTTTGTAGTATAACAAATCACAAAGAAAATTTCCAAACGTATAAGGTACTAAGGTACCTATTTATTGTATATAAGAATAAAAATAGCACTAAAACCGGAAGGGTTTGCTAATATTATACTGTCTGAGTCATTGCCAACTATAGGTAGGTATACCTGGAGGAGGAAAACAAGTACCTAATGTTTTTATATCAGGCAAGCAACAAAGCTTGCAATCTATAGAGTTATTATGTACCAGGTCCGTATTTTGAATTTCTAAACATGCCAACTAGAAATTTAATGATATTTTCTAGAGGGGTTTTTGAATTTCCTTTATTGCCTTGGAATAGATAAAATTTGTTTTTAAAAGCTTCGCCAGAGAGCTGGTGGTGAATTTCTTTCAGAATGGAAAAAAATCTTTTATAACTCCAATCCACAAAACCGGTCCAAAGCAGGAAATATCAAACTATCGTCCGATTTGTAAACTTCCCTAATCCCTGTATACCAAAACTTTTCGAAAAAAATTATATATGAAAAGTTGCCTTTTCTGCTTAAAGAACATATTTCTCCTATTCAACATGGCTTTGTTGCAGGATGATCTACAACGACCAATCTTTCAATTTTTTCCAATTTTATTTTGAATAAACTTGAGGAAGGATACCAAATTGATGTTATTTATACCGACTTTGCGAAGGCCTTCGATACTTTCATATCCAGTTATGGTGACATCGAGTGTACCTCAAGGAAGCCATCTTGGTCCAATTCTTTTTCTTTTAATTATCAATGATATGCCTGATATCTTCTTAAATTCTTCTCGACTGCTATTCGCAGATGATTTAAAATTCTACAAATGCATTAAATCTATTGATGACTGCTTTTTTTAACAAGATGACCTTCATAAATTAATGGAATGGTGTAAAGCTAACCAATTATTCTTGAATGTCTCCAAATGTCAATGTTTTTCGTTTTGTCGAAATTTTTCATCAATTTTCTTCGAATACAATATTGAAAATAATGTTCTTGAAAGAGTTTTGGAGAAAAAAGACCTTGGTGTGTTTTTTGATTCAAAGTTAAACTTTGCTAAACATGTAGAATATATTGTAGCTAAAGAAAACTTCATTAAACGCAACTCTAAGGACTTTAAAGATCCATTTACCCTTAAATCCCTGTACAGCTCATATGTAATATCTTAGAATATTGCTGTGTGATATGGAACCCTTACTATAACATCCATTCAAACAGAAATGAAATTATTCAAACAAAATTTACTAAGTTTACAATTTGGAAATTAGGTTGGAATATCGAAACTCCATCGTATTCTACGAGATGCCAACTTCTGGGAATTCAGTCACTTGAAAAAAGACGTAAAATGTTCTCGGTTATGTTCATAAGTGATATTTTATCATATCATATTAAATGCCCTTTTCTTTTATCTTTAATCGATCTGTATGCTCCATCTTGACAACTAAGAGAACGTTGTCTGCTCCTCGAAAATGAACATAGGGTGAACTATGCTCTTAATGAACCAATAACTCGCTGTGTCAGAGGAACTAATCTTTAAAAAATTTTAAACAATTTAATAAAATGTTAAAGCGATTTTAGTAAGTTACTAAGTTAAAAAGAAGATTTTGCTAATTTTAAACGTTTTTAGCAACTTACTATCTCTAAACATTTTACTAAAGTTAAAATCACAAAATGGCTACTTTAACTTTTAGTAACTTGCTAAATCCATATAAAATCTGTCATTGTCCCCGAACAAAAATTTTGGCAGAGTTAAATTGTGTTTTTTTTTTATGATTCGTGTGCTAATTGTTTTTCAAAGTAAATACAAAAAAAAAATTTTTTCGGAAGACGAAGATTTCGATATGTTTGAAGACTCAGCTATGTGCAGAAAAGTGCGTGGTTTCAAATCCCGAGCAAATCCTTTTGAAGGGCTGGACGATGGAGAATTTTACTCCAGGTCAGGTATAGGTTTAATAAGATTACAGTTCGGCTCTTGGTTGAAAACCTAAACATCCAAGACCGAATACCAAACTATGGGCTTCTGATTTCACCAAAAAAAAAAAATAACAAAATAGTTGTCACAATAAACAAATAAAAAAATAAATTATAGGTTGTCACTTTGACTTCTGACATTTCAAATTATTAAGTCCGTTCCCTAGGTTTAGGTTTGTTTTTCTTTCACGAACTGTCATTGTTTGGACGTGTTCAGATGCACCGTTTTTAATAAAAGGGAATTCGTATTTTACTAGTTAGTAAAACGAAAAAAAAAGAATTAAAATTTCGGAAGAGCTAGTAAATTACTAAATGTTTAGCAAATTGCTAACTAGTAATATGCCAAGCCCTTAACAATAGGTTGTTTAAAATTTTGCGCCATTGATTTTAATTTTCATATAAGTAGAAATACTTTAAAAAACAAGTTGCTATACTGCACTTTTTAAATTAGTTACATTGCTTTTTTATATTTTTTTTTAAATTAAATGTATGTATTACCACCTTATATTATTTTATTGCTTAATAGTAATTATTTATTTATTTCAATGCTAATTTTCGGTAGTCTAAATGTAGATTTAATAGATCTCTTATTGATGTAAATAATTAAATAAATAAAAAGATTTAAACACCTTCAAGAATATAATTTCAATACGGGCTTGCCTTTTTATATTTACAGTTATAAATCACCTTATAACTCTTTATATCATAATTCTTCAAGTTTTTTGGTTCAAGAAAGTGAATGGAAAGAGACAGGTTCTCTTTTTTCTACAGTGGTGTAACTAACTCGCTTAATACAAGGTTAAAACTTTTAAAAAACTTTATTTGCGATTAGTTAAGTAAGAAAATCAAAGTCTGACAGAGTTGCTGAGGATGCAAGGTTGCCATCAAGATTTTTAAAACGCAGAAAAAAATGCTCAAAATTAACCTTCTTCAAGGTTGTTTTTTTTATACATGTTTTTATTTATCCATTCTTACTTATTCCAGCCTTATAAAAGATGGTTAAATTTTATAATTTTTTAAATGAAAGGATGGCAATCATGGTTTTGCTCAAACAATGCCCGATAGTTATTTTCTAACTTCTAACTACAGCTACAATTTTTTTCATAAATAACAATGCATATACATACAAACATAGAAATAGATATAGTATAGACTGTCACCTTTGTCACCTTGGTAGAAAAAGATTAATTTTGACCATTTTTATGCATGTGAATGGCAACCTTGCACTTTGTTTTTCTTACTTAATTAACTAACTTAATTAACTATAGTCCCAAGTAATGTATGCAAAAATTTTTAACCTTGTATCCAATGGTTTTGTCAAAGTGGCTGCTGGGTATTCTACTACATACATACATATATGACAATGGAATAAAATTGGCCATGATTTATTCATATTATATTATATTAAGTTCTCTATTTGAAAAATGTCCTTCTATAGTTCTCGTGTCATAGCTCTAACGCAAATGTATTTAAATACTCGAGCTGTAGATTTTTAATTAGGTACTCGACTTTCTCAACCCAACCACAATAGTTTATGGTTTTCGTTAATTTAGAGGACGAACTCCTTACCAAAGCTACTTTGGTATATTAAATATTTTTAAGGTTATGTGGGCACAATTTGGAGGTGTAGATGTGTAGGTATGCATAGCATAAGTTAGAAATATAATTGAAACAAATTGCAAGACTGTATTGCACAATGTGGTTAATAACGATTTTATCTGAAGAGAGTTGGTATTTAACTTTTAATCATTTAGTGTTCTTTAAATTAAAATTAACTTAAAACTAAACTAAAAATTTTAATTCAGCAATACGTTTTGTTTAGTAAAATGATGTTCCGAATGAAATTCTAACTTTGTATATAAAATTGTGAAGCATGTTTTCCTGTGCCCAACATGATAAGGAGGTCTATATAAATAGATATATAGTAACAATTATTTTGGTTTAAAAGCATATACAAATTTAATTCATGAAAGAATTGAAGTGGGCCAACTTTCCAAATCGTCGCCGTATAATACTTATAGGGATCTTGAAAGCCTTGCAGAAGATAAGGCCCATTTACGACTTGATGACGACAATTGTTAGTTGAGTATGCAAAATCTTAAGCTTTGGACCGGTTTAATTGGTCGCTTAGTTCATGTGATATCACACTCTAGCCTTCTTCCTTTGGAGATACGTAAAGTGCAAGGCTTACATAAATCAGGTACGATTGAGAAATTGGCCAAATACCACAAAATACTGTGTGCAATTTATTAAACGGAATGGAGAAGGCCTACAATTTTCTGTTGAATCCGAACGACTAAGGTGAGAAGCACTTTTTCATGGAAGATTGGAGGATTTGTCAATTCTTCGTAAGAGGCAGTAACCCCTGAACCCAAGACCTTCGGCGTAACAGTCCTATACGTACTTACCATTACTCCACGGGCTACTACAGCCGTATGTAAGTTTTAAAATATATTAGGGGGATTCATGCAACGTCGTAAAACACTAGATAAGTTTATCTTTTGGATAAATTTATCTTTTGGTAAATGAACTGTCAAATTTTGTATGGGAAATGGTTTACGCAAATTGGATAAAATTATCTAAGGATTTTGTTGCGGAAACTTATACAAATTTATTTGGATAAACTTACATATACAAATGTCATTGTGACTTTTAACGTGACGTTTAACGAACAGCTGATTCAATTACGCAGCATTTATCCAAATAAATAAAAAGGACGTTCACGCAAACTTTTGCGTAAACTTATCTTTTTACACAATTGGTAAACTTATCTCGTTGCATGAATACCCTTATTAAATAAATGTAAAGTATCCCTTGATGTACTGGTTGTAGTTTGGAGGAATATCACGCTGAATGTCTAGGTATCTCATCCCACCCTCTGCCACCTAGAAATAGAAATGATTCTTTTCACCAAGAGTATCTTTTGCTATAAAGAAATGCCTATCACGTTAGCCGTTCCTATTGGGCAGAAAATTTCAGGTGCCCTCCATTTTTATAGATAACAGTTAACACGCTCACTCACGAATGGTTTAAAAATTTGTACTTGTCCATAAATAACTTTTAAAAATATTGTTCTTATTTATAAATAAATGTGAAGAATTACCCGATGAAATTGAACTTTTTTTATTTTAAAAAAATTGAAAAAGTATCTTTAAGTGAATCACACATTAGCCATATATTATTTTACAAGAAAAAAATTCTGACAAGGTTTAGAATAAAGCACAAAATTGCCAAAAAATTATGGCAAGTAAATACTGTGTTTTTGGATCTAAAACTAATTTTGAAAACATTTTCGGATATGATCCCCGTAATAGTGACTTCCGACAATAAAAAATCATATTTTTGAGTTGATTTTTTTTTTAAACTATCTACAGAAGAAATGCGATTAAACCTACGTAATTCAAAAAAGTGTATGGGGATAGTTATTGTATTATTTTCAAACAGATTTTCTATCTATCCTTGGATCTATAAGTTTTGCACCCTCCTGATAATTGTTTGCAAAGTAAAACATGATAATTTTATTCCTGTGGCAAAATTGACTTCTTTTATAAGCTTTGCGCTTAAGTAGCGATTACTTAGTTAAGTTTTAATTGCTTTGCGAGAAAGGTGTTTTGAGCAGGAAGACATGCGGTAATGACAATTATTTCTTTTGAAATTTCTAACAGACTACCTATATTCTTGGTTCTTGGCGGTTCTTGGGAGACTAATTATTACGGAATGATAAAAAAAAAACTTCATTCAAAATGTTGAAATCATTGCAAGTGACAGTTTTGTGTGGCACAAATGCAATTAAAGATTTATTATTTGATTCTTACTGATTAAAGGTTTCAAAAATACGTATTCTCAATAGAATGTATTGGGAGAAAAAAATATTTGCTAGTTTGCTAATGATCTACAGTTTAGTGTTGTGCAACATATATTTAAAGAATGGAGACAGGTACTTAAGAACAATTTATTCATAAAAAACTGTTCATACCTACTTAAAAGATTGCTGGGTTGCAAAATATATTTTTTTCGTTCGTTATTTAATTATTTTCTTTCCCCGAACTCTGTTTCTATTTTTCATATTACAGAAAAAAAATTTCTTCGAAACAGCGTGGTATTTTGCAATAGGAAAAAGATGGTTTACGATACAAAACAATACAACACACGATGTAAGTGTGGTGCCGGCTTTGTAATTCAATTAAAAAGGTGCAAAAAACCATTTAACCATGATTGCTTTACTCAAACTACTGTAACCTAAATTTAAAGACTTTCTGACGTTTTCAATAAATTAGATATAAGCTAAGTACAGACGATTGTCAGATCTTACAATATTGTCAGAACTGTCAATGGTCTGACAATTAGCAGACAATTGACATATTTCTTACAATGAAAAATTGTCCGTTCACACGGTTGGTAGACTTCATCCAAAAGTCTGAAAATTTTATTGTCAGCTCTTGTCTGACAATTTTCGGACAATAATATGTCTGAAAAAATTGTCAACTTGAAAATTTTCTGTTCAAACGGTTGGCAGATCTATACAAATTTTTAGATTTTTTATCTATTTTTATTCAGAAATGCGACAAAAAATCAACAACATGCAAAAAAGAATTAATAAAAGACAAATGGCAGCCGAGCATGAGCACTTAATTTATTCCGAATAAAACTACACAACACAAGGAATTGATATAAAATGTAATTAAAGTGAACTGAATAAATAAACTTAAAAAGAAAATATTTATAAAGCAATATACATAGATATTTTCTTTTTGAGTTTATTTATTCAGTTGTGCAAAAACTAAAAATTTCCAACACAAATGTTTTTTTTATTTCTTATCTCTCATGGACATTTCGAACAATGAAGAAATTGTCAGCAATTGTAAGATGTTTTCAAATGAAAACATGTGACAATGACCAATGAGTCTGAAAATGTCCTAATCGTCTGACAATGATAAAATTGTGTGTTCAGACGATTGTAAGACATTTGGGACAGTTTTTTCACTGACAGATCTGACCACATTGTAAGATCTGACAATCGTCTGTACTTAGCTTTAGTTTTACTTAGAATACTCTTGGACAGTTGTTCAGCTAGACATTGGGGGCGTTCAATCCGGTACGTCTGTCATTTGAATTTTCAGAATTCTGAATTTTTAGAGCTTCAGATTGGCCAGCTGTCATAAAAAGTCAGATGACTTTTAGTGACTTTTAGTTACTTTTGGAGACGTTTCATCTGAATTTTCTGACAAGAAATTCTTATCTAAAAATTCCGATGAAAGTTATTTGTTGTGTGGGAAATGCCAAAGCAGTTGAAGTACTACACATAAGAAGTTTGACTTTATAATTTTCACTATGTGGTTGGTGTTTTTTTGTTATGTTTTGGTCATGTAAATTAAATATTTATTTCAATGAATATTTTTTATTGTTTAGTGAGTTTTTCAAAAATCTTCCCAGAATTTCCCAGACGATTATTGTGGAACAATTTTATATTGAAATTTGGATAGTTTTGTATTATTTTCTTGGTCATACATCTCAATAAAAATATTTGAAAAACAAAACAAAATAATTATGGCATTCTATGAAAACACTTTTAATGAAATTTATAAAATCGTCTGCTGATTTAGTTAAATTTGTCATATAATTTCATTAGGCCAACATCATAAACAACTCAGCAAAAAATCAGAACTACCGGATTTAACGCAAGGTCTGATGTAAGTATAAAGTTACTGTACCATAACTACTCACGATGAATGTTTAAATTACGAATATTATAATGAAAGTTCTATTTTATTTCTATTCAATGCAAATCCTATAGGTAAATGCAAGAATTTGACACAATGATTTTTGACTGAAATATAAAATGTTTTTTGCGTTCAACTACATAAATTTATAATTCTGAAAATTCAGATGACAGAAGTAATGCATTGAACCCACCCATTGTTTAAATAGTTCGACATCTTCTTATATTTATGATCGCTATTCCAGCAGTTGTCTAAATATATTCGCCGAAATTCCTGTTAGGTATCTGTCAATTTCAAATGAATGAATACATTTTAGTGATTTCTTGGAAACAATCAATCAATATTTTATTTACTTTAAGATATATACACTATACAGTCGTATTTATTAGATTTTTGTCTACTTAGACACTGTCTAACTATGTATTTTCAAATTGGTGGAAATATGCTTTATTTAATAAAAATAAATATCACATTATTCACTGTTAACACAATCTACACTTGTGTCTAAGTTAGGCAGCTATAAGATAACAATAAACAAGGTTTTTGAAAACATTTTCCAAAGTTGGACAAT
The DNA here is from genome assembly GCA_951394125.1 of Epistrophe eligans. Lineage (NCBI taxonomy): Eukaryota > Metazoa > Arthropoda > Insecta > Diptera > Syrphidae > Epistrophe > Epistrophe eligans. The sequence goes on along the minus strand of OX596028.1, from coordinate 50,424,002 downwards.
TGTCTAAAGTCTAACTTTAGTCTAACGTTTATAAATAAGACCAATAAATTTTTAATTTGCAACAAGAAACCAGCCATATCTCTTTAATTAAAACAACATACTTTAGAATAAGTTTATAGAGAACCAATTGCCGTTCCATATAAGTTAAACAATGGATGGAAATTGTTTATGAATAAGGTTTTGCAATGTTAAAGTTAGCATAATGTGGTATGGGGTTGTGTATAAAACGCTGTAACTGTAAAAAATTTTACTGTTAATTAAAAAAGATTAATTGCACTTTATTATATATTGAGATAATTCTAATTGTAATGGATTTACATTATAATCTTAAAATTTAAATTTTTTCGAATCATCGTTACGAATGTTTGCTATTTCAACTGCTGTTATAAACATTGGTCTTGTTCGAGTAAAATTCAAAAGCGATCCGGATTGGTTGGTGTTGTTGTAATCCTTTAGAAAAAAAAAGCTGATGAACAAATCAGCTGTTTTCCAAAATAAATCTGAAAGGTATCCTAAAATTTTTCAGATTCTTATGAAAAAAAGAAAAAAAAAATCAGCTGACATCTGAAATACATGTCATTTACATTTTTAAAATTACAAAATCACTTGTTTCTCATTGGCCCCGTAATTATTTTTGTTTGTCTTGTCAGCTGTTTTGAATTTTGACAGCAAACCTATCTAATCTGGTTTTGATAGTTCGAAAACATATCCGATGCAAAACGATCTTAGATACCCTATCGGCGTACCTATCACTCGAACGCGGCCGTTTCAACAGCTAAGCCGTGCTTCGGTCGGTCCTTTCGCATTGTTTTGTGTGGATGTAATTTCTACTTTGTAGCAGTCTAGGGCCTCCCGTTTTTGTTTGACTGGGCGTGTTATTTTTGTGGGACCAAAGACACCAGTACAATGTAAATATCCCAAAAATTCTTTGTAAATCCAATCCTCCCTTGTTGTTAATAACTCACTCCCCCCTTCTTAAAAAAAAGGCAGTTTATCTATAAAATAAACTCATATCATACACTGAGAAAGTGTCTCAAGAGAATGAGTAGGTCCTTCAAAAACATTCTAGAAATTCATTCTCTTATATCTTAAGTAGGTACAGTACACGTTTGTGTACAATATGATTAAAACATTTTTGGTACTTAAATCTTCTTTGATGAAAGTGATCCTGAAGCTAAACAATCAACACGATTAATTGGTTACACTGATAAACAATTCATAGGTATACAAAGTTAGTTCGAGTGTATATTCTTCTATAGGCACATATTCAACATAATGTATATAGCCGATGGTTAAACAGTAACACAGTTTAAAGGCTTTGTTCGAGCATGTATCATACAGATAAGGCTATAACAAGAGCTAGACCGTGGGCAGATTTAATGTTAAATATAAATCATCTCTTCATGTATGTGAATAAAGTGCTGTGAAAAACATTTATTCGAATGATTACATAATACGTCTTTTTTAAAGCTGGAAATTTTTTCATTCTTTTAGGGGACACCGGGGCACAAAGCTGAAAAGCGGGACTCGTCTGATAGACGATCAGCTTTATGTCTCGGGACATTTTTATTTTCTTTTTGGGGACAGCGGGGCACAAAGCTGGAAAGCGGGACTCGTCTGATAGACGATCAGCTTTATGACTCGGGAAATTTTTGCATTCTTTTTGGGGACAGCGGGGTAAAAAGCTGGAAAGCGGGACTCGTCTGATAGCCGATCAGCTTTATGACTCGGGAAAATCTTGGAAAAAACTAACGAGTTTTAAATCTATGCCAACCATCTATATCTCTTCATCGAGTTTAAAGCCGAATAGGATAAAGATAGCATTCACTCCCAGGATCTCTACTTTCGAAATCTTCCTATCCCTCTTTTTTTAAATTTCGAACTCGATGTTTTAACTCTGCAAAGATAAGCCTACTGGGTAAATATGAGATTTTTATTTGCACGGCTCTGTAATTTACTCTGTTCAATCTTCATGCATACATACATAGAAATATTACATTTTGCCTATTTCGAAGGGTCTAGAATTATGGAAGCCCTATCAAGATACTTTAATGCCTAATATTTCAAATATGTACATATGTATATACCTACATCTATCTGTATAGCTTTACCTGTAAAAATGGCAACATTTGTATTTAAAGTTTTGAAGAAGTTGTCATCTCACTCGTTTGCTTTACAGGGAATATCCATCTAATTGCGTAGTAACATGTGGCGAGTCCCTCCCTCATTCTCTTATATACTCTTTTAGTCAATCTTTGATGTTTACACTTTTGAAAGCCTTATAATAGTAGATACCTTCCGTTTGCTAGATATTTCTGTTAGGGTCTATGTATATATGAAGTTGTTAAAAGAACGTTTTGCTTGCCTATCTATAACACTTTTCTTAGCAAATTTGAAGGAAACAGGCATCAAAGATTGTCTGTCAGATCATTAAGCACCTCTGGAAGAGAAGATAATGGTACCGGAACTACTTGGATACTTGGGTAACACTCAACATACTTTCTCAGCCCACACCGATGCCCACCTTTAATGGGTCTAAAGACATTAAACGGTAGAGATACAAAGAAGATACGTCGTCGTCGTTTACGTTCAGTTCAAAGCATAGATGTTGTATCTTTCATATATGATGGTACATCGCCTTTGAAAACTATGTTGATTGTATCGTTGTTTTTGTTTTTGTTTATAGGTAAGGGCGCGTCATATAAGTAGGTATAAGATAAGATATACAACACATACATATACATTCATATAAAAATATATATTTATATACTTGCTGCTTTGGCTTTTAAGGAGGAAAGTGTTTAATGGCAGCAATTAGTTGCGAATATTAAATGCAATTTGCTCGGTAATTTTCGCATATTGTATGTACATTTACCGTTATTTATCACTGTCATTAGCACCGCAACTAATTGTTTCCATTTCGGTGTGTTTGGGCAAAACAAATGTCTGCAACTAGGTAAGGTATAAATAATTTTCTAAACCAAAGAGAAAGGATTTGCGTTCACAACCTTCAAAAACAATTCAAAAACAAATGTTTCGGTCTATTTTGAAACAGCAGCAGCAGTAGGATAAGAGCACCTGGTCGAGGATTATAAAGGATGGCATAGGGAATACTATGTGGCGTAGCCACCCAGTATAGGCGATGCGCTTGGGTGCTTCCTCCCACTATATAGGAAAAAGCAATCAGTTGGAAAAGAGTATAGAGGCCATTCATTAGACAGGTGTTTTGAATCTCTCTTCCTATATCTATAATATTATCATGAATTTGTCAATGGTCAGTGCACAGAGATGCGTAAAGTATAACTGGCAGTGTGAGAGTGACTGAGTATGCGCTGCGGGGGAATCATAAAATTTTGATTAAACATAAATATTGAGAATTTCATCGCGTTTTGGATATTTTTTAATGGTTGAAAAAAAAATTGAAATATTAGTTTATGGTTACATTAAATTGTGGAAAAATAATTTCTTGATAGGGTAGATACTCTGACTCTATATGAATGTCGATAGTTTTTATCATAGTAAAGGTATAATCAGGGTTTGCAGTTTCAGGCTATTATTTTTGTAATGGAGTTTTAATTTGAATAGGTATAGAGGTACCTATATATGATAATGTTTTAAAATAGAAGTTGTTAGAATAGAAAAAAATAATAATTTTGTACATAGCTAGGTGTTTGTTTTTGCGGGCGGACGGATGATTATCTGTTAACTGTTGTGATTCGGTTTCACTGCCTTGGTAGATCAAATGGAAAGAAATGTAGAAATTTAAGGGATTCGACCTTTTTTCTTATTATATTAGATATCACTGTCTTAATATACCAATTCTGTCACAATGTCGAGTATGTGAAGATAGCAGTAATGTGATAACGGGTGTTTTTTATAGAACTTTAAGTTGGCAACACTATTTTAACTGGCGGCCATTTTGTCAGCTGTCAAGTGATTTATTTTTAGTTTGGTTTGGCATTTCAACATGAATAGACTGACGCCTGAACAACGCTTCCAAATTGGTCCAAAACAAGATTGCCGTTGATCCCAATTTTCATAAGCGAATTTTGTTTAATGATGAAGCTCATTTTTGGTTGAATGGATACGTCAATAAACAAAACTGCCATATTTGGAGTGATGATAATCCTCAAGTGTAGGTTGAGAAACCGTTACATCCACAAAAACTGACTGTTTGTTGTGCTTTATGGGTTGGTGGAATAATTGGTCCGTACTTCATTTAAAAACGATGCTGTCCAGAACGTTACAGTCAATGGTGACCGCTATAGAGCCATGATTACTGACTTTTTTGTTCATTAAATGAACAACAATGATTTGCAGGAGTTGTGGTTTCAACAAGACGACGCAACATGTCACACAGCTCGTGCCACAATTGATTTATTGAAAGAAACGTTTGGTAACGTGAATTAGTAACGTGAGTTGGCCTCCAAGATCGTGCGATTTAACGCCGCTTGACTATTTTCTGTGGAGATATGTGAAGTCACTAGTCTATGCAACATTCGCCGCGTTATTGCCGATATACGGCCACAAATGTTGGAAAAAGTCATCTTTGTTTTATTCCATTTCAAAGTTCTATACCTCTAAAAAAACACCCTTTAGATAATTTTGTTATTTTTAAAATTCTTTCCAGGTTTTTCGTTCCACATTGTTCAAATTTTTTTGAAAAATATTCAAAAGTGGGACTTTTAAACCAAAAAATCCGTTTTTGACCTAGCCCCATTTTTTTGAAAATCGAATTTTTGGAAGTTGTTTCACATTGTTTTAGTTGTTCCAAGTTTTCGGATCTCTATGTTCAAAATTTATGGACAAAATTTGAAAAAAATTTTAGCCCACTTTTTTCGAAATTCATATTTTTGAAATTTTTTTGTGGTTTCAAAAAGTTTTCTGTTTCTGTTTCTGTTTCTGTTTCTGTTTCTGTTTCTGTTTCTGTTTCTGTTTCTGTTTCTGTTTCTGTTTCTGTTTCTGTTTCTGTTTCTGTTTCTGTTTCTGTTTCTGTTTCTGTTTCTGTTTCTGTTTCTGTTTCTGTTTCTGTTTCTGTTTCTGTTTCTGTTTCTGTTTCTGTTTCTGTTTCTGTTTCTGTTTCTGTTTCTGTTTCTGTTTCTGTTTCTGTTTCTGTTTCTGTTTCTGTTTCTGTTTCTGTTTCTGTTTCTGTTTCTGTTTCTGTTTCTGTTTCTGTTTCTGTTTCTGTTTCTGTTTCTGTTTCTGTTTCTGTTTCTGTTTCTGTTTCTGTTTCTGTTTCTGTTTCTGTTTCTGTTTCTGTTTCTGTTTCTGTTTCTGTTTCTGTTTCTGTTTCTGTTTCTGTTTCTGTTTCTGTTTCTGTTTCTGTTTCTGTTTCTGTTTCTGTTTCTGTTTCTGTTTCTGTTTCTGTTTCTGTTTCTGTTTCTGTTTCTGTTTCTGTTTCTGTTTCTGTTTTTATTTTATTTATTTTATTAATAATTTTTTTGTCAAAGATTTACCTGGAAAATGTAGAGATGATATAAAGTTAGTCAATTTTTCTAATGTCTGAGTTTGAAATGTAAATGGCGGTAGGAGGAGTGTTTTTTGAATTTTGTATTAAAAATATATTTTAAAAGAAAGAGCTGTTTAGAGAATTGCTAACGAAATTGGAATCAAGTATTTTAAAATCTTTAAAAAAGAAGCTCTGGGGAGCGTAAAAAGTATTCGTTTTTGTTATGTTATGTCTTTAATTTAATTTTCAAAAATGTGGATTAGGTCAAAAACAAGTTTTTGGGCCTAAAATCCTAATCTTTGAAATGAAAAAAAAAATTGAATCAATGCGGAACAAGTCGGGAATAACCTGGAACAAATATTCATTAATAACAAATTCCAAAAACTTCACACGCTCCATAATGTCAACACATTCATGATCCTTTGGTGTAGATTTTGATTTTGAGAAACCAGTAACAAATTTTTCAGAGGGTTTGAATTTAAAAGAAATCGTCCACGTGCAGAATTGTGAAATATTTATCGCAAGGTGAGTGGGAAACCTAAAAAGTATGCAATTAACTGAAGAAATGAAGCAAAGCAATATCCGGAGACGGAGAGCAGGAAGAGCAACTAATGGATTTGAATTACAATAAAGACGATCTGGTAGAAAATCAAGATCTTTTAAATGAATTTAACTAAACTCTAAAATAAACATTTCAGATCCGAAAAATATCATTTTTTTAAGAGAACTATGGTAAAGGCTAAAAATTGGACTGGACATGTTGCCATTGCATTGACTTCATTTTTGATAGGCCCTCTTTGAAATCGTTTTAATGTGAACAAGCTTAAAAATCGGTAATATTAAACGTTTTGTGTACAATCTTAGTCAGTTCGATCATGACTCCCAATACGTAAATATAGCATTCATCATATTTGTCATTTCAAAAGTATCTCTACTTTGTGAAAAAAAAAACCTTTTAACAAAATGGTAACCTTTTTGGATACTAAAAGATTGATTGTATTAAATAGACTTGGGGTTGGCTTTTTTCTTCAAACAAATAAATAAAATATATTTATCCAAAGGAAAGGTATAAATATGATGACAACCGTTCATCAGGCATTCAGGGACAAGTAGCAAGAATTTATATCAAGAAGACATTTAACATTTTCTGATGAAACCGCAAATTGCCATAGACACAAAATCATCCATCGTCTTTTGGAAGTCCATGTAAATGCTCTTTCCGGGAACTCTGAGCCATAACATGTCCAGACAAAATCACTTACACATGGTTCTAGTAATTTGCAACTAGGAACCACATTCCTTAGCAAAAATTTAATTTGAATCAAAATTCTTGAAATGATTATGCATCGATATACGATTGCAATAGCAGAAGCACCAGCTGTGTTTATTTGTATGGGCAACACAGAAAGGACATTTTCAGTTTTGTATCGTATAAAGGGGCAGCAACTACTGTATATTTATGTTTATCTATGTATGTATTGATGCATTCGATAGTTCTCTGGAATAATCCATGTGGATTTCGAAACAATTTCGCATGAAAGGATAAATAACAATGAAAGGTTCACATCAAAAAATTATTTCCAGAAACGGATCCATTACTGAAGAAATGCAACGATGCGATTCCCTTTTAGTATGCCCTTCATTTTATAGGGTGCATATTATTTTTTTGTTTATATGTGGAAAAATTCAGGAGTTAAAAATAATCTACTAATACATTGGCACATTTTTATAGATATTATTTTTCATTAAATTCATATAAGTAGGTAGATAACATCCAACTCAAATGGCAATAGACGTTTTTACGTAAGTTTTTCAAAAACAACTTTATAAGAAATGTTTAGTCTTAAATAATATCTATAATAGACATTAAATGGATAAATTTCAATTCCAGATATGAACCGTGTTTGCATGTTCTTTACCAATATTCGATTTAAAATAATTTGAGGCTTTTTTTTCAATTCTGTACTTAGTAAATATATTATCCTTATAGGGTACGTGTTTATTAGTAACTTTAGAACACTAGCTTGTCTGTTATTTGTTCATTATCAATGTTTTTTAGAGCGCTGCTGGATGCAACATTCAAGGACTTTGAAAATACTTGTAGTTATATCATTGGTCGATGAATAGATGTTTCTTGTAGAGAATGGCTCATCCTAAACCTTGGTATCTGAGAACATTTGGAACACTTGAGAGTTTTCTTCTTTTTCAAGGAAGCTTATTATTTTTCATATACAAGATATATTTAATAAATACAATGATGAGCTACTAAAAAATATGAAAACTATCTAGGGCAATATAAATAAGAGAAGGTACTGCAATCCACTCCACGAACGATACAAAATAATTTTTTTATTTCAACTCCAAAAGGTTTTTTTCTCGTGAAGAAATCATATACCAACCAGAGATAATAAGTGCTACGCTTCCACCGAAAGTTAATCTCGTTTAAATTTAATAAATTCATAATGTAGTGTTTCCATTTCCACACACAAAAACATTTAAACGTATATTATCTTTGACAGTACCTACCTTTAAAAATGCAAATGGAATTTTATTTAATCTTTGTTGTTGAAGTGATATAGAAAGTTCCGTTGGTTTCAAACGTCGAAAAAAATCGTTTCTTGAATGAATGCCATGTCAGTTAAGAGGTTTGAATATTTTTCGAATTCTTCTTTAAAAATGTTCCTATTCGAATACTTCTTCGGGGTTGGTTAAGCTTCCAGTCAACTCGGCATTACTGGCTGTATTACTATCAGTGTTCGTCTGCTTCAGCTGATCTCTTGTTCGGTGGTTTTAGCTTTCTTCGAAATAATCAACAGCAGTCGTGAGTTCCCTTTGTCTGGTTATATGGTTTTCTGAAATTTGTTGTTCTTGCGGATAATCCTGTTGATTTCTTTAAATGCATGGGGTACCGATTCGATATTTTTTGGAACTGGTTGTTGAAATGTTAAAGAACGTTCCTAAGACCTAAACATAATTTGCATACATTTAGCATACATTCTTCACCATCACCGTAGTTGATGTTGGCTGTATTCCAATCCCTTCGTTAGATCGTTTTTAGTCGCTTCCGTAATCGCTGTTGATGATCATACAGCCGAACAATTCCTTTTTTGCGCAGATATTGATATCTGTCTCTCGAGGTCTATTATCTCTTCTGTTCGTCTATAAGGCGTTGTTTACGGTGAGCTCATTGCTTCGAAAGCTTTCTCAATTTCATTGTTGGAAAGGTTTCTGTTTTCACCTGGCATAACTACTCATCATACCTAGTCGGTTACAGTTGATGTCAAGCTCGTTTGTTTTACATCAGGATCTACTGTTACGAACAGTTGGCCCAGTTAGAATTGAAGCTCCATTGGCTTATGGTTCTCACCTCACGTAAAGGTTCCGTATGAGTTATTCTGAAACTCGAGAACGATGTTGATAAAGTTAGTTGAAACTACGAAGAAATCCGACCGGGATGACGTTCTTGGTAATGTTGGATTTGGTTAATATACTATTTCAGGAATTCAGGGCGCTAAAAATGTCTTGGGTATTGAAATCGCTTTTAATCAGTCCATAGGTGTCCTTGAGGGCTTAGTTGCTAAAGATATAAAGATCAAAGAACGTGACTAATATAGCTGCAAGCTCACCGGGATGGACTTCTTCGCCAGAGATTCAAGCTAATTTTTTGGGTGACCAAGCTTTTTGCAATTGACGCAGTTTTTTTGCTCTCTTTCCTTCCACTTGCATTCTCCTGGGTTTTGGTCTTCGTTAAAGGTATAGTTCTCAATCTACTTAATTTTGAGGTAGTCACTTATTGTTCAAATCCGTCCTTAGTTTTCGTGTTGATGATTCTTTTTACGATGTTTAAATTTTTTAACGTGATGTTTACGGTTGGATTCATTATTTATATTAAGTCATAAACGTATCTTTCATAATCAAATTCAATAAAAATTAATTGATGTACCTACCTAACAATAGAATTGGCTAAGGCAACTTAGTTTTATTTGTGCTTAGAAAAACTTCTCATGTCCATTTCAACAAAGACTTTCACTCACAAGGAATTAAAAAAAAAATAAAACAATTCCATTTCAAACTCGGTAATTTCCTCAGCCAATAACAATTTAATAGTTGAATTATGTATTTCCTGATTTTTGTCTGCTTTCTTCTACTTTTCATATAATAAATACCTCACCTGATTCTTATTCAAAAATATCCAAACGACAGCCATTCATTTCCATTACTTTTACAACTATACTGTGTAGCTACTTATCCGGAAAAGGAACACCCAACTCCTGCAATCTGCCCTTTTACTACATGCATTTGTTGTGAACTGCAAGACGTACCTGAGGTGATGTTCTGTAGCTTTACACTCTGTGTCAATAAATCGATTTCGTTCTCAAATACTAATATTTTATATGTAGATCAACGCGTTCGAAGTTATTTGGTTACGCCCTTAAAATGATGTTGCCTTTAAACAACGTTATAAAACTGATCGATTCGAGATGTTAGTAAAAAATTTAAACATATAAATTTATCGATCTCCGAGAAATAGATATAAATCTGTAACAACTTGGTGTGGTAGTACCAGTATAATTACTTTTTCCATTTTTCAATTCAAATGCTTTGGAATTTGGGACGAAGTGGAAACTTATATTCTAGCCTAGCGTCAATAAAAATTTTATAGTTTTTTTTATTGCAACATTGCAACCTGTTTTTTTTTATATTAAGGTTCAATGAAAATTAATACTCCTTATTCTCCTGCTGCCTTGCCACATTTGTACATCTGGCCCATACAAATATTTAATAAAAGGCAATCCCAATCAATGTACGCGTACTGTATAAATAAATATATGTATATTGTATGTAGGTACGATGTACAAAGGGTGATTTTGCAGTCAAATATTAAAATTTAATATACGAAATACCAGACATTCTGCAAAATCTGATGTGCATGCTAAGTATTTTTGTGTAAATTCAAATGTATATGATGACTTTGCCTTTGAATTGCAGTGCGAATAAGTGACTGAATGATGTGAATGGTGATTTATTTTCTGGGTCACCCCCGCCCGAAACTCCGCATGCAACAATATAAAAAAAAAACATTTTCTCCTTGATTTAAATTATTCACCTGCAAAATAAAATAAATTGTAAAACTGCTTTTAGCTTTAATGTTGATCAAAAGATGTTACTTCAATTGAGTGATTTGCATAAAGTTAGAATAGAGAAAATAATATAGCTGTTTTTTTTTTGCAAACGCATAAGAAATGATAGGTATATTTATGGTGTCGTTCGGGGTGAGTTTGCGCACCTTTGTCTAAAAAGCAAAACTGTATAAGAAATGAACAATATATTTTAAATAACTATAACAATTTATTTGCTTTATAAATTAACAATTAGAAAACAGTCAATATTAAAAAATGTATTTGATTTTTTATGATTTTTTTATAAAAAATGAAAACGAGGAGAGATTTCTACTAAGAAAATTAGTAAAACAACGTACAACGGTACAACGCGTGACTTGAAATTCAAGGAAACGGTAAAAAAATGTACTGAGATCTCTTCCCTTTAGATCTCTCTGTTTGCAACACGCTATCGGAAGATGAAAATAAATGTGCCGGGACCCAATGTTAGGTTGAAGTGGCTGTCGGCGGAGAACCGACCGACACACTTAGACCAATTGTTGGACCATTGTGAGACCGAATGATAAGATGAGTTTTAATGTTTTTGTTTTTCTGTAGTCGTATACAAGTGCTAATGAGAAGAACATCCTTGGCCTAAGCTGGAAAGAGAAGCCGTTCAAAGTCGACGCTTATACAGACTTGGCTAATAAATGTGAATGAATAATTATATTGAACTCAAATTTAGAGTAGTACCTACTTCAAATAATGAAGTCAAAGGTCAAGACTGAAAAGTTGATGCTAGAAATGCTGATAAATGCTGGTATAAATCACACAAGTTTTTAACCAATCAAGAATTAATTATATCGAGTTTTTCAATAAGAGCGCTACAAAAGTTTTTTTTAAATTTAAAAACAAAAACGGTTTTGGATATCAATGAAATTCTTTATTCTTGTCAAAGTACGTTCGATGCCATTATGTATGGAACTCGATTCCTTTTGCATGGCTGTAGTATTTTGATTTCCTTGTATCGGCTGTAATAATCTATTACAACGAACAGGTAGTCATTATTTGGGAGCGGTCCCATGAGATCAATAGCAATGTCGACCCATGAAGTGATTGGAAGATTACGCCTTTTTAATGGAACTGGAGGATGAGGCAATGCAACCATTGCACAACTTTTACAAGTTTTAACAAAATTCTCTACCTCTTTGTCCATTCCCGGCCACCATACTTTAGTCCTAAGGCGGCTTTTCATGGCCACAATACCTGGATGACCCTCGTGTGCAGCATCCAAAACGTTTTTTCTTAGTTTCTGTGGAATCACTATTTTATTTCCCCTAAGTAAAATTTCCTCATAAAAACACAGTTCGATCTCAAAAATTTTGAAAATTTTAACAGATTCATCCCAGATTTTTTTATAAACTCCTTTTTTTACATTTTGAATTTCTAGATCTGTTGCTGAATATTTTTTTATTTCTTGAATTGTTACAGCTTTTGGTCTCGAACTTTCAACAATCTGTTGTATATAATTGTCTTTTGCTGGTTGTGAATCATTTGAATATTCGCATAAACGTGAAAATGGGTCGGCAATATTTGATTTTCCCGGTCTGTAGATGACATTATACCGATACGATTGGAGCCGGAGAACCCATCTTTCTATGCGAGCACAAGGCTTCGACTTTGGTCCAAAAATGATCTCTAATGGTTTATGGTCTGTTATCAAATCAAACTGTTTTCCGAAGAGGAAAATGTTAAAGTGCTCTATTGCCCAAACCAATGCAAATGCTTCTTTTTCTGTCTGACTATACCTGCGTTCACATTCTGTGAGTGTTTTATTGCCGTATGCAATAATTCTTGGTCCTTTTGAGTTTATTTGCAATAAAATTGCACCAAGTCCAACTGGACTCGCGTCCGCAATGACTTGCGTTTTGTCTTCGACGTTATAATACCCTAACGATTTAATACTTGCAAGATTGTTTTTTAACTCATTGAAAGCATCATTTTGTTTATATTGAAACAATCCTTTACTAGTTATAAACGTTGTTATGTACCGTGAATCGGGATGAATTTCAATCTGGTGAAAGGCGTTTTTTACATCAAGTTTGCTGAATAATTTCGCATTTGCAATCTTTGGCAAAAGCTGATCCATAGTAGGTAATGTATGGTTCTCTCGTAAAATTGCTGCATTTGCACGTCTCATGTCCACACAAATTCTGACTTCACCATTTTCTTTGAGAATAGGTATGATAGGAGAAACCCATCTGGAAGGTTTTTTAACTTTCTCTATTATATCACCGTATAAAAGCTCTTCTATTATTTTTTCTTCACCACCCACCTTGAAATGTAAAACCATTTAAGGCTGATATAAAATTCTTTTTAATTGTGCTGTTACTACTGAACAAACTTTATGGAAAAAAAAATAAACGGTTCAATCTATTGTTAAGAGAAAGAGAAAATTGCGTTACTTACATATGTATGTACATATGTAGAATTTCAGGTTCTCCAAAAATAAAAAAAAACTTACTTTCCTATTTAATTTCAAGGTATTCCTACATCACAATCGCAGTTATTTATTTTTTTTTTACATAATAATATTACAACCTTTAGAACTAATTTTAAAATTGAATTTAATTTTTTTTTTTTTTTAACTCACCGATGTACTTTTCTTTTAATTTTTATTTTTTTTTTCACTTTCTTTCGCGTCAGACTCACTCGCACTTGTTTTGTTTTGTTATTATGTTTTTTGTTTTTTTTTAACTTTTTTATCCTCGTCGCCAATGTAGTATTGGCTCGCCAATGCACGCACGCGCTCCTCTCAGTGGTCGGATTACACTGACCTACTTTCCAGTAGTGCATGCACACGAGACAATATGCATAGATCTGTGATCTATGAGAAAATTAAGTATATGGTGACGTAACCCACACCTGTAACAAAATACTTACTCATGTATTTATGTATACACTGCATAGCATGTTTATTCATGCTGTTAAAACAATGATGTTAATACACTACAATGGCCACCACGGGCACGCTTGCAGAAGTCCAGACGCTGAACCCAATTTTCGACGGTTTTCAAGCATAAATCGGCCGATACTGCTGCAATTTCACGTTCGATATTCGTACGAAGTTCATCAATCATCGCTGGCTTGTTTGCATAGACCATAGACTTGACGTAGCCCCACAGGAAATAGTCTAACGGCATCGAATCGCACGACCGAGGCGGCCAAGCGACTGGACCATTTCGTGAGATAACACGTTATCCAAACTTGGTTTCCAATAAATTGATTGTGACATTCGCTGTGTGGCTTGTGGCGCCGTCCTGTTGGAACCACATGTCCTCCAAGTCCATATCATCCAATTGGGACCAAAAATATTCGGTTATCATTGAACGGTAGCGATCCCCATTCACAATACCGTGCCGGTCTTGATCATCACAGAAGAAGTACAGCCCAATGACGCCGCCGGCCCATAAACCACACCAAACCGTAATTTTTTCGGGATGCAATGATGACTCATGGAGTACGTGTGGATTGCTGCCTGACCAATACCGCATATTTTGTTTATTGACGAAGCCATTCAGCCAGAAATGAGCCTCATCGCTGAAGATGATTTTTCGATGAAAATCCGCTCTTAACGTTGAGGCCACTGACTCCGAATTTCGGTAGTAAATTTTAATAATTTCGACTCGTTGTTGGTTCGTATATCTTTCCATCATGAAATGACAAACCTTACTGAAGAGAAATGTCAAAAGAGCGGCAAGAAATATGGTGTCATTTGCTGTCATTGTTGCTCTACTTTTGTAGCGTCCCTGTTGAAAAACCCTTAAAATCTAAAAGTATTTTTCCAATTTTTAAAGCCGATCTTGCCTGATGCAAACGACAAATTTAAATGCTTGCAAAGTAATGAGAAATCAGTTCAACTACTTATCTTCACGGCATCTGATATGTGAAAAAGTTATGGGAGTCTGAGTATCCAGTCAACATAACATTTGGTGCTAGGAATGTGAGTAGACAAACGCTGATATTTACTGAAGGGTTCCAGTATCAGGTATCGTCCAGAGACACACAATTCGAAAGTCTTGGTTAATTAACAAGAATTCCGCAGTTATATTGATATTTTGAATTTGTTGGATCGTTGGATGAAGTCAACAAAGATTCAGTGCAAAATTTACCACTCGAGTTCAATGATATCCAAAAAGAAATGATTCGAAGGTTTCTCCTTACTTCATGGCCAATGGAAAAAGAATACAAATTTACGCCGAGAAACTTTATGTGAACCAAATATTGATTATTATTACAAAATATAATTTTCATATCGATTTTATTGCAGAAGTAAGTACTGAAACAGCTGCATATTGGGCAACAAAATATTATTTGCATACCTAAAGGTCCTCTACATTATTATGATCTCGAGTTTCTCTCGACTACGCTACTACTTTCCAGAACTCTAACGCTTCGGATCGTTGTAGATTCCTACTCAAAGTTGTCTAAATTTCTTCGTATGCAGTCGATTACATCATTTCAGTCTAGTAAAAAGCGTGGTATCATATTATCGATCATGACTGACAGTTTTGCTTACCACTGATAGTGTGCAACCTCTGACTGATGTTTTTTAAGTCAAATTTTATGATAATTCTCTTTGTGTACATGACTGACATCAGTCAAAACTGTCAGTCTTATTTAATGGATAATTATTATAAATATTCATTCAATTCTAGGGGATATACAATAATATTTATTAGGGAAAAATTAGTGGCTCTGATTTCAATGGACATAAAAACTTAAAAGAACCATTTGAATTTATTCTATCGGCAAATTCTGATTAGGACGAATCCTTTCGCATAACCAATTTTTATTTCACTGTTTTAGCTCTTGCCGCATATGAAACAGAGCTCTGGTAGAACTTGACTATGATTTAACATACTATGAACCTACATATCTACTTACATACTTTTTTGCTTAGGTATCTCAAAACGTGAATGAATCGAACATGGTCTTCTGGTCATTGCCATTTCACCAATCAATATGACGCCGGTGAACCATCATGATGAATATACAAAATTATGTACCTACAGAAACACAGCAATTTTCTGAGTTGAAAAAATTCTTTTGACGGTGCGGTCGTACCTTTTTTGAATTCTTTATTCGTATAGGCTAAATACCCAACTACAAACATGCATCAAAAAAATTGTTTCCCTTCAATGTTTGCAAAATCAATTCCAATAAATATGGTCTGCGGAAAAAAAAACACCACAGCAAAAAAATATTATATCATGAAAACAATAAACATGACTGGCTAGCAAAAATGGCTTTAGCATCCAGTATATATAATATGGTGGCCAGTAGACTACTTTCATGAGTGTGTTTCCTTTTCATGCTTTTATAAATTCCGAAAGTTCAATGCGCCATAACACTTCATAGCCATAACCGAAGAACATTTCTGCACCGAACCGCCAAGTGCAAGCCGTCAACTCACTCACATCTTGCTCTTTATTGAATTGAAATTCGGGACTGCGATTACACTTCGCTACGTTACACCCAAACATATTATGGTACACGGAAAATACGGCTCCATCCAGATTCAGCTTATATAGGTATACCTACCTACCATGCCCATAGAAAGTTCTGCTCATAAAATGTTCGTACTTTGTATTTCCCGTTACATGGAATTTCACATTTAAGTCAGCACATTTCCTGTTTATCCGACAGCAGCGCCGCAGCGGACGAGAAAAACTACAAACAAGCAATAAAATTCCAATTGAGAAAAATGAAATTTACACGCCATAAAGCAAATCATCATCGGTGGCTGGCTGGAGCTGAAACTCTACGTCGTCGTCGTCATATATTCGTCCTGCCTCTTGTCGTCCATCCCTTTAGCCATCGGGTGAAAATAATAATAGTAAACGTTATCCTGATTTTTTTTTTTCACTGCCATTGTCGGCAAGACTGGAGCCGGCAAAAGATCCATCCTTGAGAGAGGAAAATGGGGAATCTTTAATAGCATAAAATAATATATATAGAAATCAAAAAAGAATCCTTCAAATCCGTTATGCCAGGGAAGAGGCAAAAGGCGATCCAAAAAGGATCTTACATCGATGCCGATGTATCGTGTAAGACATTATTCTCGATACAAGGAGTATGGTTATGGGAGAGTTTGGCACTTGACTACTATACCCTCCTCGTCGATGATGTTGATGTTCCGAATGCTAATGTGCATTTTATAGTTCAACGGCAAAATGACGACAAAGAGGACGAACTGAACAGGAAGCACACCACCTGCCACAATCTGTTTGCTGGCGCCCGTTTCGATTTAACGTGATTTGAATAAATTACCCAGGATTAAGGTTGCGTCATAAAAAATAACAAATAGAAAAATTCACATATTATCCCTTAGCAGGGCTGGATGTAAGTTCTAATTAGAGCAACAGGCGAATATGATGATTTATTGGCATGCACATCTTATGGGCCTTAGTCCGTGAAAGCTGGGTCAGTGTGATAACTGCCAGGTTGGGCTATATTTTGGTTTCACACAGCACTCATAAACATACAAATGCTACCGGCAATGAAATTAAAAAATGCCAAAAATGCCACCCGCATAGACGAAGTACCTTGCCCAGCAAACACTTTCCTTCGAAACAATGGCGCAAAATTTTAAACAACCTATTGTTAAGGGCTTAGCATATTACTAGTTAGCAATTTGCTAAATATTTAGTAATTTACTAGCTCTTCGGAAATTTTAATCCTTTTTTTTCGTTTTACTAACTAGTAAAATACTATTTCCCTTTTATTAAAAATGGTGCATCTAAACACGTCCAAACAATGACAGTTCGTGAAAGAAAAACAAAGTAAACATACCTAAACCTAGGGAACGGACCTAATAATTTGATTTACCATTGGCCAGATACACTCCAAAACCTTTTTCAATTTTCTTAATTTTTGCCATCATGAAGAAAAATTTAAATCATTTTGGAGTGTACCTGAACAACCATAAACCGTACCTTTTTGGAATCAGATCCTCCATTAGCTTCGGTAACACTTGATGTCTTCCGAAAACATTTTATTTTATTTTATTTACTTTGAAAAACAATTAGCACACGAATCATAAAAAAAAACACAATTTAACTCTTTGCCAACAATTTTTTTTCGAGGAAAATGACAGATTTCATATGGATTTAGCAAGTTACTAAAAGTTAAAGTAGCCATTTTGCGATTTTAACTTTAGTAAAATGTTAAGAGATAGTAAGTTGCTAAAATCGTTTAAAATTAGCTAAATCTTCTTTTTAACTTAGCAACTTACTAAAATGGCTTTAACATTTTACTAAATCGTTTAAAATTTTGCGCCAATGTCTTTAATATTTGACATATTATCTACATAAGTGAACAAAATCTTCCCTTATAAATTCATTTTTGAATTGGTTTGAATTCAAAGTCCTACGTAACGTTACGAAACTATACTTATGTGTCGTTTAAAATGAATGTATATCGGTATACCTTTTCACACTGAACCCTAAAGCAAAGTACGCAACTGAAGCGAAAGGAAAATTTTCTTCTTCTTCACCAAATCGATAGCAAAAACGTAAATGAAAAAATATTAATGGATGATGCAATACGAAATTCTTCTGTGATATCCAACACTATAGTAAAATCCTAACGGACACCACAACGCAAAACTACGCATTGAAAGTGTCACTAATTACCAAACAAAAACGTACTTCAGAACGAAAATGCGAACGAAATTTTTCATTTATGATTTCGTTGTTTCAATTTTTGCATGAAAATTTTCGTTTCGCTTCAGCTGCGTGCTATTTTTAAACGTGGTTTTCGCGAAAAATCTACATCAAAAACCAAGTTTTCCTAAGTTTACCAAGTTTTCCAAGTTTTCCTCTCAAAACTAGTTGTAATTCAGACTTCAGAGTAGAACTTCACGAACATACCTTTTGAAACATTCAGACTTCAGAGTAGAACTAAACGAATATACCTTTTGAAACATTCAGCACTTAATCAAACGTCAAAAAAAAACTGACGGGATGCTGTCAAGAGAAATTAAAGTCCCATTTCAACCCAGAGATTATGAATTATAAAGATTGGAAAGCTCGGTTTACATTCTGGTTTGCCTACAAGCTAAACAAAATGGCGGACGGTGGTGAGTTCATATTTTTACACTAGTGTCCATGTTTTAACGCACACTAGTGCGTTGTTCCAATTCACATCTATTCATCGACACGAGATGAAATAATTACAAAAACAACAATATAAACAAATGGGTTTTGGAGGGGTGGAACGTACGAAAGATTCCTATATCTTTATAATTCATAATCTCTAAACAAGTTGCTGCTATTAAACAGAGATTTGGAATTATAAAGATAGGAATCTTTCGTACCTTCCACCCACCAAACTTCATTTACTTACATTGTTGTTTTTGTAATTTCATCTCGTGAAAAATAAAATGGGATTATTGAATTTATAAACAGTTTTCCATGTTACGAATCCCATTCCACCAGACGGGATACTTCTAAAAGATACTTGTAAAGCGATTTATCGATCGGAGAATTATTTGTTAAAGTATTCCCCAGTCTTATGTACTTCTAAGGTTTTCCAAGATTTTCAACATTCTTAATTTAAAATTTAAAATGCCTAAATTAGACACTTATCAGAACTAGTGTTAAGTTTTAAAAGAATTGACATTGATACTGAAGAATAACATGCGAATATTAAAAAAACTACAAACCAATCACCACCTTTAAGAAGAGTAAGTACGCGTATATAAATCGAAAGTGATAGACAAGAAAAAAGCTGAGAACTGTAGGTACATCTACAAAAGTTCTAACGAATGACTTGCAACAGTGTTATAAATACAACACAATTCAAAATCTTCAGTTTCATTGCATAAACGTCCATTGTGAACAAACACTCGTGGTGAAATGAGATCACCTTACGTGTATTTATCTTTAAAAAAATAACTTTAGGTCTATTTATTTTAAGTAACTTAAGACATTAATTATTCACGGATTGATTTTAACAAAAGAACAATGTTTAGAAACCCCTTTTTTTACTTAGATTATAATATTTTTTTTTTTTAAATTAATGAAATATTATACTTCCCTTTATTTTATCATAGTGCTTTAAAAAATTAACAATATAGTTATAGTATAGTTACACATTTTAGAAACTGGTGCTAACGTATTAGCATACGATACTACTTAACAGTTTTTAAAGTTTAAAGCTCTTTACAAAAATGTTCTTAATTTCAAACAATTTTTTTTTATACATTATCATACATAACCCATTTTCTTAATAAACTTTAGCTAAATACGCTTAAAAAGTCATCAAGCAAACATATTATTTTCACAGTTAATCTTCTAAAATTTGGTGCCACTATACCTAAACATAAAATATGGCACTGCCACCAGGCTTGTAAAAGAATGCAGTCTTTTTTGAATGCAATCGTTAATGACTTCAATAATAAGATTGCATTCATTGACTTCACTTTGAGACTTCAGACTTCAAATTATGTAATCACCATTCACTTGTAGCAAAAAGATTGCAATCGTTTTTTTCCTCCATTCATTTTACAGCAATCAATTGAATGCAATCTTTTGCATTCTTTGCATTCATTTGCATTCTTTGCATTCTTTTGTATTCTTTGCACAAAGGGTTTATGAAGGGAAATGCCACAGCAAAGAATGAAGAATTAGAAAAGAATTAAAAGAATGCAAAGATTGCAAAAAGAATACAAAAGAATGCAAAGAATGCATGTATTCTTAAAAGATTGCATTCAATTGATTGCTGTAAAATGAATGGGGGAAAAATTGGTTGCAATGTTTTAGCTATAAGTAAATGGTGATTGCATAATTTGAAGTCTGAAATCCCGAAGTAAAATCAAGAGTGCAAAATTTTAAACGATTTGGTACGGTGTTAAAGCATTTTTACTATGATAAAATGGCTTTAACATCGTACGAAATCGTTTGAAATTTTGCGCTAGTGAGTGCAATCTTTTTATTGAATTCAATAAATGATTTTTGAAGATAGCAGATGCCGCGAATATTCGGCCACTATTCGGCATTCGGCCTATTCGGACTATATTTTTGATATTCGGTATTCGGCCGAATAGTTCACAATATTCGGCCGAATAACAAATGGAGAATAAAAAAGGCTTATTATCTTCCAATAAATGTTTTCTTTTTTTCAAAAATTTGTATTTTAGTATTTAAAATCTACTAATGGTAAGTTGTGGTGAAAAAAAACTACTTTTTCAGCATTCGTTGGTAGCAAAGGATTACGTCTATCTTCGTAAACAATTCCAGCTTCTGAAAATAGTCTCTCACTTAGATATACATCGTTGGCCGAATGTTCGGCTGCCGAATATTCAGTATTCGGCCGACGAGTGTGGCCGAATATTCGGTATTCGGTTTTCGGCCGAGTCATTATTCGCAGCATCTCTGGTAGCATTCACAAAAGACTGCATTTTTTTACAAGCTTGACTGCCACTGATATGCGTTTTTTTTATTAAAATTATTTTTTTACTTAAGTATGTAAGTAAGCACTTGACAGTTTATTAAACGATTTATTTTGTCTATGGATGAATGTTTGCATAGGAGCGATTGCAGCAATTTTCCGTTGCTATTAAGTTCGTAGCACATGTTAAAATTATTTCGTCCCCTCCGTTCCTGACAAAACATAAAAATGGTTAAGGGTGTAAGTATAGGTACAAATAGTTACTACTTCCACTTTTTTGCACATTATTAAAAAAGTAAATTCAATTACCTACTCTATTCTTTCAAAAATCATCCAAACATCACCATATTTTTAAGCACTTAATTTACTTTTGCATTTAAGGTTCAGAAACTCCCCGTCTCGCTGTCGAACTTAAATATTGAAGAATATTAAAATCTATATTAATATTCGATTTAACGAACGAAATTACTATTAATCTCAACAAAATCACAATTTCCAATAGAATTCGCAGTTTCACTTTCCTCCATTCAAGTGATTTCAGCCCTGTATACACCGTTTTACGTAGATAAAAGTACCTACGAGTAGATACGTACCTTATTGAAAAAAATAAATAAATGTGAATTCCTGTGAACTGGGCTAAGTGAACAATTGAATTTGGTTGAGCTTTTTTTTTTACAGACTCCCTATGGACCTCATCAATACTCCAGCATCATTCGCAGCAACAACAACAACAACTATAATAATCACGGTCAATAAAATCAAATAAAGTTAAAAATAATAAAACATTAACGATGTATGAAATTGAATTTTAATCGCGCCCCTGTGGCAGGATGCGCGATGCGTCTGTCTGTTGCTGACACTGTATAACCATTCTGCCATTTTTGCTGCTGCCTGTAACACTTACTATAACTGTTAACCCTTATTAAAGCGAGAAATGCAAAGTATGTTAATGTAATCAAATGGCAATAATGCGGAACGTGATTTTCAAATTGGCTTAACCAAAACGTAATTCCAAATAATAATAGAAATAATAATAATAATAATTGTGGACTAGTTTTAGTGGCAATTGGTTTATATTTATATTATTATTTTTATTCCATTGTGGTTTACTCAACGAGTATTTACTCAATCTAATCATATATAGCTGAAGAGTATTCACACGCAGACCGCAAACAATTTTGTTACGTGTCAGTCAACTGTTTACTATTATTGGCGCGCATTTCTATTTAAAGTTCCTATATTAGATATAATGAAGGGAGGCTTTAAAAAATAATCCTATAATAATTTTATCTATAGAAAGCAATTTCACACAGAATCAGACATATTTGCTGGGTATTGCGTTGGTTTGAAATGTTATTGTTTTTTTTTTTTTTTTTTTGTGGGATTTTGGTAGAGTTATTATTTCAAGGATTTTTTTTATTGAAGCTCAAAGATTTGTATAAGTAAGAAGATTTAATAGGACATTTTAAGCCAGTGAGACGAAAAAGCGTAGAAAACATCAATGTTTGTTTTTATAATACAAGGAATAGCTGGATGAAATTGATGATCTCATAAACTACTTGTTCTCATTTTTCGGTTTATCATTGCAATTTATGGAGGCTATAGTTTTTTTGATATTAGTTTATTAGGAATAGTTTCTTTGATATTAGTTTTGAAAATGTGCAAAAGACGGATGCAGACAATTTTGAACATTTGATCGGACACGTTGGATGTAGATTATTGTCACCGGCAGGAATGGCGTTGGGAGCTTCTATAAGACTACACTCAGAGAAAAACATCAAGGGAGTCATTCCGTAACTCAATTATTGTCAGACGATATCGTTTAAGTGATAGTGTAGTCTTTATTGGCTTCATGTAAGTCGATAATCGTCGAAAATCGACGATAGCTATATGGTATCGTCTTGCATTAATTTTGAAGTTTGTAGGTGACTGTAGTTAAATGATTAAGTTGCCACTATAATAGTGTTGTTACCTGTTGCCAGGCACGTAGCCAGAGGGGGGCTTGAGGGGCTGAAGCCCCCCCCCCGAAAGTCTAAAATAAAAACTAAAACTTTCTAATATACAGTATTATTTCCTTTGTAGAGCTCTTCAAATGCATGTCAATAAGTCTTGAAGAAATAACGAGCAGAACGTGGGCGATGTCTTCGAAGGCATCAACACTTTTGGCAGCGGTCCAAAAAAGTGATTTCCTAGTAAGCCTCATTGTATGCGAAAAGCTGTTCAGTTTAACGCTGCCCTTATCAGTATTCCTACAGAACAAATCCTTAGATTTCGTTTCTGCGATCGGCCGCACCAAAGAAGTTCTGAATTCTCTCAAGAACATCAGAGAAAAAGCCGAAGATTTTTTCAGAGAGGCTTTTCAATCCGCATCTAAACTTGCCGAGGAATTATTTGAAGTTGAATTAAGAGCTCCAAGAACTTCATTGAAACAAACAACGCGTTCCAATCCAGAAACCTCTTCTACTGAATCCTATTTATGAGTGTCTGTATTGATTCTTTGCAATGATTCGTTAATACAAAATCTTACGGACAGATTCATGGTCAACGAAGACGTTCTACCATCGTTTCAAGCTCTTCTCCCAGGTTTTTCTGCAGTTGGGCGAGTCAACGAAATGGAAAAGCTAACATGTTACTTTAATAATGTAATTTCTTTGTCAGCTGTGAAAGCTGAGTATACATTCTCTGGTGCGAAAAAATATCGTCGATTGATCCTTCTATCGAAGTTTTAAAATTGCTTGATATATGTGACAAGACTTACTTTAGAGGTATAAACTTCTTGCTTACGGTTTTGGCCACGCTTCCAGTGAAGCTAGTGTTAAAAGAACCTTTTCAACTATAAAAAGGATTAAAACAGTGTCAGTGTCAAGATTAAGCTCACTTGCTATGATATCTGTTCATTCTGATATTAATGTGGATCCAGAAAAGGTGATTGATCTTATGTCAAAAAGAAAATCAAGACGTCTTCTGCTTTGAAAAAATGTGTGTATAAAAAAATAATTTAAGTATATGTTCGTTTGAGCACATACAATTTAAAAACTAATAAAAACCAATAAATTGGAATATATATAGTTTTTTGTTTAAAGAATTCCCCGTAAAATTTGGAAGCAAGCCCCCCCCCCGAACCAAAATCCTGGCTACGGCACTGCCTGTTGCCAAATCAGAATGATCATCCGAAAACGAAGTTAAAATCACAATTTGAGGTTGCATGACTGCCTTATTAAGTATATATGCATTTATATTAATTTGTAAAAATATATCGAAAAAACAACATTCTTACATTTTAAAATGATTTCCCTTTAGGTTCAATCGGCACCAAACACAAAACAACAGTTTTTATGTTACGGTAATGCGTTTGGCTCGAGAGCCGCAGTGACCTTATTTTAATAATTGATAATTAAATACCGAAGATCTCTAATTTTTTCTCCACACCACTCCACTTGGAAGAATTCTACTACAATGATCCTAGTGATCTGGCAAATCACGACATTGTTACTACCGCGCGCTTTATAAGGAGCTCTAAGTGGTTCAACGAGTAGGAAGAAAGTTTCCTAAATTCTTCTGTTACTACCATGGATCAACCTTTGGTCTTAGTGTGTCAAGCGTGCCTTCGACAGGGAAGATGTTTTTTCTAAATTAATGCTGGATAAGGTTATCAAAGGCAGCTTTGAATTTAACAATTTTAGCCATTTTATTGCCATAAACGTGTTTTATGACAAAAAAAATGAGTAAACAATGCTAGAAAATATGGCGATTTGTCAATCATATATGTAAATCCAGTCTTACTCTTAAAATATAATGACATTTTCTGTTCTATTTCTGTTTCTATATTATAACTCATGAGGACTAAATTTATTATTTTTTCTTTTTATTTCTTTTACGGAAAAGTAAATATATGTATGTATACTGAAAGATGATTCAAATTCAAAAGCCAAATGAGGCTTACTAACGTCGTCGTCGTCGTCGTCGCGTCATCCGCATGGGAAGGGGAGTTAATCGTTACAGTGTTTTTGCAGAAATGAGCTTTTAAAAAGAGCTCTTTACAAACGGAAATAACCTCAGCTTGTGAAATTTAATAAAATGCAATTTAGTAGGTACTTGCTGCCATAGAACCACCCTCGCCCTTCTGATAAGGTTGAATCCATTCCACACTTCGTCGACACCGTCACCGTCGTCATCATCGTTGTCGTCGTCACTTGCCCCGTCAAACAAGCAAAATATGGCACAGAAAATGTTTTCATTTTCGCATTTTATGCAAATTGAATTGCATGAGATTTGCATTCATGAAACATCGTTATTCGTTATGCCGCTTAAATCTAATATTTCGTTAAACATATTTCGTGCTCGTTGCAATGCGCGCATCCATTTGATTCGTTCAGATTTAATATTCAATTATGTATGTCCGCCTTTTTTGGTTTGACGGTGCGGACGTGGACGCGAAGAGCTGAAGTGGAGTCGAAGAGTTGGAGCACCATCATATTATAACTGGGGAATGGGACTTGCGAATTGACTGAGGTTGTCGGAAGAACAAAGCAGTCAGATTCGACACACAGTCTATGCTATATGTTATATAGAGTCCTTGTGGCGATAGCTATAGCGTTGGCTTTGGCTTTGGCGTTGGCGTAGGTTTGGAAGAAGTACCCTTTTCCAGTCTTCAAAGTTTATGGTTTCAGAACAGAAAATGTATCCTATTCCAACTCCGCGCCGAGCGACTTAATTTTCAGAGAAAATGTCAAAATTTAAATATTATATACAATATACTCGTACATAAATGTTGTGTTGCCTCGAATTTGACCTTGTGTGGGGAAAAGATATGTCGTACTAGATGCAAATGAGCTGGAATTTAAAATGTTTTTATTGTTTAATCATTTGACTTAAGGGCTGACAATGTAATATGAAGAATAAACATTATATGAGTACGACATGGCGAATATATTTATAAGGACACACGACACAAGTTTATGGGAAGATAAGGAAGTTCCTTTATTTATTTTTTTTTTTACTATGTTGTTAAGAAATATGAGTTAAGGAAGGTATATGGTGTTTTTCTAGATACAGAACTCCTTCGGGTTTGGGGCTTAAGTAGGTTGAATAAAAACCTACGCTAAGAAAATTCTTTTTTTTTTTTGCTTAGCCATTTGGGTTTATTTCAAGCGTAAATAGCTTCAGGCAGAAATTGAGTTCTTTTCATAAGGAACATTAAAAAATAAGTCAGGAATTTCACTAAAAAGTATATTGTAGATTTGTTTACATAAACTGTAAAATAACATTTTTCTTACTCACATGGATATATTTTTGTGATTAGGTGAAACATTTTCAAGATACTTGGAGCCAGTTGTTTTTTTTTCATAACTAATCAAATAGTTTAGAAGCATTTAGTAAAAAGAATTCGCCATTAGAAGAAGAATGATTTTTATTACATAAATTATTGTGAATTAATTATGTGCACTGGGACGTATGCGTAATTGTTTTTGGGCAAAATACAAATTATTTTCACTATTTTAAAATTATGTTATTTTATTTATTTAATGTATTTTCATATATTTAAAAAAAATATTTTTTCCGTATAGCTAAGGAAATCTATTGTTTAGTTCCAAAGAAATTTTAATAAAAGAAAATTTAGTGCGAGTAGTAGCCCGTGGCGTTATGGACTGATACGCCGAAGGTCTTGGGTTCGATTCCCAGCCTATGCGACCTAAAAACAGAAATGTTTTTTACGGGTTACTGCCTCTTGCGAGGAATTGACAAATTTCCCAAGAATATCTCTTGGCATGAAAAAGTATTTCTCACCCTAGCCGTTCGGCATCGGCAGACAATTCTGGTTCCCTCTATTCCTGCCAAAAACACGCACACAGAAATGGTTGAGAGTTGGAAGTCAGTAGGCCCTGGTTCTATACGAGCTGTCGCGCCGACCAATTTTTTTTTTTTTATCTAGTGCGAATGGACTTAGAACACACTGGGCTTTAAAACAATAAGATATTCAAAATTCGGAAAATACGATTATGTGCAGCACTTAGTCTTTTAGCTTAGCTTAGTAGCTTATCCTTTTTGATTAAACAATTAAATCAAAACTACTAAAACTTATTGGGAAAACTTTCAACTTTAAACCTAATTTGATTTGTTTACAGCGCGATGCTTAATTTTATACATTGAGGCTGGGTTTCCCCTACAACGAATTCAGATTCATGTAAATGATTGCGCATGTATATTAGTAAACCACCTTCATAAAATCACTTTACATGTGCAATTTTGTACACGCAATTATTCTTTATTTTCTTGTGATCTTTCATTCTGTATTGCGTGCAATACTATCATTGTAAATGAATAGCATAGTATTCTCATCGCTTTTGAATTGAAAAGTTTGCTACTAAGCGAGCTAGTTACAAACCATGAAATTCTGAAGAATAAATAAGAAATTTTTCCAAATCCCTAGTACCAGACAGCCTGTTCTGTATTTTAGTTCGATAGAAGAATGAATATGAACTGATGAAGGGATAGGTATACATTACTTTTCATCGCTGAAATTCTCATATTTTTTAAGTGTAATGTAAAGGAAAGGGCAGTATTATAAGTGTTTATCTCTTCTTTTGCTGGGGAATACTTATGAGTTATAACAGGAAATGATTATTTCTCATGATTTAAATTCAGCACTTATTTCAGTAACATTTTGTGAGGCGAAGTAAAAAAGAGAGCGTCATGAGAGTTTTATTCGTTTCTTTCTCTCGCAATTGGATAACGAATTGATGAACTTATGCATTAGTTTTCAGCAATTGAATTATCGCACTATTTTTTCTGCGAAAATAGCAACTTTGAATTCTGCATTGAACTCGCTTGAATTTTTTTTGTTGCAGGTAGGTTGCAAAAGAGGTTCTTTTGAAATGTTTCAAGGTACAAACCAGACAATCCGATACAAATTATAAACTGATAAAACGACGCATTACTTTACAGCAACTAAATAATTTCTTTTCAATTTTCTATTATAAAGTGGCCTTTTAATTCAATGCCGAATTCATTTTAATTTTTCAGTAAGGATTAAATTTCCTACTGGATTACGTACCAATTAATATGTTAGATTAAGATGTGACTTATTCAGGTAATTTTGCACTGTTTAATCTGGACTTATAGTCTACCATATTGGCTTTTTAAGTGGAACTGTATCGTGAAACTCGGCTTAAATCTCTATTTTTTGTCATGGAGTATGAATTAGGGTAATTCAGGATAAATCTTCATTGTTCAATAAAGAACAAATATAGACAAATTAAGTGTTTACAAGAAGCAAAGGAAAAAAACACTGAAATCAATCCAAACAAAAAAGTGAAAGAAGTGGTCTACTTAAGAAATTAAGAAAGAACTGATTCCAGTCCAGGCTAGAAATGAAGTTTTAACGCAAATTCCTGTTAAAACATAATCATTTCATATTCTTGTTTCATTCTGTGAACAAAATTCTCCAAACTTGCGGAGGTGTGGTTTTAGAAATATTGCAAACAAAAATTGCCCGTCCGTAATCAAATGGGTGTACCTATCTTCATGTATAATTTTCCAATCTGAACTGAACTAGGAACACAAATACAAATCGATATGAAAACTTAAATCTAAAAATAAAGGTTAAATTATCATCTATACAATCTTAAAAAGAAGTCCTTGAAAAAGTATGGAACATTATTTTTTTTCCAATTTTTTTGTGTCGCCAAAATTGAATGGCTTAGCAACAATACCTAATACTTTATCAATGTAATATTAAAAACTTAAGAGATATAAGCTTTTTTGCACAGCATGAAGTTATGACATCCACGTCCTTGTGTTCCAGTTCCAGAATATAGTTTAGTCCATGTAGATCTTTATCTAAAGTAAAAGTTAATTGCTAACAACATACTTTTTATAAAGAAAAGCAACATCACCAAAATAACATTAAGTTCCATCTGCCCGGTGTTAATCTGTCGAAAAATCTTCTTTCACTCATTTTTCTTGACATTCGAGCTAAAAAAAAAAAGAATAAAAATATAACAAAAAAGGTGTTGAGGACCTACGATTCACTATGACTAAGGCCTATATCAACCATTTGACTTTTAACATAATTTAGACATTTGTAAGCTACCCTAAGCCCTGGTGATAATAATATACTTGCTCCGAGCAATCTTTTCAACGATGCAAACTTGTGTACATTTACATAGTCCTTCTTTAGTCCTACACAGAGACGCAGAGTCGAAGTCGAAGACTGGATCAACCAACCTTCATAGGTACTCTTTGTTTCTCACAACTCACCTGCCATAGCGTACCTTGTCTCCTTTTATTCAACAACCGCATGTGCTGGCCTATAGGTAGGAAAAGGAACATTATTTCGGACGTCAAAGGGGCTTATCCATATACCCACCCAGAGTCCCGTTTCACAGCACCCAAATGGATATGAAAAATTGGAAGTCTGGAAGTGAGAAATCGTTTGCTTATAGGAAATATCTTGAACACATAAGGTTCTATGTGGAATGGCCTGGGAGGTGGGAGAAGGATGAAGGACGAAGCATTTTCAAGTCTATTAAGGTACCAGCCTAGCCGATCTGTATATATGTATGTATAGAATTTTCAAATGATTTCGTTTCGTCGAAGGATATCCGAGAACCAGAGGTAACTTTATTACTTGGATATCGATTGATTTTTTGGCTCCTCTCTCCCTTGCTCAATATTATGGTGATGGTGATGATGATGATGGTTGGTGCAAGCAAAGCATGCCAGGAAGAATGTTTTAGACGTGTGGTTTAGCAAATGATTTATAATTTATCGCTATTAAATGATTTTCCTTTCGATAAACTCTCTGACATATAATACGGGACGCGTGTCTCTTTCATAATGGAATAAGAAGAAAATTGATTCTAAAGCTGGAGACAGCCTTCATGTTGGGAATGGATGTATGTATTATGTATGGAATTATATTTCTACGATAAACTATTCTATAACTTATACCAAAAGGTTAAGATATTAGAATAAGGTCGATTTATTATGAAAAAGGAATATTATGGAATATAGGCGCAGAGGAAAGGGTATCGAAGGGTGTTGGAAATAGGCGGACACTGGACATATATAAAGGTTATGCTCATAAAGTAAGTCTGTCTATATATACAATAGTTTATTTAGCATTAATATTTAATATTGAATAAAATTGCTTTGATTATGATTGTCTGCATAAAATCTATAAATTAAGGTTTATTATAGGAATTGCTTCACTTTTATCAATATTCTTAACATTAAGTTTTACATTATATAGCTAAGATTAAATCCTCAAAAAAATGTTCTGTAGCTAAAAAATTGCTTTTTCAATTTTTTTTAGCTTCAAGTCTTTGTAAGTCTTCCACTGAAGTTTAATATTTGGTAAAATCTCTGTTCGGAAAAACTAGTTTCTTTTTGTTTGCAATTAATAAATATGAATTAAAAACGGTTATGAAAAGAATACAGCTTTAAAGAAGTGATTAAGAACTCGAGAAATTTATCTTATACCCTCCCTGACTGGCCGATTCGTCTACTCGTATCAATATGAGCCCCTAAATATACCACCACCGCTAACCCTCTTAAACTTCAATCTTCACTTCCCCACCTCACTTTGCATTATATGCTTGATTATTTTCAAAGTAGACGATTTATGATAAGAGTTGGTTAAATTATATAGATACAAAAATTTTTTCAGCGAAGTATTAATATAGGAATAAATGTAAGCATAATATTATTTGCATCCAATTTCTAACTAGTAAAGAACCCTCCTACTAGGTGTTTGTTTTTGTTGTTTGTAGGACTGGCAGCCATAAGACTTCGGACTTATTTCGTTGTTAAATCATCTAACTAAACAATAAGTAACGTGAATTGTATTAACCTTGGATGGTTATGCATATTTAACGCACACTAAAGTTATGCTTCGTCGAATCAACGAAGTTCAACTTTAAACCTACGTTATTCTTAAATTTCTGTAACCTTGACCCTGCAAGTTTTAAATGAAGCTCTTAGAAATGTTTTTTAAATAATAAATATGATTTATTAATAGTATCGACATGTTTTCTACCCTCAAAAATAAAATTAAAATTAATAGTCCATTTTGTTACAGAAACAGCCATTGGTTAAAAAAAAATAACAAAAAATAATAAAATAATATCACCTTTGAAAATAATTGCAAAAACTTAAAGTTTTAATACGTATCTACTGTAAGAAATAAAAAAAAAATAAAAAAAAAACTAACGGGTGATTTTTTAGCTGGTTTGGTTTTGGCAACACTGGTTTTGACAGCTGACGTGTGTTTAGTACCTTGTGTCACTGTCAAACAGCTTCAGTTTGGTTTGCAATTTAACCATGGATCGTCTTACAAATGAACAACGCTTGCAAATTATTGAATTTTACTATCAAAATTCGTGCTCGGTTCGAAATGTTGTTTATCGAAAAATTGTGTTCAGCGATGA
The DNA here is from genome assembly GCA_951394125.1 of Epistrophe eligans. NCBI lineage: Eukaryota > Metazoa > Arthropoda > Insecta > Diptera > Syrphidae > Epistrophe > Epistrophe eligans. The sequence continues at coordinate 50,392,569 of OX596028.1, read as the reverse complement.
GGCTCATTTTTGGTTGAATGGGTACGTAAATAAGCAAAATTGCCGCATTTGGAGTGAAGATCAGTCAGAAGCATTGCAACAGCTACCAATGCATCCCGAAAAAGCCACTGTTTGGTGCGGTTTATGGGCCGGCGGCATTATTGGGCCATATTTCTTCAAAGATGATGCGAATCGCAGCGTTACTGTCAATGGTGAACGCTACCGAGCGATGATAACAAACTTTTTTTTGCCCGAAATGGAAGTTCTTGACTTGCATGATATGTGGTTTCAACAAGACGGTGCCACATGCCACACAGCACGCGAAACAATGGCGCAATTGCGAGGCGAGTTTGGTGAACAGTTAATTTCACGTTTCGGGCCGGTCAATTGGCCGCCTAGATCGTGCGATTTGACACCATTAGATTATTTTTTGTGGGGGTATGTCAAGGCTAATGTCTATAGGGACAAGCCCGCTTCGATTGACGCACTGAAAGCCAACATCCATGCATTCATTCGTGAGATACCGGCCGATATGTGTGAAAGAGTATGCCAAAATTGGACTCAGCGGATGGGCTACCTGAGACGCAGCCGCGGTCAACATTTGCATGAAATTATCTTTAAACATTAAATTGCAAGGTTCAAACTATCGATTCAAATAAATATTTCATTCATTTTTTCGAATTTTTTGTGTTTTTTTTTTTTTTTAAAGTTCTAAACCTCTTAAAAAATCACCCATTATTATATACAAGAGGCACAAGCTTCAATTTTGTGTTCTCCACACATGCTTATCTTGCATTTAACACGATGATTTTGTCATTCGCCTTTTGGAATATGGGCAAAATCCACAAATTTTTCTTTTTTTTCTGGCAACGGTACTTGAATATTGTCTTGGTATGATGTAATCACAAAAAAACAACAACAAAAGAACACCCAAATTTCAAAAAGTAACAGACTCAAACAAAAAAAAAATCACACAAAAGTTATCCTTCGTCGCTTCGACAAACATACCTGTAAAAAAAACATATTTTCATTGATCGCAGGATACCATACATCCGCCCACTGGTAGAGATCAATACCAACTAGAGTTGTAAGAAGGTGGAATTCAAAGGGATGAAAAGTTTAAGAGAAATCATACAAAATAAAAAAGTTGTTCGTCGATTCGACGAAGGATAACCATCCAGGGTTAAATGTTGATATGTGCTCAGTCATCACAGCAACACTAAATCTTCTCCTGGAGCATAGGCCATCAGTAACACACTCGTATACTCTCCATCTATCCTTTGCCAACTTTTTAATGTTAAAGGATTGAGCATCATTGACCTTCATGTTGTTCTTGGTTTTCTTACTTGCCTTACACCCTGCGAATTCCATACGAAAGACTGCTTCGCTTTGTAGTCGTTAGGTTTCCTGAATTTATTGCGAATCCAGTGGCATTTTCAGTATTTGATATCAAGATCCACTCTTGACTGATCAGTTCTGTTCCAAAGTTAAACATTTTATATGATTTGTGTGCCAACGCATCTTAAGAATATAGCAGACACTTAAAATAACAAACAAAAATATGAACTCATCACCGTGTTTAGCTTGTAGGCAAACCAGAATGACAGCCGAGCTTTCCAATTTTTATAATTCATAATCTCTGTTGGTGTCCCTCGAGCGATGACTCTTTCCTTTTACTTATCCGCTCCAGACCAACGGTTGTCACTAATTTCGGGAACACAGACAGACAACTTCGGCAGTTATTACATGTTTTATGATAGCCTTTACTTTGTTATTTTTATAATAAGACCATCGTTCCAGTCTTTGGGGTGGGATAGGTTACATTCTCCCATATCTTCACCCTGAACTCAGCGTTGCCGAAGTGGCACGTGCCTTTATGACACGAAAATTTTATCATGGCACGGTGGCACGAAAAAATTCAATATGGCACGCTTTTTTTGTTTCCATTTTTTACTCCAAATATAGCGAATTTTGAAGAAATTTTGAGAAAATTTCTCCATATGGAGGCCAGATGGAGGGAAAACTGGCAGAAACTCTTATTTTTTATAGACAAAATTATTTCAGCTATTTTTTTTTGTTGTATTTTACCCCACAATTGATTTATATATTTTTTGTTAACATACGAATTTTTGGTTATTTCATATGGCACGAAAATGACACGATTTTTAAGAAAAATAGTAGTCGTTGTTTCCGATCTACCTTCGGGAAAATGGAATGTATGACACCAAGACCAGCTACTTTATTTGTCTTTAGAAGAATGATCTCTACACTGGTTGGTTGGCCGGGTTCAATACCCCTTCAATATTTGCACATGTGGATTAACTGCCTGAACATGATACACATTAGAATGCTGCAAATTTCTAATAATATTTCTAATATTTTTCTTTTGATTTATAATATTTTTCGCGAAACAAATAAGCACAAAAACCTTCAATATTTTTTTCCGGCTCTTTTTTTCTTCATATCTTCAAATCGAAACGTCAAAAGTGCTACACGTGAAAAATTAAAAGTTGGTGAACTCTCATAGCACAGTTGGGTTGTCTTCTATTCGTAACATTGAATTTGTGTGTATTGAATATTTTGACAGCTATTCCAGCTGCAGCTCCAGTTTCCATTGTGTTCACCCAGTAATCTCGGATTTCCATTAAGTCATAAGACTTTTGATAAGTTAGTGCATGAAAACCAAAATAAACTTTCCAATATTATTTCTAAATGAATTCATGACTTTTTAATAATATGCATATTCATAATGGAATGGATTTAATTTCCCAATTTTACTACTAAAATTTTATGAAATCTGATTCAGTTAAGCAATAAAATATTACTTGAAATTGCCATCTTTTTCAAATATTCCGTATAACTTTTGCTATATAATAATGGCAAAAGAAATAAAATTCCAAAACCAAAAAAAAAAAGTTTGAATATCAATTTTAATATGAAAAATAATAATTTTCATTCAAAACCTCCTTCCTTTGGTTGAAAACTTCAAAAATAAATTAGACTGAGACATTTAATTTTTTTTACTAAAATCTAGAAACTTACATAAAAGCCCATTACATATACCAAAAATAAAAAACATGTTTCCCATTAAACCAATAATTCAATAACACAACGACAAGACATCTGTTAAAGTTCTTTAGCAAAAAAAAAAAAAAGTATCACAATATTCCATCCCCGCACTTTAGTACAATATTGAATTGAATATTATAAGCTTCTTTAATTTACCCAAGGTCAATATGAAGTAGGTAATCTTGAAGTTTTTCAACAAAAATCTGTTGACATTTTTATCATGTTCCTTGGTGGTAGGATGTCGTCGAGTCGCACAGCTTGACACTTAAAATGAAAACCAATTCAACAAGAAATTAATATAAGAGTGGTTGATTCTCCTTACACCAAATCCAGCAAGAAGTGGGTAGAGAAACAAACAAGAATGAAATCAAATAAAAATGCATGATTTGGTCGCATGTAGTTGCTCGGTGAATGTCCACAATTTTATGATGGAAGAAATTTGTTAGCGTGATGTTTGATCGAGAAACATGATTCACTGACTTACATTATCAATTTCAACCATTCCTGTGTACTTGTTTTTAGTCGGTAGGAGTGGAGGGGACCTTCAATTTTCTCCCGAACGGCTTAGGTAAGAAGAAATTTTTCATGACAATAGATACTCTTATAGAATTTTTCAATTCCTCACAAGCTTCAAGGTTTTTCCGGGAATTTTTGTTGAGATATACGCTGACATTCGATCCCTAGACCATTGCCCTGATATAATACAAAGGACTAATCAATAAACCACGGCTACCGATAGTAGCTCATTCAAGTGATTTTCATGTAATTTATTTTAGCTATATTGGGTTAATCTTGCTCTGAAAAAATGGACTTAAGAAAAACGCGGCCAGAAAAACATCTGGCGGTTTCTGGGGATAGTATTGTATCGAACGCAAGCGTACGAGTTCAACCTAACACTACTACAAGACATCAAGCATCTACCCAGCGGGAAAAATTCAAAAATTCATTGAGGAAAAACCTGCTTTTTCCTTGAGGAATGGGAGCTGCACCTGCTACTTTTCAGCTTAATCCTTTGATGAATTTAACATGGGCGTGTCATTGGCAGGAAGCACATGCCACTTTATCAATGAAAATTCCACACCTAAATCACTACTTTCTTGGAAGTGCTTATTCACCAGTTGACTTAAAAAAAAAAAAAAAATGTTAAAACACCGTGAGATTTGAACCGGCATCCTCTGATAACCCAGCCGCCTACTCTTCCAATGTGCTATACTTAGTTATAAATTTTGTTGGTCGATGGTGGATTAAAACTCATCACTTATTTCAATAACATTTTGTTAGGCGAAGTAAAAAAGAAAGAGCGTCGTGAGAGAATTATTTTTTTCCCTCTCTCTCATAATATACTTTACAAAGCAGATACGTGGATTCAGACGATGAACTGATGAACTTGTACATTACTTTTCAGCAGTTTTTTCATCGCATAATTTTCCCTATTAAAATAGCAATTTGTAATTCACCAACAGAGAGTTTTTTTCTAAACACAAAGCAGAAAGTGGGGTCAAATCTATGAACTGAGGAATCTTTGCATTACTCTTCACTTACTAAATCATTGCATGTCTATTTTCCTATGATTTGGCAAGTGAATGCATTGATGAATTCAGCTATAAAATTCATTGAGGACGATATTTCCCGCTGGGTACATCAACATTATGTTTAGTCTTATTATTTTTATAAACAAAAGCGCATACAAAAGAAAATACGTCCTTTATTTTATGAAGAAATATCTTCATTCTTCAGTCTTCTTTTGGCTCTGCGAGCGGCAAGATCGGGGAGTTATAAGTATATAAATAAATATTGTTTTTTTTTTCGAATGTTTTTTCCCAATCAAAATTTATCGTGTTTTATTTAAAATAATGATTCGGTTTTCTACCTTTTGGTGAGTGTTTAACTTCGGTTAATACAAATATCATCCTAATGTCAAATTTGTTCAAAATATCCGTTTGGCAATTATAGCGTCAAATATTCGCATCCAACGGCTCCTTGGCACGTTCAGAGATCCAAAATACTGGAACCGCATGATGTTTTTTTTTGTGATTTTATTGAAAAAAGCAGAATCAAACAGATTCAAAACTAATATGTTTATCTAGAAATGTCGCTGAAATGATAGATAGTGGAACATTAACTTTCACCATCATATCTGAAATATTGCCTTCATTACTTATTAATATTTTGAATCTGTTGGGAAAATTCTTGGGAACTGATTTGGTGTTCACATTCTTCTATCCCAGCAAACATTTTCCTTCAGAATTTTATCATAACTGATTGAAATAATTGAACAAATCTTTCGATTCTGAATTCATTTCTAAATCGATTTGTGTCAAAATTCCTGGGTAATGATACCTAACATATGAATCTTTTAAATGATGAAGAAATCCTGAACATAAGTAAATGTAAATAGGATGCTATATATTCCTTTTCGACAACAAGTTATAAGGCTTTTTTGAATCATTTAAATGATTCATAACTGAAATATAGTTACCTAGGAATTTGGATTCAATTCATAATCGAAGGTTTTGTTTACTTGGTTATTTTGGTTTCAAGTTGGCTATAATAAATAAATAATTATTTAATAATTTAATTTATTTTATGAGCCAAATCCATTGTAAAACTTAATAAAAGTGAATCCACCCTTTTTACTTCTTTGAAGGTACTTGTGTGCATTCACTTTTATTCACCTACAATGAAGGAGAATCGAATCTCAATCATTTTTGTCTTTAGAAATATTCCACACAAATCCTCTTTCCTCTCCATTAGGTAAAAATTATAAGCTTTTAGATTATTTTTAGATTTAATTCACTAAAAATAAATATTTATCGAATGATATTCTTCATTTTATCTGAATGTTAAGTGAATATACACCTATATGTTTTCTGGGATGTTTCTCTTCTTTGTCTGGATTTTCCGTCAGAAAAGATCTTAGATATAATTTTGGTAATTTCATTTAATACCAATTAAAGCAATTTATTCGTTAGCCAAGGCTTTTGAAAAAATATTTTAACTCCTTCCTGTTTATGTTTATCCAACTCATTTCATTTTTACCTTTTAAATTCAGAAAAATAGGAAGAACCCAATATCCGTCCCATAGATTAAGTACAAGCCAACAAAAAAGTCTATAATTGTATATTCCCAATTTTCCAAGGCCAAAAACAAAAAAAAAATTAATACAATTTGTTGTTCCTTGTTTCAATATTTTCATATCGTTTTCTATAGAAAATTTTCAATATTTATACGAAAACTGAAAAAAAAGAAAAACATGTCAATGTCAGCCAAAATGTCACAAGGAGACAGAAGAGATTGTTTCAACATTCTTCATAGACTCCATTGGGCTTTTGTTCCATGTGCATCTTCATTGGCCCCCAGAGGAATGTTGTTTGTTCTGCTGTAGAGAGAGGTACATATCTGTGAATATATAGAAGAAAAAAAAATTAAGAAACATGAACTTGCCAAGGAATTTAGAAAACAAACAAAATAGCCAAGAATATTTTTACACATAAAACGGAAACAGTGAAGAAAAAACAGTCTTTCAAATGCTTGGTGGCAAATAGAGGTACAGATGTGATGGCTACGACGCACGACGCGACGCCGCCACAGCAGAAGCGGAAGGACATTTTAAATAGAGATGTTATGTCCTCTCATTCTCTTGGGGAATAATCGTGGTTAAGGCCACAATTCTAAGGATATACAGCTAAACAGGGAAACAGTTTTATTCGGAATGGAAGCTCGAGGCATCAAAATTCAATTAATGTATAAGGTACTCGCATACAAAAAATGTGGGTGGTGACTTAATTTTTTTTTTTTTTTTTAGAAAAGTAAAAGCTTTATGTTATTATTTTATGGAATTAAGGTTCATTCTTAAGAAAACTTAAGGTTTTATAGGAGAATTTTATTTTCATTTTCAATAAAAATATTTTTTTTATATAATTTCACACTCTATAGGTACAGAGGTATTGGTATGAAGCGGAGGAGTTGTCAAAAAAAATATGTAAATAAACAAGATTTTTGACGATTGAGAAAAAATTGTTAGAAGGTGAAGAAGAGATTTATTTTACCTCTTCTCCACCTTCTTACTTACTTACTTAAGGTGGTCCGGGATGGACCAGGGCTTCAACCAACATGCCTCTCCAACCAGTTCGGTCCCAACCTAGCTGTCTCCAGTTTCGCACGCCAAGTTGGTTGAGGTCCTCTTCCACCTGCATGCGCCACCTAAGTCGCGGTCTTCCTCTATTGCGTCGTCCCTCGGCATTGGATTCGAAGATATTACGGGTGGGAGCGTTTGGGTCCATTCGCTTTGCATGACCCAGCTTTGTAAGTCGTTGGACTTTGACTCGTTTCACGGTCAGTCTCGCTGTACAGCCCGTACAGTTCGCAGATGGGACCAAAAATCACCCGGAGAATTTTCCTCTCCTAAAGCATTCTCATCCAGTCGTGCCAAGGTCCGGGGTGATAAGTATCCTGTAGAGGGACACTTTAGTTGCTCGAAAGAGGACTTTGCTACTCATTTGCCTTCTTAGTCCAAAGAAGCAGCGATTGGCAAGAGTTATCCTCCGTTTGATTTCAGTGCTGGTGTCGTTGTCTGAATTAATAGCGGTGCCTAGGTAGACAAAGTCCTTAACTAACTCAAAGTTATAGTTATGGTGATGTTCTCTCCAAGACGTCGGTGTTGAGTGTCCTTTTGTTGATGACAGCATATACTTGGTCTTGCCCTCATTGACCGCTAGGTTAGATTAGGTTAGGTTGAAGTGGCTGTCGGCGGAGAACCGACACACTTATACCAATTGTTGGCCCGTTGTGATACCACATGGATCTAGGAAAGCTTTTCCTTACTCAATTAAACCATTTTGAGCTCCTTCTAAAGCGTGCAACATTACTTATAGAAGTATTTGCTAGATCTCTCGTATCGTTGTAGTAGAAGTCTCCCAGATGGAGTCTATGTCTCTGTGACAGAGCAGGACAGGTACAAAGTAGGTAAGGGATTGTTTCCTTCTCTTCCTCATCCATGCAGCTTCTGCAGAAATTATTAGAGTGGACGCTAAGTCGCATGGCGTGCCTACCTATAAGACAGTGTCCGCTTATGACACCTATTATCATTGACCGCTAAGCCCATCTTCTTCGCTTTCCAAAATGATTTGAAGAAGTCGCATGACAGTGCATCGTCTTGTCTAAAACATTTTTGACATTAAATGTGTCGGTGAGATCTTTTCCGACCCTGATGGTTTGCCAAGGAAGCCAAAACTAGACATTGCTCTATATAGTTCGTCTCTGAAGATGCTGTCATACGCGGCTTTTTTTCTATTCGTGTATTGTCAAATAATTTATTGTTGGTACACCCCGTATAATAATATTAATTTATTGTTTTTTTTTTTTACAAAATAGAAGAATTTAATGTGACACGAAAATGGCACGATTTTTAAGAAAACGTGACACGTTAATTCTTGCTTGCTCAGCAACGCAGGTTATAACGAATTGATCCAGCCTCCTTGAATGCTGATTGAATCTTTCAATTAATCTCCACATAATTGACAAAGTTAAATCAATATTCATCAGACAACACTTTTTACGAAATTTTTTAACTGTGGCCGCCAAACTTTCATAAAAGTAATGAAGTGTTTTATTTTTTTTAATGATTTATCTTCTTTCAACATTATACCTAATGGATAACATTTCATAAGCTCATGGCTCATGATTTTTATTTGATTGTCTACTTTATACTTGGGGAACATTTTGAAACATAACAACTTCATCTTTTACTTGGTAAATTAATTCAATTAAATTCAATGCTCAATTTAGAAAATGTTATTCAGCTATATAAGCATGCATTTGTCCTTCAAATCGGGTTAACTAAAGATTGTATTAAAACCTTTTGCGACTAAAAACTTATCAGGCGTATCCACAGTGTATGGTCGTCATTCAACTTCATTTCTAAAAAAAATCGTCGATTCCCATTTAATGACTATAAGGATTTTTGTGTGTGATGTTGTTCTTTTTAATGAACCTATATATTTTAAAAGAACACATAAATGTTAAGAGATATTGGACTTTTAACCTTGAACTTGATTTCATATACATTCTTTCGTTTAAAACCCATTAAACCTCAGTATCTTTTTTCCCAGCTGTAAAATAAAGAAAAAAAATTGTCATTTGTCCTTAAATCTGAGCTACATTTGCTTTTTTTTTGATCATTTTTATCTACCTGTCTTGACTTAATTTTTTACCCTAAATTAAATTGATAGTCCATAAAACAGATCATCGTTATGAGGCTTCAGTATTATCCCTCTGCACCTCGCTTTCTTTATTCTTTGTCTTAACGATGAACATACTTATTAACTGTTATGAGCTCTGTTACCGTAAAAAAAAATTCCCAAAGGATCCAATTGAACGAGCAAGGAAGCCTCATTGTTGGGTATATTATATTATATAGTTGGTTTAGCCAAAAGCAGTATTTTCTGCTTCTTATCCCATTAAAATTTAAATGCAGACACCATACTGTCATCGAAGTAGAAGAACAAAAAATACAAAAATAAAATAAATATAAATAAATGGAATAGAATAGAAAGGAAAAGAAAAATCGAGAGACAGCACGAGGACAACACAAAAATTGTCTATTTGTGTCAAACAAACGCCTCGCAGCAAGTCGCCGGTTCGTTAGAAGAGGAGGACTGCAAGGACTGAAAAATGAATGAGATATACAAAGCAATCCTCTTCTTCTGCTCAAACAGGCAATTCCCCGGCTGCACAATATGTGGTATAGAGGATGAGGATGAGAACTGTCGAGGAGTGGCGTTGCTCTACAAGGATATACAAGACCAGCGTTGTGCTAAAGTGCCCAATTGGGCCATTTGGCCCCAAGATTTTTATTTTGGCCCCGTGCCCCGGGCCATCACGAAATGGCCCCAAAATCGTCAAATTCACAAACTATAGTAACTAATTTTGAACAGCATAATAAAACATACTTATACATATTTTAGAAATCGGTAATTTCAAAGTGATCGATATTTACTATATCCTAATTTTACTGAACACATTCATTGAAAAATAATGGGTGATTTTTTAAGAGGTTTAGAACTTTAAAAAAAAAAAAACACAAAAAATTCGAAAAAATTAATGAAATATTTATTTGAATCGATAGTTTGACCCTTGCAATTTAATGTTTAAAGATAATTTCATGCAAATGTTGACCGCGGCTGCGTCTCAGGTAGCCCATCCGCTGAGTCCAATTTTGGCATACTCTTTTACACATATCGGCCGGTATCTCACGAATGAATGCATGGATGTTGGCTTCCAGTGCGTCAATCGAAGCGGGCTTGTCCCTATAGACATTAGCCTTGACATACCCCCACAAAAAATAATCTAATGGTGTCAAATCGCACGATCTAGGCGGCCAATTGACCGGCCCGAAACGTGAAATTAACTGTTCACCAAACTCGCCTCGCAATTGCGCCATTGTTTCGCGTGCTGTGTGGCATGTGGCACCGTCTTGTTGAAACCACATATCATGCAAGTCAAGAACTTCCATTTCGGGCAAAAAAAAGTTTGTTATCATCGCTCGGTAGCGTTCACCATTGACAGTAACGCTTCGATTCGCATCATCTTTGAAGAAATATGGCCCAATAATGCCGCCGGCCCATAAACCGCACCAAACAGTGGCTTTTTCGGGATGCATTGGTAGCTGTTGCAATGCTTCTGGCTGATCTTCACTCCAAATGCGGCAATTTTGCTTATTTACGTACCCATTCAACCAAAAATGAGCCTCATCGCTGAACACAATTTTTCGATAAACAACATTTCGAACCGAGCACGAATTTTGATAGTAAAATTCAATAATTTGCAAGCGTTGTTCATTTGTAAGACGATCCATGGTTAAATTGCAAACCAAACTGAAGCTGTTTGACAGTGACACAAGGTACTAAACACACGTCAGCTGTCAAAACCAGTGTTGCCAAAACCAAACCAGCTTAAAAATCACCCGTTATATATGTTCACATTTGCTCTTTCGCGATTAATATTTTAAGTTTACCTCATAGCAGTGCATGTGCACAACGTGTTTTTTCGGCTCTTAATAATATTAAAACAGACAATCGAAATAGACTCAGCTATGAAGTAATTACTGCTCTTATGAGCTTTAAAGGTTATCTAAAAAATGTTACCTGTGGAAATTTAATTCCGCCTACAGAATTATTAAAAAAAATGTTAAAATAGATTAAAATAATTTAAAAATATTTTATGTTATACCTACTTATGTAAACATATCTTATGTTGCTTTTTATAAAAAAAAAATGGATTAAATTATAAAAATACTAAACACAAATACAAAAATTCGAAATATAACCTAATGTTTTATTTAATTATCTATATATTAATGCGTTTAGCATTTTTCTTTAAACTATACTTTCACCGAACGCCCGACATAAAAAAATATAGGTACCATTTGAAAGATAATAGGCGTGTTTTTTTGTAAGCCCAGAGGGAATTGGTCGAAAAAAACAACGTCGGTGCTAAACAATCACCATGTTAAATACAACAACAACTAATCCCCTACGGGCTAAGCTAAACCCAGATAATTCTCCGGGCTTAACTTAAGCACACAGAAAAACTGTGTTACCGGCATAAATTATATTCTTGTTATAGATAGTTTGTATAAAACTCCAATTTGTTTCTGTGTTGCTGTCACTAATCCCTGTGGTCTTTTTTTTCCTGCAATTCCCACCGGGCTTGCAAAAAAACACGCCTTATATTTATTAGGAGTGCCATAAGAAGAGAGTATGTGAATCGGTCGACTACATTGTGTATAAATAGCCATATGTGAAATCATATTTTGTCGCTCAGATGATCGAATTTCAATACTAGTTTTATTAAATTCGGAAAAAGTAAGTGGCCCCAAAAAAGTTGAAATGGCCCCAAAAATTGCCCCAACATTTTTTTTCCCAGGAACAACGCTGTACAAGACTCATCTTCCCGATATGGGTTTAGATAATCATCATCATCATCATCATTGTCATCGCCATCACCGTAATCATCCCATCGTGTGCGTCGTCTTCGTCCTAGTATATATTATGGAGTACTCGGCGTACTTGCTTGGTTTGCCTCATTCCACATATAAGAGCACTCGAACCTCGCATAGCCTATCTGTGTGTGTAGTGTAGGTAGGTATATGAGTGGGTGTAAATATGTGTGTTGCGATGCCAAATGAAGCCCTTAAACTCAATTCAATGATGTCCTAATTTTTTTTTATTTTTTGTTCTTCATTTTTAGTCGAAATTGTGAGATGAGAGGACATCAACTCAGCACTTGAGAATAAATTGAGTTTTTAATTTTTTCTTTTTTGGAACTCTGCAACCGCAACCCCTCCTGCCTGTTGGCTGTATCCGCATAACAAGAATTCTTGAAGTGCTTTAAGAAGGAACATGAATACTCATCCGCCTACACCATCTACACAGCGACTGCTTATACTGGAGTTCTATGTAAGATGTGAAGACAGCTCAACAATTGGAGTGATGAAATTAGCCATAATCCCCATTAGGCATTTCGATCATCATGGTGGCAGAGTATTTATACTTACCGCGGAATTGGTTCTTAATTGAGAAATCAGTTAGCAAGGCGGTTGTGAATAAGAAAATCAATATATGTATAACTATCTACATACAGCGAAATTGTTACGGGCTTGAAATTTCCAAATGTAATTTCTAACAAACGAACTTATTCTATATATAGTATAACGTCGTTGGGTGTCGTTAGTGTTTTGGTTTGTGGGAAATTTAAAAAATTGGGATCTAATCAAAGGTTTATTTAAGCAATTTTCAGATTCGAATAGATTCAAGGAAAAAGCAGCGGTTGAGTTATTCTTCCTCTTCGGTTAATATTAGCGATAGCTGGTACCGTACCGTTGTCTAAGTTTATAACTGAGACTGTCTACAACTACAACCACAACGCAAAGTTATAGATGTCTACGAGACGTTGAGTGCAAGACGTCTTTGTTGGGTGCACTTTGTTGATGACTGCTTTTACTTGGTCTTGACCTCATTTTTCGTTTAACCCATGTTCCTGCATTAGTGTCAAAAAAGTGCCACTGATATCACGCGGTGTTCTTCCGATTATGTCAATCTGTCGGCGATTATCAGTTTTTCAGTGAATCTTTGAAAGATAGTACTTCTACTATTCGTTGTAAAGTTTTGGGTCTATTCTTTCAGTAACAATTTAAAAGAAGTTGAACGACGTCTAAAATCTTTTTTTCACGTCTAACGGTTTTTTTTTCAATCATGATAGAGGTAGGACTGGCCACGAAACGAGAAAAGTCTCGGTCACATTTCGGGATAACGAGACAATATTAGCTGCGTTTTATTATCCACAAAGATCCATATATGGATGGATCATTCCATGAAAATAAAACGATATGGATCCTTATGATAACAATAAGCTATGCTGAATGCTCATCTTTTTTTCCTTACGGTTGTTTATTTTTCACGTATAAGTTTCCTTACCATTTTCAAAACTGAAAAGCCAGAACAAGAACTTATTTTCGGATCTTAAACATCCGAAGCAACCTTGGCTTTAGGACTAAATAGTATTTAAATATGCAGAATTGCATCAACTGCAATATTTCCTTGATTTTTTTGCAGGCTTTGGTTTTCTGTACCCACTTCTGATTTGAATACCTGTGAAACACTTGGCAGCTATATTACTGACTATATCAGTGACAGTAGCCGAAGACAATTCGAGGGGCTTCAGAACACACACAGTCTATGCTTCTACGTTTATTTGTATTCTCAGTAATAATCGTTGTAGTATAAATAGTAGTTTTTTTGATTACCCATATCCTGTCGCATTTCTTTGACTTCGGTGATATCACCCCAACAAAAAAACTGAAATACCGAAAACCCAAAATCCCATTATCACGAAAACTTAGAATCCAGAAAAACCAAAATCTAGAAAAAACAAAATCTAGGAAACCTAAAATCCCAAAAATCCAAAATCTAGAAAACAATAAATCCAGAAAACACAAATTCCCAAATCTCGCGAACCTAATATTCCACTACTGTTTTACTGTCATGGTAAATCCAGATCTCGGTGGTGTCATTCCATGGTCCCTACGTCGAACTTTTGATATAGGCCCTTGCTTGACGACTCCACATACATACATATATGAAAGTATCTCCAACATGTAGCCCTACATAATGTGGAGATGTCTTAACTTGTAACTTCACAAGTGTAGAGGTATTTCTGCATACATCTCCACAAATTTCAAGGTATCTCCACATTTATCTCCACATATGTCAAGGCATCTCCACATGTATCTTCACATATATCTCAACATGTGTGGAGGTACCATACGAGAGCAAATAAAGAAACAATTAAAGTGAACGTAGTAGTGGGCGAATTTTCCCAAAACTGTTTTCTGAAAGTTTTTCTCTTTTATCATAACACTCGCTGTCAATTTCATTCAAATGGTTAGAGCCATTTCGGAAAACCAAAAAACAATAAATGTGGGCGTGGCAGTTGGCGGATTTTCCTAAAACTATTCTCTGAATTTTTTTCTCGTTCATCAGAACACTCCCTGCTGATTTCATCCAAATTTTCGGAGCCGTTTCCGATAAACTAAAAACGAAAAAAGTGGGCGATGCAGTGGACGGATTTCACTAAATTTTTCTTTACATTTTTTTGTTCGTACCCATAAAAGTAAACTCTGAAAATTTCATTCAAATCGTTTAAGCCGTTTCAAAATAAAGACATTTCGGACCGTTTCCGTCATACTAAGAAGTAAGAAAAGTGGGCGTGGGCGTGGGCGTGGGCGTGGGCGTGGGAGTGGGAGTGGGCGGATTTTACTAAATCATTTTTTTTATTTCTTTTCTGGTTCATCGTAATAAATTCTGAAAATTTTATCCAAATCGTTGGAGGCATTTCTGAGAAACCAAATATATAAACATATATAAATGTTATTCCTTTTTCGTGACCTTTATTTCTTAATTCAATATATTTGAATCCTATTTCTGTGGGCTTCAGGTCTTTCTTTCTTTATCTACTTTTTGATAGACGACGTTTCGTACTTGTTTAAGTACTTCTTCAGGTCTCTAAAATTTTTTAAAAATTAATATTTATTTCTACTAAATATATTTATAATACTTACATTCTGTCCTAAAAATTATTTGGAAAAAGAATTGTGTTTATATCTATTTTGTAATCTATTATAAAATTATATTTATCTTTTTTAATTTGAATATCTTGAAAAAGACGTTTCAAATTATTAAAATTTAAATAATAATATTTAATTCTGAATACAATTTCAAATTATTCAAAATACTCATAAATAAAAACAAAGTCCGATCGTCTATTAACTGTATTTTCAGTCTTTAAAATATGCAGCATTTCTATAAGCATTCTTTTATTGTAATGTTTTTCTGATGGGGTCTTAGAAAGAAAACTTAAGTCAACTTCAAGAAATTATCATTCAAAATTGTTAAACATTTCAATTTCAATGAAACAGTTAGAAATTAGAAAACAAAAAAGAATGATGGAGACATTAGAATATAAAATTAAAAATAGATTATCAGAAAATGAATTCATAACTTTCTTCAGAAGCTAGGAAGCAACTCAAAATAAAATTAATAATAGTTCAAAATGTACCCAAAAAAGAAAACTTGAACAGTTAAAATCAAAGCTTAAATTTGAAATGAGAGCACATTTCAATGAAAATTGGTTTGTTAATAAAACTTTAATAGATTTTCCAGAAGATGTAAAATGGCTTTTGTCACTAGGACCAAAATTTGCTTTACCAGTTCAGAAAAGTAATTTTCCAATGTTTAAAATGATTGCTGATGGTGAAGAACTAATTAAAACAAAAGAACAAAGTGAACATGAACCTGCACGGTCTTGTTTCACACAAATTTTACATAATTATTTGAGATTTGCTTCCATTCCTTATTTTGATAAATATTTAAATAAAATTTTTACTGATGCCAAGAAGTTTTTAAAAAGACATCCTGATATCTACATTGTTCCAGCTGATAAAGGGAATGTTACTGTAGCAATATTAAAAATAGATTACATAAATAAAATGAAAGATATGATGACAGATAGAAACACTTATACTGTTATGAGAAATGACCCAACTAATAAGCTTCAAATTCGAAATAATGTTTTTGTTAAAGACTTATTCGAACATGAACTTATAGATGTTCATGAAAAAAAGTGTATGACAACATATACTGCTAATAGCCCTAAGATTTATGGATTACCAAAAATACATAAGCCAAATTTTCCACTTAGACCAATTTGTTCTTCCTTAAAAGTCCCATGTTATGAGCTTTCTAAATATATGGTTAAGATATTAAATAATATAACTAGGAACTCTAAATATAATGTTAAAAATTCATCAAATTTTATTTCAAATGTATCGCCAATTATTTTAGAAGAAGACAATATTCTAGTGTCTTTTGATGTTGTATCATTATTCACCAAAGTTCCTATACCATTGGCACTTGAATTAGTTGAGAAAAGTTGGGATATTATTAAAGAATACACTAGAATTCCAAAGTTAAAATTTTTAGAAATTTTAAGATTTTGTGTCATAGATAACAATTATTTGGTATTTGATAAAATATTTTATCAACAAAAACAAGGAGTTTCAATGGGTAGTCCTGCATCTCCATTATTAGCAGATATAGTTATGGAAGCTTTATTAGACAATGTTTTTGACAAACTGCCTAATAAACCAAAAATAATTACGAAATATGTTGATGACATATTTATTATTCTTAAATCTAATGAAGTTGATTCTACTTTAAGTTCTCTAAATTCTTTTCACCCTAGTATACAATTTACAGTAGAAGTTGAGAAAAATGGAACACTTCCATATCTTGATGTATTGGTAGTAAGAAGAAATAATCATTTAATTTTTGATTGGTATAAAAAGCCAACTTCATCGGGTCGACTTATTAACTTCAATTCGAAACAGCCAAAACAGATTATTATCAATACGGCAAAAAATTTTATAAGTAGAGTATTAAATATCAGTGACATTACATTTCGTCACAAAAACATTAAAATAATTACAGATACATTATCTTCAAATTCTTTTCCAATTAATATAATCAAAACATTAATAAATAGGTATTTTAATCCATTATCATAAACAATTTTACAACCAAATGTAACACAGTTCTCTTATAAAAGTTGTTTATATATTCCCAATCTTTCAAATCGAATATTAGATGCTCCTATAAGAAATAAAGAAAATGTTCGTATAGTTTTTAATTCAGCTAATACTTTAAGAACATCTTTATTTTCAAATCTTAAAAATAAAATAATAAAAGAAGAAAAATCTAATATTGTATACAAAATAAAATGTTTAGGTGATGGAATATTAGGTTGTCCTTCTGTTTATGTAGGAACATCAATGCAGAAACTAAAAAAACGTACATATATCAGGTCATAAATCTGATATAAATCATGGAAATTCACAAAAAACAGCCTTAGCATTACATTGTATAGATGAAGGACATAGACCAGACTTTAGTAATGTAGAAATTTTACAAACAGAAAAACATTACAATAAAAGAATGCTTATAGAAATGCTGCATATTTTAAAGACTGAAAATACAGTTAATAGACGATCGGACTTAGAAGGTCTTAGTAATATCTATGGCCAATTTATTGATAGATAGTTAATATTTTATGTTTAACTTTGTTTTTATTTATGAGTATTTTGAATAATTTGAAATTGTATTCAGAATTAAATATTATTATTTAAATTTTAATAATTTGAAACGTCTTTTTCAAGATATTCAAATTAAAAAAGATAAATATAATTTTATAATAGATTACAAAATAGATATAAACACAATTCTTTTTCCAAATAATTTTTAGGACAGAATGTAAGTATTATAAATATATTTAGTAGAAATAAATATTAATTTTTAAAAAATTTTAGAGACCTGAAGAAGTACTTAAACAAGTACGAAACGTCGTCTATCAAAAAGTAGATAAAGAAAGAAAGACCTGAAGCCCACAGAAATAGGATTCAAATATATTGCATATATAAATGTATTCACAAGAATACCTCGTTTAAAGTAATAAGATAAAGTAAATAAAGTAATAATATGAAAATAACAGAAATTAATTGTTTAAGCATTATTAGACTATCATAATATATATATACATACATTATACGTATATACTACTTAAACTTTCATGGCTAACTTTACATGGAAGTCCAAGAATGGCAACGGCCGGCTGCATTTTTAAATCATTTAATTTTTGGAGATCTTGGGGATTTTGGAGATTTGGAGATTTTGGTTTTGGAAATTTTAAAATTTAAGATTTAAGACTTTGAAATTTTAAATTTGGAAATTTTTTAAATCATGGAAATTTTGTGATTTGGAGAAATTGTTCTTGGGTCTTATATGTGGCTCCCGAAAATTTAATTTAAAATTATTTAGAATTTAATGGAGATTAAATATTTTCTGAACTGGTGCGCAGACATTATTTTTTATAAAATGTCATTCGAAAGTAATTTTCAGTATAATGTGGCTTTACAAAGTCTTCCTATATGAGGTCGACGAAATTAATCATATTTGCTTGACTACGAATAAAACTTTTGATCTATATGAAATAAGATTTATTAATCCATTGAATTCAAAAGTTCAAAAGTGCTCCGAATTTGTTTTATTACTTTAATGGCTGCAATCACAACACCCTTCGTGTACAAACTTTTCAATTTCTCCCTTTTTTAAAAAAAATTCTATTACCACAGTTATTCAAATCAGATGAGATATTTTCAAAGTTATAATAACTCAATTTTAAATTATTTTTTAACGTGCCTACCTATGCCTTTATTTTTATTAATATAGAAATATCGCGATTCACGAGCCACGAGCCACCCACATAAATCGCACCACAATTTCTGTATGTATATATGTATTTATGTACAAGGTTCGGGTGTTTGATGCTGTATAAAGAATGTGCTTAGTCAATATAGAGGTGTTGGTTTGGATCAATTCTAATGTGAAGTCAATGAAATTTTGATGGCATTACTTTAAATTTATTTTTAACTAAAATCAATTATCTCTGCCTCTTCATAATTTATTTTTTATTCGACAGGATTTTAAATATCGTTCCTTTGAATTAAACGTCATAAACATAGATTTGGCTTGTCTAACATGATTGCTTTGTCATAATATTATCTTCGATTTTCTTGGAACTCATATAATATGTAATCACAATGCTGATAAGATAATGTTTATAGCTTGTAGGAATTAAATTTCTGCCAAACTTAAATCTTAAAATCGTTTTTTGGCAAGTCTTTTCGAGTTATTCTGTTAAGTATTGACTTGAGATGGTTTTCTTTGAATTACATTTTCTATCAAGGAGCAAAAAAAAAAAACAAGCCTAAAAAAAAACACTCTTGACGATTATTATTATTTGTCCTTAACAACAACAAGTTACCACACACACCAAGTGTTAGCCTCCATTATACACAGCTTGATGTTTTTCATCGTTCTCCACATTCCCGCAACACTACACTATATACAAGAAATAAATGACATTAATTTCATTCCCTCACTCAAGAGCCGTATCCTTCCACACTTTGGCCACATACTGACATCCTTGAAATTGCACATAAATACGAATGTATTCCACAAGGAAGGATGTTTCCTTTAAATTACAGATTTATACTCAGGGAAGTTTTGGCTATGTGCTGAGTAGGTATGTATCTGTATGGTACATTTTGTGCGCGGAGTGGAGCGGAAACAAAACGAAGTTTTGGCTGCAAAACAACTGCTGCTTCCTTATGCCTGTACAGTTAGTTGTTTCAGTCTTAAGTTGAAACGAAGTGTCTTGCGATATGGCAATGGCAATCATCAGGGGAGAATTAAAGAAATCATAATAAACATAACAATAAAGGATGAATGTTACACATATACATATAATAATATGTATATAGTTATAAACAAACCCATACACAAGTGTTGTAATTTATAATAACTTCCGGTTGCCCAACCCACAGCGTTAGGAATTTTGTTGTTTTTGTTGTCTTCTCTTTGAATATCTATTTAAGTGAAGTCTTATGTGGACAACGGGGGACGACTGGGAGTGTGAATTCTTATGAAATATTTCAAGGTGTCCCTTATTTTTCTTACAAAGTATAGCGAGTCTCATAATTGCAAGTGAAAATGAGAGAATAAGTGGCAATGCTTTATGAGCAGGACAGTGTTGGGCGCCATTTCATACCTAACTTAGTTAAGTTATCATTCGTTTTGGAACTTTTGTTTTATGACTATAATTTGTCACGGAATTAAGCTTTTGCTCTCATTCTTTTGCGCTATCATCACGAGTGAAAATAACAAGATACCTATTAACTCAAGATTTAAAGAAGCTATTTATATATTTTCATGTTGAACATAATCGGTATTAACTTTTATGATTTCCATAAAAAAAAGTGCTAATCTACAGAGGATGATCCTGTATTTACGCGGAAAAAGTATGGTTATGAAGTCAAAGTTTTTATGGTTCTCCATTTTATTTTGATATTATATTTTGAACCTTTTCAAAGATAATTAAAAGTGAATCCAGCTAAATGCAAAAATATACACAAGTCAATTTAGCTATAGACCTACCAAAGGTTTTAATTAGGTAAGTTGACATCTTTTATGGGCATATAATAGTTTAAATTATTATTTTTTTGTAGGATAACATTTTCTTTTCCGAGAAACACATACATTACTCTTATTGGCCTATATGTGGGGAACGTTCGGGATAGTGTTCTTAAATTGTCTATATTGTCCTCTATTCATCCATTAAAGTAGGACTTGATTAAAATTATTAATTTATTTATTTATACCCTGCTTACCTTATGCTTTATACAAAACATGTATTCATAATAAAAGTTTTTCTTAGAATAGATTAAATTGTTCCAATACAATAAAATACAACATAATATAATACAGTAGGTACAAGAAATACAAAAAAACAATTGAAATACATATAAGAATATAACTATGTGGCAGTAGGTGAGCTCTCGAAAATAACACAAGTCCTGTTTCAGTCTAAAGGTAGGTTATTTACGAAATTTCAAATATCTAAAAATCTTAAATGAAGAGAAGATGTCCGTACCGTGATGGAAAAATTATAAATTTAAAGCTTAAGTGTTAAGAGAATAAAGTGAATTTTTTTTCTTTATTAATGTTAAATCCGGAGAAAATTGAAAAATGAGGAATATAGTCGTGGCAGTAAGCAGACAGATTCTAAACGAGTTCCAATTCCAAGCAGGGTTCAGAAGAAACCATTCGACTGTGGATCAAATTTTTACATTTATAAATTTAGCAGAGATGTAAATTGTAAATATAGAAAAGGATAAAAAAAAACTCTATACTTTCTTTGTTGATTTTCGAGCAGCCTTCGACTCTTCACCTCGGGAAGCTCTCTTCTATAAACTTTGTAAGATCGGCATCTCAACAAAAATCATTAATGTAGTAAGAGCTTTGTATCAGAATAATGTAGCTCGAGTATGGGAGTATGCTTCTCTGAAGAATTTTGAAACAACCATGGGAGTAAAACAAGGGTGCGTTCTTACCACGCTGCTTTTCATTTTATATATAAATGACATTACCGATGATGTTAAAGGTGGAATTGAGCTTCATCAAACAAAGATTCCACAGGTTTGCTATTTGCAGATGAATATATAGTCTTCCTCTCAGAGAAAGTCGAATGCATGCAACTTATGATCAACAGATTAGAAATTTATTGTAAGAGTTGGAACTTGTCAGTTAACCTGGATAAATTTAAAATGATAATTATAAAAAGTGATGGAGGCAGGTATTCACGCATAGAAAAGTTGGCGTGTTTGGGGCAGTTGAATTAATAGGAAAGCTATTTCACACACTATACCATTTAGAGACTGGTATACCTCCTTTGTTTTTGGATACACTTAAGCTTCAATATTCAACTAGGTGGAAAGAGTTATGGGAATGCAATAAAGTCGAATACCAAAAATAGTACTTTTGCATTTAAAATCGACGGAAGTAGATTGTGTTCAAGAATGGAAGACACTGGCAGCGGATTGTGAGTTCAACTTACAGATTATACCAAATGAGCAACTGGAGTCAATAAAACCAAAACTTGATGGATTGCTGAAAAAATTCGGAGGAAGAATATACGACACCTTTACGGAGTAAGCTTAGATGACTCAGTACAGATTATACTACAGTAAATTATATTACTACTTAAACGGAAAAACATACTTCTTAGCTAACAATTCCACGGATCTTATAAGCACGATTTTTAGGTTAAGAGGAGAAATGGTAAAGCTTAACTATTTACCACGTCGTTCAGAGTTACCTATTTTATGCACTTTATGCAACCGAAAGGAAAGAGAGGATATTTTCCATTTTATAGCTGTTTGTCCAATTCTAAAAGAATTTCGAGTTCATTATTTTGGAGCAGAGTGAATCAACTTGGAAGAAACATTAAACATTAAACATTTATAATAAAGAATGAGGCTGGGACTGGACGTACGTTACAACTACAGTGTTACGATATAGAAATTGAATTGTAAAAGAAAATTTTTAAGAAAACAAAACAGAAACCTATATTTATGTAAATAAAATCGAAATTAATCCCATTGTAATAAACAAAAAATTATGTCAGTCTGGTAGACGGCTTTCTGCCAAACCAATAGACTTATGTCAAGAAAAGTGAATGTAAAATTTGTTTCAAATTTTATTAGTCAGTAAACTAAACTAAACTAAACTAATTAAACTAGTCGCGGTAGTGGCCGAAATTTTCTGGAAACACTTTCAAAATCATCCCGCCACTGAAAATCAAAATTAGTTAAGTAGTTTTAGGATCTATAAATTCGGACTTCGGAGTGCATTGATGAGCATAATAAAAAAAAATGTTTTCTCACCAAAAATGCTGTCGGTATCTTGGCTTAAACCACTCACAGTGCAATACCAAAACTAATCTCAATGCATTGGTGCTTATTTATTTTAGAGCATTATACTTATACCCCACATAAATGCAAGATATAGTCTTAAAAAAGGAAAATCGAAACGATTTATATTTCCATCGCCTTCATAGGTAGCGAGAGAACATCTGCAAAAAGATCCCGTCACGTCGACGTCTCGTTGTCTCGTCGCATTGTGAATTATGTCTGAATCAGGCATCACTTCCAAATGACGGTGTGAAAGCAAAATATTCATGTGAATATTTTTGAGGTTTGGTGTCACATTTTCATAAAACGAGAATTACATTTAAGAGTGAAAAGCTATTCGATTCACCTTTTCACAGAATCAGAATCGGCACCAGGAGTGGACCGGGGCCTTTATTAACAAGGTTCTTCCAGCGAGCACGATCCCTAGCTACCTATCTCAATTTTCGAATCCCCTTGCACTTGCGTGCGCCACTGCGGAGCGGTCTTCTTCTACTGCGCCGTCTCT
Organism: Epistrophe eligans; assembly: GCA_951394125.1. Classification (NCBI taxonomy): domain Eukaryota; kingdom Metazoa; phylum Arthropoda; class Insecta; order Diptera; family Syrphidae; genus Epistrophe; species Epistrophe eligans. The sequence goes on along the minus strand of OX596028.1, from coordinate 50,369,095 downwards.
CGGGGTTGTTTTCATATGATTTTCGGGCCTAAGCTCTAGTGTTCATTTGTTCTAAAGAACTCCGCCATTTTAGTCGTTGGCATTTTATGCAAACAGGACCAAAAATCACCCGGAGAAACTCTTCTGCACGTAGAGCTCGCGAGCAACTTTCTATATAAGCATCTTGTTAAGCTTCATGTGCCTAAAGCCCCAGCACGCCATCTCTGATATCTCTGATGGCTTCTTGATAATGTTGGCACTGGTTCTCAATACTTGATGCTGGCGGCATAGAACTCCTCAAGAGGTTATTATACACTCGATTTGGAAATGGACCTAGCGATCTCCTGCGATTGCAGCCGATTACTTTGGTGTCGTCATCTTTCTCCTGCATGCATATATGTAAGACTTAGGCCAAATTCCTTAACGCAAATTTACAATGCAAAACACATGCAAAAAGGAATATATTTTTTACATTTCCACCAATGCATTTGCATTCACGCAAGAAAACAAAAATCTACTATATTTTGGGAAGATCTGCTTTGCAGGGATATTTACGTTTGTATTTTGAAACTGTCTGCTTAGCATAATTTGCACAAGTTTTGCGTTTAGGAATTCAGCCTTACGTTTGTGATCTAAGCGTCGCGTCGATGCAGATTATCGTGAGGCATTTGTTCACTCATTTGAAATTTAAGACTTTTTGCCTAAGGCTTTCCCCAACAACAAATCACCCAAATAGACGCTGACTTACTATTGGTAAACAGTTTTCCAGTTTTCTTCTGCCTGGACCATCCCGATCGTTTGATTAGTTCATCATCAGCAAACCCGTCCGTAACTCTAAGGCCATCGCTTTTGTTTTACCCCATTTCACTCTATTTCTAGCTAAATTAAAAAAAAGTTTAGCCAACCTCTAATTTCATCTAAATATAATAAAGTTTCAAATACAAAATTAATTTTAAAAATTGTTTATGTGCTTTCCGAGATGAGTGCTAATAATTTCTCTTTTTTTAAAATTATAATAATAAGTGAAATGATTAAACAATTCCTAACAAATATCGAATGTTTGGGCACGAAACCTGTACAAATAGATTTAGATCATAAAATCTATATCTATTCAAGTTCAATACAAAGACATGGAACTTTTTTATTTTTTCTTTAAAAAGACTGCATAGTTCCCGCTTCCGCCAATTTACCGACCGACCAGCCAATTACACCCAATAACTTTGCAACATCATTTCGAATCGATTCATTTCGCCAATAATTGGCAGTCTTTATTGAAAAGGTGCTGAAAACGCAGACATTCCGTAACCATGCTACACTTTACTTCAAATTGAAGGTTGCAACTGCAGTCGTCGCACCGCACCGATCTGATCTGCACTCGTTGCCTTTGCTGTGTTATGTGCTTGGGCGTTCACCCAAAAGGTTTAAAGAAACAAAAAAATGGTATTGCAGAACAATCATGTGTCAATAGGAGTAATATGTGAGGTAATGTTGTATTTTAAGCTCGGAGAATGGTTTTCATTGTTTAAGTTTTATTTTTAGCAGATAAGGGGCACTAAGACTTAAATTGGGAAAACATTCCGAGACGAATTTTTGTCTTCTATAGTCGAAAGACAACTTACACGAGCTAAACACCACATTCTATTGCACCTGGTGTCTTTGGACACCCTGATTTTTTTTGATTTTTTTGTAAGAGTCTTTTTGAAAGTAGAAAACTCTTATTTTACAAACTTGTAGGTATTTTAATTTCGGAGTTTCGTTCAGGTACTTGGACTCATCATTTTACTAGTAAGAGGGCTTTGTCAATACGCAATTTCTGTTAAGTTCAGTTCATCTTACATAGATTTCATGACGAATATCTAGTGTGAACTACATATATCCAACAAGATTAGATTTCCTAATCATTAAATTGGAACTTTTTTGTTTTTGGCTTTTTTAAGAATACAAATTTTATATATGTACATACTACTGAAATAAATCACCCAAGTAGAAGACTTAGCACTTCTTTAATTGGATTTGTTGAATTATTGATTCAAAATAGCCTTTTACGCCCTTTAGTCCACAAAAATTGGCGTAATTTGTTTAATGTGCGCTTTATTGTATTAAAAAGACAATGGTAGTGATAAATGTAGACAGGCTATAATTTGCCACGCTACCTTCCGAACTATAAAATCTAAGATTGCATAAATTCAATAATGCGCTGCGCGTACCTTACAGATACTTCTTATCCCATAGCGAAAGTCAAATCTATATTCCTCAACGAGTGTACCATAGGAACCTTTATTCCCGTCAGACTCGCAGACTTTCCAATTCACAAAACATTCACCATAGGTACAGGCAGGTGAAATATAGATACTCACAACTCTCAACTTTGTCTTTCGAATTTGTTTTCATCGACTACTGATTGCTGCAGCCTCAGGTGAACCATCCAGCCTAGGGGGAAGGCTTCCAATTCCAATTCACTTTCATCCGCATAATAATAATTGCCATCGCAGATATTTCAGCCTTTTGTTACAGCATTTTACTTGGGAATTCGAATTTGGTTCATGTTTTTGGATGAACATTCAGCGATATCTTCAGGGGGACATATCATATATAAAAGTGCAGCTCCGACACTGCAGAACAATACAGCAGCTAGGACCACTGTAGAGGCATCACATCTACGTCACGACTTGACTATGGTTAAATTATTTTATTCTGCTGCAACCATGAATATTGTAAGTTGAAAAGTATCTTTTTTTTTATTCACATTTTCGAGATTAATATTATGTTCTTTATGTTCTTTACTCTCTCTCTCTCTCTCTCTCTCTCTCTCTCTCTCTCTCTCTGCTTGATTTGAACCTGAACGTCCCTCAGGAGGCAAAACGAGGAGGACTGGTGCTATCGTTGTCACTGTTAGCATGGCAACTACTTGCTGGAAATTTGGTTTATGGTGCAGCTGGAATCGTCGCAGATAACTATGGCTCTTTGGCAACGGGAGATGGGGATAGAACGTACAGTGGCAGTGGCGGTCAGTATGCTTCTACAAAGGATAATGCAGTTGCGAACACACTTGCTGATTATCTAAAAGGATATGGCGGAAGAGCTAGAGGTGGTGGTGGCGGCGGCATCGGGATGAATGACTTTGGCCAGCGTCACGACCAGCAGCAAGAGTCTATAGGATACCATCAAGTTCAGTATGGAGCCAACCAAAATCGATATGGCAGCGGTAGTGCTGGGGGAGGAGGCGGTGATGAACAACAAAGCCACATCTCTGCTGGGTATCAACCAAGGACATACCATCAGTCTCCTGTGTCAGAAGAGTCGGAGCATTCATATGAGGTTCCGCATAATCATCAACATCAAAGCGACATTGATAAGTTCGGGGAAAATAATTTCTCGCATCAATATGGCCAGGAATCGTCTGAGAGCGGTGGCAGCGGCACTAGTGGTGGCGGTAGTAGTGGTTATTATTCGACTAGTGGCAATGAAGGGTCTTCATCCATTGATTATCATCAGAACCATCCGGAACTAACCGCTCCTCAGCATCAGCATACAGATGTAATTAACTACGTACCCTACCCGGTTGTTAAGAAGGTCCATATTCCCTATGCTAAGCCTGTGCAGATACCCATTTCAAATGCCATCCTTATACCAATTCGTCGACCCGTTCCAATACACATACCAATAACGAAACAGATTCAAGTTCCAGTCGAGAGGGAACTTAAAATCCCAGTTGAAAGGTTGGTGCCATATCCTGTTGAAAAGCAAGTCCCGGTGCCGGTGGAAAAACATGTGCCTTATGAAGTTATAAAGTATGTGCCGGTAAAGGTGCCCAAACCGTATGCGGTTAAGGTTCCTGTTGTAAAAACAGTAGTGCATAAAATCAAACAGTGGTGGTAGAGAAATACAATAATGCATTGCCAATCCAATCGCTTTTAATTGTAAGTTTTCCTTTTTTTATTGAAATAAAATTAAATTTGTGATAGAAAAAAAAAATTGTCGGAGAATGAATGAATTAATTATGGATCTATTTAAAGACTATTTTATGCATACCTACTTTTTAATAGTCTGTGATATAAGACTGTCGCGCTGAAGGTTTGGGGGATCAAATCTTATCGTATATGGCACCTAAAAACAAAAATGGTTTTTTCACGGGTAAATATTTCCTCTTGCGAGGAATAGGCAGTTGGAAATTGGTAAGTTCCATCTATCCCTGCTGAAAGCATTAGAAAAAGAGATAAATAGATAGATAAACACTTTATTTTGCTAAAATGTCTTACAAAATTATTTAACTTCAATAAAGATCAGGGCAATTCTTCCGTCTGCCTGAAAATCGAAAATCACTAGGCTCTGGGGTGCCAGCACGTAACTTGATACAACCAAGTTTAGTCGATACAATCGAGCATTGGCAGCACATATTTTGGTTCAATCGAGTGTCCTCGATTGTATTCACAGATTTGGCAGCACACAAACTTCAAATTGACGTTTGAAACAAAAGTTTTCACTCGACAGAAATTAGTTATCGTCGGCAGTGATTTTTTTATAAGAAAAATGGAAAAACAAAATAATATGTCAATAAATAAAAAACAGACTGAGATTTTGACCAATTTTATGAGTTCTCTCGTTGATTTAGCAAGGGGAATTCTTAAAACTGCCCAAGGGAAACATTCCTTGTTGACTCTAAACTGCTACACAAAGCTAAAAAAAAAAGTTTTACAAATGTTATACATGATCTTTCTTTTCTTTTTAAATATTTACTCATTTTCACTCAATTCGAATGGGTTGCTATTATCTCTCAAATATCGTCTTTTAATTTTAGCATAGGACACTTCTTCGCCTTCACTTTACGAATCAAAAAAAAAAAAAAACATTTCGAAAGAATTTTAAATTGATACTAAAATGAAATAATTTTAAAGAAAACTCATTTGACATTTCATTTTATAGTTCACAATGACTTTTTTAAGTGAAAGTCACAATGAAACTCGTCTCAAACTACGTGCTGTCAAAAATAATTTGTTTCGAGTTGAGCGACGATCGACAAGCCTCGATTGTATCAAGTTACGTGCTGGCACCTCTAGTTCTGCACGAGTTTTCATGCAGCCAAACTTATTTTTTCCCCAAGATTATCTCGGCGACAAGGAAAAACAACAACAACTTTTTGTTTGCGTTGGTTGCCATCTTAAGTTTTTAGCAAATTGACGTTTATTAAATAACTCGCCGCGCACTTTTAACTTTTGGTTAAAAATGCACATGACCAGGGTTTTTGTAAATTCAATTTTCTACAACTTTGATTTGGACAATGTTATCGGATATGATTGCTATTATTGAACAAAAGCATAATGTGAAGATAATGCTAAATTTTACCTACCATACACAAAGTTCTCTCAAAAAATTAGACAAGCTTTTAAGCCAAGCTAGTATATACAATATAGCTAAAAATTAAAACTTTAGTTTCTGAAATCATTTAGGTATCTGTAAAAATTTTGCGATAAATCTTGAATTTTGTGTGAACTTTGCTTTGTGAAAACAAAAATGATATGGAAAAATATAATTTAAGAACAAATGATTTATTTCAAATTCTTTGAAAATTTGTATTATCAACGATTATACTGCTTCCAAGGACTAAGCTTTTTTGTGCGTCTAAATTTAACAGAACCGTAACTTGTACCGGTTGGATGATGTTCATTATGATTTGGGTTCAAATTTCAAAAGCAGGAATCAAGATGATAATTATTGATGTTCTCTCCAAATATACCAAATACACATCAAACCAGTGATCTAATTTCTATACATTCGAATTTTCTCCGAAGACAGAAGAGGGACTATAAAATCGAGATGTTGCTTGGTTATTCCAGTATGAAATTATGAATATCACAAAGTCTTCTACTTCTTTAAAAATTTTTTGCATAAAATGTTCAACTGTCCATCTCTCTATCTGCTGGTTTTGAATCTTGATTTAGCGCCTCTTCAATAGCTTGATTAGACATTATGCCCGACGAAAATTGATGGGTTCGTCTAATAGTAAAATTTAATTATTTAATTATTATTTGTCACTTAAATCTACAATAACTTGAAGCTAGAAGTGAGTGATCTTCCCGTAAAAAAGTGGAATTTCACATAGAAAAAGGAAAACATTCTTTGAATTGTGTCACAGTAGAATACCCAGTTATCACTTTGAAGAACATCGCTTATAGATAGCAGTAGGTCATTTTCTTTTTAATTTAGTTAAGCACCGAGTCAAATTTCCGGATAACTGTCTTTACCACTTGGGTGTAGATATGCCTTGTTCCAACATATTGTTGTGTTTTGGTAATATTAGATATAAGAGGACTACGCTTTCGAGTAGATATGCACGCATGAGCCAAGAAATTTGTTTGCACTACTTTCGGCGTAAATGGTTTTCAAAACATCTTTGAATCCACTTCCACACATTATGTAGCCAATAATACCTTAAAAATGGTATAATTGAATAAAATCTATATCGAATGAGAGATGTAGAATCTAGGCGCTAGATATTTTTTTTGAGCTTTCTAAAACTGGCTTAATAGCTGATCGAATGCAAACATACATTAATTGTACCTGGAAGCCATGCCCCTTATTAGAAAAGAGTCGTAATGGTAACTTTTTCCATAAAACCATTCTATTCCGCTATTCTTCTCATACATTTCCATTTTCTTAGAGCCACAAGGGTTGGAAGATATAATTCAAAAAATTAATCCTCATGTTTTAAACATCCTGAGCATTTGAAAGGGGTTTTCCTGAGATAACATACTCGCAGTTAGGCTGCCAAGCTTTCGCAACATCATATCAATATTGAAGGTTTGACTTCGACTTCGTAATGTTATAATAATGATCGTAAATCTATGCCCTATAAAATTATGAAAGACGCTTCGAGAATTAAAAGAAGCAACTGTTTCGTGCAAAGCTGCATAATATTTTATAATCTTTTCTTCACCAAATCTGCTTGATGCAGTCCAAAATATACGATCTAAACTCGGTCTCGTCAAATTTTTTCGTCTCGTATCATGCCAAGCTTGAACCCTTAATAAAATCCCAAAAAATGTATTTATACTTGTTTTAAATATCCTCAGATTGGTCTGCTTCAATCACTCATGATTCATGTGGGTAGAAAAAAAAACTAACTTTAATTGTATACCTATACATTTAACATTAACCACAATAAAATTCACCTTCACTCACTGGCAGAGAACTGCTCCCCACATATGGCCACATGCTGTGAACTGTGGTGCTTTTATACCAGCTGTGCAAATTATTCAACTTTGTATTTGCCGCATAATAATTCCAAAAATGACTGATTTATTCAAATCATGAACTGACGAACACGCCCTCACGCTCCTTCTTACAAAATAAAATAAAATGAAAAAAAAAAAATAACACTCATATTATGCAACATACATTTAAAGTCTTTGATTAAAATTAACACACCTCGTGGATTACTGCCACACGATAATAAACCATTGCTGTCAAGAACCGCAGCACACATGTTCCTTGATGCTTCGAGAGTCCATTACAAAAATTGTGCAGTCCCCAATTTATTGTAGAGGACACGCACTAATTAGCCAACTACCTCTGGCACCACCACCACCGCTGCCGCCGCCGCCACACCGTCAGTCATTGCCATACTGAATTGGTCGCCATCACTACTGCTTCACCCAGAAGCAACAACATAAACAACAACAATATATGACAACAAACCAACCCTTTTAAGTGATTAATTAAACAGGACCAGGAGAGCCCTAGACTTTTTCACACGCAGTAGTGAGGATAAAATTTTTAACCTCCTCCAACCAATGAGCTCACTAATCAACCTACTTATCTTAATTAGGTATTCAAAAAACATCGAGCAGCTTGTTTTTCGCCAGCCTACCGTCCGCGCCTAACGCGACAAAACTTTAGATTAGATTAAGGTTATGAGCATTGAGCACACTGAGCACCTGGCGGAAGGCAGTCACAGATCAGAACCACGGCCTGGTGCTTTGGAACTCGCTGTAAACCTACTTCTATAAGTATAGTGTGCTCCCTTGTGAAGTTTAGCTATGGAGCTTGGTGTGGACGATAGCCACTATGCCACTGCCATACGATAGGATTAACACACTTACTTGTTTCTGGGTCCTGGTGGGGTAGGTAGGTTTTAAACACTTGCGTGTGTTCTACCCTAAACCTACTGGGAAATAAAATACAAACCAACTATTATGAGTGTACATCATGTTTGCGATAATAGAATGACACACAATGGAACTGCACGCCACACGTGTAACGTTTGTGGGATCTCCTGCCAGGTGAAAGCCTTGTCACGAAGCAAGCAACGGAATTCCACTTCGTAGGATCTCAAGTGACGTGGCATGGGTCACTCAAGTGAACACACCAGGAATGTATTTAAAGTTTTTCAGATTTAAGGCTCTTGTAGGTATAGATATCGAATTTGTATAGCTTACACAATTCTATAATTATTTACAATTTAAGGTGTGAAGTTGCGAATGAAGCATTGGCCCCGTACTTCGTCGCATTGTGAATCCAGGTTTAATTTTGCGAATAATTAAACCGAGTTACTGACGAAAAATGCAGTGTAGAAATATTTTTATTATATTATTGTTTGAAACTGATTTTTAAGAGAGCACAACTGCGAAGAGACCCCATCTTTCTGACGTCTCTTTTTCTTGTCGCAGACTTTAGACAACCTTAATTTTTCGCTCTTCTCCCTCATAGGTACCTGCAGTCGTACCTGCATTTCTTTTTTTTTTTCTTTTAAAAGCACTTAGTTGCGAAAATTAATAACTATGTAGTTGGGGCTTCACTATTATGTTTCGTTATAAATGTAAGTATTGATTTTGGTCTACTTTTACAACTCGTTATCTTACTTAGTATCGTAGTTTTGTCTTAACTGTATAAAACCAGTGTAAAGGTTTAATGCCAAAAAAACTAACAGATGAACTATAATAATTATCGACCTTTAAACCACTTTCATTTTAATTCAAGCGCAAACGCAATTTTAAGTAATGTATTGAGTCCGACATATTATTAGTAACGTTAGCGATGTTAGATCTTATTTTTTTTTCTAATATAATTATCGAATAAAAAAAAAATTAACGATAATTAAAAAAAAAAATTAAGGCCATATTCACCGAGCACTCATAACTTATGAGTCTCATAAACCTAAAACCTATTCACCAAGCAATAATAAGTGGATATTTATGAGCGCTCATAAAATTTCTGAGTTGTCCCGACCCGTCCACTCATAACTTTTGAGCGCTCTCTTCGAAAAACATTCTGACATTTTCGAAAATACTTCTAAATTATCATTCTGTCACTGTCATAGTTTTTTTTTTTTTTTTTTTTTTTCAATTGCGATTTTTCATTCGGGAAAACAACGACCAGCGACCAACAAAAGTATCTATCGTTTTGCGTTTGACAAACAGCTGATTAGTCAGCTGTCAATCGTTTTCGAAAAAAGTTTTAATTTAAAGTTTGAAAGTGCCTGGTTGACAGAGAGTGGCTCTCTTTTTCGAAATTCGAAACATATTTATGACTTTATGAGTGGTCGGTAAATACCCCAAAGTTATGAGGCTTATATGATATATCAGATTTTTGGCTAAAAATTCGAATTACGGAAATAGGATTTTACTTATTTTTGAGAAAATTGTCTTATTTTTTAAATTATTTATTCACATATAACTTGACTGATTCTGCAACTAGTGCTTAAAATAGTTCGAAAAATTTTGCATTTAAACATTTTGAATTGTTTTTTAGTGCTTCTGACTTTTAAATTATACCTCGGGATATTAGCGCAAAATTTTAAACGATTTAGTACGCATTTTTAGTATGATAAAATGACTTTAACATCGTACTAAATCGTCATTTTTTTTTATAAAATAAGTTTTTTTTTTGTTTATGTTTAAAAAAGAATTTTGTTGTTAATTAAGGTAAAAATAAACTTCATTGATTTAAAGTAGAGTTAATAAATACTGGTGTCATATTTGATATTTATCTATAGAGGATTCTCTTTTTTCATCAAGGACTCCTGTTTTGACTCCATTCAAAAATTTTCAGAGGTAACTCTTACGGCATCATTTATTGAGAGTTCGGTACATGGTAAATAACATCCTTCGTCGTTATCAACACTACAGATTCAACCATCGCATTAACTACGTAAAGTATGATTTAATGCAATTTGTCTTTGTGGGGGATTTATTACTTTACTCTGTTCAACAAAAATTGTCAGTACAGGGAAGATAGGACGTTGTCCCTCACTTTGGTTGCATTACCTTGCATAAACATGTACCTTTTTAAAGCTCTCACAGGGTTTCCGTAGTTTACATTATAAATTGCCGCAAATAAGAGATAGAAAAACGCGTAGGGTTACCATCGGCTGCTTTTCCTACGGCTTCCGTTTTTTTAAGAAGGCCATAAAAAGTGTTTGTTGTCTCAACAATTTGCTGCTTTTTTTCGGCACTGAGATTCTTTGAGGATTTTGTCATTTGTACATAAATATGTAATTAACACAAAATACTAATAATTACAAAAAATATTAATTCACTTTTGATTAAACATAAACACAATATCACTTCACTATTATTTTAAAATAATATCATTTAAAAATACCTTTTCTAATGAATAATAGCACGAAATGCGAATGTATCAAAACGTCGTAGGTACAAATAACTTTTTTCTTCTAAAAGACCAAAAGCCTACAAAAAGAGAAGATTAAAAAATCATTGCTCTCTCCTAAGTGACAAGTGTTCAACATCATTGATGATCATTGATCAGGACAAATATTTTTTTTTGAGTTATAAATGTAGGCAAGGTTAGAAAACAAAATTTGGAAGAAAATAGGTAGGTAGTTGTGGTTATGGTAAAAATATTATTTTTCTCCTAATTAATAAGCGTTTGGAATATTTTCCCGCACTATTTTCACTATTATTTTCACCAAACTGATTTTGTCCCACTATTTCGGTTGGAAAAAAACATCAATCTGGAAACACTGCTGATGATTTCGCCGGACCAAAATCCGCACCAAACAGTAAATTTCTCTGGATGAATTTAGTTCTGGTGAAAATTTTGTTAAAAAAAAGTTCCTCTTATCTTAGCCGTTCTGTTTGGGCAGGTCACATCCATTCCTGTCGATGACAACAACTTAGGAATGGTTGAGAGTTGTAAGTTGTAACTCACTTAGTCCCGATTCTCCACGATTTGTCATGCCACCAAATTATTTTGTTATTTTTTGTTCTCTTCATGTATTGTTGTTTTTTCGCATGAAAATATAATATACCTATAATATAGGTATTGTGTACATGATTTAAATTGTTATGCAAGATAATAATATTCCTAATATTCCTAATAATGAAAATTAGTTGTTTTATATGGCTGAAGGGGGAATGGAATCATATCACCCCCACCCTCCTCTTTTTAATCCAATAACCCTTTAAATTTTATAAATCCTCGGGTTGTGAATATTATTCAAATATTAAATACGGACCTGCACGCAGTTAAAAAAAATGCATAGAACTTTAATTACAACAGCTATCCATATGTACATCAGGATGGCATCGTCCATTCGCTGATGTTCATAACCAATATGGAAATATCGTAATCTAGAGAATGAGCTCCGAGGGAGAACAGTTGAAGTCATTTATGAAGTTGTGGTCACTCAGGGAAGCGTGAAAAAACGCCTTCAGGATTTTGTCGCTTCAACCATTTGCTTAGCTGTTAGTTTGTGTTCAAAATGCGGAAGCTTTATTCCACAACAACACATAGTTTTTTTTTTTTTTCTTTCTTTTGCAAGCACTTTTTATACAGCAAAAAGCACACCTCCAACATTTTCATAGAAGGTACTCCACTTACACTAACCAATTCCAGAGCTCAATGGATTCTAGGAAAGTAATGGAGCTTTTTTTGCTCCTGGGTACCTATACTCCTGAATGAAATGCTCAGCCATATTGATGAAGGCTTGTTGCCCGGTGCTAGATATATTCCGTCGTTTTTTTTTTGTTATTCTGCCTTAAATGCCCGATTGTGTGTATATGTGTGAGGATTTTTATGGTTCCGGGAGGAAATTATTTTAATTAACATTTTATGCATGAGAACGGTTCTACAAGCAACCAAAAATTTATGCAGATTACAAGGATGAGATGAGAGAAGTTATGCGGCACGCAAGTACGTTACTCTTGCTGCTTGCCATATATATGCCTGGCCTGGCTATCCCGTCTCGTTCCTGTAACTATGGATGATGTGGAGTGAGGGAAAGGAGAAAATAAAAATGAGCCACTCCGTCTCTATAGCACCTTTCCAACACTGGGTTTTAATGACAGTAAAAGAAGAGTATGGTTCGGGAGAATTGCAGATTAGAAATGAACGCGAACGCGATCGGGCCAGGACTTGATGTGGTGGATGACTGCTGCAGATGATGGAAATGGATGTTGGCATGGGCTAACAATAGAAGTGCTAATAACTGCAGGATTCCATCCCAGATGATCTTAATTTTAGTGTATTATAAAAGGTAGGGAGGATATACTATAGGTAGGTATATATATCATTAAACGTTCAGGAGAGAAAGAAATAATGGCGTTTTTGAAAAGAATTATGATGTTGAAAACTGTTTTAAATAAAATTAATTAGATTGATATAATTAACACAACATACCTTATGTACCCAACCCATACTAACTCAGTTGAATTAAATGAGAGGAAGTTTTTTGATGTATATAGTGTGTTATTATTACAGTTTTTACTGGTCAAGAATTTTTAAAATTAAACATTCTTAATAAATTAAACAACCTGCGCTCCAGCCCAAACATTGTAAAGGGTATTAAATTAAATTCAACTATACATGGTTTTGGAAGTTGAAACATGATTTCTGAAATCTTAAATTATATAAAAAAAATGTTCATATCGTACAACATTGGGAATTTAAGTTTCCATGGATGGGTTTATTAACGTGTCGGTCAAATAACACCCTCCAGTCTCTATATGTACATTGACAAACCTTTTTTTCAAAATTTAAGTGCTCTCTTTCGAGCACTGTGACCGGAATGTGGGCGATTTACACTGCATATTATCTTTAAGGATTTCCAGCTAGGACGATTATAAGGAACAATATGAATTTCAGGTAACTATGTATAAGGTAATTGCATTTGGTTCAAAGAAAGACTGTTTTTGTTTTTTTTTAACACGTTTAAATCAAACAACATACATGGTTTTAACTTGTGTGCGTTGAATCAACAGAAGTAAATTTTAATCTTGTGTAAAAAGTGTGATTCCTTCAAAACTACATACCTACTCTACTCTACCTTACGTTTAAATAAATAAAATGCACGACTGGGTCGCTCGAACTTGCTCTTATGTGCGACCACACTGTGGTTTTAAAGTATGCATGGTACTTACACTTTAGACTGAAAAAATGTTAAAATAAATCTATATAATTAGAAATAAATTGATTAAACAACGTCTGAAACTGTTTTGACACCAATGGAATGTACGCACCACTTCTTGCACAAATCTCAATTTATGAGAAAAAGATTTGAAAAATCGTTGGAGCGGTTATTTAAAAAAAAAAAAAAATTTTTATATAAACAATTTTAAAAATATTTTTAAGAAAAAAAATTGGTACATCATTTATTAGAACTTAGAGTTAAAAAAATTAATTTAAAATAAAATCGAATTTTCAAAAATAAATTTTGAATTTTTTTTTTAAATTTAAAATTTGTTTTTAATAAAATTTTTATATGCAATATTATTTGAACTTATCAGAAGCTCATGTGTAAAATTATCATTAAAATTACTTGAAAAAATAATGAAATAGTCGAAAACCAAAAAAAATGGTTCTATGAGAGATACCATTTTTAGACAACAAATAAAATGTTCTTTTCAATAATAGGCGTGTTTTTTTGCAAGCCCGATGGGAATTGCAGGAAAAAAACGACCACAGGGATTAGTGACAGCAACACAGAAACAAAATCGAGTTTTCATAGAAACTATCGATAACAAGTATATAATTTATGTCGGTAAAACAGTTTTTCTGTGTGCTTAAGTTAAGCCCGGAGAATTATCTGAGCTTAGCTAAGCCCGTAGGGGATTAGTTGTTGTTGTATTTAACATGGTGATTGTTTAGCACCAACGTTGTTTTTTCGACCAATTCCCTATGGGCTTACAAAAAAACACGCCTAATATGATAGATCGTATTGATATTACTTCACATACAAATTAATCAAAATCGTATAAGGAGTCGTTTTTGAAAAAAAATGAGATTTTCTATACCGGTTTTATAACATTTGTATGGGAGGTACCGTTATTTGACATTCTGACATTCGAAGAATGTGTCTGTGTTCTGAACGGTGAATTTGGTTGGAAGTTGTTGGTACAATATATTTCCTACGCAAAGAACTATCGAAACACATATTTGAACTTGTTGTGAGTAATACACAAATTTAATTTTGTTTTAGCTAAACTAAAAGCCCTTTTCACAATCTTTTACAACCCATTTTTTTCGTTTTAGCTAAACTAAAAGCCTATTTATTGGAGATGTTGCAGTTTTTTTTTTTTTTTTATTTTTATTTTATTTTAAACAGAACATGTGTGAAATTTTTATTTTCAAAAAAAAATTGTAAACTTGTTGTTTTTAAATACCTTTTTGTTTAAAACCTAGATAAAAAACAATGTTTTCCTTTAAATAAATTACATATTATATTACTTTTTTCTTAAAATAAAACCAATTTTTAATACTTATTTTTATATAATTTTATTACTTTTTTTTGTTTATCTTAAAACCAAAGTAAATAATTTAAAAAAATTGTATCTCTTTAAGCAAAGTTAAGAAAACGGCAGACGGCTTATAGCCATGCTTTAAAATCTTATAGAAATTGTATTTGCATATGTATTATTTTGTTTTAATATACAATAAAGATTCTAATCTAATCTAATCTAATCTAATCTATTTAAAAAAAAAAAACATTTGTGAGCATGTTTTTGAGAAAAATATGATTTTCATAATTTGGTAAAAAAAAATTTATTTTTGGTCTTAAAAAAATGAATAAAACATGTGGGCGTGGGTTAGGGCTTATGTAAGTATTGTAGGGCTTATTATAGTAACAAATTTCTTGCACCTTCATAGACGAGAAACTACATCTTGTAAATTTAAAGAGCCAGTTAAGGGCGATTCAGATTCAATGGGTTTAAAATTCTTTTATTCAAATCATGTAAAATCTTCAAAGAAAAATGTTTTGTTAACTTTTCTAACTTGAAAAGCCATCAAACTTCAAACAATTTCTAATAAGCATTTTTCATTATTCTTATAGATAACAATCTTAAATAAAACAACGGAATACGCTATCAAACCTCTACTAAAATGACATTAAATTTAATTAAATAAAGCATAGCTTCCAATCATTTACACATTAATTAATAATTTATCTTATTAAGGAAGTCTACACCTAATAAATACCACTTATTTATTTCTAGAAAGGGTAGAAGTATCGTGTTATAAACCAATATTGCCTTGAAAAACTTTTTTCCTGAATATTAGTTTTATGTAGAATTGAGAATCCCCTATATATTATAGTTAAGTTCAATATTGTATATTTTTTTCTTATACAAATAACAACTCATCATTGCCAAATTAAAAAAAAAAAAAAAAACTTTTCGATACGATTAATTTGTTTATTGCAAATAAATCCAATAACAATATCGTTTTCGTAGTCTTCAACACTTAAACAAACTATACTGTGCTTAATTAATTCTAAATAATGGAGTGGAGGTTCTTTCTAATTAACAACTTAACTAAGCATGCACGAATAAGCAAAAACTATAACTTCCTTTTAGCTAAGGTGTTGAGAACCTTTGAAATATGCTAAAGAAAATTCTCCAAACTATACCTATACTTTTATTGTTGTGAGAAACTAACAAAACTACCAATTGATTTCCCAAGATAATAATGAATCGAAAAATAATTGATTTACCAAGAAAACCAATCGAATTTATCTACAATCGTTTGCAGACACGCAATCGAATCGAATACAAAAAATCACCGATTTTACCTTTGGTATAACTCCAAAGGAAGAGATGACATGCCAAGGGTGCAAGTGATGGCTAAAGAAGCTCTTTTCGTGTTCGATATATACCCGCAAAACTTCAATTCTACTAACGCCTTAGTCCTTATATACACGTACATTATGTACCTATTGCATAAAGTAATGTATCCCCTGATCACGAACCCGTTCAAAATTATTAATTCACATATCGATTGTGAAAATGGATAATAGATCGTTTGACCACCACACGGTTGTGATTCGGCCATCCATTGTCCAATGTCCGTATCCCTCGATAAGAAGGATAATATCTTTCGCCGGAAGTGGCCATATTCCAAGAAATCCCTTATGGGGGTTGGTCGTTCTCTAGCTTTGCGGGAAAGGCAATAAAAAGGGTTTCAAATTGCCAGGTGGTACCTACTCTAAAGGATTACCAAGAAAACCAAGAAAATATGTAGGACATCACTAACTGGGTAAACTATACAAAGGTCCTATAATTTCAAAAAAAAAAATTATAAATGAAAAAATCATGTCTATAAATAAAATAAAATTCATTGTTGCCATAATGTGACATGTAATTTCCGGTTGGAATTGTTTGCCACCCGTTGCGTGGTGGTAAAGGCACAAGCACAGCCAAACAAGCCAGTAACGAACGGCTTTAACATATGTACGTAATTAAGAGGGCAATCATTTTGATAAGGTTCGTTGTAGACTTGTATAGGACATGTCACTAGAGTCGGCAGTCAGAACTCAGAAGACTTCGTCACCGCGCCGCGCCATCCACCGTGCGTGGGCATCACGACACGCTATATATACGCTATCGCGATTCACGACCTTGTTCTACAGAAATTATTAATGTATCTTGTAGTTTGCACAGTAATGTGGCTCATGGGGCAAATCAAAGTGTCGGGCACCGCATATATAGGTACAATCAAACATAATATTACTTATTTTGGTTAAAGGCGGAGTTAACAAAAGAGGACGTTATCCAAATTAATATTAAACGGTGGAACATGAACAAGATACTCTAAGATTAGATAGACTAAATGTCAATTTAATTAAGTAAACCTAAGTATATGTATTTAATGTATACGAATAGTTTTGCTTGATGTTGTTAAAATTTTGTATATTTTATGGTATAGCTGAGATATATGTATTCATGTTTATAAGGTTAAAGGTTAGGTCATCAATTTTAGAAATTATACTCCTTTGGACTTGGCTATATAATTAGATTTAAGTCGGAACTTACATTCAATGAAGAATTATGTGAACCTGAACATTTGGAACTTCTTGAATTGACAAAATATTGGACACTTTAAAAAAAATATAGGATTTGGTCTTTCACCAGTGTATTTTTGTATTGGTCAATGAAAGCTTTTTACGCTAGTTCTTTTGGTTTGGAAACAGCGTTGCCGTTATGGCACGAGCGTGATTTTTTAACACGAAAGTTTCCTGATGGCACGAAAAAAATCAATACGGCATGCTTTTTTATTTTTTTTTCACCACTGGAAAGAATCTACAGTAGTAAAAAGATCAATTGTGGACTTATAACCCACCCTTATGAGTAAGAACTCCACAAAAAAGAATGTCAATATTTCATTATTTTAAAAAGGAAATGGGTCATAACTCCACAAATATTATTTGGAATTTTTCAAAATCATACTGAAGGTAGGTACCTACTGCTTATTAAGAAAACTGTTGACATTGGCGCCTGTCTGGTGGCTGGACAATGGACATACCTTAAGTGGAGCAACGGAGTTGCGTGATTGGTATACAAAGGACCCAAAAAAGGGTTAAAAGAGTTAAAATCATTTGAACCCGCGAAGCGAAGCGGATCACCCGATGTACTGGTTATCCAAGAAAATGCGTTGGGCACACCAAGAGCGGTTTTCTAGGATTCAAGCAAGAAAATATTATTTCCAATTGAACTCTTAAGACGCATCTTAAGCTTAGAAAAAAATAATAAATTGTTTTTAATAATAATAAAATGTATATTTTTAAAATCACCAAAGTGAGTCAGAAATCCACAATCGATGGGCCAGCAGCAGTCCAAAAGAATTTCCTGTGAATTTCTGGCCCACCAAGGTGGGTTTTAAATCCACAATAGATGTGGGGACTTTTAACCCACCTAAGTGGGTCAAAATTCCATTATGGACCTTTGGCCTGTGGACTTATTGCGCCAAATAATGAATTTGCTTATTTTCAAGTTAAAAATTAAAAATAAAATGTATCCGATGAACAGGCTTATAGCTTAAGAAATACCTAGATGTTATTTTAGGCTACCTTTCATTTCAACAAATAAATCGCAGAATATATTGACTACCGGAGTCTACCGAGCCTAATCTGCTTCTACGTAGATCGTGTTCAGTTCATGATTGTAGCGTCTCTGAAATCGTCGTTCCTCACATAAGGGGCAAACAATTTTAAGTAAGACGTTTCTCTCAAACGCGGCTAAGAGATCGGTATGCCCTTTACTAAGCACCCAAGTCTCGAATCCATATGTAAGTACTGGCAGGAGCATGGTCTTGTATATAGCAGCTGCTTAGAAGTTATGGTTAGGTTTCTGAATTTAAAGAGCCTTGAAAGACTGTATAATAGGCTGTGTTGGATTTGAGCAGCGACCCGCGTATTTCTTCTTCTTTGTTGTTATCGGCTGCTACTATGCTGCTACTATTGAACAAAGGTATTTGAAGGATTGCACTAATTCAATTTAATGCTCCGCTACCCTAATTGTTTGAGCAACCAGTTCTTCTTGCAGTTGACGCCACCTACATGGTGTTTTTCTTTCACTTATGTACATTCCCAGATATTGTGCTGCCTGTTTGTTCTGGATGAGATGAAGGAATAGTGTGCAGCTTATTCGGTTCTTTTGATAATGTCGATGTCGTCTGCGATAGCCAGTATCTGGCTGGACCTGATGAAAATGGTCCCTCTTTTTGGAGTTCCAGAGTCAAGGATTGATTTCTCCAACGCCGCCAGGTTGAAGAAGAGGCAGGCCAGACCATCCCCTTAGTCGGAGTCCATTGAAGTTGTTGATTGGTGTAAATAGCAACCCGGCTATTTCAACTTGGCTTGTTATATTGGTCATGGTCAACCTACCTATAGTTTTAGCGTATGGGGCTATCCGTTCTTGTAGAATAGAGAAGAGTGTCTTAAAGGCGGAACTCAACAACCTGATACCACTATAATTGCTGCACGTTGTAACATCTCCCTTCTTAAGTATAGGGCAAGTGATACAGTCTTCTGGCATTTCGTCATGATCCTATTGAATTGCTTGATGTAAAGCTGGCCCGGCGTGGCGTTTTGAATCAGCTTGGATGATATACCATCGGCTCCCAGGACTTTGTTGTGTTTAAGCCGATCTATAGGATAAGCACAAGCCTGATTACGACAACGTCAGTATTTTGGATGTTGAGAGACACCAAAATAAGATAATGTTGTACTAGAAATGTTGCACATTAACAACACGGAGAGCCAGAGCGCAATCAATAGACCATCTGATTGTGACAATCTCATCATTATATACAACCAAGCTGATTTAAAAGAAATAAAAGAACACTCGAATTTTTAATTCCGAACTTTTTTCAATATTTTTTTTTTTTTTTGATACCCTGCGTATGGCCTACTTCTTGGGTTCAAATGATTAACTCCTTCTTTGGGACCGCCGCCGTTGCTCCGCTAAGGGTATGTTTAATCGCAAGGCAAGCGCCAATGTTGAATGTCTTCATTTATAAAAGTGCCTTGGATGGACACTACACACACCAAAACGAAATAAAGCCAAATTGTTGCTTTTTCTGAGGGAAAATAAAGCCAAATCGAAAATTCGGCAAATCAGACCAATGTTTGGATTTTTGGCTTTATTTCGTTCGGACTTATTTCATGTCAATGTTCATTTTAGTTATATGTATATTTTATAGGTCATGGAAAATTTCTCTTACAACAAAAAGCTGAACTAAATTCACCCTATGAGCTTCTATATCGAGACATTTTTTTTGTAAAAAGTCTCAAAGCAAAACCAACCCCAAGAACTTTTATATAAATAGTTTCTATTTTTTCCCAAAACAGATGTCTTCTTACTTAATAAAACTATTTGGTCATTTTCTTGCCGAGTTAATTATTCCTCGTATCTCAGAATTCATATATCGATCAGATAGTAAAGGTTACTCTATGTGGAAGATGTCAAACATATTTTATTTTCGATCAAACTTTTCCAACCGCACAAATCAATTTGATTATAGAAACTTTTCATTAAATATTCGCAAAGTAACTGGGTGGAACGTCGAGGTCGACATTTGCACTGCACTGCACCGCACTATTCCTTTTTGATAGTTGATGCTTTATAGGGTTGGCATCAGTAGCAGTATTTCAACCCCCAGGAGCAGCTACATAATATAAAGCAACCACATAGTCCTGGAAAAAAAAAATATTGCAAGGACAACAAAATCAAATTGAAGAACCTCTTTTGCATGGTGTTTCCATTAAATGCTAATTGTTAATGTACGTGCAACTATTTCAATTAATTTTCTGGGAGTGTATAATGTTTTTTTTTTTTTTTTTTCTATTTTTGTGACGACGACAAACGGCTACGACGACAACGACCAAGGTTTTGCTTTAATTTTTTGCGTCGTGTCGTTGCTACTGTTGGTGCTGCTGATACTTTTCATTGGTCTTGCGTTGGTTCCCATTAAAAACAAAAAAAAAAGTCTGACGTTGAAGTACCTAAGTAAATCAGGACTGGCAGGAACAGGGGCTTTAGAAAATGTCCTTGTTGGCTGAAGGAGTTAGCATTTTAAGTGTAAAAGCGAAGCGGATGTTGAGGAATGAGCACGCAGAGCTGGAACTGAACTGGAGCTGCGCTGTTTGCGTCTTTTGTTTGCTGTCGACTGTTTTCGAAATTACAGTAAACGATTTTCAGAATGCGCTCTACTTGTAGAGTCTCTTCGGTAGTAGTTGTCGGGATTGGCACTTGAGAGCCTTTAATTAAAAATAATTTAATTGAAGTATACAACCTTTGTGTTAAGTTTTCCATGCGGTTCGACTTAAGCAGTTTTTCTCTCTCTCACTCTTTCTCTCTATCTGATTCTCAACAAAAGAAAACCTTGAATTTTGCAAGAAAAGATTTTTCTTTTTTAAGGAAATAATTATATTTTTGGATGTGGTTTTACGTGAAAACCATCATTAAGATTTTTAAGGGAGCAAGAGGTTATTATTTGCCATTTCATTGCATTTTATTGTTTAAATTAAAAAAAAAAAACAATTATGTATACCTATACGATTTGGTACCTCATTTAAGTTGTTTATAGTAGAGCGACTTAAGTTAACTAATTTCGATTCGTCATTTTGTTGGAGATTTGTTTCCATTTACAACAAATTGTTCGTCTCTTAGGGCCCCTTGTGTTGCGATTAATATGTTTGCATTAAACATCAATACCATTTTCCTCTCCGGACGGACGTTCGATAAGACACAATCCACAAACACAAACACAAACACAAACACAAACACAAACATATATATGCCAGTAAGACCTAGGGTCTTATAAATTAGGCAATGGAAGGAATAGAAGGATAGGATAGATTTTTGCTGGCACAGTGGATTGAGAAATTAGGTTTTGATTTTTCTCATTAAATCCCAGAGGTGGCGTTCAATTGAGGGAATATAGAAAAGAATGCTGCCTAGACTGAGGATCGAACCCACACATCCAAGTTAGCAGTCAAGCTCTACTTCCACTGCGTCGGGGCCACCCCAACGACACAATACTACCTGTATGTACTAAACTAATTTTTTCATCATTTTCATCATTTTTATTTGCATATTAGTTTCCACACATTGACTAACAAATATTTTTAGAATCGGAATGGATCATTATTATTATTGTAACGATTTAATTATTGCGTACCTAATTTTGAAATTAACGACTTATTCAACGCCTATACAGAACGCCTAAAATTATGATCTTACAAATCACCATCCGAATATAAAGTGGAGACTTTCAACGTCGTGTCTAAGCTAAAACAAGTGGTATAATTCAATTCGCCGGTAGGAAAGGAAAGTACTAGAAACATAGACCAGAACATTCAAGAGGAGGTTAGAACCATTCAACTCGCTATAAAAAAAGCGATGTGCGATAACGAGTAGATACAGTTTATTTTTGAAATTTGAAAGTGATTGCATAAAGTTGGAAGTAGTGATTTTAAATTGCATACAGTTAAGAGT
Source organism: Epistrophe eligans (assembly GCA_951394125.1). Lineage (NCBI taxonomy): Eukaryota > Metazoa > Arthropoda > Insecta > Diptera > Syrphidae > Epistrophe > Epistrophe eligans. The sequence continues at coordinate 50,346,887 of OX596028.1, read as the reverse complement.
GGTGATTAATAAAAACAGTGAAATCAAGTACATATGTTTTATTTGTACAGGAAATAAGTGAAAGTTAATAAATAAAGGAAATAAGTTTTATTACGAACTTTGAGTAAACGTTACAATATATTTATATAAGTTAATTAAGACTCCGAAATGAGGAACTCTAGAACGAATTTACCAATAAAACTTTGAATTTTTCAGCAAACATTGGTAAAATTTTTAAAAAGGTTTCGTATTTACAATTGTTTCCTGTTTGGAGACGTGTTCGAGACGTGAAAATTCATATCAAAAAACCAAATTTAATGTGGCACATTTAATGCATACTTTTAGGAAACGATGCGAGATATTTAGATATTAGTATAGCCGTATCTATTAGATTTTCTTAAAACATTTCTTAGACGTTAAATGTACTCAAATATTTAAATTTACTTTAAATAACGTAACTTAAATTCTTATCTACAATCGTTTTCGCATTGATATTTTAATCAAACAACGATTTTGTCACGTAACATAAACGAATCTACAAATGGCATACTTCTAGGCTGTTTTTTTTTTACAGCTTCGAAAAAAATGCAAGCAATAAACAAAGTCATTAACAAATAAGATGGAAAGAGAAGCAATTGGATGTATAGTCCAAAGCAAGAGAAATAAAACCAGACTCCATTTTGCTTTATGATGTTTTTTTTTCGTAAATTTTCTTCTCTTTATTTGTGAACCTTTTTATTTTAATATGTAAAAAAACACCGAAACAATTTATTTTACAAGTCAATTTATTAAAAAAAAAAAAATCAAAAATACTTTTTACAGTTCATGTTTCTGAGAGCAAAATTCTGACAGCTCCCGTGAGGAGAAGGAGAAACATGAACATGATTTCTCTCCTTGAAGTCAAGGGGACTATTCAATCCATCTCTTTTTTTGTAAATAATTGATCAACTGCGACAAAAAATAATTGAGCAAGCGAATCCAAAAAATATCAGTCTTAACTTTTTGATAGCAAAAGTGAGGAATCTCACTGAGGAATTAAGTTCAGTTTTCTGAGATTGCTGAGATCTCTGAAGTCTCAGTGAGCCTGAAAAACCTGAACTGGCTAATTGCCTACTATAATTAAAACCAAAAAAAACGAAAACTCTGCCTACAAACAATATACATACATGTAGTTACATATTTCTCTTATAAATAAATAAAGGCTGTACAGTGTAGATATTTAAACATATTTTTTCATATTTTTGTTTGTAACAATACATTTAGGTAGTAGAATTTGGTGAAAAAATTATATCCATTCTCCTTTTTTTCTTTTTTTATTCTTATGTTTTTATTTTTGTTTATTTTGTTTTTTATTTTGTCTAACCATAATCTTCAGGGATTACATCGATTTCTTTGTAAATATTTAACAAAGTTAATCCGTTAAACCTGGCATCAGTTGTTACGGCTCTCAGTCTTCAATTAAAGTATTTAATTTAGTATAGTTCATATTATATTATATTTTTTATTATTTATTTATCCAACCTGTTTAATTACCAAACAAGATAATTAAAGAATTTATTAATGTTTATGAGTGCATTATATTTATTTTCAGGTGGTTGGTGGTTTTCCTTAAATGGAAAGAGAAAGAAAAGTAAAGTATGTGAAATCGTTTTGGGACTTTTGCCTGAATGCAAAGGATCTTTTTTTATAGTTTCTACGAATACTGATATTCGTTTGAAATATTAAATAAAATCTAGATTACGTGTGGTATGAACTAGTGATATCATAACGACATCCATTCCTATAGTTTTTTTGAAGAAGAATATTGATGAAGCTAAAATCTAACAAAAATGAAATTTTAACAAAAAAAAAATGAAAAATATTTTTCCATATTATTGGCAATAGTAGCATAGTAGGTTATATACTTTTTGGTTGGGGCTCAAGTCCACTTAGGAGTCATTTTCGAAAAAAATAAGATTTTACTTAGCGGTTTTCTAACATTTGTAAAGGAGGTACTGTTAATTTCAACTATATACGTTAAAGACTGCTTCGACCCAAGTTAAACAAAAATAAAAACTACCGAGTCATTTTCTAGATATTTACTGAGTTTTCAAAAAAAAAATTAAAACTTTTAAATTTGCCTTTTAAGCTACGCTATGTGAACGTTTATATTTTTTTATATATATATTTTCGAAAAAGTCGTATATTTTCTTGATAACTTACTTACCATGTAAATTTTTTATTTGTAACTTGCAGTGAGGGTTTTATCTAGAATTATTTCACATCCCAAAAAGTTATTGATTTATTGCAAATATATGCAATTTTATTTAAAGAAAATATTGAGACTTAGATTTATAAAAAAATATTGTAGGATTAAAAGTGACATTCGATCCCCAGTGTTACGGTGGATTATTTCCCGAAAACAAGCAACAAAATTCTAATTGAATTATTTTCTTGTTTTAGAAATAATGCGTGTCTACAAAACAAAACTTAGCTCAAAAGATAGACTCGATAAAATAGGAACAAATAAAGTGTGAGCTAATTCTTATTACGATTTATGATTTGTCATACTTAGTCCCCATGATTAAGGTGCCCCGAGGCCGATATAGGATATCTAAGATCGTTTTGAATCGGATATGTTTTCGAACGACCAAAAGCAGATTGGATAGGCGACAAGACAAACAAACAAAAAAATTACGAGCCCAACAAGAAACAAGTGATTTTGTGATTTAAAAAAAAAGTATTTTGTATTTTATATATTTTTCATATTTTATTTTTTTCGTTTTCAAATCAAAAACTTCTTACTCATACTTTTAAATTTTGCAGACTTAAAAATTGATGATATTCGAAAATATTGTTTCGCTTATCATAAAAGTCATATTGGTGTGGATGGAAACATGGTGCAGGTTCCCAAACCAAATAATTTCTCCATTTCATCGCCTGAGTAGAATTTTAAAATTTCCTTGAATTAATGAAGATTTCTTCATCCGATTAGCTCCAGACCAAGCCAACAAGGCAACAAGGCATATAATCCAAATAAAAAAAAAAGAAAAAAAAATTGCGGATTAACACCGCGAACAGGACTAAAGTCAATAAAGGAAAATTTAAGTAAAATAAAGAAGAAAATACATAAATCGCAATCGCACAGGAACACAGTGTATTCGGTGTACACTCGCATCTGCTAGATACATAAATTTTTATTTTCTCTGTAAGGTAGGTAGGTACGCCTTCAAGGACGCAGCCACCAGTAGGTATAATAATATACTCACTCTTTCTACGCAGTTTTATTCTTCACGCATAAGATTCGGAATCCATATAAAATGCTTACAAATGAAGAATATCCTTGGGAGAGGTGTGGAATTGTTTTTCATTTGTATTTCCAGCACGTGAAAACTTTCCCTATTAAATTACTTTTTTTTCACTTAATTATCGAAGGACTCGGGGAAGTTTCCCTTTGGGTACGGAGGCATACGTATGGCTTCTTCTTTTCTTGTGAAAAGCTAAAACTTTTTTTTTTTTTTAAGATGTATGGTGGGTTTAATGGCACACACATTGTATCTGTTGACTTCTTTATTCTATTTAATATTTTGTATCTCTAAAAAAAAAATAACCAAAGGGTAATGCGCCAAGGTCATTTAAGAAAAAAGACGACATTCTTGGAAAATAGAATACAAGAGGTGTATGAAGTTCTTTCTTTGCAATTTTGTTTGTCCCATCCATAGCGCATACCTTAATCCTATATACGGCATAATCCGCCAAAGGCTTTAAAGCTATATATACAATAAGTTATCTTCTTCGCGGCGAAGAAGACAAAACCGGAGAATAAAGTCCGTCAGACAATACCTTATCTCGTTGCCAACATACCATAGACTACTTCCGTACTTAGTTTTTGTCCTCACAAACAGTGCATTAAACTAGGTCAGTCCTAAATTCAATAGACGAATGTCCTAGTCACTCTTTGACGGGTAGGTATAGCAGCAAAACCTATACAAAATTCTCTCATCAGAGAGTGAGAATAAAGTATACAAAAGCATAATGAGAGAATCCTTTATTCACCATTTTCTTGCAGATATCAGGCGAATTCAAAAAGGTATGTCATGCGCTTTGGAGTACGACTAATAAAGGGGATATTTTTGATAAGGATATAACAAGGTTCAACCGTGGGAAATGTTGCAAATTCGGAGTTTTTATGTGGGTATAGAAATTTGTGTCTCCAACATTTCTGTTGCATTTTTCTAATGCGAATTATAATGCGATTTACATATATTTGTTATTACTCCAGAGTGGGTTTTGGGTGGTTGTGGCATCTATGTATAGATAAATGTTTTGAATGATGCAACAATGACGTCAAAGTATTACGTTTACAAAGAAAAGGAAGAAAAGGAAAAATTAACATGCAGCTTAGAGAATAAACAAAAACTTCTGAATATAATATTTCTTTAAAGAATTATTTTAAAATTTAAATATATTTTTAAATAGGTTGGTTTGTACCTACATTATTTTGTATATGGACTTTTCTAAGAAAGAGATTTAATATTTTGTCTCTTATAATTTGCAGTTGCATTAACTTTTTTATTCGTATTCTATATTTCGGAAAGGAGTAGGAAATAAATAAAACAAAGTTTATAATGAATATGTATAAAATTTAGAATTTTTTATTTTACTTGTGGAAATGATTTTTTAAATCATATTTTCTTGACATAGTATTTTATGAAACAAAAACTCTGAAGTCATAGAAAAAGTATTGTGTTATAGATAATTTAAATCCAATAAAAGAAGAACGACGACGTAGAATTTTAATGCTGGCCACGAGACGAGACTTTTGTAAGTTTCTTTAATCGGTCTCATAAAAAAAGTATATATAGTGGATCGTATATATAACTAAGTCTCTTCTCATCATCCTCTAGGTTTTATTACGTTTTTTAGTCTTTTTGTGGAGGAAATATCGAGCTGAAGTTTGATTCTAGTAGCCGCTATAAATATTTAATATAAAATTATTAAAAATACAATTTTATTTATTTTAAATCTTTTATTTGCCAAAACAACAAAAATTCTTTGTTTCTTGTTTAGATTGTGACTCTAACTACAATCAACCTTATTGTGAGTTTCATCCGAAATGTTTGAAAAGTTTCCCTTCGGGCGGAATGTAATGTCATTGAGAGCCTAAATTTCACTTATTTTTAGTAGCCGAACGAAGTTTCGTTCGGGCAAAAATCACAATCCAAGCGAACAAAAAATTTGGAGGTGGAATATTTTTCGGGTGAAACTCACAATAAATCACTCGATTCCTCCAGATTAAAGATTTGATCTGAATGTATCAAATGAATGGCGGTAAGTAATGACTAATGAGTAATGACTAAGATATATTTGGGTGAGATCGTCATGGTCATCATGGACATCACTAACAAGCTGCCAATAAAATAATTTGAAGAATTAGGATAGTAGGAGCAGAGTTAATTGCACTGATTATAAGTTTGAAGGTGTAAGTCCATCAGAAGTTGATTTGACTCAACAAGAAAAATTTTGAATTTCTTTTCTTTCATTAATTTTCTGATAGCCCCAGCTATTATGTCTGATGTAAGTACTTTCTTCTGTAAAAACCCGTTAAATATGTGGGTCAATTTCAAAGAAAATATTTGACAAAAATTATAAAAAATGTTGCTGAAAACATTCTCATAAAAAAAAAGTTATTTATAAATTTTTTTCACGTAAATCAATTAAATACTTTCTGATCTTACGCGTGACAAAGTGAATCCTTGTTTCGTTTAAAAATAAAAGTAAATATAGTAAAGATAGCTGACAACTTTTGGAAAACCCAATCTTTATTTGTAGTTGCCCGTGGAGTAATGGTTAGTGCGTTGGACTGTTACGCCGAAGGTCTTGGGTTCCATTCCTTGCCTATGCTTTTTTTTTTTACGTGTTACTGCCTCTTGCGAGGCAGTATCTTTACAAAATACAAAAGAGTATCTTTTGTCATGAAAAAGTGCTTTTCACCCTAGCCGTTCGGATTCGGCAGAAAATTGTGGGTCACCTCTGTTCCTGCTAATAACATGCACACAGGAATGGTTGAGAGTTGCAAGTCACTAGGCTCTGGTTCTACACGAGTTGTTGCGCCGACCAATTTATTTATTTAATCATTATTTTAAATCACTAACCTACATATATGTCATAAAATCCTTTGAAGCAATATAGAATAACGAACAGCTTATGTACATACATGCTTAAAACTGAAAACCATTCCAACATCGTCTAACCCCAAAGTCATAAGACAGATTCTGGAAAACCAGGATTAAATATAAAATGGAAATAATCCAAAAATGTGAAAAAAATAATAAAGAATAAAAAACGAAATATAAATTTCACGTCCTCATTCGTAATGCCATCAATTAGCTGGAAAATATAGAATTTTGAGTGCAATCCTGCAACAAATCACGTTCGTTTTGCACGATGTCCAGTGATGTGATTTGGTTTTAATTTTTTTTTTCTTTTTAACAATTCTATTCAGTTTTTTATGAAGAATTTTTCAAATTGAACAAGTGATGGACAATCCAACTTGTGGCCTATAATGGAAATGGAAAATTTAACGTTATTACGGATAGAGTAGACCGTCTATAACGTCAGAAAATTGCTACAAAGTATATAAAAAGATATGCCGATACGTTGTTCGTATGTATGTACATATATGTATGTATGTGTTTTGTGTATATAACATGCACTGCTTTGGCTGCCACGTGAAGGGAAAATCCAATTCTGAGTTAACATCATTAATTTTCATATGAAATCAGCGGGCACTTGTCCCTCGCAAAGGTTTATTTTATTTTTTTTTTGCAAGTTATAAGGACTAGCTTATATAGAGTGGTTCTTTGGTTAGGCTACTTTATTTATTAGGAGGGAATATTGTTCTATTGGTTGAATATTTAGGGATTTTACTAGGATTTTTTTTCGAGAAATTTTATTGAATAAGTTAGGTACCTTACTATAGCGCAAACGGGAGAATCAGAGAATTGAATAATATAGGAAACTGGAAACTGCAATTTTTCTTTCAGATTTCACTTAAACCCTTAAATCCTTTACTAAGTATCTATTAACACGATGTAGAAATTGACGTTTTTATCGAAGAGTTGCCACTTCTTATTTTCAATTAAGGTTCGTATTGTAACGTTACTACTTTTGAAATTATTATTACGTAACTACTTTTGAAATTAACAACTTATTCAACGCCTATGCAAACGCCTAAAAGTATAATCTTACAAATAACCATGCAAATATTAAGTGGAGACTTACAACGTCATACCTGCATGGGTCGTGTCTAAACTAACACAAACTTACACAAGTGGTATAATTCAATTCACCGCTAGGAAAGGAAAGTACTAGAAGCATATAGACCAGAACATTCAAGAGGAGTGTAGAACCATTGAACTTAGTATAAAAAGCGATGTGCGACAGCGAGTGGAGACAGTTTATTTTTTAAAGGGATTGCTTCAAGTTAAAATTAGTGGTTTTAAATTGCATACAATTAAGAGTGATGATTATAAAAACGATTAGAAGTGAAATCAAGTGTGTTTTATTTATACGGGAAATAATAAAGAAAGGAAATAAGTTTATTACGAACCTTGAGTACATGTTACAGTATTCTGAAATGTCATTTTTTCTTGTTAAATTCTAGAATTTTGATTGTACACTTTTAAAGAAAGTAAATTATTAAATTATTATGCAAAGTCTTTCATTATGCGCTTTACGTGGACCTGCGACTTCAGAAAACCCCGAAAGAAAAATTCTAACTGTGTCAAATCGCATGATCTCGGTAGCCAGTTCACTTCACCTCCACGTGATATGACCATGTTCTCGAAACGCTCGTGCAGAATTTCTAATGTGGCGAGAGCTTTGTCGCACTTAGTGCCATTCTGTTGAAACCACATTTCCATCATCATCCAATTGAGGCCAAAAGAAGTTGGACGTTGATGGTGATGGCCTGGTCAACGACGTTCTCAAAGAATTATGGATGATGACGCATTGGACGCTTTTGGATCTCATGTGGATTGGTATCGTCCCAAGTTCGACAATTTTGTTTGTTGACGTGTACGCATTCATTCAGAAATGGGCCTCACAGCTGAAGGTGTTTTTTCGATGAAAATTACGGTCAGTCTAAAACTGCTCAAGAGCCCATTCAGCGCATACACGTTGTTGTTTATGGTCGTTTACCTTCAACTTCTAGGTCAGTTGAATTTTGGTCAAAGTCACGATGCAAAATTCGCCAAGTTGTGATCTGCGAAAGAACTCTGTTCTTGTGAGCGATATGAAATCGACTGCCTTGGATTCACTGCACACTCTTGCTGACAATGCCAATGTTTTCGGCAGATCTTACATTTTAAAGTACGACGGATTGAAATTTATTCACAACATTGTGAATAGTCCTCTCGTTAGGACGATTATGGACGAACAGAACACCCACTTTGATAACACAATTTTATAATTTGCACACGCTGTTGTTGAAAGTTATATCCATTTATGATGACTTGGCAAGACATACTAAATAAATGAAACCTAATTTGACAGATGTAGCTTCAACAATATGGCCGCTATCAACTGTCAAAGTTAAGAAGTACCTACTGTAGGACCCTTTATTATTCGGTCTACTTTATTTTATTTAATATTTTGGAGCATAAATCATCCACTCTTTTTATGTCATCATCGCAAATAGGATCTTCCAAATTAGTGTTTGCCATATTTACAAAATAATGATGAATTAAAACAACTTTAAAACAATTGACGCGTTCAAAAAAATGAGATCTCAGAGGTTTTTCCCACTTAAAAGATGAGCAAGCGAATCTAAGATTTTTTCTTCAGAGTTTTTACAGCAAAACTGAGAAATTTTGCTGAGGAATTCTGTTCATTTAACTGAGATTGCTGAGATCTACGAGTTATAATTTTCCTTTACACGCCTAATACCTATCTGCATTTGAAAATTTACAAATACAATGAAATACAAACTTCAGAATCAAAAAAAGTGTTGCAACTTTTTTGTATGGCATCCCGGGTCGGAGATTTTTTCAGAGATTTTTTCCGGACTACCAATCCAAAACGCTGTAATTCTCTTCACTCGATAAAATTTTTCGTTTCCATTTTTTTCCGAAGTCGAAAGTCTAATTTTACTGCGAATTAAATTTAAGGAATAAGTTTGGAATAACTGAAAAACTAGAAGATTTAAATCAGAGCATTGAATTTAAAAAAACGAGTACCTACTTTAAAATGTAAATTTAAAAAAAAAAAAAATTTAAAAAACATTTTTTTTTTTTAGGTATTAATTTTTTTTTTTTAATTTTGATTTTTAAAATTAAAAATATTTATAAATAAATTGGTCGGCGCAACAGCTCGTGTAGAACCAGGACCTAGTGACTTACAACTCTCAACCATTGCCGTATGCGTGTTATTGGCATAAATGGAGGAGACCTACAATTTGCTGCCGAATCCGAACGGCTAGGGCGAGAAGCACTTTTTCATGACAAGAGATACTCTTGGAGGATTTGTCAATTCCTGGCAAGAGGCAGTAACCCGTCAAAAACATTTCTGTTTTTAGGTGGCATAGGCTGGGAATCGAACCCAAGACCTTCGGCGTAATGGTTAGTGCGTTGGACTGTTGCGCCGAAGGTCTTGGGCGTAAAAATTAATTTGTCAAAAACTATTCATTTAAACAACTTTATATTTAAAAATATAAAATTTTTTTCTTGTCTGAAAGATGCCATCAGCAGTCCTCAAAAAATCCATCCGGTCATCAAAGCTCTCAAATACTTCAAAGCATCTTAATTTTTGTAACTTACAATTTCTTTTTGTTTCATAAATTTTGTTTGCAATATCTTATCACAAAGTTTAAAATTAAGTTATTTTTCATTCAGCATATTAAACTTGGAATATCGAAAGGCCAGATAAAGAATTAACCTAAACCCTTCCACGAGTACATACATATATACCTACGCGTAAAATATTATATATTTCTTCTAATAGGGAAACTCAATTTAACAGCAATTACCTCAAAGGATCTTGATTCTGTGAGTTTATTTTTATTGATTTATTTGGGTATATCGACCGACCCTTTTGTCACATTGAAGATGAAATAGAGTGCAAAAGATATATGTACACAGTGCCGTAGCCAGGATTTTGGTTCGGGGGGGGCTTGCTTCCAAATTTTACGAGGAATTCTTTAAACAAAAAACTATATATATCCCAATTTATTGATTTTTATTAGTTTTTAAATTGTATGTACTCAAACGAACATATACTTAAATAATTTTTTTTATGCACACATATTATCAAAGCAGAAGACGTCTTGATTTTCTTTTTGACATGAGATCAATCACCTTATCTGGATCCACATTAATATCTGAATGAGCAGATATCATAGCAAGTGAGCTTAATCTTGCATTCCCCATAACTCTTCGGGACACTGTTTTAATCCTTTTCATAGTTGAAAAGGTTCTTTCAACACTAACTGTGGTCACTGGAGGCGTGGCCAAAACCGTAAGCAAGAAGTTTATACCTAAAAAGTAAGTCTTGTCACATATATCAAGCAATTTTAAAACTTCGATAGAAGGATCAATCGACGATATTTTTTCGCACCAGAGAATGTACTCAGGGGTGGAATCGGCTAACGCGATAGTTGATAGTTGATAATCAAAATCGACAATTTTGCTCCATTTAAGGTGATTATCAAATCGACAATCGTTTTTTGTACTGATATTAAGCGACAGCTTTTTAGGTGTCGTTTTCATACATTTATGTCATTTTCATAAAAAGTTTGATGCGGTCGGCTTAAAATTGGTTGGTTTTTTAATAATATAATTAATTAAAACCAACACAATAACAAAAATGACATTTAATTCTTGACTGAATTGTAAGTTCTGCCAAAGAAGAAACAATTTTTGGCGAACGATTTACACAGAGGAACGAATAGTTGATAATCAAAACCGACAATCAAAAAAGCGACAATCAACTATCGCCTTACGCGATTCCACCCCAGCTTTCACAGCTAACAACCAAATTGCATTATCAAAGTAACATGTTAGCTTTTCCATTTCGTTGACTCGCCCAACCGCAGAAAAACCTTGGAGAAGAGCTTGAAACGATTGTAAAACGTCTTCGTTGATCATGAATCTGTCCGTAAGATTTTGTATTAACGAATCTATTCAAGGAATTAATACAGACACTCTAAAATAGGATTCAGTAGAAGAGGTTTCTGGATTGGAACGCGTGGTTTGCTTCAATGAAGTTCTTGGAGTCTTAATTCAACTTTAAATAAGTCCTCGGCAAGGTTAGATACGGATTGAAAAGCCTCTCTGAAAAAATCTTCGGCTTTTTCTCTGATGTTCTCAAGAGAATTCAGAACTCTTCTTTGGTGCGGTCGATTGCAGAAACGAAATCTAAGTATATGTTCTATAGGAAAACTGATGAGGGCAGCGTTAAACTGAACAGCTTTTCGCATACAATGGGGCTAACTAGGAAATCACATTTTTGGACCGCTGCCAAAAGTGTTGATGCTTTCGAAGACATCGCCCACGTTCTGCTCGTTATTCCTTCAAGACTTATTGAGATGCATTTGAAGAGCTCTACAAAGGAAATAATACTGTACATTAGAAAGTTTTAGTTTTTATTTTAGACTTTCGGGGGGGGGGGCTTCAGCCCCTAAAGCCCCCCCCCCTGGCTACGTGCCTGTATGTACAGTACATATGAGAAAAGTTTACGGCAAGTCATATAATATTTCAGTTTTATATGATATATACCTTATACCTACATAGTGAAGTCACATGTCACAAGTTTATGTCTTTTTTTGAATGATCCCTGAAACTCTTAAACAAAATGGCAACTCAGTGAGTCAAGAGGGGGGGGCTGATATCTTATTGGCGCAAAGGAAATAGAGAGCTGCTGTTATGTTTAAAATCCCATCTCTATATTTTGTTGGATAATATAACTCCATAAAGGAACTTGTGTTTTTTAGATGCACTGCATAGGTTTTTATGCTTCAAGATATAGCTTTTCTGGTCACGTCTTTCAAACGAATGATGGCATATTAAAACCATCTCATATTTTAAATATGATAATATCTAAGTTTGAAACTTTAAAGTGATACGATGGTTTGAGAAATGCATTTACTTGAGTGAATGTGGAATAAATGTTTGAATAAGGATTACATTATTTTGATTTTGAGTAAAGTTTGCTTAGGTGTGTGTTATTCATAAGTCTTAATAGCTGGCATAAGTAAGCTGTGTTTTTATTTGATTATAATTTATAATTTTTGTGTTTTATTTTTAAAATGGCGCCCAAGAAGAGAACTCTCTGAAAATTATTCAAGGTGTAGGCTCCTTTTCGACGAGTAGTCGGAATGTATTAAATCCTAAAACTGTGTCATCTGACAACAGGACAGAATTTCCTATTCAGGTCAGGTGAGTGAGTTTTTTCTTTTTATCACTATTTTTTTAAATAATATATTATTTAGTAAACGATTTTATGAACAAATAACAATGCCCTTATTTTCCTGCAATTCACCGTCACTCCTGAAACACTGAACTTGGCGTTGACTGCACACAAGCTCGATCTCCATACTCCAGGAACTCAATTTAAAGTGATTGACAGCATTTAATTCTCATGGATATCAACACAATAATGCTACTGGTGCTAGCTGCTCTGCAGTGTTGCAAGCACTTTAAGGACAAAACATTGAAAAAAAAATAAAATAAAATAAAATGTGTCGATAAATCCTCGCCCTTCACTCACTTAATCGCCTTTTCAAAAAAAAAGATTAAATTTTTATATTTCTGTCCATCATGCGGCGATGTTAAAGTAAAGCGAAGGCATAAATCAATCTCGACAAAATGATTTCGTTGACCATATTTACATATACATGTGTATAGCTTTTCAGTTTCTATGTATATATAAATATGTACATATCTGGTGCGACAGAGAATGCATATATGCGTTTTTGTTGTCCGACGACGACGCGGTGGACAGCACTCTGTTGTTTATATTGTTGTTGGATTTATTCATAATATAAAACATCATCATATCAGATGTGTCCTGTTCTTGTCGCTGTCAAATTTTTGTAACATTTTCCACTGGAATACACAAATATCCTTTGTGTAAAAGCGGTTTGAGTCGTTTTTCTGTTTTATTCTTTTTATTTTTTTGATTCTCTTTAAATTGTCTGTTTTTAAAAACGTGTGTCTGTTTTATGGCATCTGCTATATGTTTCGATGATGCAATGTCTGTCTACCTTGTGCTTGCTTGAAGTGCAATACAGCAATAAAATCCTCTGTTGAACGAGTTTACGCGTCCTTGTCCTTTTTTTTAATAAAAAAATTTAATATTTAAATTTGTTCTGAAAACCCATTTCTTTTTACATATATACAGGAGAGCGCGATATATGGAGCAGATATTTTATTTAATGTTTTTTTTTTTGTCATCAAGATCGCAATGAGAAAATATATTTCTCAAACATCGATTTAAATGTTGGGAATTTAAAGTAATTAAAAAGTTATCAGGGCCGTATTCGCTTTGATTCAAACCATAAGGGCCGATTTTGAATTTAAATAAAACACAAATTATTTAGGAAATTATTGTCATTTCTTTTTATTATGATAATATTTGTATGGAACAAAATATCGGCTAAATGGCCGCCACGAGCTCGGCGGCACACCTCTATCCGATGGTCCAAATTTTCGATGACGCTGAGGCATAATTGAGGTTCCATGCCGTTAATGTGCCGAATTATCTCATCCTTTAGCTCTTGAATTGTTGCTAGCTTATCGACGTTTTTCTTTCAAATTTTCGTTAGCCGTGTGGCAAGTGGCATCGTCTTCTTGTTGAAATCACATATCGTCCACATCCATATCTTCCAATTCGGGCCATAAAAAGTTCGTTATCATCTCACGATAGGGAACACCATTCACAGCAACTACCTGACCGGCCTCATTTTGGAAAAAATACGGCCCGATGATGCCGCCAGCCCATAAACCGCACCAAACATTCACTCTTTGTGGGTGCATGGTTTTTCGACAATCACTCTTGGATTATCATTCGCCCAAATGCGGCAATTCTGCTTATTGACGAATCCACTGAGGTGAAAATGTGCCTCATCACTGAAGATGATTTTCTTCGAAAATTGATCATCCACTGTTGCCATTTCTTGCCACCATTCTGACCATTGACGACGCTTGTAATGGTCAAGAGGCTTTAGGTCTTGAGTCAATTGCACCTTGTAAGCGTGTAAATGCAATTCTTTATGCATAATGTTTATCAGCGACGAGCGTGAGAGGTGCAATTGTTGGACACGACGACGAGTTGAGGTGGACGGCTCTTTAGCCACACTATCGCGAACAGCAGCAATATTTTCTGCAGTACGAGCTGTACGAGCATGCACTGGTGTTTTCACATCTCATTTGGACGATTAAATTGACCGAAAACATCACGAAGTGCACGATATGCATTTTGATTTAAACGCCCATTTTCATAATAAGCCTGAATAACTTTAACGCGTTGCTCGATTGTGTATCTTTCCATGGTTCAAATTGAATTAGTCCGAAATTGAGAAATGTCAAATGAAATGCAGAAAAAAAACTTGACGTTTAGGTGTGGTTCACATTCAACATCGGCCCTTTAAATTTAACCGCCCGTTAAAACCCACGCGCCATGTTACTTGGCAGTCGGCACCGTACGCGCTGACGAAATGAGAGAGTAAAACATTTCCCCTTCCTGCCAGTTTTTGTCCGAGGAATTTCTTCTGGCTAATTCTGGCTGGTTATCAAATGTCAGGTTGACTTCTGTCAGAATTTGTCAATTGAAATCAAATATCAATGTAGACCAAAGGTTGCCCAAGTATGTAGGTAAAAAAATTAAATTCGTCGGCACGATAGCTCGTGTAGAACTAGGGCCTATTGACTTACAACTCTCAACCATTCCTGTGTGCATGTTATTGGCAGGAATAGAGGGCACCTACAATTTTCTGCCGTATCCGAACGGCTAGGGTGAGAAGCACTTTTTCATGACAAGAGATATACTCTTGGAGGATTTGTCAATTCCTCGAAAGAGGCAGTAAGTAACTCGTGAAAAATATTTCTGTTTTTATACGTGGCATAGGCTGGGAATCGAACCCAAGACCTTCGACGTGACAGTCCAACGCTCTAACCATCACGCTACGGGCTACTGCCCAAGTATGTAGGTACCTATGTATTTTTATGTTATTTATATTTTTATTATTTTTTATATGAAATTCAAAACAAAATATAAAAGCTGCGAATATGTGCGTAAATCTTCAAGTTTTATTCAATGTCAATCGACAATTTTTTTTCCTCAGTGCACAAGCAAATTTAGGACAGAAACAGTTACTTAAAATCTCTTACGAGTAAAAGATTATCTTAATCTTATTTTATTACCTATACTATACGTTTATGTTACTCATTATAATAAATAATTATTAAATACATATTAAATTAAAATATGGAAAATACAAACAATAGGGCAAGGTACTCCGGAAATAATAATTAATTCATGTGTGAAATCTGTGAAATCCGAAAAGAATTTAATTAATTTTAAATCAATTTATGTTGATTTCATTTAAATAAGTTAACTTTACCTAATTTAAAAAAAAAATTATTATCGAAATAAAACAATACATATTTTAATTGAATAATGTAAACAAACCTCGAAAAAATTTCCAAGCCCAGTCGTTTCATCAACAGCAACAGTACTACCCTAAAGATGTAGCTGTTATAATATAATAGTTAAATAACGTAGTTAAACATGGTGTGAAATTAAATATTTAACTTTATTTTAATGTGGTCATTCCAAAAGCCCTTCATTTAGATAATTCCGTTAGTTAAAAAAACATTTTAATTTAAACCTACACCAAAAAATAACATTTTAATAAATAATTTTTTTTTAAATTGTTTAAGAAAATTATATATAGTTTAAAAAAAAAAAGTTTGAGTGCCGGGACTCACGGTTAAGATGTGTTAACATCAAATTAAATATTCAAGTGCTGGTTTTACATCACAGAACGCGGCGAGTCAAACTGTCAACTAAATTTCAACCCAAACTCAACTCGACCTTTCGATTTAGTTTGAACGTACCCAATATTGAACGTATCCAATATACATCAACGTATCGTAACGTGTAACAGCACAAAGTAAGCTACAGCTATGCGCCGGCATAGATGTTTACACATCAAAAACTTGTATTCACTTAATTTCTCATATCTTCAACTTTAATTTCAAAACGATCTTGAAAAAGGTGAAACGTCAAAATTTATTGTTCCAGCGATTAAAATCAATAATTGCTTTTCATATTCTGCTGAGCAATATTGCCATTGCCAATGCGTCTCTATTGGCAATATTCAAGGATATGGCAAGGATTTTTGAGCCTGTTACGGACTAACTTCAGGTTATTTAAAACTTTTATGTCCAAGGGCCACAACAAACAATTGTTTCTGGGCCCTGTAAATTCTTATAAGATGACAATGATACATAGTACAGTCATTTGGTTGAAAAAATAGAGGTTACTTGGAAAGCTTTCCGGGAGTTTAGCAAATTGGCAATTTTATAGATTTCGATGTGCTCTTTCAGAATTTCAACTTTTCCACCTCGTATCTTTGCCGCTCGCACCGCCACCATATTGAAAAAATGGGGGGGGTTAAAGGCCCCCAAAAATGTTTAGGAATAACTTTCGAATGGTTAGTTGTAGAAAAAAATGTCAAGAACTAATTTTGTAGCTTAAATTTACTACAAAAAACATTAACATACTTTTTTCATAAAAACAAGCGTTTTCGAAATAAACCAATCGGAAGAGTTTAGCGTTTTACTTTTCTATGTAGTTGGGCGGTTTATTTCAATAATTGTGCATTTTGTGATTAAAGCATAATTTTTTGTAATTGTTTATACATTATATGCACATGATTTTAAGATATTGGCCCACTCTATATGTCTGCTCGTTTGGGTGGGAGGGGCAAATAAAAAAAAAAAATCATAAAAGAGAAAATGAAAATAAAAACACAACGGCAACACTTACAATATTAAGTTATAGCTTTTTCAAAGCAAAGTACATAGTTCATTCTTTAATTGTGTTTTTAAATGAAGTTTTTTCAGTGCTTAGTTTTTGAATAAATCATTTTCAAATTTAAAGTTTTGAAAATAAAATTAAAAAAAAAAATAATTTGATAATTATTTATTCAAAAACTAAGTAGTTTTTTTAACTTTCAGTTAAACTAGGCTATTTCCATAGTGTCACCCTTATTATCTATCCATTAAATCCATAGTTAACTCACCAAATTCAATGAGTTAACTCGATAACTAAAGTGAAGTTGAAAGTCCTATTAAGCGATTTTTTTTCACAGAGAAACCATTGTTTCGATTTAATGTCGGTTTTTTTTTTACTTTTATTTTAAAGGTGTTTTTAATTATCAAACAGTTCTGTACACCTTCACTAAGATTTCTAAGTAAATCAATTTCTTAAATAACGGGGTTAGTCATTAAAAATTGATCTCATCTTTAAAATTAAATCTAGATCCATACGCTCAGCTAGTTTAACGAGGAAACAAGTAAAAATAAAACAAATCAAAATAAAATAATATATGTACCAACAAATGATTTAAAAAAAAAGCTTGTTCTGAAAGTTCATATACATTAAACTAATTTAAATGTGATCGAATTATCTTAGTATCTAAGCTCGAAATCTATTTTAAATTATTTTAAAATAAAATTAAAACAAGTTTAATGGGGAAATACAAAATTTTGCACTAGCTAATCTATAGTCTTTATAGTTTTAGAAATACATTCACCCTTTGAAACCATAAACTTTATAAGATTTAAAATGTCAATTCATAAACGCAAATGATCAATATTTTATACGCATTATAAATATTAAGTTCGTCAGCATAATAGTGGAAACAATACCTACTTACTATTATAGATTTAGAGTATAATAAATATTGTTAAAAAATTAAGGTGCGGCAAAAGTTGATTAAATTAGTTAATGAATATTTAAACAAAACCTGTTGGTCGATCAATTTTTTTTAAATATTGGTTCCAACCGGATAACACTTTGAATATGTTCTTGTTGTCAAACACCAATTTCTTTTGTTCATCTGGTAAGAAACAAAGCAGGTGATGTTTTAGTAAAAGTCTTTTATATTATTATGTATTCGTGAAAATTACTACAATTTTGTTTTTAAATAAAAGTTTAGTTTTTGATTTTTTTAGATAAATTCTTTTAATAATTTATTATTTACATATGAATACAGAAAAAATAAAATTGGTTTAATGTGTACCAACCTGGTGATTCGCTAGAATCCACCACCTGCCCTGCTACACAGTGAACCAATTGAGATGCTTTTAGAAAAACGCAACATTCTCGATTTTTCAAGATTTATTAAAAGATTTTTCTTAAGAAATACAAAGTTCATAAACAAAAAATTAAGTGTCTTTCTAATTTTAATTTTGAAAACTTCACCCAACATTAAAATGCAAAATAATAAATACGAAAATCAATATTTTTTTAAAAAATCAACATAATTATAAAAATAAATTGATTAAACAGCTCCAAAAATTGTTTTGACACCAATGCGATGCAAACATAGCTACCTATGTATACATAGCTACCTATGTAGCTATTTAGTTTTTAAAGAAAAAAAAATGGTATGCCGTTTGTTAGTATTTATTAATGAAAAGTTAAAAACCCAATTTTTAAAATAAATGAAATATCGAATTTTCAACAAAAAAAAAAAAAAAAAAAAATTGAAAAATAAATAAGAATTTTCTCAAATCTTAAATTTGTTTTTGAAAATTTTAAAGTATTACAAAGTTAATTGAAGTCGGTTAAGCTGCTTATATAATGAGACAGTCGAAAATAAAGAAAATAGTTCTATGAGAAGTACCGCTTATATGTGCATTGATGTTAATTTTTTTTTCAATTATTTGACACCTGTGAAACTCAGCTGTCATTTGAAGTGTCATAATATTTGTTGAATGTTAACCATTAGCGATAATGGATCGCTTAACAATCGAACAACGCGTTAAAATTACTAAAACTTAGTACAAAAGTTGAGATCGTGTAATCCTCAAAATGTGGCTACGTTTTTGTGGATTACGCGATGATTATGGTCGTCATAATCGACCGACTACTCAAGCAATCGGTAAAATTGTGGAGAAATTTGAAGAGAGCGGAACCGTTACTGATATCGTAAGGCATTTTCATCATCGTATAATGCACGCTCAGTCGAAAATGTTGCTGATGATCCGTATTTATCGATTTCCCGGAGTTTGCAGTAATTAACCAATTGTCACACAACGAGCCACACAACACGACCAATTATGGCTTTATTTTGCGTGAGAAGTTTCCTGGTCGCATAATTTCACGTTTTGGCGACGTCAATTGGCCACCAAAATCATGCGATTTGTCACCGAAAAAGAGCATGTTTACAGTTTACACGAACTCTAGATTAAATACAAACATTACTCAAGTTATGGCCAAGATACCACCCGAAATTTGCGAAAAAGTGGTTAAAAATTACCTCAAAAGAATGGCATCGTATCGCAATCGGCCATTTCAATGAAATTGTTTTTCGCATTTAATGGCAAACTTTAAACTTTATTATGAAATAAAATTTTCATTAAAAATGTATCGCTGTGTGTGTTTTAATTAGCTTTACTCGAAAAATGAATGACCCTTTAGTTGATCGTACATAATTATTAGCTCACAGGAAAAATTTAAAATCAAAACATTACGAGTCGTTTTCGAGTAAAATAAGATTTTTCTTAACAATTTTTCAAACACTGGTATAATAAATACTGTTATTTTGGTTACACAAAATTTTTGATTAAAACCTGTTAAATCATAAAAACCCGTTCGATGTCAATATTGATTAAAGTCGTTTTCGAATTATGAAATTTTCAAAAAAAATTATTTCTTTTTAATTTTCGAGAAAAATAACTATTTCATTCGCAGCTAAAAAAATTAAGAAATGTGTCGGAGCAATGACAATAAACGCTTAGTACTAAGTGTTAAGAATATCGACGGATCCTTTTACTGCCTGAACTAAACACAATGGATACGGAGCTGCAGCTGGAGTAGCTGTCAAAATATTCAATACACACAAATTCAATGTTACGAAAACATCACAACGCAACTGCAGTCGGTGCTGCAAGAGTTAACGAACTTTTAACTTTTTACGTGCAGCACTTTTGACGTTTTAATATGTATAAAGAAAAAAAGAGCCGCAAAAAAATATTTAATATTTAATTAAAATATTATTAACTAAAAGAAAATTATCGAAAATAAAAAAGTGAATAATAAGACTGTGATTGTTTTTTTTTTTTTTTTAAATATACAAAATGATGTACAGCTGCATTGTGGGCACATACAAATTAACACACACGACACTTTTTCACAGCTGTTGCATCTCCAGCTTCAGTTCCAGTTGCAGCATTCTATAGTGTTCAGGCAGTTAGGTAGACAGACGGAGAGAAATGCAAGATCCACAATTTTAAATTTGCTATCATCGTAATGTCAAGTATGATCATAGTCTTCAGTTCTTTTTTTCACGAATCCATAACTTGTCACATACATATGTATAGTAACTATATAACCTAACATATAATATCGCAATTAAAAACGAAGAGTGGCTTAAATAATTAAAGAAACATGTTAGTTTTAATCATAAAAACACTTTCCAACAAGTTTTATTAAAATTCATTTGAATTCCTGTTCATTCCGAGGCTATTTAGTTTTTTGTTTTAAGTGCTTAATTCAGTCCACTATTATAAACTACCATTCTCCAATCTATTAAACCTATCAATACATTAATATTAAATACATCTTTCTATAACTCGCATTTATTCCAATTGACAAAAAAGTTCTTATAACAAACTTTTCACTTTCCATAAAACTTCTCATTCATTATACCTAACATTCGAAGAAATCAATTCCGCTCGACTATCCAGTGATGGGAATTATGGACAATTAAATAAAAAAACTGGTTTTATATTTTATAGGTTTGTTTTATTAATACATATTAAGACAATTTATTTCATCTATTATGGTGGGCATAATACAAAGTTTTATGAACCGAGTCTAATAAAATGCCATCTTTTTTTTAATGTGTGGTAGCGCACATAAGTTATTGTTTTTTTTCTTTTAAAATGTTTATTCTTAATTGATAATTCTGATTGGTAGATAACGTGAAATTTCTTGTCAATTAAAAAAAAATCTTATTAAATCAATAAAATTAAAGTTACCATAGACAGACATGACGTTTTGTTCTCACTCTAATGTACTGCACTGCTGCTGCATGTATGTTTATCACACAAAAAACCTCTTTGAAATGTCATAATGTCAAAAATGTTTAGCAGTTGTAGTTAAAAATACAAGTGTCAACAGAACCCCCCAACAGCCGCGCCGCCGCCGCCGACCGTTCGCTTCGCTATGATGATTTTATTTTTAGCACATCAACAAATACGAAAATAGTGTTAGACTATAAAATGTTTTCTGCAATTATGACTTGAAAATTACCAAGAGAAAGGTAGATAGAAATCGGTACTAGTTTAGTTATTAACAAATAAAATGCAAATTTAAATTGATTTCAATTTAATGATGAGGTTTAATAAGGTTTAAAATAGATATTACCAACCAATAATTGGATTGAAATTAACGCTTAATGATTTGGGGTATTCATTTCTCGTTTTGAAGGACGTCGAATGATAATAAAATGCAAGAATCCAATCTTCAATGGATCGCTTCGTTCTTATATTTGAACCGTCAGATTCGAATACAATTTACATGGGTAGTTCATGAATTAATAAGGGCATAGAATAAAATATAATGGCTGCTTTAGCCGTTAAAATTCACATCCAGTAGGAATAGGAATTAGGAAAATAAGAGTTGGCGACCAAAAGTTTAATTTCACTAGTGCGAAAAGCCAGAATTATGATCTTCGATATTCTTGCATTTCAAAATCATTAAGGTGAAAATGATATACCTCTTTTTGAAGGTATAAATGAAACAAGAACACTTGGGTGAGCTACCACCAAGATTTTTGTATAGGCTGGAGTTATATAGCTACTTCACGACTGCCAGGCCGATCATCAGACTCCTTTTAAGTTCAATTTTAATTTAATTTTTTTTTCCAGCTGGGACTCAAACTTAGACCAAGATCCCTCAGAGCCAATGCATTATAATACCTGTTTGTTTTGCATAATTACCATTTGTCAAACTATAAACTTTTGGGAAACAAAAAACGATTTTTTGATTTCATAGAAATTTGACGAAACTTGCTGTGCTACCTGTAATCACAGTGTAATTGCACGTACCCAATATCAGAAAGAATAGTAAAAAAAAGAGTTTTTCGACGTACTATGTGCGTCGCTTGCGTGTCGGTCTGTCCATCAAAGTTACTTCACATAGCACAGACCATTTTTGTGTATTTCCCTCGATACAATGGTTTTCGTTTTTTTAATTTATCTCAAAAACGACTTTAACCATTTTGAATAAACTTCGTCCAATGTGTAAAAAATAAATTTCAAAACTGAGTTTAAAGTTTTTGTCAAAAATTCACATAACTTTCTTTATGGGAATAGCTATATTGATGCGTAAACATCTATACCGGCGGCGCGGCGGTAGAGTGAAAAAAAAAAAAAGTGGCAATTTTTTTTTACTTGTAACTCTGACGGCTGTGCATTTAACCCTTACGTTACGTTACGTATATCGGGTACGTTCAACACTAGGTACGTTCAATAACTAAACGTTGAGTGTTTATATACGAAAGGTCGAGTTGAGTTTGGGTTGAAATTTGGTTGACAGTTTGAACTCGCCGCGTTCTGTGATTTAAAAGTAGCACTTGAATATTTAATTTTCGTCGCCGTCATGACAGATTCGCATTGATTTGGGCGAACCTTAACTCATTAATGGTTGTTTTTGTTAAAATTTTGTTATGATTCATTTTTATTTTTGATTTTAATACATACATCCAACCTGGTCCACCCGACTTCGCACGTTTTAAGAATTTAAAATAATGAAAATAAAATGTATAAGACGGTATGAGAGTAACGCCATCCGTTGGCGATCTAATTTTTGTAAAGGTTAAAGGAGCCAATTGCCAATTCCGTATAGTACCTACATACAAAATGGAATTTTCAAATATCGCCACAATTTACCCCTAAAAAAGTTATTAAAGGCACCTCCAGTAGAACAATTTATGTATTTGGATTTTCTCGAAGATACGATCCAACTGATTTTGATCAATTTTTTTATGATTAATGTTATTTTTTTAAATGTTTAAAATATTTTTTTTTTTAACTTGAAAATCGAAAACGACTCAGTTGATTTTTATTAAACTTCACCAAAACAGTTTTTTTTAAATTTTTCTAGCAGATTTTTAAACAAAAATTATTCTTATAATCAAATATAACAGTACCTTCTATCAGTGTTGTTCCTCTACGTGTCGACTTTAATTGTCTACATTTATAGGTAGACAATTGCGTCGACAATGTTAACAATGTAAACAATGTCGACAATGTCAACAATCATGTATACAATGTAAACAATTGCTGTCACATTTGTCAAATTGCAAATCAATAAAATTCATTTCAGAACAATGCATGGAGAAGACAAAGTATTATTTAAAAATCAAAACTGAAATGTCGGGAAGGCCGAAGAATAACACGTTCGATGAGTTAGGCTTTATTTTTTGCAAAAGCCAACAACAATTCAGCTATTGCACGGTGTGCAATAAAAAATTGTTAAATACTGCTGAAAACCGTCTTCGAAGTTCGAAGGCATAGGTTATATACATATTATTTTTATTAGAATAAAATAAAATCTGTTGTTCAAACGAATCATGGCAGCTATTCTCTGTTTAAAAAAAATGTCTGTTAAAAAAAAAAAATTATGAATTGTCTACATTGTCGACGTTGCTATGTAGACAATTACCAATTGTCTACGTTGAATTGTCTACACGTAGACAATCGTGTAGTCTACATTTATAGTCTACATGGCACAACACTGCCTTCTATACATCAATGGTATTATTTACAAACGATGTCGAACTTTATACAACTGTCCGACTTTCAAAAATGTGTTCTATTCTAAAACCTTGTTTATTGTTGTCTTATAGCTGCCTAACTAAGACACAAAAGTAGATTGTCTTAACCATGAATAATGTGATATTTATTTCCATTTAATAAAGCATATTTCCACCAATTTGAAAATAGTTAGACAGTGTCTAAGTAGACAAAAATCTAATAAATATTACTGCAAGTATTTAAAAACAGCTAGGGAAAATCTCATTTTTCTTCACAGCTAATATGAGTACGATCTACATTTCTACAATATTATTGGAGATACACTTATCCATTATCTACGGTAGATACCTCTCATAGAACCATTTTTTTAATTTCGACTATTTTATTAACTGTTTGACTGATTTTAATAAAAAAAACTATACCTACAAGATTTTCTAAAATTATTGGATATTAAAAATTAATTTTTTAAATATACATATGGTTAAATTTTGTTTTTATTTGATAATTTAAAGATACCTACATTATTTTTCGAAATTAAGTTTTTATCTTTGCATTAATAAATATCTACTTAAAACTATTTTCAATTTTTCAGTTTAAATTGTAAGTAATTTCAAGCCAGCAGCGTAGGTGCAAAACAATAATATACAGTGAAATCTGTAATTATTAAATAATGTTTAAAAATGGAATTGTAACGTATATTTTTGTGCACATCATGAAATATCGGAATTCCAATACTACAAATTGTTTATTCTTTTGATAATGAACATACATTGTTGGCTTACAAGTATGTAATTAATTTAAAATATTGTTTTAGTAACTTGAGCTACCGGAGTAAATATTACTTCGCATACGTACAATCCAACCTCTTACTCACTTGCACGAACTTCTCTTTGTATAGCATGATTAATCATCATGATGTTTATTCAATCAAAATCCGGTTACCAAGTTCAAGTGGATAGTAACCCTATTCCAAAAATAGACTTAACATGTAGGTATTCAGAGTAGGTATAGGCTTTCTAAAATAATCTACCATCTAAATATCATATTAACTGACCACATCCCGGTTGACAAACAAAAAATCAATCGCACCTACACTTAAAAGCAAAGAATTAAAATCTCCAAAAAATCTACTTGTTCATAAAATGAATGAAAAGACATCAAGGTTTATACAGACATATATGTACATACATTATGATGACGCGGCCATACGTCAAATCACATCACGAATTAATGAATGCATTCCTCCACCGTATATACGGTTATCAATATATCCAACTGCTTTAACATTTAAAAGATACAAAATTACAGTGCGATGCACGATAAGCTGTTTATGCTCATCACTCAATTCAGACAAAATCCCATACACCACCACCTATACCACTCGAATTTCCATCGAACATGTTTTCGATAATAATTATTCACTCTGCGAATATAATAGTCTTGACCATGTTCATGTTAATTTACATTCCGCCGGACACAAACTTTGTGATATGTAAAATAAAAAAAAAAAAAAATAAAAACTTACCGGCATCATAAATCAGGTTATCAGCATTAACGAGGGAATTCCATTCTGACGAAAACATTAGCATTAAAAATATTGTATTGATAAATTCCCCCGTATAGATTTCCCCTCATCAACAATTTAAATACCAGAAATACCCGAAACATAGCTATTACCTACCTACATACAAGCAATCATAATTACGGCTTAAAATATATTTATAATGTCTTTGCTGATTTAAAAACAAGCTTTGGGGTTACACAACGAAACAAATTTCTATTTCTAATATTATGCACCCTCGCTAAATTGGCGTGAATTTGGGGTAAACATTTTATGAGCAAAAGGCCTGTCCCATCAGCTTAGGTGACGCTCACTTAAAAATGCCGACCTTGAACTTGTAGCAAAAAGGAGACTTCGTTTAGTTGGATTTGGTGGTGTGACTGTCATTTGCAATCGAACAGTCATCATGGATAGAACTATTCGGCTTTTGGTAAGCTCGTATAGAAAAAAGAAATTCTGAACTTTTTGTTTAAATTGTTTTTTTTTTTTTTTTTTTTTTTCTTTTTAGATGTTGGCAGTTCTTATTGGAGCTTGCAGTGCTGGAAATGGATACAATTACATCAGTCCTGCAAAAAGCGTTGGGAGTATACCCCCAGTTGTAAACAGGGATGGGTCCACAAAATCAGTATACTTCTTTGCTGATCCTGATGATCGTCAAAATCAAAAAAAAGTTTCACAACAACGCAGCATTTCTTACAGGCAACCAGCTTCTTACAGCCGTGCCACAAACACATATAGCCAGGCTCAACAACAACGCTATACAACCTATAGCCAATCAGTACCGCAACAACTCTCCGCGACTTATAGCCAAGCAGTACCGCAACAACGCTCCGTAACCTACAGCCAAGCAGTACCGCAACAACGCTCCGTAACCTATAGCCAGACAGTACCGCAACAAAATTCCGTAACCTATAGCCAGGTTGTTCCTCAACAAAATACAATCACATACAACCAGATAACTCCTCAGCAACGCCAATTCACATACAGCAATATTGCTCCACAACAGCAAATTTCTTACAGTACCAATCAAATAGCTCAACAACAAAACCCCTTCCTTACCAGTCAAATAGTTCCTCAACAGAGCCCCATTTATACTTATACCCAGGTAGCTCCTCAACAGCAGCCCTTCGTGTATAACCAAATTATTCCTCAACAACTCCCCATAATCTCTAACCAAATAGCTCCACAACAGTACCAATACGCCAATAATCAATTAGCTTTACCTGTGAAACACGAACTAAAAGTGATATTCGTTAGGACTCCGGGATACGAGGCCTACACTGAAGCCTTACTTAAAATGGCCAAAGAAGCAATTCAATCTCAAACAATTATATATGTTCTTAGCAAAGAACCGGATGTCGCAGAACTCACAAGAAGATTCCAAGAAATCCAAGCTACAGCCCGCAAAATGCCAGAAGTGAGATTCGTTAAGTATAAGACAAACGAGGAGGCTGTTCAAGCTCAAAAAGCAATTCAAGCTCAGTACGAAGCCCTTCCCGGAACTTCGAATACAATCGGAACACCAATTGGAACACCAATCGGAACATCAATCGCAACACCAATTGAAACTGGACATGGAACTGAAACTGGATCTACAAATTATTCGAATGGTGCAACAAGTGGTACGTCGACGTCATCGACGACAATAACTACGAATAATGAAGAAGACCCACAAAGTAGTCCTCCATTTTTACCAACCGGTGTTGATGTAGTACCTGGAAGTTCCTACCTACCTCCAAATCAAATCGCCAATAAGTAAGATTAAGTTAAGATCAAAACGGTGCAAGAGTTAATTAAATTGTGTTGATGTGCATGATTAAAGGAAAAAGCAACTGGATACATTAATCTTTTTTATGTCTGGTGTCATATGATATGAAGGTTATTTATACACTGCCATTTAGTAACTATATGTATGTATTTATGTAAAATGAAATTGTAAAAAAATAAAACTATTAGATTTAATAAAAAAAGAATATATAACAAAAGACGCTAACAAGTTTTAGTTATTTTTAAGTGTTAATTAAAGTCTAGAATGATTTTTGGATTTTTTTGCGCTCTCAAAGTCAGGCTAATTCATTCAAAAACGGTTGGAAATTTTTATATAAATTTTCCTTTATATTCGATCTACAACAAAATTTACATTTATTGAAAAAAAAATGAGCTATTTAATTAATTTATCAAGTTTTCCCTGTTATTTAAATTTATAAAACAAAGTTTAAAAATTAAAATTTACAGGCGTGTCTATTTGATTTTCTTGAAACGTCTCAGAAGTTATTTAGTTTTATTAGTTTATTTGACTTTAAATGACGAAACTTGAATAATGGTAATAATGCCACTTCCACGCGGTTCTTAAGACAGGCCATTGATATTTTCATGAAATTTTCGATGACTGTATCTCACCTACATATATGACACGTTGGATATCGGCTCATTTGACAAAGCACCGCGCAGCGCCACCTTCCTGCTGAAACCACATGACGCCGCCGCCGCCACCGCGCCGTCCAGTTAAGGCCACAAGAACTCCTTTATTACGTTCCTGTAACGAATGCCGTTCACAATTACTGCAACTCCGGTGTAATAATCGGTAATCGGAACAATCAAAGTTGACAGCTGAAAAATTCCATAGCTGCCACTTGCACGAAAAAATAAAAATAAATAAAAAAAATAAATACACAAAATTTAAAAAATGCTGCTCTCTTATTGAGACACCCTTTATTATGTAAATACTATATTTTCTTCAGTTTTGTTTAACCAAAACTCCAAAAAAACATTTGTGTTTTTATTTTCGAGCACCATAATATTATCATGCTAGTTTTAAAAACATAGAACTTTAACTTTACTTTAAACTAAATAGTTTATCTTTAAGTTGCTTCCTGAGGTCTGAAAGCTTATACAGACATATTTTATTTTAAGAAACAAAGAGGAGACACTGCAATAGTGCTCCAAGCAGACCACTAAATGGGTGACATATATGTCATAGGTAGTTTAGGTACCCATATGCAGGTGATGAAATCATGAACCAATTAGCTACGTCTTTGTATTATAACTGTATCTGATATTTAAACCTTCAGCCCTTAGAAAGTGGAAAACTAACGCTTCTCGAATCAAGCGTTCGCCGCTATAAATGATAATGGAAGCAGGAAAACTGGCTTCACAAGCCATCAGTTAGAAAATTAGACGTTCAAAATGCTTCCAAAGTCCATATCTAGACATTTTTAAAACTAATTTAGAATAATATAAACCTAAGAAATTTCATGAAATATTCAGATGCGACATGTGATGAAGATATAAACAAACCTAATTTATGTGTAATAGTACAGTACTCATCGTAGGTACTATTTTTAGGACCATTCACAATAACTATTCCATATAAAAAAATTATACAAGTAGATACATAAATAAAACTAAAAATATTTCCCGCATTCAAACTTTTTTTCTTAGTGTATGTATATACATTAGAGAAATGAACCTAAAAAATTTACTGCAACCGAAAATGTTATACATTTTTATATCAGATTTACACACATAAAATATCAAGTTTCCGCACTTTTACACCCTACATTTAGCAGAGAACACAATTATGGCATTAAATGTCAAAAATGCTAAAATAATGTTAAAATTATGGCATATCGTCGGTCGTCATTAGAAGTAAATCCGAAAATCGAAATATTATTTTGCATTGGTTGTGATCTTAACTAAAACAGTTATTTGTAAGTGATGCGGTTTAGATACAAAATTAAAAAAAAATACTATTCACAATAGGAGCTTAAAGCACATTTAAAGCATAACGTATAGTTATTTTTTAAACTGTTGCTAAGGTTTAATAGAATTTTCAGAGATTAATTTTATTTTATGTGGTTTGTTATACCAAGATTTGAAGTGAAATAAATCAATAAACTTATATTCTGAATATGTCATAAGGTCTGTTTGGTATTTTTGGTGCGAGAGAATTTCCGAAAAATGGAGAAACTTGTAAGAAAATTCACTGAGCCATTGAATCATATGCTCAGCAGGAACGTACTAATGTATACTTTATAGCCTTTTCAACCATTTCTGAATATTTGATAGAATATGTACATATATAATAGAATATGTGGTATTTAATAGAATATGTACATAGATTAACGGTTGACAAAATAGGAAGAGCATCACAAAGGCTAATGAAATTATACCTACTGAATAAAGTGAAGAACTTGTAACAAAGGACATCGAATTATTATTATGAATTATTCCGGGAAAGGATATTCAAGAAATTACTTACAGTTAGCAAAATATTTTTAAATATCGTTTTGCAAGTACATATATGTAATTCAATCTATGAGTACCTACGCTCTGAGTACACCAGTTTCTTTCTTCTCACTCTCTGGTATGGCCAAGTTGACAAAAAATATAGCCCAAAGAGAATGAGAGCATCCGTAGCAGTGTTGCCGCTATGCGACTTTAGTCGCATTTTGACCCCTTTTTTTGCCTCATGCGACCATGATACGACCTTTAAAAAAAGTGGCTATTTTGACCCTTTTTAAAATTTTGCGACTTTTTTGACCCTTTCTCTTAAAAAAATACATGAAAAAGATAAATTCTCCTTTTTTGTTAATAAATCTTTTCAACATTGAAATAATTAATATTTTTGTTACTTTACTAACAGCAATCAATTGAACCTTTTCTACATCACAAAGGAGTAAGCGTTCACTTGGTTTGGTATTCTCCCTTGAAAATTCAACTCATAGAGGCGCACATTTCTGCCTTATCCGAATTCTTCTATCTCACTCTATTTCCTTTTTATAAAGGAAAAAAAATATTCCTATGTTGGAAAATAGCATGGTGACACCAGGTAAAATATCTTAAGTCCACATAAGATGTTGTGTTGAAGCGAAT
This sequence comes from Epistrophe eligans, assembly GCA_951394125.1. NCBI lineage: Eukaryota > Metazoa > Arthropoda > Insecta > Diptera > Syrphidae > Epistrophe > Epistrophe eligans. The sequence continues at coordinate 50,316,440 of OX596028.1, read as the reverse complement.
TACAAAATTTTAAGTATACTTAAGATTATTTGATCTTAAGAGTTTGTAATAATTGTGAAAAGGTAAAACATCTTAAGTGGACTTAAGATACCAAACTTAAGAAATCAAAGTATCTTATCTCAACTTAAGATTTTTGAAATCAATAATTTAAAATAAATTTAAAAAAGGCAAACTATCTTAAGTCATAATTTACCCTATAACTTAATTAATATTAACAATATCTTTTTACAATAAATTTAAAAAAAAAGTTCATAAAATTTTACCTCTAAAAAGTTTATTCTAGGAAGTCTATGTTTTAAAGGTTTTTTGGGAAGCTTCTTTCAACAGTTTCTTTGCTCTACTGAAAAATGTTAAAAATTGACTTAAGATACTTTACCTTTTCAGTCGAGTTACAAAGTACCCTCATTAATTCTATGTATGTGATACTGAAATTCAATAAATTATAATAAATGTACTAATAAATGTTTTTTAATTATATTGTCTGAATAAAAATTTATTTTACTTTTAGTAGGTATCGACTGAAAACTGATTTCTTTTGCTTTGGTTAATTTTTTTTTATAAAAAAAAACAAAAAAATACTCGAAAACAAGATTTATTTATACGGATTTCGTTTGGTTTTACTATCTTTTAAAAAATTTTCAAAATGCGACTTTTTTTTCTCGTGACCCCTTTTTATGCGACCTTTTCAAATTTGTGAGCGGCAACACTGGTCCGTAGTGAACAAGCTTTCAGGTTTAAAAAAAAATCAATCAATCAATCAATTTCTAATTCTTCTTGCTCAAACAATTTCGCTGAAATTTTAGGACCTGTATTCACCGAGCGCTCATATGAAACTCATAACTTTATGAGGCTCATAACTTTGGGGTATATTCACCGACCACTTATAAAAATGTTTCGATTTCAGAAAAGTGAGCCACTCTCTGTCAACCAGGGACTCTCCCAAACTTTAAAATCAAACTTTTTTCGATAACGATTGATAGCTGACTAATCAGCTGTTTGTCAAACGCAAATCGATAAATACTTTTGTTGGTCGCTGGTCGGTGTTTTATATTTAAATAAAAAATATAACATTAATGGCGCAAAATTTTAAACGATTTAGTAAGATGTTAAGGCATTTTTTATCATATTAAAAATGCTTTAACATCTTACTAAATCGTTTAAAATTTTGCGGTTTTTAACTATTCATAGTGCTTTTTGCTTCGATCCGAAGAATCATACGGCAGAATTAAATAACGTAGCAGCTGCCCGAATGAAAAATCGCAATTGAAAAAAGCAAGAAATAACTATGACAGTGACAGATTGACAGTTGTGGAAGTATTTTCTCAGATATCAGAAAATTTTTCGAAGAGAGCGCTCATAAGATATGAGTGGTCGGGATCGGGATCGGGATCACTTATAACGCTCATACAAATATCCACTTAGTATTGCTTGGTGAGCAGATTATATACAGAAGTATTTAATTTATACAAATAGATTAGTCTATACTCAGTAAAAGTAACCATACTACTCGGTAGACTCCTACCTTTCTAATCGGTTGGAGTAGCCAATCTACTCAGTTAGAACAGCCAATCCACTCTGTTGGAGTAGCTTACCTACTAGGCTGCTTTAAACAACTTACTCAATTATATTAACATACTTACTTGGTTGGATTAGCCAATCTACTCAGTCAAAGTTGTCTATCTACTCGGTTGGAGTATCCGCCTATTTACTCGATTGCTTCACACAAATTATTATCACACAAATTATTATTGAGTAAAGCGAGGGAAAGTACCTATTGATAATGGCGGAAAGGTTGATCCCCCATTGACCTTAATGGTACATACATACATATATCCATTTGGGTTCAAGAAGTAGGTATGTAGTTACGTACTAAGATTATATTCAAACTATGTTAATTTGGATTCAAGATCCACAACACTGAGCTATTAAAGTCAATTTTTATTTTTTTATATTTCTTACAGTTTCCGAGATCTAGAGATCAGACAACACAACACTAATGTGGGAGATGCTTTCGTAGAGTCCTGCTCGAAAACAGAACAGTTAATTTATAACGATTTTGATTGTAAAGCATAAAGTTGAGGTATATTACCTACATACATATAATAAAGTGTACGATTTTACATTAATAAGGATATATTAATTTTAGAAAATAAGTAAGACTTATTTATGGAAGTAAGACTTATTTATGGAAAGTTCGCCTAAATTCCTATCTATATATTCCTATCTGAATATAATTTTAAACTTTCAAGTCGATACCTACTTACCTACACTTTTCAAAATGTAAAAAGTTCTTATTGCATTTAAATATGTGATGAAATGTTTCCCTTTAAAAAATACATTTCCCTTCATTTATTAAAATGCAAAAAGAAAACATCTTAGCCAGTAATTTCATTTTTAAATCAAGTCCCAAGTCTGTCAAGAAGAACATAACAGTCGCATGTGAACTTAACTCGAACAAGTAGGTTGTTTGTTTCTACGCAGGAAATTCGAAGGAAATAAAGAAGGTATATGTACTTATACTTAAGTACTTGATTTTTTTTTCTTTATTAAGTTTTGCTACATTGTTCTCGTCTTTATTTTCTAACAACATACACACCGCCAAGGACGAAAGATACCAATACAGTGTTTCGAAATGCAGTATCAAACTTTCAAAAGAATATTCCTTAAGTGTATGTAGGTAGTAGGTACAAGGTACAAGGATAATTTCGTTATGTTATCTCACAAAGGTGTTTTTAAGTTAAAAGTGCGGAATGCTTTTATCTTTTTCTCCTGGAAGCTTTTATGCTGTAACATATCCATACATATTGTAGAACATTTTCATTTTGGACTTTTTTGTAAGGATCATAATAATAAAGGATGTTTGTGTGGCTTCTTGTTTTGTTGAACCGATGCGACGACGCACACTGGATTCTGTTGGATGTACGATTCGTATCAAAATTGGGTTTTAAGATTGTGTGTATATATTGTATAAATAGGTGGGTATAACCAATATAAAAAGGAACAGCAACAAGAAATGTTTATCCCTATATGACTTAAAATCCTTACTCTTGGCTTTCTGGCCTCTTCGCTACGCATACCAACATCTCGTCACTTCTGAAACACGAGAGGTATTGAAAATGCTAGGGAAGTGTGCGTAACCACAAATTGCTAGACATCCTATAATATGCAAGCTACATGGTGAAGGCCGTCACGGTTCATTTCCTAAATGAAAAAAATTGAAATAATGTATCTGCTTCTAAATTGTGCAAACTTGCGTGTTTACAACCCAACTCAAAACCCTGCAAACGAATTAGCGAGAGTTCTATACGACTGGGACGTAAAGCGTGTCTATGCTTTTGCTTTTAGTTTCCGACAATGCAAATAACATTAACAGAGGCTACCAGAATACCTAATAAATAATGTCAAAAACATTGTTGGGCAATTAAAAAAAATAATCAAATACAACGGCAAAACTAAGCTAAGGAATTGCAAATCCATTAAAGTTGTTGCAGATTTTTGTTACGGAAGAAGAAATTAAATCCACAATGATTCTTATAGACATGCCAATCACATTCTATTTGTAGGTTAACTAATGGACAGTTGTTTGTTACCTTCATCAAATTCTTAGACCGATGGAAAAGAATAGATATCTGACGAAAAATATTTAAAAGCATCACTCGTCAAAGATAAATATATGGCTGTTGGTAAGGTTAGGCATCATGGAGCTAAACCGTACTCTTTATCAATAGCCAAGCCACTTATTTAGATCCACGTTTTAAACATTTCCTATTTAAGGACAATAGCAATTCTGACATAGTGAAACAACGGTTGATTTACTTAGTGGCAGAAAAGTTTTCAGTTCATTAACATCAAAATTCTGATGAAGTATGTATAAGGGAGGGAGGTATAAGGGACAAACAAACGAGAATGACGATGATGTTTGGGCTGAATTCGATACGTTAAGCAAGCGCCAAGAACCAAGTCTTTTGCAGAAGTTCATCGGTACGAACGTGAGTTTAATATATCTATACCTTACAGAACAGAAGTTGCAAACCTGGTTTACGCAGTTTACAACATTTACTACCACTTTACGACATTGCATGAATATGAATACCCTTATTGATTTTGATATTGTTTTTTTTATTTACCCTCAAGAGAACATTAAAGATATGAATTATGAATAAAAAATAAAATAAAATGTACTTACTTATCTTTCAAAAGCTGTACAGCGTCATTGAAGTGCTATCGTGTAAAATAATGCAACATTGTAATAGAAGTAATTTTGTAGGGTAAACATCCCTATTGATTTATAATTAATTAATTTAAAAAAAAAATAATAAAACTTAAAAAGTTAAAAAAATGTCCCAATTATTGAATTATGCCAATACGAGTAGCTGCGTTTTATTACCTATGGGTCTGGGTTATCTTTTAACACGTAATACAAAAACAACATTGGATTCTATTAGGGTTTACTTTATTATGGATTCAGAAATTAGTTTTTTCTTTTGTAATATAGATGGCTTTTTTCAGTTTTGCAAATGGTAAGGTATTGCAAATTGTAGTCTAAATAAAAATGACAGTATCTACCTAAAAAATAAAGAATCATAAGAAAAAAAGATATGAGCGTTATTTTGTTTTAACGATTCTTCTCAAAATGTATGATGATTTATTTTATCGAGGCAAACCATAATCATGGGTTATTGGGGATAATAAAACGCGGATAGTAATACATTTGTAGGGTTTTATTTATTTACATTTTTGTTTTAAGTTTATTTAGGACAATTTGATAAAACGAAACATAAGCTCTTATGTTGAACTTAAATATTTAAGTTTCCTTTCAGCAAATGGGCCTTATTGAGTTAATAATAAAAAAAAACATGTGTCTGTATATTTACTTGCTATATTTAGGAACAAGTTATGCATTCGAAACAAAAAAAATCGAACTCGAGATTTTGATCAAAGTTGACATTACGATGATAGCAAAGTCCAAAAAAGTGGGTCTCGCAATTCGTTCTGTCTGTCTGTCTGTCCTTTCAGCTGTAGCCTTAACGGATGGATCGATTTGCTTTAAACTTGGTACCGCTCGTTTTATAGCCATTCCCCCACACGTTTTTTTCATTGTATTTTTAAGACCAATAATAACGGTACCTTCCATACAAATGTTTTGAAACTGGTATTGAAAATCTCATTAATCTCAAAAACGGCTTCTACGATTTTTATTAAAATTTTTGTGTGAACTAATAACAGAACGATCTACCATATTATTGGGAAAAAACATTTCCTATCGTTTAAAAATGTTACCTCTCATAGAACCTTTTTTTTGGTTTTCGACTATCTCATTAACTGTTGAACCAATTTTAATGAAATTTTTTACACAAAAGTTACTAATAACTTTGAATAATATTGTATATCAAAAAATCAAATTTTAGATTAAAAAAAAAAAAATGCAAAATTTGATATTTCTTAAATGGGTGGATGATTTTTTTCAAAATTATTTTTTTATTATTTTTTTAACTATTTGTAATGCTAACAAATTTTTATTCATTAACACATACATAAATAATTAGAAACAAAACAAAAATAAGTTAATACATAAGTACATAAATACATATGTTTAGTTCTTTGTTTGGATTTTTTAGATTTTTTAAAATCGCAATTTTTCGCAGTTTTTAAAGACTCAACATTTGATCAATAGGGGCTGAATTCTGTTCTGCCGATACATAATGTAACGCAAACGCAACAGACAAAAACAAACATAGCCAAGAACCTGAGTAAATTAAGATATGCATACAAAAACAAAAAATGCACTTATCGAGTAAATTTTTTTTAAGAGTTGTGATTACTGCGTCAACAATGATATAAATTCAGCTGTTGCGAAAATCGAGGAGTTGCGTGAATCGAGAGTTGCGTTAATCGAGAACGTACGGTACTAAAATTTGGCGTACCAATTTTTTTCCTTAAAAATATATTCAAAATATTATATATAAAAATTATTAAAAAAAAAAAAGCTCCAAATTTTTTTCTCATTTATTGAGATTTGTGTAGGAAATCACTCAATTTCAGATATTTTTGTAGTCAATTTATTTCTAATTTAATTGATTTTTTTAACATTTTGTCAGTCTAAACTTTAAATGCCATGCATATGAGCGAAATGTAAAACAGCACGGTGCTATATTGTTCATATTTATGTACTCACATAATACTTCCTTAAACTAGCCTATATTTTGGGTTGGTGGCATAAAATATAGGCTCCAATAAATAATAAATTTATTTTATCAGATGAAAAGTTTTTAAAATTATTAAGACTTTAAAACCACAGTGTGAACGCGCATAAGAGCAAGTTCGTGCGACCCAGTCGTGCATTTTATTTAAATTGTAGTTAGTCTCTTTTAAGTGCCAATTATTGGCAGTTTACCCTATATGCACCTTATTCAAAGAAAAATTTTCGCATGGAGGAAACAATTTTCCTTTGTCTGTTTCACGTGTTGACATATTTCATATACTCAATGCAATAATGGAAAACGGATATCATTCCGAAGCTGTTTGGTATAGGTAGGTATACCTTAAAATTTTAAAGAAAACTATATTCCAGATTTACTTTTACCTATACCTTTATTAATAATGTCATGTCATCCTATTTTTAAAAATGTCAACCCTGTCATTGGTGACGTGAATAAAAAAAATCATATTCTTTCAAAGTCATTGATTTCATCCGTCATCCCATTAGTTGTTGAGTTGTTGATAATGGAGCAAACATATGTACGTCAGCAATGGCAGTTATTCAAATTTACAGCCGCAACAACACAAAATTTATTCATAAAACGTCAGAATTCAGAAAAGTGTTTATTCCCTTTTGCCAATGTGTTGTATTACATTCAACACTATATCAGCAGTTGGTAATAGCCAAGGACAAGGATTGTTGGAACTCATCGTGCGGTGGGTTTTCTCAACCCGACACATGTTCTACCTGCTGTTTATATCCCTACAATCAACATATTATGTAGAATTCGAACTGAGTCTTGTCTATTTAAGGAAAATATAGTTTGGAAAGGTATATCCAGTTACTTTGCATGAATATACCTTTTAGCTCTTGCTATAAAGGAAAATCGATTTTGAGAAGAATCGTTAAAGTTTATGAGCTATGAAGGAATGACGTGACTCATTACTTCTAGCAAGACATATGTATATGTATTTGACTCCATATATATTCAAATATAAGTATGTATATATATGTAGATACAGTTCGTATAATATAAATTGCAACAGTAGTTTGTGTCAATATTCTGCAAAATAATGTTCATCATCTCATCAGGAGCCTTTATATCTGCCTATAGATATAAAAGTTGAAATGAAATAGGATTTCAGAACTTGATTAAAGTATTTATATGGTTCGATAAAGGATATATGTATAGGAAGGTAAGGTAGGTACCTCGTTTATGGTGCAATGAAAAAAAAGGGTTTTATAGGTAAGGTAAATAAATAACTCTACCCTGGAAAATTAAAATGGATTATAATTTTCTTCTTTTTCAGCTCCTGCTGCAAAAATTTAATTATACAACATGGATGAACGTGTAATCCTACCCATCCATCTCTTATTCATCGATTTCTTAAAATTAATTATCAGCATATGAGCTTTGTTGACAAAAAAAAAAAAAACGCCAATCTCAATTTTTCATGGTATGAATTTTTCTTTTCAGGGTAAATACATCAAAATTCATATTATTTATAATATTTGTCTTAATTTTTGACCTATAGTGTTTCAGGAAAAAGAACAGGAATTCCAATTTTCTACTGAATCCGAACAGATAGGTTGAGAGGAACTTTTTCATATGAAAAGATATACCCTTGGAGGATTTGTCAATACCTCGCGAGAGGTAGTTTGCATTAACAAAAAACATTTCTCTTGAAAATCAATCCTTAAACCTTCGGCGTTACATGTCCTACGTACTTACTATTACGCATTGGCTTTGGCCTTACCATGCCACATTGACCTATTATTCTATTATTTGAGAGAAGAGAAAAACCATTTCTTCATATAAAGAAATATCAGCACGGCATCGATAGATTGATGATGATAACTTTGGTATATCTGGCAACTGGGAAATCTCTCTTATGTTTGTATATGTAGGTACAATTTACATATTTTGCATTTAGCAACCATCAGCTACTAAAAATTTGCCCTGAGACTGGACGAAGCAATTTACCATTCATTGTTCATTGGGAAAAACCAACACATCCAACTTCAAATTATTTTCATTCGTACCGAAGCTTTTTAATTGGATCTTTTATGTAGTTTCCATCATCAAAACAAGAATGGAACAAAAAAAAAAATATCCAATGATTTTCCATCAATGCTGAAATTTTCCCCCAATATTTTTAGCCCGATGGACGGAAATGGAAAGCTTGATGCGATAAAAGACCAGTTTACAGAACACAAGCAGGAAGTGTTTATTTTAATTACAAATAAGAACTTCAACAGTTGAAATGTTCTTATGGAAGTTGGCAATACAAATTATTGATTTATTTAAATATTTATGTTGGTTAAATGGGCGACGATGTTATAAAATTCTCTTCTGACATTTAATTTAACTTTTCGTAAGACTATGATGCAGTGGTTCAAAAATGGGGCTTTCCTGTTCAATCCTTTAACATTATAAACACTTCAGGAAGAAAAACGAAAAAAAGAACGACTGAGTCAGATTTTTTTTTGGAAAATAAGCAAGAAATTTTGAAATTGTGCCAGATAAATTTGGATAGGTACGTATGAAAAAAGACCCAGAAAGTAAAAAGGAAATAAAGCCAGAAAAAAAAACTAAATTCTGGCCTTATTTCCAAAAAAAAAAGACCGCTTAGTCCTCCCAAAGAGTTCTGGAAAGAATAGTAACATGAAAGTTTTTATCGAAGTGTAGCTTTGGGATGGTGTATAGTCTGTAATACTTTTGAAGTGATCCGAATGAGTTCAGAATGATAGATTGGATTAGGAAGTAAAGAACGACAGACAGCATCATCGCCGTACCGCCGAGAGAAGGGAAAAAGAAGGTTTAGGTAAAAGGATACCTAGAGAAGCGACCTTTGGTTTCAGACCTCATCTGGAGAATTTATCTCGAGAATGACCTTACTCAGTTTCTACAACTCGACAAGTTCAACGCTTCGGTAGAAGCTAATCCAATTTTAAATTTAATTTTGTCCGTTTTCAAAGGGTCTTCTCAAATAGCCTAAAAATTTCGAAATAAGATTTGTAAATAAAAATGTTAAAAATTAACATAAAAATGTGAATTGCTCATATAGATCCCAGTAAACTTTTCAACATGCGCAATGAGAAAATTTTCAACGATTTTATTTTTCTTCTTGCCCTTTAATAAATCTACCCAATTCGTAGCTTTTTCGTAATATTGGGACTTAAATAAACAGTTACATAAGTTCATCGTTCAAGTAATTGGTCAAATTATTATTATTAATTCAAATAAACAGAATTAAGGTTTTTCGCCCCAACCTTATGTATGACTGCCAGGTATTTTACTGATGCATAGTTTTTTTGTATGCGTGTAAACCTTTTTACCGGCGCAGTGGTTCTGGGATCTTAGAACTTCATATGTGGGATATTCGCTAAAAAATTGTCATCTATAAGTTTGGTAATTAATTAAAAAAATCAATAACTTTCATAGAAATTGTTTCGCCGTCTTGATAAAATTACTCAAGTTTTTCCAGGTCATTAAGAGATTTTTAGCACCTCATTTTTGGGACATTTGAATCTGACAGGTGACTTAATCACTAAAAATAAAAATATGAAAGAAAAAATATTTCTAAAACAAGTTGAATCATAATGAGGATTAAGTACCCTTCCAAATAATATATTTTCTTCGAATATCCCAAAAATAAGGTATGATCTCGAAAAAAAACTTAAAAAAAATTATTTTAAAAAAATCTACGTCTGACCAATTATTGAAACTTATTGACTTATTTATAGGATTTGGTGTCCTTTCAAATGGTGAACTTTTACTGCGAATATCCCACAAAATAAATCTCTAATGACCTTGAAAAACTTTTACTTTTATCATTGATATGAAATTTTCTATAGCTGACCAATTTCTTAAATTTGTTGAATTTTTTAACAATTACTTACTTTAAAATGGCATATTATTTTTTAAATGTCCCAAATAGAGGTGCTAAGTTCCCGGAGCCTTTGAAGGCTCCGAACTTGCCATATTTTAATTTCCAGAGATTAATTTTCATGTTCTATACTGCTGTTAACTGCACTATTTGTTTTCATAATAAGGTAGGAATAAACATTGTAAAATAACAACAACAAATAATATTGATTTCTTTTGTTTTATTACATTTTATTTGAATATACATAATAAGTATTCTAAAACATAAGAATATTATTGATATGGTATAGGTATTTTGTTTCGGGATATAAATTCCAGTTAGAGTTGATACATAAGACATAAGACTCAGAAAGTCTCAGTTAAGAAGGATTGGCTACCTCTTTGTTTTTGTGTTTTCTTAATTCTAACAATAAAGATATACACATGCAGTAAAAATAAAATTCAAATAAAAAATATTTAATCTTACCTAGATGAAGGGTGATGAAAATTTCAAGCCGAAAACAAAAATAAATACAAACTAATATTTTAACAAAATGTGTCTTTGATTTTCAATAAAAAACATTACAAATTGTACAAAAATATTTTTTGTTTCCCTTTTTTTCAATTTATTTTTATTTGACTGATTTAAATTCTCTTGGTTTTTTTTCATGATATTTTATATTTTGATTTTAGAAAATAAATAATTTGCATAGGATTTTTATTTTTTCCTTTTCAATTTTTGTTTTATTTTATGGAAGGAGGCTGATTTCAATTACTATACAACTAAATATATCGATACCTACAATTTTGTATTTTTATTAATTTTTGTATATCGTCTATGACTATATTTACAATGCAAATAACACCAGACCGAGGTGAAGTGTTATACGAACAAAAATAAAAAATAATGATTTAGCTTTTGTTTTATAAAAGACGCTCAAGGTCCTCACTTTCTGCTTCGCTGGTGAATGAATCTGTATCTGTAAAATAATCATCTCCACGATTTCGACGACAGCATATCCTTCGACTTATTTCGTCGTCACTCCAATGTTCAAATTCTTCCTTGTGGTGTTCAAGTAGCATAAGTGAAGGGAATAAGCTATCACAGCCACCGCATCTGGAGAAAAAAAATAAGAAAGAAGGAAAAAAGAAAGCTGCTTTAATGTTATGAAATTTGAAATATTTTAAAATGCATGAGATTTTATTTTTATGCGGACAAAGTGCGACCTTTAGAATCCCCATAAGTTTATGAATTTTTCAATATGAATGAGTAAAATATTTCAATTTATGTACATTTCACAGGTCATAGCATACATATTTGATGTGGTTTTTTTTTTTTATACAGAGAATACTTAAATACAAACTTCCTCTTATAGTTCAGGGCAAGGCTATAAGCTGTGAAGCAGGTTTAGGATATAAACTCATCGACTAAATGTCCGTGTCCATTTCCATGATTAAGGAGAACGAGTATAAAAGGTATAAGGCTGCAATTTTTGTCAAAATTTATTAAGTATTTAGTGCTCTTGAAATTTTTTTAAATTTCATCAAAGACCGACGCACGTCTAATTATTGATTCTGGTTTTTTTTTAAGGTTTTTAATTTTAAATGAACTTCTATAGGTTAAGGCAAATAAACCACTTATACCCTTTTGACGCTATCAGTATGGCTAATAATTCAAGCATTTTAGACCCTTGAAGGATCTAAGCCTGAAACAAAGCAACTTTCCAATCTTCAACATACCGCGCACACTGCTTTTAGTGGTCCAAACGAATACATTTGGCATCTGCGATATTGCGATAGCTTGGTCTCTAAACCGAAGGTTCGGTCTTTCTTGTTGCTTTGAACCTGGGGTAGGTATAAGATTCGAAGACTCTTTTGAGTTGGCATTGTTGTACATTCGTTGGATGTAGCCGAGTAATTAGTCAACGAGCTTTGACTTTGTAGACTACATCCACATCTCGGAACAGCTTATAGAGTTCGTAGGTGTGTTTTCAAAGACGTAGGCTCCACCTAGGGGAATTCTACTACAATGATTCTAGTGATCTGGCAAATCATGACATCAGTAGTCTTACTTGCTTCGTAAGACTTTCTAAGTGGTTCAACGAGTAGGAAATAGGCTTCCTAGATTCTTGTGGTATCACAATGGGCCAACCTATGGTCTAAGTGTGTCAAGCTTCTCTGCTGACAGCCACGTAAACCTAACCTAGTAATTGACTTGGTGATTAAAGTGTTGGAGAACGGCTTTAACCCCACACACAGGTAGTTCGATAGAATTGAATATAGGACGCTATAGAAGGGATATGTTTCGGTAGGTAGTTCTTGCAGGCCATGGGATATATCTACCATTTTTTTAAGATGAAGCATCTAGTGCTGATATTCTATTTATCTTCCATGCTTCCTTTCACCTTAGCTTCATTGCTTTCTTCTTTATAATCAGGGACTTCTTTTTTAACCTACTACGAGCTCTATATTCTTCTCTGGGTGATGTTCATGTTTTCCAATTTCACATAATGCGCATCTTCTGACAGCTTTCTCTGGATTAGATGAGTTTTCGGCTATTTTTTTGATGAAGTTGATGTAGCGACACTAGGACCAGTGATTGTTGGTGGCGGAGCGGTCGATATCTATGACGTAGGTGAATTTACTTTTTCTTCTTTCTCAGGTACCCTTTGAAGACTCTTCCACGTCTAATATCTTCTTCTGAGAGGTTCACAATTTCTTTTCAACAGAGAGTTAATCTCGTGGTAAGATAAAAAAAAAGTGGTCAAAATCAGTGTTTATCCCGATTTTCCCACTTTTAAGATGTTGGACACATGGATGGTGTTGATTAGCAAATGGTTGGCTGTTCGAACATCTTGGGAGCGGCAAGTTTTAGATTTTTGGCTTTGAAAATCTATCAAGTACTACTTTTCATCTAAACTGTGAAGGCATTTTTTTAAATCTGTGTTCGTTTCGTAGCTGCTATGCTAGGCAACAACAAATTCATTAAAGATCTTCTAATATCTAATTTTTTTAAATTTCATCAAAGACCGACGCACGTCTAATTATTGATTCTGGTTTTTTTTTAAGGTTTTTAATTTTAAATGAACTTCTATAGGTTAAGGCAAATAAACCACTTATACCCTTTTGACGCTATCAGTATGGCTAATAATGCAAGCATTTTAGACCCTTGAAGGATCTAAGCCTGAAACAAAGCAACTTTCCAATCTTCAACATACCGCGCACACTGCTTTTAGTGGTCCAAACGAATACATTTGGCATCTGCGATATTGCGATAGCTTGGTCTCTAAACCGAAGGTTCGGTCTTTCTTGTTGCTTTGAACCTGGGGTATAAGATTCGAAGACTCTTTTGAGTTGGCATTGTTGTACATTCGCTGGATGTAGCCGAGTAATTAGTCAACGAGCTTTGACTTTGTAGACTACATCCACATCTCGGAACAGCTTATAGAGTTCGCAGGTGTGTTTTCAAAGACCAAGGCTCCACCTAGGAGAATTCTACTACAATGATTCTAGTGATCTGGAAAATTATGACATCAGTAGTCTTACTTGCTTCGTAAGACGTTCTAAGTGGTTCAACGAGTAGGAAATAGGCTTCCTAGATTCTTGTGGTATCACAATGGGCCAACCTATGGTCTAAGTGTGAGTCAAGCTTCTCTGCTGACAGCCACGTAAACCTAACCTAGTAATTGACTTGGTGATTAAAGTGTTGGAGAACGGCTTTAACCCCACACACAGGTAGTTCGATAGAATTGAATATAGGACGCTATAGAAGGGATATGTTTCGGTAGGTAGTTCTTGCAGGCCATGGGATATATCTACCATTTTTTTAAGATGAAGCATCTGGTGCTGATATTCTATTTATCTTCCATGCTTCCTTTCACCTTAGCTTCATTGCTTTCTTCTTTATAATCAGGGACTTCTTTTTTAACCTACTACGAGCTCTATATTCTTCTCTGGGTGATGTTCATGTTTTCCAATTTCACATAATGCGCATCTTCTGACAGCTTTCTCTGGATTAGATGAGTTTTCGGCTATTTTTGTAATGAAGTTGATGTCGCGACACTAGGACCAGTGATTGTTGGTGGCGGAGCGGTCGATATCTATGACGTAGGTGAATTTACTTTTTCTTCTTTCTCAGGTACCCTTTGAAGACTCTTCCACGTCTAATATCTTCTTCTGAGAGGTTCACAATTTCTTTTCAACAGAGAGTTAATCTCGTGGTAAGATAAAAAAAAAAGTGGTAAAAATCAGTGTTTATCCCGATTTTCCCAATTTTAAGATGTTGGACACATGGATGGTGTTGATTAGCAAATGGTGAGTTGGTTGGCTGTTCGAACATCTTGGGAGCGGCAAGTTTTAGATTTTTGGCTTTGAAAATCTATCAAGTACTACTTTTCTTCTAAACTGTGAAGGCATTTTTTTAAATCTGTGTTCGTTTCGTAGCTGCTATGCTAGGCAACAACAAATTCATTTTCTAAGCATTTCAGGCAAATTTTTAAAATTGGACCATGGAGAGGATATTAATCTGGTCAGCATTTATCGGCTTCAAGCCAGTATTACTTTGCTTTAAAGTCGATTATTTAAGACAAAACAGGCGTAAGGCAATATCGCCCAAGGAAATAATGTCTAAATCGATTTGGAAATATCACCCAATTTTCTTTTTATCACCCAAAAAAAAAAAAATGGAAATATCGCCCAAATTTTTATTTTTCCAAATCTTAAGTTGGAAATATCGCCCAAATATTTTCAATGTAAATCGTTTTTGTAAAATTTGGGCGTTATTTCCTCAATTTTGGGCAATATTTCCAAACATTTTTTTAATTTGGTGGTTTTTTGCTAAATTTTGGGCGATATTTCCAAGTGAAATTTCAATGAAACTTGTTGACAAACATCGCCCAAAAAATTTTAACAGTTCAAATTGTGGAAAAATTGTGTGATAAATTATGCTGAGTGGACAAAATCGAAGAGAGTTCATTAAGTTTAGGCGCGCCAAGCTGTGAACATCAATTTAAAAAAAAGTAAATGGAAAAAAACAAAATTCAAAACTTATCTAGATATTTAGTAAACGAAAAACAAATTTATGAAAGAAAATCGTGTGATAAAACAAAATCGCGGCGCATAAACAGTGTGGTATATGCAATCCGCTACTTGGGCACATTATAGGATTTCAAGTAGGTGCGAGGCTGGGTGTATGCAAAGTCTCTTTTGCATTTAAAGAATCTAGATTTAAAGAAACTTTGTAAATATAAATCCAGCCTTGCACCTACCCCAAATCGTATAATGTGGCCAAGCAGGGGGCATCATGCCCCCTCATGCATACCTCACACATTTATTTTATTATTATTTTTGTTATCGAATAATAAATAGTTGAATTATTTCTTTATTTCTTTTTTTAATTTTTATTTATTTATTATTTATATATTTTAATTTTATTTAAGTGAAATAAAGTTGATTTGATTTAAAACGGAGTTTTTCAGTACAATTATTTACACGATTTTGATTTGGGCGTTTTTTCCTAACATTTGGGCGTTATTTCTTTTTTCTGAATTTTTTTCGGCGACATTTTTCACGAAATCCAGTTTTATTAATTAAGTAACACTCCTGATTGAAATTTTTGAATGTTGCGTCTTTAAGAGGTTGGTATGGGTATTAACTAAAAGTCAGCTGTTGTTCCTAGGACATTTTAACAGACTAATGCCAATATATTTACAAAATAGAATTAAAGGTTTAAGTAAAAACAGGAGACAAGTGTTTAATTTAACCACCACACTCTTGGTGGAGTTCTGATTTTATTAATTAAAGAAGTATGGGGGAAAAATTGTCTATACAAGACCTTCAATATACATTTGTCTTGCCTATTTTCCTTTTTACTTGCAAGATAACAATTAACTATATCAATCAAGCTCACTTAAGGTAATTATCTTAATTACCCTGCGGACAGATATATGATTTGCGCATACATGAATTATAGCAGCAGATTATGTATTATGGGAGTCTTGGGTGTCATAATGCAGTTCTATATTTTATTTGCAAGTGTATATTATGCATAATTTATTATTCTGAAGTTAAAATAGCATCGATAACTCTGCTGGGGAATTCAGTCTTTCTGAAAAGGCCATCATTATTTCCATACGCGTTATAAGTGTACTATATAGAAGTTATACCTTAGGGTAATTAGAATGTCCTTCAGTATCTATATATATTCTTAGTATTGTAAAAATAATCTAACCCCAAGCTATATACGTACAGTTAGAGAGTGAATATAAGCTTAACTTTGTATATCAAACCAAATTATTATGACTGCAAAAATGAAGACATAACCGCATGAAAAAAACGTTTGCCGTATAGTCCTGTCCAGAATGGCACTTGCATTAGGTTTCATGTGTGCGATTCGAGTACACTATATATACACAGTACAGTACACGTTATTACCATATAGAAGACGTGTAAATGAGCCAACGATACCTATAATTAAGTTTTATAGTTTTTAGAGAGGATGCCATAGATATATGCAGCATATGGCTATGAAAAGATTATCGCTATTCGCTACACCACCATCACCGCCTTTGCCAGTACCCGCCCGCCTGGAAAAATTGTTCATTACGCTACGAGTATTTCAATTTGTTTGCGCACGAAAGTGTTGGATTTGGGGGATGGTTGTTCTTTTACTAAGTAGGCAATTATTGGCATAGGTACTATTTTTATACTCGTACATGTTATCATCACTTTATTATAATAATTAATTATAGAAATTTTGTGATGTTAATTTTTGGATCACGTGGAAGTCGTATTTATTGCTAGATTATTTTATTTCTCCTTTATGATAATAATATAATGTTAAAGCATTTCTTTTTCAGGATACCAAAGGACTTTACTAATGGTGATAGCTGTAATGTCCCTCTGGCCCTGGCATAGTGGCTCTAGCGAGTTTATTATAGTAAAAATGAATTAAGTGACCTTAAAAACCACAATAGTTTGAACGGCGAAAATTGGAGAATACTTTTTGAATTCTTTAAAGAAGCAGTTATTTATAGAAATAGAATTATTTCCGAGTTGCGTTTTAGAAATATGAAAAAATGTTAAAAAATGATGTTAAACTAAAATACAAGGAAAAAATATGTAAACCGCAAATCATAGAAAAATTAGGTGCCAATCTGGCAGACGACAATTATCATGTCATGCCTATAATTATATTGTTTTAAGAAACAAGAAATGTATATATTCTTTACCGAAATTTGAATAAATATCTAATCTTATCTATAATTCAACAGGAGTCCCCTTATTTACTTCCGTAATTATCCAAACCAAACTTATCTAATTGAAATCCTTTGACTTTTTTTTTTTAACTAACTAAATACTCGTACCATACAAACCTACTCGTCCAACAAACCAAAATTTGGTATATTTTGATGTTCAAATATTAACCAACAATCAGATAACTAAATACGCCTGGCTAGTCAATCAATAAAGCAAACGGTGGTATACACTCAATTTTAATTGCGTCACAAACGCCATAAAAGAAACATACCTAGAACTAAATTATATGTCCCATTGGGTTGCAGATTGTTGCTCTAAAATAAATTAAAATTGAACTTTTAAACGTTGCAATTTATCCTTGGTATTTTAAGGTACGTTGGAGAAAATCCTAGATACTAATAAATATGGCTGTGGCGACCGGGTTATATTATGTTCCTGTAAAACTCTGAAATAGGTAAATTCTAGAGCTGACCCACTAAAGCTTAGAGTTTTTCAGAAACATTGGTAAAAATCCAAAACGTGTTGTTTCCAGATAATGCATTCATGATATTTTTATCCCATGATTTATTTCTATAGCATAATATTTTGTCGCATGATAAGTTGCATGATATTTTACTGTTGTGATATGTTTTTCGCATGATATATTTCTCGCATGATATATTTCTCGCATGATATAATTCACGCATGATATATTTCTCACATGATAATTTTCTCGAATAAGATATTTTTTGCATAATTTCTCGCATGATATACATACATATGTAAATAATTCATATGCATGATATTTTTCTCGCATGAAAGTTTTCTCGCATAATATATTTTGTCACATGATATTTTTCTCTTCTGATATATTTCTTGCATAATATATTTCTCGCATGACATAATTTACACATGATATGTTGCTCACATGATTTTTTTCTCGAATGATATATTTATCGCATAATATATGGACATATTTCTCCCATGATATAATTTATACATGATATATTTCTTGCATGATTTTTTTTCGCGCATAATACTTATAGCACATGATACTTTTCTTGCATGATTCTTTTCCCGCAACATACTTTTCTCTCATGATACTTTTCTCACATGATATCCTTTTTCGCATGATAATTTTCTCGCATGATATATTTTTTGGAAGATTCTTTTCGCACGCGATACTTTTCTCGCTATCACTCGCATGCTAATTTTCCCGCATTATTGCTATATATATTTCTTGTATAAATCTTATCTCGCATGATACTTTTCTCGCAAAATATTTTTCTTCGCATCATATTTTTATCGCATAGACTGTTTAGTGTTTAGGTCTATTATGTTTTTTAATGCACATATAAAGTTATTAATACTTTTTTTAGTAATAACTATAAATAGATAAATGAAACCCCCAACGTTAGTTCACATCCACTTAGACTTGAGAGTATCTCAAATTATAAGGACTATCATATCAATCTTACAAAACATCTTGCTGACTCGTATTCATATTAAATCAATGTTCTATTTGCAAGTTGATACCAATATCAAAGCAAAAAAAGAGCAAGAAAAAAAAAATAAATAAACAAGATTAAAAGTTGGTGGTAAATATTTTCATAAGAAAAGAAATACCACTGGCTTGTTTCGAGTTACAACTTATTTCAAAGAATTGAATTTCAAAGAAAAACTTTTCTACCGAACTTTCAAGGCAAAAAAAAGTTAGACTCTTTGATTAACTTATTCGTTTAGAAAGACAGAATTTGATTACACTTGGGAAATTCAATTTTATGGAAAGCACAAGCAATAAAACAGTTTTGAAATGTCTTTTTTATTATCCTCTTATTATTGTTGTTGTGATTTTTGTGAACTCTTTACCCGAACAATATTCAACCCGAAAAAATTGACATTTTACTTTTCGCCTATTTTGTGAATAATTTTAACCGCAAAAAATGTTTAATATTAGATTAAAAAAAAATCTCCTTACTGGAAACATTTCTCTGGGTCGGAATGGAACGCCTTAAAAGCTTTAATCTTAACTTTTGTTTTTTTAAGACGTCAACGAAGGAACAGAAATAACAGCAAGCGACATCATGTTTAATATACAAAAACCTATTTGGGGCAAGGTGTTAATTGGGTTTTGTTTATTTTCTGAACAAATAAATCAATAGAATACAAATTGAAATGTTTTCCATTACTGAACACTACAGCAATAAGGCAGGGGTAGATTAAATCAACTTTGCATACAAATTTTATATTTGTCGAACGGTGTTGTCCA
The DNA here is from genome assembly GCA_951394125.1 of Epistrophe eligans. NCBI lineage: Eukaryota > Metazoa > Arthropoda > Insecta > Diptera > Syrphidae > Epistrophe > Epistrophe eligans. The sequence goes on along the minus strand of OX596028.1, from coordinate 50,296,868 downwards.
ACCAAATATTTTAAATGCCGTTATACTTTATAATCCTGTTGAATTCTGAAATATATGAATATTGACGATTTTCTCACCATGTTTATTTTTAAATAAAAATATTCCCAAATATTTCCTGATTTTTTTCAGTAAAAAATTCATAACAAATCCATATTTTAAATTATATAAAAAGCATTAAACCTCCAAATATTTACATATATGAATTGCAAATATACTGTGTGGCGCAAAGGACACGAAGGGGTTTGAATAGTCTTAAAATTGTTTAACACGCTTTAACACGCCAATATGCAGCACCTCTATTTTTAGACGATGTTCTAGATGCCCCATTCGTTGATGAAGTCTAAAACGTTCTTAAAAATGCAAAAGATAATAAGGCCCCAGAAGAAGATAGAATTCCGTTCGAATTCTACAAAAACTGTACGATAGAATTTGCGACAGCTCTACAAAAGGAATACAACAAAATATACGAAAGTGGAAATTTACCCTTGATTTTTAAGAAAGCTATAATATGCCTTATTTTTCAACAGGCTTACCATTTGGGTTATTATGTTCGCTGAAACAGTTAACAGAATACAGCTGATGATGAATAGGTTGGGAAATTATTGCAGAAATTGGAACTTACCCGTTAATTTAGTGAAGACAAAAATGATGATTTTTAGAAATGGGAGTGGAAGATACTCAAAAAACGATAAGTGGAATTATGAGGGAGAGCAAATAGAAGTCGTGAGGGAATATAAATATCTAGGAGTCCTTCTCCTTATCACAGCCAACCTAAACATTAAAAAACACATTTTGATACGAAACTATGAGAAGCAAAACGTGCGATTGGTTCAGTTTGGGGAAGGTGCATTGGAATCAAATTCTTAAGCCACTGCTCGAAGCAAAATTTATATGTACGTGCTATTGCAATATCAATAAAGTTATATGGAGCTCAAGTATGAGGATACCACAAGTTTGCTGCTGTTGAAATTTTCCACCGTTACTGCTTCAGAAAAGTATTTAAACTGCCAAAAAAACACCCCTAATTACATGATCCATCTAGAGACAGGATTGCCACCACTCTTTTTGAATATACTCAAACTGCACTTCGATTATGTAAATAAAGTTATGGAAATGGATGAGCGAAGAATACCAAAAATTATACTCTTCTACCTCCAGTTCACAAAAAGTAATTGTGTGCAAGAATGGGAAACTCTAGCACCTGATGGTGGATTAAACATAAATTTTAAAAACATTAAAAATGTCTTATTTTAAAATAGTTAAATTTATAAAATATTAGAAAAAACAGGTAACTTTGTATACGACTCATACGTCAATTGTATTTTGCCAGTATTCTATTCTGACATCCAAAACTAGATGGATGTCTTTTTATAAACAATGAATGAATGATAATCAGAAATTCTCGTTAATTTGGAGAAATATGGTGTGAAGGCGGTTGCACATATGATTTAATACTAGGTACCTATTGGTGCGAGGAAAGTTTGCACGCCTGTGATCAACGAAACTAGCCACCATGAGTTGATGGACTAGGTGTTAACCAATGCAGCCAGCGGCGCAAAAAATTTGGAGCGAAAGCATCAACAATAAGTTCGTTAGCAAATTGACAATAAAAATAGCGACAAAATGAAATTTTGCGCACCTTTAAATGTTCATCAACTTTATTGTATGAACGTGGGTAATGGTTACTCTCATTTAGTTTTGTAAATTAATTTGGACAAGCGAAAGTTTCGTTGTCATTCCTAATGTTTTGCGTTGATTTGGTAAAATCTTTAGGCATGGTGGTTAGCTACATTCCGGAATGATTTATGAAAACAAAACATTGCAGGCTTTTAATTTTCAATGTTGCTGAAAAATTCTAAATTTTATCCACTAAATTTTAGAATTTCTGCATTTCGTGGTTTTGAAGTACCTACATAAAAAGGGGTTTTCAACTTTCGGCACTCATAATCATCTACAAACTGTCAATTCTATTGATTTTCCGTTGGGAAATTGATTTGCCAATTTGTGTTGTGTATATTTCGTCAATCCAAATGGATATTTAGCCTTTTTTTCAATTACTTTTTGGGCAAATTTTCAACTTTTCCAGAATTTCATCAAAACCTAGAAATTAATTAACATAAATATTTGTGTTTATTAAATTCTTAAATTTTCAAACCACTTGAACTGGAATTATAAGAGGAAGTGTGTAATGTTATGTTTCTACATGTTTACCCTGTTATAATCGTGCATATTTTATTCTCCTCTAACAACTTCTTCTTTTCCTCATAATATTGCTACTTATTCAATATTTTAATTAGCCTTCATGCTGAGAGTTGAGAGCTAAGGGAAAACTCGCTTGCCTGCAGTCAATTAATTAAGTTAAAACATTTAATTACTTGAAGTATATGTGCTTACTTAAGGCACTTCACATTTTCTTTGTGCAAAATTAATTAAAGCCCTTGGCTCTAAAATTTTAATATAATTTTTTTAAGACAATAACTGCTTCACTAAATCTTTATGCATAGGTTTCTCTATATAGAAAATACTTCCCGCAGAAAATTATTTAGGTTCACATAAAAAGATACGGAAAATAATGGTAAAATGTGTGTATGTGTTAAATATACATACTTCTAGTGAATAAATTCTCGTATGCAAATAAAATAGCATCTCATTCCTGAATAGATATACAAAAATGTCATTGCGTTTGTTGTTGGTTGTTGTTATCTGCTGACTGACATGCAAATGAAAACTTTTCTAGGAATTTAAGAATTTCAACTTTTATCTTGAGTGTTGAAGGAGTGTGATTGTGTATATGTGTGACTGTTACTGTTAAGATTGTAACTTTTTACTACGCCATCCATGCTATGACGAAGGTTTTGGTGGTGAAATTGGTGAGGGGGGAAAAGAGCTCCTTCTGGATTTCACTCTTAAAACCATCGTCATGTTGATGACGGCGTAGTGAAAAGTAACAATTTAAACAGGGACTTTATATGTATGTATATCTAGTTAATAAACCAAGAAAACTATTAAGTATAAAAGAGGGATATTACATAGGTAAGGTGCACAGAATTACCTTGTACTGGATTTTATGTGAAATATAGGTGGGTGATGGGAATTACCTTTTGAGAACCACCCTAGAAGGTTAACTACTGGGTTGCGAGTTCTTACTCTTAAAATTTATAATATTTATATTTATCTTTATAAAACATTGTATCTTTGTTTTAAAATTCAGAAGGACACTCATTTCGGGGCATACCTTCCCATTCAGCGGAGCATTCTTTCATCTTACAAATTTTATTTTTATTTTGGCATCTACGCATAAATAAAAGTCTTTAATTATTATTAAAATTTTTTTGTTTACATTTAATAATAGTTATTGAATGATGATAATTTTTTAACTTTGATTTTTTTTTTTAAATAAAAATGAATCATTTAACATTATTTGAAAATAATTAAACGAAAAATTAAATAAAAACCTACAGCACAGCACTTTAAAAAAACTAAATAAAACAAAAATAAAACAATTTAAATTTAATCAAAAATTACACCGCTCTTAATGCAAGAGAATAACTATAGCTATTGTGTATGTGTTGTCTCTATCTTCCTGTGTATTCATCGTTTTATCTATATTTTGTTGTATACGTAGACTTTCTAGTGTGTATCTATTATTTGTTCTCTTTTCCTTGTCCATTATTGTTGTATTATCATAGTCTGCAGAATGTCCATTTTCTAGTATATGTTGTGATAATTCTCTTTTGTTTCGAATATCCGCTTTGTGTTCGATTAATCTCGCCTCCAGTGATCTCTTAGCTGTCCCAATGTATTCAATTCAAAGTTCAAAAATTATCATCATTCAATAACAATTATTAAATGTAAACAAAAAAATTTGTCCATGTAAGTTTAATTTTAAAATTTAAAGTGTTAATTGTTAAACTTAAGTTTCTACAGATTTAATAAAATACCCCTGATGACGTCTAGAAATTACGACGAAACGTAGGGAAAAAGTATTAAATAAAGTTTTTATTTGCATATAGAAGGAAGTGACCAAAAAAGCCAGATTTTTCATAAAACATTCATAGTTTAAATAATTGGTGAAATTATTATTAATTCAAAGCTTTTTGTTCTTATTTATTTTCCTAAAAAAATTATCCATTAAAAGAAAAATATCGGAAATAAAAAGTGATTGTTTTTTTTTTAAATATGCAAAAAGCTGTGCAGCTGAATTGTGGGCACGTAGAAAAAAACACGTACGATACTTTTACACAATTGTTCCCCAAACTAACAATTTTATTTCTATAAGGGTCTATCGAAGTTATTTAGAACGCAGCAAAATTGCTTGTATAAGTTCTTAGGACTTAGGATACATTTGGCCCACTTGAGAAGCTCATATTATTAATTATTCAAACCTTACAAATGCCCTAGGCATTTAATTTAAACCTTAAAAATACGCTAGGCTTCTACTAGTCCTTATGGAAGCGTTTTCGAAGCCTACTAGAAGGCCTTTCATTGTGCAAATAAAATAAAAATTTCTTGTTAATTATTAAAATTTAACTTCTTCGTTTGGTTGCCCTTTTTTTTACGTCTTTACTTTTTTTTTCTTCTGAAACAAAATTAAGATATTAATTAAAGGAGAAAAATTGTTTTCTTAATTGTTGGGGTTTCTGGGAGTTGAACCGAGGACGTGATGGTTGAGAGTCAGGCACCTTATACATCGAGCTAATCTGTTATATTTTTAAGGGGTTTCAAATCAGAACCACTTAATTTTCATGTTCACAGCTTTCCAAACGAAGTATCACATTGTTCATAATTAAAGACAGCACCTCGGTAAGACCAACTAATCGAAAGCAATGCTTCTTTATTTTTTTTATTTTTTCTTTTGCAAAAAATGCAATCTACTGCTATTCAAGCAATGTGGCACCGCTGGTATCGAGCATGTAAAAAAAAACCATCTGACATCCCTTCGCTGAGACCAACTTATTGAAAATAATGCCTCTCGCACATGCGCTTGACAATCAAATTTCCATAAGGGTTTCGTATACAAGCCTTGTCGAAGTTGTGGAATCTTGCACTTGATTTCGAAACAAAATAGCTTAAGACTTTTGATAGGAGGTCCCTCACAAACTCTATGTAAGAGCTTCCTTATGAGAGCTTTTCCTTTGTTTTGATTTTGTGTGCTTGTACAAATAAATTTCAGGAAGCCTTATGAAAATAGTAACGAAATATTAACATTAAGACTTGTAATACACCTTAAATTCCACATGCAATAGGTCTTAATTCGAAAATATAGCTTCGAAGATTTGCAACTTCGATACACAAGTTCAATACAAGTCCTGTAAAAGCCATAACTTCAAGAAATTGAAAAATTGAACCTTATAGAAGAAAAATTGTTAGTTGGACCTGCTCCAGTTCAAGTTACAGCATTCCATTGTATTCAGGCAGTGAAGTTCCTAGTCAAAGCCAATGTAACTTGTTGTGTAGTTGAAAACTAATTGTTGTTGTTGTTAAGTTGAGCTTAAATTAATTATGTATTGGTCTTCTTTTAGAAAATGCTGCTACGAGAGTTATCATGATATTCGCTAAAGAGAGAATTGGGACAGGAAATTGCATTAGGCTCAGAGAAAGAGACTCGATCTGGAAGTCCGAAGTAGCGAAATAAAACATTAACATCATGTCAGACAGCCAAGCCGCACTCAAATCACTCAATTCATAAACTATCAGCTCCTAACATGTCATGGGAGATTGTGGGCAAATTAGACGAACTGGGCAAGAATAACAATGTAAAACTTCATTGGGTACAAGGAACCAGGCCACGTTGGTGTTAAGAGCAACGAAGAGACAATTCCCTTTGCAAAAATAAGAGCAACAACACACTTAACGACTCCAGAGCTCTATTGTGGTATAAGATAAAACGCGATTTAAAATAAAATTAAAAAAATAGACAAGGCCAAAAGACTTAACATTTGGAATGAACTCCCAAAGCTGAGACAGGCTTATTTGAATTTTAAAAAAATACTAATTGGTATTCGATAGAAATGAACTTAACTTCAATTCAACATAGCGCCAACCTTGGAAGGGCTTAATAATCAAAAATTCGGATTTCAGCCCTTTATACAGGGTGGTGCACAGATCGTAACTAACAAAAGGTAATAACTTCTTCTGTGTGAGTAATCGGCTTATTTTTTTACTTTCTAGGTTTTTATAAAGATTTATTAAAATGAATGCTTGAGATAACAATAGGACGACGATTTGGTTAGTGCAGCAGTACCATGCCTTGCAGTCCATAATTTCCGTTTAAAGGGAATTTAGGAATTCCAAATTACGAGCAAGTTAAACCCCATGGATTTACATGTTCGCCTGGAATTTCGCCAAAAAATGATTGAAATTGACGAAGAAGACAGCAAATTGATAAATTTCCTGTTTATATCTGTTGAGGATAATTTTGATCTAAACTGCAATGTAAACATGCAAAATTGCCGAATATTGGGGTCTATAATCCAGAAATGCTAAAACTGCATCCAAAGCGAGTCACTGTGCTGTGTGGTGTGGAGCCTCATCAAGGTGTATTGTCAAGGCCATATTTCTTTGAAGAAAACGGTGTAACAGTAACTGTCACTGCAGACCATTATTTAAAGATGTTAAAGGAGTTTTGTGACGTGTATACATCTATGCAGGGAGTAGGGTAAACTTTAAACTTAACGCGTAATATGTTACGTGTCACACATAATACATGGTACGATATGTAAACCGAATATGGCACTCGGGTGGACATTTATGTTATGTTTACACGTGAGTCCCGACACTCAAACATTGTTCTACCCAGAATTTCGACAAAGACGTATCTCTTTCAGCTGGATTTGGTTCCAGCAAGATGAAGCAACTACATCACACATAGCCAAACCGGTTGCTGCAACGAAAATTCCAAAATATATTAATATTCAGGAATATCACTTTCCGCTGAGATATTTCACGTGAAGCGGAAATCGGAAAAAAGGGTAAAAGTTAACGTTAACGTAAACAAAATAAAAAAAAATTATTTAAAGATTTCGTTAAATTGTAACAAATTTTTTAAGTTTTTTTTTTTGAATTATTTTCTGCCATAAAATGTTCATTTCCAACTTTAAAAAGGGGAACACTAATTGCATTCATCTTTAAAACACGTGTTAAAATAATAAAAAAGAAATTTTAATTTCAAAAGAAATTTAAAATTTTATTTAAATAAAATTTCTTTAAATTATTAATTTATTTAATTTCAAGAAAAACATATCAATAAAAATAAAATACTTGTTTTACCTTAAATATTCAGTTGTATATAATTTTCAAAACAAAAGAACATTTACATTTATTTTAAATCACGGAAATCCTGTTTAGAAAAAATTAGAAAAAAAAAAACTTCCCGACATCGTTTAAGGAGCAATCAAATTTATTAAAACACATTTATGTTATTATCTCTTCAGGAAAATAAAAAGAAAAATCTTTAAATGGGGTTTTCATATTTCTGGGAATACAAATCTCCATATAAACAACGCAGCGCAGCACATCATATAGCACAGCATCAACCAACATGCTGGGATAAAAATGGCAAGAAAAAAAAAACGAAAATTTGACGGAAGATGGATAATGCCATTAGAGAACTAAGCATGAAGAAAGATGTTTTCTTTCACACCGAGTCTTGGAATCCTCTTTGTCATTGGCACAGCACAAGTGACAAGACAATACAAAGAATATTATTTTTTTTTTTTGGCTCCTTCTGGAATTGTTTCATTTCCATTTTCTATGAAATGGAGCACCTAGGTCTCTTCCCTTAATTATATTTGATCTTAAGTACAGGCCCGCGTTAATACTTGAATGCGCCTATTACACTTTGGTGATGCTATCGGCTAATTCTCGATAGGGGAAATGCTAGTCAATCTTAGCAAAAAAATTGGAGGTTACATTTTATTGTTCCTCAGTCTAATGCATAAAAAAAATATTCCGATGTGAAAACATCTATTCCGGTGGCAGAGTAAACTAAAAACGTGAACATTACGTGTAAAGCAGCCCACAGACACTACACTTGTGTCTGCATCGGTGCACTGACACCGGTGTGGCATTCCGCCACACACGCCACACACGCCACACACGCCACACACGCCACACACGCCACACCGACCGAGACACCGACACCAAAAATCAAAAACTTTTGATTTTACTCGCACCGTGTCTGACACCGAAAATCGGTGTGCGCACCAGCCCACACACAGCACACATTTCCGTACACCGACACCGGTGCAGACACAAGTGTAGTGTATATAGGTTGCTTAATACGTTCCGTGTCACACATTTAGTGTCACGCAATATATTGTAATTGGATACGTTCAATAACAAAATTCCGGCCCTTGTAGGTACGAAAATTGAAGTTTACACCGTTAGTCCCGGCTCTCACACAATTTTCCTTTTGACATTTTTCCCCTCCCCGAAATTTGCCCCTTTTATTTTTTAAATTTATTTATTCCAATTCATATTGGTCAAAGAGAAAAAGTATATAGACAAACAATATTCAGCTTGCAATTCTGAATTTGAAGTAGCCCGTGCCCCGTGGCGTAATGGTTAGTGCATTGGAATGTCGTGCCGAAGGTCTGACTTCAATTTTAAGCATCTCACCTTAAACAGAAAGGTTTGTTCAGGGCTACTATGTCTTGCAAGGAAGTGACAAATCCCCCAGGATTATCTCTTGCTACGAAAAAGTGCCTCTCATTCCATTCCGATTCGGAAAAAAACTGTAGGTCCACCCACTTTTTCCAAACAACACATCATATGGGAATTATTGAGAATTTAAGTCACTATAGGCCCCGGAAAAATATAGGGAGTTTCAAATTTTCTAAATCTTCTGCAAAATTCAACCAGAAATGTTCTTTTTTTTTCAACCGATGCAACCTGTAAAGTGGTTTTGTTAATATTTGAATATTTCAACAGTGCCGACGAGATAGACATAACTAACCGATAACCTTGTAGTTTAGCGCCTGCATAAAGCGTACACTTTGCGCTTAGAACAATGCAGCCTTGCTCGAACGTGATATTACTTATATATCGTATATCTTTTGCTGTTGTTATTATTTCAAGCCTGAGTAGAGTCATCAGGGTAGAAGGAATTCTTTCATGCATCAGTCATTGTTTCAGGTCGCGTAAAAATATTATATGTAGGTACCTACTTATGTTGTATAGCATGCCACAAAACATATACAATTTATGATCTGATTTTGAAAGCTCCACGTTTCCATTTGACTTTAAAAGTAGGATTAAAATGGGTCACAACTCGATAGGACTTCTTCGTCGTCGTCTCGGTCCTTATAGGTTTCTTTAGAAATTTACAAAATAAAAAAACAAAAAAAAAATATCCATTGGTGTTCCCCTAAACCAAGAATACATACATATATATATTCTTCAAACAAAGAAAGTCGGTATTTAGGTTTTCAAGCAGACGAGAAACAGGATTACATCTATGTAAATTTCTTTTAATATTCGAGACTTGTGCGCCTTAGGGAACTATTACTCATTCTTCCTCTTAAATTGGTATAGGTATAAGACACTTTTGCCATTAGGAAAATTCTTTTAACTTGTGATAAAGGTAAGTTATAACATAGAAACCTGTGTGATAAGGGCATGTTATGAATTTGTAAAAAATTCATTTCAAAAATTTGATCCAATTATGATATTATTAATTTAAAAGGGAAACCATAAAAGATAGGTAGATTGGTATTAGTAGCCAGGAGATAACATTTAAAGAGCACATAAAAAGACTATATCGTCGTCCTTCAATGGAAACTAATTTTTTTTTTCATAAATTTACATTCGTTGTGAAATATCAATTGACAAGTATTTGAAAAAGTTTCAAGTTTGGTTTTTAGGAACCATTAAAGACGGCGTAATACAAAAATATAATAATGAAAAATCGTTTTTATGTTAAATTAAAAAAAAAAAATTGATTGAGCCGGTTTTAAATATTGAGTTTAAAAAAAAAAAACATTTGAAATCAAAAATCCAAAAATATTTTTCTCAAAATTTCCTTCATAAATATATCGATCAAAATCAGCTAAACCGTTTGAGAAAAGCGAAAATAAAAAAAAATGATTCTGTTGGAGGTATATCATTGATAACCATTTAATTTTTTAATAATAATAACTAATTTAAAAATTAAAAAATGTGGATCCATTTAAAAAAAAGACAAGATTTTCCCAAAATTACAAAAAAACGATACATATATTGCATTGTTATATTTGGTTCCAAAAAATTAAAAGTGAAGGGGGAATAACCAAAAAACGCAAGATCCTAAACCAAGTTTAAAGAAAATCGACCCATCCGTTAAGGTTGTATACTTACAAATAGACAGACTTTTTTCGTCTTCTCAATAATGGTAATGATTAAGTTTGATCGAAATCTCGAGTTCTATTTTTTACGAATCTATAACTTGCCATAATAGTAGCCCGTTGCATTATGGTTAGTGCGTTGGACTGTTACGCCGCCAAAGGTCTTGGGTTCAATTCCCAGCCTATGCCACCTAAAAACAGAAATGTTTTTCACGGGTTACTGCCTCTTTCGAGGAATTCACAAATCCTCCAAGGATATCTCTTCTCATAAAAAAGTGCTTCTCACCCTAGCCGTTTGGATTCGGCAGAAAATTGTAGGTCCCCTCTATTCCTGCCTATAACAGCACACAGGAATTGTTGAAAGTTGTAAGACACTAGGCCCTGGTTCTACACGAGCTGTCTCGCCGACCAATTTACTTATTTTTTATATCTTGCCATATTATACAACATCAGGTTGTTTGCATTTAAGTTGGGAAAATAGCTAGGGTAGCGTGTAGGTTGGGTCAAAACAAAAAAAAAGGTAAGGTAAGTTCTATTCCCTCAGTTTAGACAGAAGGGCAAACATTTCTCATTTCGAGTCTGAATAGTTATTTTTCCAAAACTTAAAAACAAAATTAAAATATTGATTTCTGCCTTAAAGAGGCCGAGAGCTAAGCTCTGGAGAGTGTGTTAGTTGGGAGTGTAAGTGATGCCGTCGATTTTTTCTAATTTTTTTTTCTAATCAGGGTCGACTTTTTAGAAAATTGGCCTTCCCGCCTAAGCGTAGGGAAATAAACCTTCCTTCCTACATGATTTTTTCCCTGTCTCGTCTCGATTCTGTATATAGTACCTATGTACAATGTACCTACATTTATATCTCGCGAATAAAAATGGAATTAGGAAATTTCCATTGAACGACTCATAGGAGGCTGCTTGAAAATGCGCGACCACCTACCCGCCCCACCTATCAAAGTATACATATTTTTTTAGAGAATTGAATTCTTTATAATTTTGATTAATTTACTTTTAGTACCGGGAAATTTAAAATAAAAAAGTTATCAACGATTCAAGAAAAACAAAAAAAAAAATTCTCAGAGGTTACTCGGAAGTTGCCTAATATGAGGGGATGCAAGCAACTTTAATTGCTCCATGTTGCAACTCGAAGCCCAATGGGCACCAGGTCAAAAATGTTTTTCTGTTTTTCAAAAATTCATACTTGAGATCATATTTTTTTATCCTTCAAATAAAGTTCTGTTCTAAACTTTTTCAAGCTTAGCTGTGCGACCGAGTGGCAAAGTTTTATATTGTTTTTTTTTCTTTCATTTCTTTTGTTCCTATTTTAAATTTTATTTTTCATATACATATATGTAACTGAAATCTTTGCGTGTTTCTTCTATTGTTTGAAAATTCGTCCTTGAAAAACCAACAAACAATCACGAATAAAATTAAATTTTAACTAGAAGGGCATATTTTGTTTTATTATTATTTCTTTAAACAAAAAAAAATTCACATAATGACACATTCTTACCTTTAGAAGAATGTTTATATTTGTTTTAGCTTTGGTTTTATACTCTTTTTTATTTGTTCTTAGATATCCTTATAAAGACTAGAAGGAGAGGTTTTTTTTTTAATACTTAAACGGGGGTTTGTAAATGGATAGAAATGATGGGAAAATAGAAAAGAAATAAATAAGTATGTCGGAATTCTTCTTGAATACACATTACACACCCCACCTGTCATTCGTGCCTTGAGGATGTGAATCATGTGTGTATGGATGTTAAGGAAAGTGAATGATAGAAGCATGGTTGTTCCGAAACAATAGAAAAACAATATACAGGAAGAAGGATGATGCGTGTGTACCTAATATTAAATTCTTATTAATTTAAGAAAAATAAACTTAGCTCCGTAAAAAGTTTGACATAAAGAATGAATTAGATTAAATTTGCAAGGACAAAATATAAAAAATAGAAATACAAACTAATTATAGTTATAAACTTCTTTCAGGCCGAAGTCATTTATAAGAGGTGAAATTGTTTTTCAAACTAAATTTAATTAAGTTTTAAAGTTTTAAAAAAAGTACACTTTGGAGTAGGACTTTTAACTTTGTTTGTGAAAGAGTCAATTTTTTTTTTTATTTCTTGAAAAATATTGGCTTTATTTAAGAAAAGAAGATGTTTGTCTAGAGCTTATAAAATTCTACGCAAACGAGCTCAAGTCATTAAACCGCCGCCGCCGATGATATAGTAAAAAAAACATTAATACAGAGAAGTTGATATTGTAAAGTTGGCTGAAGTCTCAGAATCAATTGCCCTTACAATTACCAAAAAACTGTTGACATTTGATATTTTTTCAAAAAACATCGTGTTTTTTTGGAATGTTTTCGAAGTGAAATTCCCGCCCGCGATGCTTCGCAAAATTTAAAAAAAATTATCTAATATAAAAATTAAGAAAACTGTTGACATTTGATATTTTTTCAAAAAACATCGTGTTTTTTTTGGAATGTTTTCGAAGTGAAATTCCCGCCCGCGATGCTTCGCAAAATTTAAAAAAAATTATCTAATATAAAAATTCAGACAGTGCTCAATATATTATATTATACAGGGTGTCCGCCGGGAAGGTGTAATACTTTGTTTGTTTATAATTTTTAATCAAATGAAAGAGAATGGATCTTATATTGATAAATGTTTTATTTAATGTCGGCATTTATGTATGGAAAAAAATATCAGGTAAATGTCCGCCTCTGTTAGTCTCACAAATGCGAGCCCTTTTGAGCACATTTTTCATTACATTCTCACACATTTCACGCGGTATTTCATTAATTTCATCACGAATATTTTGTTTGAGTTGCTTAAGCGTTTGTGGTTTGTTTGCATAAACCTTGCTTTTCAGATATCCCTACAAAAAGAAGTCCGGACTGGAGCAGTCAAATCAGGCGACCGTGGAGGCCAATCAACATCACCATTTCTTGAAATAACTTGTTGTGGAAAGAATTCTCGCAGTAATTCCATTGTAATCCTGGCTGTATGCGATGTGTCACCGTCTTGTTGATATCACATGTTAATCAAGCCCAAAGCATGCAGTTGTGGCTTAAAAAGTGGCCAAAGTTGTTCTTTGAAGACCAAACTCCTGAGCACGGCGTCGAATTGAGGTTGATGGATTGTTTTGAATACTTCCTTGGGCAGCAGTAATGTTTTCAGCCGATCTTGCACTCTTGCAGTACGTATTGGTCCTTACTTGGGCCTATCACCTACAGACCCTCTTTCTTCGAAATCATTCACTACACGATAAATAGTGCATTTTGTTGGCACGTTGTTTCTCCTAAAAATTTCACGTAACTTTCTCATCGTCACAGTAATCGATGATTGATTTTGATAAAATGTTTAAACGATTAAAACACGTTGGTTTATCGAATATTTTTCCATAATAAATTTTCCACATATCTACTTCACGACTGCCAAATATGAACTGTCAAGACTAATGTTTACCAAAATGGCGGCAAAACAAAGTAGTATACCTTCCCGGCGGACACCCTGTATTATATTATTAAAGAAAAGGTTAAACATACATATGCTTACGTTTTGATCATCAATGCGCTTTATTATTTTGTTAAATACCCCATTACAAAACATTTTACTCTTTTCTTTATCATCGTAATGACTTGTTTGATGTTCGGTTAAATTTTTTTAACGAATCCATAAAATTCCCTCATAGCTCTTCAGTAAGGTATGCTGAACAAAAAAAAAAAAAAAAACTTACCTACTGCGTTATTATAAAAAAAAGCCAACAACTGAGTGGAATCAGGAAGTTTAGCAAAAAAAGGAAAAAGTTGTCACTCAGGCTCATTTAGATATTCAGACCTTTCACAGAATCCATCGTAGAAAATCTCCGAATGGATTATTCCACTACGCACCCTAAAAAAAATGGATCACAAAATCCGAATGGAATCGAAAATAGCAATGCCCCTCATTTCAAGAATTAATTCTGAATTTCGAAATAAGCTGTCCTATTTCACACCAATACTAGAAGATATTAAAAACGAAAATCCCTTCAACTATTCAAAAAGTCCTATATTTGTTCCCTTTTTCTTTAAACAAAAAAAGGCTTAACATTTGTATTAAGTATGGTTGCAAAGTTGTTTTAATAGAAGTCGGTTAAGAAAACCTTTAGGTCTTTAGTATTTAGTATGCAGTTCCAATTTTGATAGTTCATACTGCAGCACAACTTTAAAAATTCCCAGTTTTAAATTCATGTCGATTTTCATTTGCAACCAACTTTTGTATTTCCAAAAGAAAAAATGGATAATACAGAGATACCTCATTTTCCATTTGACACAAGATATCAAAATATCCAAATCTCGATTTTTAGCCAGATTTGGCTTTGGCCCTCGACATGAAAACTCTCGCAAATAAAATTCCCATAATCCCTGAGCACTATTACAAATAATGTCAAATGATTAATAAATATGATTTAAAATCACGAAAATAAATATAAACCAGCATAAAAGTGTTCATATATGCGTTTCGCCCCGATGTAATGGTTGGGCTCATCAGAAGATGACCATTACACCTTGTCTTGACGCATATTTTCCCGAATAAATCGAGATTCCATATAATCCGAGCTACATAGAGCAACTGCGGGAAAATATGCGTCAAGACAAGGTGTAATGGTCATCTTCTGATGAGCCCAACCATTACATCGGGGCGAAACGCATATATGAACACTTTTATGCTGGTTTATATTTATTTTCGTGATTTTAAATCATATTTATTAAAATAAACGGTGTTCAGGGAAAAAACAATTCGACTGTTAACAGTCAAATATTTCTTCTTCAAATGATTAAGATTGTGAAAAAGCAACAAAGTCTGTGTTGTTAATAATGTGTATGTATTTGTTTATTTATTCAATGTTTTAAAATTTTTTCTGAAGAAATAAGATTCATAAAAATAAATTAAAGTTATAAAAATAAAGTGGTTTCAAATGAACTAATTTTATTTTGAAAGTTTTGTGTTCTTTTACTTCATCGGTTTTTTTTTAAAGCTTACCTACTTTTTCATGTTATCCGTCTCACATTTGACGAATCCATCAATTGCCATGTCCTTATTATGATTCTTTTATTTATGAACATATATATCTCACGCCAGTTAAAACAGTGAACATTTAAAAAAAAAATAATATTCGATTGAAAAAAAACAAATAAAAATAGTATAAACAGCTTTGAACAATTTAAGAAAAATAAAGAAAATTATAAAATTTGTTTCAAGTGAATCTGTTTAACATATGTTCCAAGTTTACCCGTGACAAAATAAACTATTGATTGTTGATTTTTAATACATTTTTATCTGTTTGAAGTAATGTTTTTAGAAAACGGCCGCTTCCTTCTAAACGGGGGAAATACTATCCCTCCCATAAAATTGTTTTCTTTCCTGGTTTTAACCTACCATGTCCTAGCTTTTGACATTGACATTCTACGGAAATTACCCTGAATACAATTTTATATAACTTAAATTTTTCACTGCTTACAGCCACCTTAAAACTTCAAAATAAACATCTGAATTAGTTTTTCTTTATTTGGAGCTGATTTAGACCCATCCAAGATGATCTTTTTTTTTAACCATACAATGACAACCACCTTAATGTATATGAATCTCGGAAGTAAAAAGAGACAACCACATATTTAACTACATATGTATATCCTTAATGAACTTCATATACTCTGACTTAACAAATATTCATTTCTATAGAAATTACTAAAAGCAACCTCAATTCAAATACATATGTATATAGGTTCGTTCTCTTACTTTGAAACTCTGTGATTTTTTGTCCACAACTACCTACACATTTTATTTTTTTTTTTTTATATATAAACTTTGACAGATTTTTCATTGAAATTCGTAGAAATTCGGAATTTGGAAAGTATTGGTCGGTACTGTTGGAATAAGTGGTGAGAATGTGTAAACACATTCAATCCAGAAGAAATATATACCTGAAAAGTGGAAACCATTTCTTTGAAACTCTTAATCGACTCAGCTTAACGTTTATTGTTTGTTTGAACAGTCAAAGGAATTAATGACTCTGCACAAATCAAATAAAAACTTACAAAGAGAAAGGGAGATTTGGTATCGTGTGTCTGATGTTGAGGTCGTTATATAAGTTAAATATAGTAGAGAAATATTTTAATACTTTTTCGAATAAATTTATCATATCTAACTTTACTTACAACATTTGTATTTCAATCAAATTTCTAGTATTAGAATATCTGTTAAATCTTAAAAGTTAATTTTTTCAACAAGCTTGTAAGCCTACAATGCTTAGGTATAACTAAGCTATATGTAAAACGTCTTTCATTAAGCACTTTCTATCTTTAAATTTAAATGAAATAAAGTTTATGTTAGATATCATCAAAATTTTGTATTCATCTGAAAGGCCTATTGAAGCTATTATGCATCGAATATAACATCGTTCAAATATCCGCCGCGGCTTCTCTGGGTGACGCGCATCCGAAAAGTCCAATTTTCCACTCTGTTGCATAAATTAGGCTGAATTTGACCGATGGCATGGGTTATGTTGGCTTTGGGGGCCGCTCTGGTTTATGGCTTATTCGCATAAACCTGCGACTTCAGAAAACCCTATAAGTCTAAAGGTGTCAAATTCAAATCGTACGATCTCGGTGGCCAGTTTACATCACCTCTATACGTGAGATGAATCGCTCGTGCAGTATTTCAATTTGGCCTGAGCTGTTTGGCCTTCCTGTTGAAACCACATGTCGTTGGTGCCTATATCATACAATTTAGGCCAAAAGAAGTTGGTAATCATCGACCTATCTATCGGCGTTGATGGTGATGGCCTGGCCAACGTGTCGTCGTCGTTGTCAAAGAAATATGGTCCGACTGCGATGACGCCGCCAGCCCAAAATCCACACCAAACAGTAACTTTTTCGAGATGCATTGGACGCTTTTGGATCTCATGATCTCATTTTTGTTTAGCGAAGTATTAATTCATCCAGAAATGAGCCTCATCGCTGAAGGTGATTTTTCCAATGAAAATTAGGGGCAGTTTCCAACTGCTCCAGAGCCCATATTCAGCGAACACACGTGGTTGTTTATGGTTGTTTACCTTCAGTTCCTGGGTCAGTTCAATTTTGTTCGAGCACAAACCAAAGTCACAACGCAAAATTCACCATGTTGAGGTCTGCGAAAGGCCGAGTTCTTTTGAGTGACGCGAAATCGACTACCTCGGGTTCTCCTGAACACTCTCACGAACAGTTTCGATGATTTCGGCAAATCTTGAACTTCGTCAACGTACGGGTGTTGGTTGGTCGTTTATTGAACCGGCGATGGACCCAAATTTATCTACCACACTGCGAATAACCCTCTCAGTAAAAAGATTATGGCAATCGTAAAATGGGCGAAACGCTCGGAACGTTGCTCGAACAGGACACCCATTTTGATAAAACAATTTTGTCATTATTGTCATTTTTTCACGTGTTGTTTAATGCTATATCTGTCCATGGTGATTTGGCAAAACAAACTAAATAAATGACAGCCAATTTGACAGATGTAGCTTCAATAATATGACCGCTATCAACTGTCAAAGTTCAAAAGTTCCTATTGGAAGACCCTTTACATACATACACTTTATAAATATTAAACATTCATCCCAAAATGCCCTTTAATTAAATTAAACAAACCCTTTAAGTTACTGCAAAATAAAATAGTCTCTTACATATACTTATGTATAATGTAGGTTAGGTAGGTAGTTTATTCTGAAAATAATTTCATGCAGTCTTTTATTATTCAACTTCTTTTTGACACCCAATTCCAATTTCATATAATAAAGAAACCAAAAGCCTTCAATAAAATTGAGTTTTATTCAATTTTCTTGTTTGGAGAAAATAGAAAACATGTAATTCAAGCCATAAACCCAAAAAAAAAAAAAATAAAAAAAAAAAAAAAAACAAAACAATGGTTTCAGCCAGCACTTACCCGAAGTGTCGCTTTTTTTGTTGATGGGACGCCAACTGCCTGTGACAATGAAAGGCTCTATCACACACGTTACAAGTCAAGGACTCATCTGTCAAAGAAGAAAAAAAAAAAAAGAAGTTGTTTAAGGAAAGAGACTTTTTAGCACATTTTTTTGATGGCACCTACTACGAATACAACAAAAATTTATATAAAGCTCTACAAAAATTGAAACATAATAAACAACCATTAGCTGTACCTACTTTCTTCTGATTAAATTTTTTTTGATGTTTTGTCATTTTTTTTTCTTAATATGAGAAGAATGTTAAATTTAGGCGTCACTATATAGAAGATTAAATTACATAAAGATCACGTTTCAAGGATGAAGTTTGATTTTAAAATTAACAACAACTTACAGTGTAAATATTTCTGTTCAAGGGATGCTTTTCAATTAAGGGGAACATATTGTGTAATGTTCCAAGTTTAATCTTTTGAAAACCTAACCTGAAATACGGGTAGATAAAAGTCTTAAAGCAATAAAAAGGTGGATGAAAAACGGTTTAATGAAGTCCCAGCTCCCAGCTAAGAAGAAAGAAAATTAAAAATTTAAATAAAACTGACATTGGTTTATTTCTTAGACAAGGCTATACAAGAACAGTGATTTAAAAAATGAAGTAGATGAATTTCAATATTTTTGCAAAGAAGGAAGTAGATTTAAAAAAAAAATAAAAAAGAAATAGATTTACTTCAATTGAAGTAAAGTGGTATCATTGATTTTCACCAAGTTATTTTATGCAATTAGCGTTTCTCTCTCGACTCGATATCTGTAGCTAAATACTAGCTCAAAACACATAACTATTTAGGTCTTTAGTACAATTAAAATATTGATTAAAAATTAGTGATTGGTCAAATAAAGTATTACATCTTTTATTAAGAAGATTAAATAATTTAAACATATTATTTAATGGAGAAAATCTTTCATAATTAGTACGATAGTTTGAAGTATATAGTATGCAGTTGAGTATATTTCTAAAGTTTCTCTGAGAAATATTAAAATTTATTAGGGACAAAAGATAAAACCAGTCTATATTTCCATAGACTCTAAGCCTAAGCCTCTTAAGGCAAACCTCAGAAATCTTTTTTGGACACTTTCCAGTTTTACTATATGGCACTCATAATAGGGTGACCAAGCCTGGCAAGCATATTCAACAATAACTTGAACAAATGTTATAAAAAGCTGTTTTTTAACATATGGGGGGTCTGTAAATTGGCGTGACGCTCTCTTTATCCTTCCAAAAAGTTCAAAATGAGGGTAATTTTTCGAATATAAAATTTCGTGAGAAACTCACAATCGCCTACATATTATATTGTTAAAGTAAAATGTCAAATTTTCTGGGTGAAATGTTGTTCGGCTGAAAATCAGAATAAGGCTAAATATTCTGAAAAATAATTAATTAGCATCCTCCAAACATTTTTTTATTTTCACTTTTCTTCAAAAACGTTTAAACTGATTTTGAAACTTTTGTATGGAAAATATTTTGAAAAGTTTAGACCTAAAAAATGTGAACACATAAGACTAAGACAAACAAAAATATTTAAAAACAAAATCCAAATTTTTTTGTTATCTTAATATTTCGAGAACGACTCACTGCAAATCTGTGTTTCAGCGAAAGCTTCGAAAAGCTACAAAATCCGAAAGCTCTTTGATGGAAACCTATGAAATACCTAGGTCTAATAATTTACTTTCAATGAGGAATGGTAACTCTGTTTGGATTTGCATTTTTTCAACACGCACAGCAATCAGTGTGCCATCGCCCATCGGCATTGATCATTGATGTAGAACGGTCATGATCACAATTTTGCGGAGAATTTCAACAATAATTTCGGCACGTAAATCAGTTGGGTTGGTATATTTTTCAGCTTTTCCATAAGCCCTGTACTGAGAATTTTTATTGAACAGAATATAGCAGATTTTAAATTTAAAAAAAATATGATAAAAAAAAGCCTTAACAGAAAACCTCATTGGTCTTGAAAACGAATTCTATAGCATGGGTAAAGTTTTTATGTGTGCTAATATTAGTACCTTGCCTACAGTACAATTTAACAAGAAAAAAGAATTGCTGCGCATCAGTTGTTTTTTTTTAGAGAATTACCTCATAAACGGGTGAAATAGACCCTCACCTCCGATGCGATATTTGTCTTGTCTTGACCAAACCTAGACACCCCAACTTATGCGAATGATTTTGCACCTATATATACATGGTGAGCCAAATACAAGTTCCTTTTTAAAAATGCAATAAAATGAATAAAATTAATTTTTTTGCGTGTAGTATGGCTTTATTAATAAGAGCAAACAGTCCCATTTATAACTTCGTTCAAGTGGCTGCCTCGACTGCCTTCGCAGTAGCGCATTCTGTCACTTCACTCCAATTTTCCAAGACCTAATTGTTGATGGTTTCGGGTAGTAGCTCACGGATTGCTTAGATGATATTGGCCTTAAGTGCTTGAATCGCTTCCGGATTGTTGGCATAACATCGGTCCTTCACGGTTCCCCTCAAAAAAAAGTCAAAAGGGGTCAAATCGCAGCTTCTAGGCGGAAAATTGACAGCTGATAAAATGATTTAGGAAGTTGGTGCGCAAAAGATCGATTGTGGCAAGGGCTGTATGGCATGGCGCGCCATCCTGCATGAACCAGAAGATTCATGCAAAAAAACGCACTGTTTTGGCTACACAGCACTCACTTTGGAAATAAGTTTTCAATATTTCCCAACGTTTTTCAAACGTAAAGCGAATCATTTCGTTCCGCGGAGGTATGATACTGACTTTCTGTTAAGATTTCGAGCGGGAAACAGCTGTCAGTGTCAAAATAAGCTATGATTTAAAAAGAAACCACTAGATGGCCCACCCGTTATATATATGATATATTGTTTTTTTTTTTTTTTTTTTAATTTCGCAACAAAACTTTCTTAATCAAATTCTATGTTTAAAATCTCAAGGTAGATGGTCTTTGAGTAGTGAACAAAAATTGAACGTCTGTAAGTTTCGTGCTTAGAAAATCGCTTTTCAATCAATAGCTATCTAGTAAAAATAAAATGAACTTGTTAAACTCGAAATAAAAAAAAAAAATCAACCATTATTCTGAGCATATTGTTAATCAGGATGAATGGGGGAGGTCTCTTACTCTTCATGGCTCTAACAATTTAAAACAAAGGTTTTCTTGGGTAACCTAACCTATTACCTACTGAAACTAATTGACGTTGGATTTTATAAATTCTCCCAAAATGAGGTAAGTACTATAGATTTCTTTTAATGCTTTCCTATCATTAGGGGCAATTATTATTCATCATTGTAAATTTAGGAAAAATAATTTCTAGCAGATTCGAAGAAAAAAAACCAGTCGGGGTAGGAAGGTTTATTTAAAAACCAATACTTGCCCCATAGAGCATAGTATCTATAAAGAAAAAATACTTCAAAATGAAAATATCGATTTACAAACCTATAATTTATGGCAATAACACTTTAATTATGGACATCAAAATACAAAGCTCAGAAAGTCTATTTTATATATGCGGCCTAATACCAATCCTTATTTTGAAAGCCCTAAATGGCTTAGTACTTAACCATTTCTACTGACACATTTCTACTCTTTTTGACTCACGCAAAGTCCCCCTTGTAAATCCTCTATAAATTATTCTTTTTCGTTTTGAATTTTAAATGAAACATTTTATTTCATACCATAATCCTCGTCGTCGGACATGGCCATTGCCTGTAATCGGCTTATAGTATTTGCGTTAATCTCCTTTTGTCGTCGTGTGTCGTTTTTTGATGGTCCATCCAATTCTAAATCGGAATCATTTTCAACAAAGTTTCCCTGCATATCGTGGTGGCGAAGGCCATCATTATCGGCAGGATGGTGACGATGTTGTGATGATGCTGTCGTCGCACCATTATTATCCTTTGATGAAATCATTTCAAAATTCTCCAGATCATCGAAAGGATCGTCGATATTGTTTTTCATTGAAGAACCATCATCTGAATCGACACTAAGTCGGCCATAAGCTTTGCGAGGTGGACGTTTCACGTACTTATCTGTAAAATGGAAAATAAGAAGGAAATTGAGTTTTTGAATATTGTATATTTGTCTATAAAGGGTATATATGCAGTTATATCTATGTAAATATAAGGCAAAAATAATAATAATAATAAGGAGTGGCAAAGATTTCAATAAAAGTATAATGAGCTTGAACGGAAGTGTTATGTTGATAAGACCTTTTTTTTTGCATAAAATCTTGCAAGTTTGAAAACCCTAAGTTAAGTTGTGGGATGATGAATATTTTTGAAAGCCAACACAGATGTCAAAGGACCTGGGAAAATAAATTATGAGAAAAACTCGCATCTTGAAGGACAAAATTTTTTGTTATTTGCATTTTTATGCAAATAATATTAATATTACCTCTGATCTTATTCGATTAAGGAAATCGGAAAAATGACCTGGAAGTTGAACAATGCGGAGAAAGAATTTTGTATAAATTTTTTATGTGCGTTCTGTTTTTTGCAGGGCAGTCATTTATTTTCGTGACGGAGTTGTGACGTTTCCCAAAAACACATACTATTTGAAATTCTCTAAGATTGGCTGATGTCGTCATCAAAAAAAAAGAGACACGATTCAATATAAATCCTCTTTGATCTTCGCTTCTTAATGCTTCAAAGCTTGCAGCACTGGAATTGCACAATGATTTTAAAACTTGAAATGCTTTTAAAAATAAATTTCAAAATATCAAATCATTTCCAGTCATTTAAATAGAATTTTATATGCATGTACCGATTCAATGGGAATGTGGGTTTCATAAACATATATGTAATCGGATGAGTTTGGCATAGAATATTTAATTCATTTATGAAGTCCATTGCATGCCATTAGCTTTAACGGAAGTCCATTTTCTTTGGCATAACCAAAAAGCATTTGCACATTGAATATGGATGAGTTTAAATGATTCAACGAGTCAGACCCAGCCAAAGATATATATATATAGTACAGGGATGAGAGGTAATGTTGTGATTTGTGAATAACATTCTGGGATATACATACATACACAATAATGTACTCATACGAATGTACATATAATGAAGAACACCTAACGAACAGGATTTAGTGAACATAGCACACATTTATTACATTTTATTTAATAAGTTTACTTGTTTTATAAGGCCAATTCCAAGTATTGATTCAGTTGAAAAGAAATCAAGGTTTAAATAGGGTTCAATCTAATTTAGTACAGTACCAGAGTAATTTATAAAACAAAGTACGTACTCAGAGCAGGTACTCCAGAGAAGCAGAACAGGTTCTAGATATAAAAACACCTGCTCATAACTGAAACAAAAAAGACAAAAAAGGCGTGTTTTCAAAAAAGCTCCCACATTGCTTAATTTTTGGTGAAAATTAATTGATTTTATGTTTGAAGCATTTCTAATAAATTATTCTATAAATGAACCAGGTAGGTTTAATTTTTTGTATTCAATAATTTATCTTTTATAAAACTTTAAAATAATTATATTTGCCCCAAGTTTTCTAAAGTTATATCATCGCAATTCTCGAATATCTAAGCTTCTCTAAAAACCTTTATTCGGATATACAAAAATCATTCTTAATTTTTTTAAAAATAAAAACTTTTTTTTTTGTCGATAGTTTTTTTTAGATTTTATTTATACAAATATATATCTGGTAAAAGAAATTTATTAGATATTGAAGCCTATATTTTATGCAATCAGCCAAAAATGTAGTATACATAGTTTAAGGAAGTAGTGTGTGAGTACATAAATATGAACAACATTGCACCGTGCTGTCTTGCACTTCGCACATATGCATGGAATATAAATTTTAGGCCCAAAAAATTCTAAAAAATCTATAAAATTAGAAATAAATTGATTGACACCAACGCAATGTATACCAATTACCAAGTGATTTTTTAGAAAAATTTCAAAATACAAGAAAAAAAAAATTTTAAATCTTTGGAGCGGTTTTTTTTTTTTTAAATTAATTTTTTATATATAAAATGTTTAACATATTTTTAAGAAAAAAAAAATGGCACGCAAATTTTTAGTACATATTTATGCGGAATTTAAAAATAATTTTGAAAAAAAAATCATCCACCCATTTTCGAAATATCGAATTTTCAAAAAATAATTTTGAAAATTGTTTTAAAAGTCCAAAATTAGATTTTTTGAAAATTTTTATATTCAATAATTCAAACTTGTAAGTAGCTTTTGAGTAAAAAAAATTTCATTAAAATTGGTTCAACAGATAATGAGATAGTCAAAAACCCCAAAAAATGGTTCTATGCCATAATTAATTAATTTTGAATTAATTTGTTTTAATAATAAATTAACTCTTTATCAAATAAAACTTGCTTTAATAAAATGTTATATCTGGTGTCTCATTGTTGGGTTAGGAGGTATGGTATACCAATTACAGTCAGACAAACGAGAAAATTAATTTAAATTTTTTGTCGGTAAATGTTAAACTTATTTTTAGTATGGAATAAAGAGCACAAACAATGGAGGTACCCAACGTAATTATCAATAACTAATTACTGTGAATACTTTTTCAGATATTGTCATTTGAAAAAAAAAAAAATGTCTCACTGTTGGGGACTCGCTCCCACTCAGTCAAAAATTTAACCAGATTTGACCATTTTCGGACAAGAAAAAAATTGTGTTTACAGTTTCAAAAACCGTGCGATTAGATATTATATACATATGTATGTACATATCAAAACAATCTTTCGGTCGACACCATAGACCTTTATGACGATTAAAGTATTCTCATTATCACGCTCGAAATTGATTACTATTATCAGTCGTTAAAAGCACAGGTAAATCATAAAAATAATTCTTTTTTTATCATTTTAAAATGACGTACATATGTACACTCATTTATGAATGTATCAACTTTTAAAAATTATTTTTATGACGTTATGAACTTTTTAAATATCAAAATCAGCCGGATATTAAACAAGTCGAATACAAATTATTGCTCAAAGGATTTGTTATTGCTATCAAATTAAATATAAAATAATATAACAAGTCCAATTAAATAGTGCTAAGTCTTCTACTTGGCTGCTGTATTTCAGTAGTATATAGAGTTTGTATTATTAAAAAAAACCTTCATAAAATAATATAATTGAATTAAATTTAATATTCCTTACTGGAAAAAGTCAGCTTTAAGGAGCGAATTAAATAGCATCAAATCAGTTCGCATACAGCTGGTGGCATCATAGACAAAATACACTCACCCTCCTCGTCGCTATTGAAACAAGTCGTCGTCGTCGCGTCGTCTCTTAACCGCAAATATAATTAATAATGAATCCTTATACAAGTATACGTACCTTCAAACAAATTTATATGAAAATGAGCACACGGTGAGAATATTCAATTAACTTCTTCTTTGGCGAAGGTTAAATATACACTCATCTCATACCTATAGTTATTTATAAGCAAATGACATATACTTGTCGAAGCTAAATTTCTGCAGACTGAAGTACCTACCTAATATTATCCTTGGAACAAACAGAAAAAAGGATGAAGAAACGAGGCAGATTTGTATAAGGAGACATCAAACTCAAGTATGCTTTAAGAAAATTATGTCAATGAACTTCTTCCACAGGTTGTTAGAAAAAAAAATGTGCAATTCATCGTCAAAGGATTAACCTGAAAATTTGCCTTACCTCCCAACCCAATGATTATTCATATCAAGTGTCTACATACTTAAGTACGTACATACTACCGCACTTGTGCTATTTTGTATATAGATAATAATGTCTCTTTGGCGTATCTATCTATTGTGAAGACTTTCTTTTGAATTCCAAGAAAAGAACATCATCTTATCTTCTTAAATTTTTCTGCTAAGTCGGTGCATAATTTTCACCCCAGACATTTCTAGTGGATGTATCTTTCAGTTCAGTAGATCTAGTGGAAATTGTTGTCATTGTTTTTGTTAAAAGGTATCTTATTTCTTACGTTAAATTAATAGATAAGGAGAATTTCACTATAAGAACAAAAGAATTAATTTTAATTTATGAATGATGAATTTCTCATAATCCCATACATTTAAAATGGGGCTTATTAGAAAACTGGGCGTAGCAGATCTAGAGTTAAAAAAAATAAATGCCTTAGACTACATATGTATGCATATCTTATGTACACAATTTTAGATTTCGATGAAAATCTGTAAATATAGAGAAAACTTTAATCCCAAAAAATGGTTTTGGCAGTTAACTAATTTCCCAAACAATTATTACCTACACACAGTTGTTGTAAGCTAAGAAAATAAAAATTTAAAATTTCTATGATAATTAATAATAAGGCCATATTCAAGCATTAAACAAATTTATGGATTTTGAATAATTTTAAATATACCCATATTAATAAAGAATGCTTAATCCGCACACTGCCACACATTCTTTTCTTATTTCTTAATTTCTTGGAATCAGTCGGAAACATCTCCATTTCTCGAAAACGGCTTAAAGTATTTGAATAAAATTTTCAGAATTTGTTTTAATAAATGAGGCAAAAATTAAAAATATGATTTAGTAAAGTCCGCCCACTGCCACGCCCTCCTTTTTTTTCTAAGTTTTACGGAAACGGCTGTAACGATTTGGATTAAATGTATGGAGTTTATTCAAATCAACGAAAAATTTGTTTTGAAATGAATTCCGCCCACTACCACTCCACCCACTTTTCTTATAAATTAGGTTCTCGACAATGGTTCTAACGATTTGGATAAAATATGACAGGGATTGAATGAACAAGAAAAAAATTCAATAAATATTTTCAGGAAAATCCGCCTACTGCCAAGCCCATTTTTATGGTTTCTAGGTTTTCCGAAATGGCTCTAACGATTTGGAAGAGATTTATATCGAGTGTTATGATGAAAGAGCACAAATTTTAGAAAATAGTTTTGGAAAAAATCACCCACTGCCACGCCCTCTTCTATTGTTTCTTGGTTTTCGGGAACGGTTCTAACGATTTGGATAAAATTTTCAGGGTTTGTACTAATAAATGAGAAACAAATTTAGAAAATGATTTTATTGAAACCTGCTCAACACTGCTCCAACTTTTCTTATTTCTTGATTTCTCCCTCCTACAGTATGGATAACATTTTGAGCGTAGTTTAGTCGGGTGGTACCTCCGCACATGTTAATATATGTTTTCTTAATCTTATATGTAGATATATATCTCCACATATGTGAAGATTTATGTGGAGATACCTTGACATATGTGAAGATAAATGTATACCTAAAATAGATACCTTGAAATTTGTGGAGATGCATGTGGAAATACCTCCAAATTTGTGACGTTACAAGTGAAGATACCTCCACATTATGGGGGATGCATGTGAAGATACTTCCAATATTAGTATAAAAATAAAAGTAATTAAAGTCGCCCAGATATTATTACTTAAGATTCAAAGATCTCGTTAGTTGACTAGGTATATGTTTCTAGTGACTGTATTAGCAAAGCGATGCTTTCTTCTGTAGTTCTGGTCGAAAAAACTAAGAAATAATGTGATAATTATAATTTATAAGCGACCCACCCATATGATTTTATTTTACTTCCTACAAAAACCTAATTGCGTCGAAATTTCGCATAGGTATTATAGTCATGGAATTCCATGAAAATACCCTTTGAGATAACAATATATTTATATCTACATACAAAAAAAAATACTAAAATAAAAAAATGACTGATACCGAGTTCCAACTTAATGCGAATGAAAGTAAAACTAAAAATCAATTGGATTGATTGAAATTTCTTGCCGCCGCCGCCGCCGCAGAGGAGGTATGGTAGGAAAGGTCTGATAATAAAAACAAACATTTCTAATAGAAATTATGACGTGTTAATGTAAATGTTATCATTTCACTTACTTGCGCTTATCATTTCTGATAAAATAAAAACATTATAATTTGGCACTTTTGTAAATATTTATTAATCTTACCGATAAATTAGAATTAAAAGTAAAAACCAATAGTTATGCTTCCGATAAAAAAGGACAGTGAGCGATTAGTTTATAATAATTAGTTTTGTTGTTTATAGTGATTAGATTTGTTTTGTGTTTGGAATTAAATTTCACTTTGGGTTACCTGAATAAAAAAATACTTTTAATGTTCTTGTCTGTCTGTTGCTTTGCATTCCTCTAAACCAGCTTAAATACTGAGGTACAATTTTGATGAAAATTGGTATAAGAGGGTGATTCTCTGCCAACTGTGATTTTTTAAAATAAAATTTTGCTAAAATTAAAACTCAAGAAAATTATTTTTTTTTTGTAAATTGTACATAAAGATAGATAAAATAATAATACATACATTTTGTACATATGTAGCATTTTACTACAACTTTTAAGGAAAAAACAATACAGTGAAAATCTCGAAGACATGGCATGGCACTGACACGATTTTTTGATTGTTTTTGAATTTTTTTAGACAGTTTTAAATTAGTTTAAAATAAAAAACTTAATTAAATTGGTCGGCATGACAGCTCGTGCAGAACCAGGGTCTAGTGACTTACAACTCTCAAACATTCCTGTGTGCGTGTTATTGGCAGGAATAGCCTACCTACAATTTTCTGCCGAATCCGAGAAGCACTTTTTCACGACATACAAGAGATACTCTCGGGAGATTTGTAACCCGTGAAAAACATTTATGTTTTTAGGTAGCATAGGCTGGGAATCGAACCCAAGACCATTACGCCATGGACTACTACTTTAATTAA
Source organism: Epistrophe eligans (assembly GCA_951394125.1). Lineage (NCBI taxonomy): Eukaryota > Metazoa > Arthropoda > Insecta > Diptera > Syrphidae > Epistrophe > Epistrophe eligans. The sequence goes on along the minus strand of OX596028.1, from coordinate 50,267,842 downwards.
GTTTAGTTTATTTATTATAATGAAGGCCTTTACATTTAAAAATTATTTCTTATAAGTTAGTGTTAAGCTTATAATTAAGACAACATTTATACACGGATTTGTTTTTATTTGTTTTGTCCGAAGTGTTGGTACCAATCTAAATAAAAATAAAATGTACGACATAAAATAAAGAAAAGAAATTAGTTACATGGGAGCCTATATTTTATGCCGCTTGCCAAAAATGTATTTTAGTTTAAGGCTATGGTAGTAGCTTTCGGGACCTACTCTACGGATTATCTCTATAATTGCAATCTAGAGTGCCTTTCGCAACTACTTCAATTTAACCCGTTTAGGACCTCTCCCGGACCGGGGCACTACAAACTACGAGTGTGAGAAGATGAAGAAAAAGAGAACCTACCCCGATCCATCAGATCACCAAAGTTAGGTGACCTCCTCAGCTTTTTTGGTCCAAGTGCTCTTTTGTTTAAATTTACCATAACCGTTCCGCATAAATGTGCCTGAATATAAGATTTTGCATCAAACAGTGACAAGTTGTGGCTGCATTTTTTCATAATAATCTCTCGCTTATATTCTGAACCCCAAATGCAACAATTTCGAAGATTAACGAAACTATTAAAACGAAAATGAGCCTAATCGCTGAAAATGATTTTATTCGCAAAATCATCAGCGAACCTTCTTTTTCTTTCGTGTAGCCCTCCTTTTTTAACAACCCTCAACGGCCAGCTAGCAAGCTGTCTTTTTTTTTTTCGTTGGCAAACACCTATAGGCGTGAAATTCAAATTTTGTGTAAATTTTGGGACACCCTTTATAATTTCAGCATTTGAACTCAAAAATTTTGTATAAAATGTTGTCAACCGTTAATAAATCTGTATATGTATTAGAAAATTGTTTGCATTGCCAAATAAAACTTTACCGTGATAAGGTTTTTTTTTAATAAGAGAAGTATTATTATGGTCTTCAAATTAACACACACAATTTAATATAAATAAAATAAATCTTTATTTTTCCAAACTAAACAAATATGCACTTAAAATTAATAAAAAATAAATAATTTAACATATACTTTTTTTATATTCGATATTTTTATAAGCATCCAAATTTTATGAACTTCTGAAAATGTCTACGAACTCGTTGTATTTGTGCCTGATCTCAACTTATATGTCTCAGAATCCCTTAATTTGTCTTCATCTTTTCCAAATACTTGATACCACAGTTTTCTAGTTGCTGGATCCAGAATAACAAAATACATAAACAACACAAATCCCTGTAAAGTGGCAGTTAAGCAAAAAAGATATGAAAACAGCAAACCAGCTTCCATGGCTGCTAGCAATCCAAATATCCACGAGAAACCAAATAGGAAGAACATCATTACTAAAAGTCGAATTTGCTGAAGAATTTTCTTTCGCTCATTATGCTTCGAAGATGATTCCATAGTGTGACTTATATTCCAAAAGACCATCATAAATATTATCAAATTAGCTGTGATAATAAGTGTTACCGGAAGAATGACCCCAAAATTCAAACCGTTTCCAGAGGGATAGCACATCAAAGAACTGTCTGTATTAAAATCAGGAATGTATGAAGAACGATCAGCGGCTATGAGAATAGCTGGAGGAATTATTGGAAGTCCCCAACCTATTAATGATGATTTCAATACGAAATGCTTGGGTTTCGAGCCGAAGACTTGAACATATCGTTGAAATTGGAAAAATGCAATAAGTAACATCCATGTGAACTGCACCAGGACAAAATATTGCAAGAGAGCTCCCACGGCAACACATCCAATATAGTTTCGGTCTTCCATTAAGTGCTCAGTCATGTCGTTGGTATTGACAAAACAGAATATAGCCATTTGACAGATCATCGCTGTGCACAAATGAAGAAGGACCTTTGTAGATGCCTTGGATCGCCAAGATTTGAAAAATATGCTAGTTATGAATATTCCCAATAATCCAATAGTTGAAAGTGTGCAACCAATAAGTGTTATCATATCCAAAGCTCGCAGATGAAGTTTGGTTATTATGGTACGTTCTGAGAAATCAGCATGACGATAATCACCTCCGATTAGGTAAGCGAATTGTGTCATATGGTGGGTGCCACAGGCTATGAGATCTCCGTATTTGTCGATCATTACAATGCCATCACTGACCCAGGTTTCATAGTTCCAATAACCACAACCGGTTTCTGGATGATTGACAGGTGGACCATTATTTCGGAATATTATGGGAAGAATTCCTGAAAAGGATTCACTTACTCCGGGTATGGTTACGGAAGCGATTTTACTAAACACTTTTCGGTTAGTCTTGAGGCGGGGCTCCAAGAAGAAGACATCGCTGGAATAAACCTTTATAATAACCATGCTAGAATGGGATAGCTTGCTAGTCAGATTCTTCAGAAGATCATGAGGAAAGAACGATGCTACTTGGAGTCCATTGTCTTTAATTAAATTGGTAACAGTTTCGTTCGAGTAAAGAAAGCGATAATAAAAGTCTCCAAATTCCTCTCGAAACATCTTCGAAGCACTGGGAACACTACTTGGTTGATCGTATAATGCTATTCCAGAGACATTAGCTATATTAGGATCTATAAGAAAAACACTCAAATTCTCAGACAAGTGAGCCCTTACACCTAATTCGGCAAGATCCAGCATATCAATACGCTCTTCCTTACGAAACGTACCAATGCTTCTCTCTCTTTCTCGATAGGTTCCATCAACGCAAGCCTCAAAACTTGCAACCAATTTGTTCGTAGAATTGAATATTGTCGACGCTCGAAGAACTTCTCGGTCAACTCCCATAAGACCATTATACATGCTCAACAAATCTAAACAAAGATCAGCCGACTTTGCTTTTTCTACGGCTTGTTTAACAATTCTACAAGCGAAATGTATATCAGTTGGAATCAGTGTGATGTTTTTTGTCATGAGATTCAACTTTAATTGCTTTACAGCTTCTGATGGTTTAATTGCTAACTCAAGGAATGCCTTTCGCTCCAAATTTACCAAAAAATTTGTAATCAGCTTTTGTCGAGTAATATTCAAGCAGTCTATTTGCTTTGTAGAAATATCCTCCCAAGATGGTTGCTGGTTCGGACCAAGAATACATTTTCTAGTTAGCGGAAGTCCATTTCGTTGCAAGCATGGTCTATCGGTTATTGCAGCACTTCCAACTTCTGCTTGATTCCAATATAATGAGAAATTTCTGAATGGTTCTGGTCGACAGAAAAGCTTTTCGTTGGTTGTCCATTTTACTGTTGACGTTGATAAAAATTCATTACTTTGGCTTTCCGATGATGTTGATGTTGTAAATGAATTAACAATCCGAAAAATGATTAAAAATATAAATAAAATTATTGAAAATAAATTCCCCGAATAAATTCTCGCGCCGATACGCGAAGTTTCAGAACTACTGTACATGTTGTGGCGTTCAGATCTAAAAGAATACTGAATGAATAATGTGGTGCTTGTGGAATAGCATTTTGACCAAATTGTTATCTTTACAGCTTAGAACGTGAGTCTTATTTATTTATTTATATGCTTTGTTGATAGAATTAATAGATAACACTTTTTTTATCACCCGGAATTCTGCAAAAAAAAATGACTACATTTTTGTTTAAAGAAGAGGGCTGGGCATGCTGAAATAAGTTAATTCCTTAGGGCAGAAGAAAAGATTAGTAATCATAATATTGCCAGGGTTGAAATGAATAATAATTTTCGAAGAAGAAGTAGAAAGTAGTGAATAAAACAAAATTCTAGTACAGTAGAGTCCCGATTTTATGGCACCAATGATTTTGTTTAGTTGGCGATACATAGATATTCATCAAAGGTTATAAGAGAGCAGTAAGGGCCGAAAGAATTAATATAGTCAGCTGCTTCATTCCATTACCATGAAAGGATTTTAATAGTATGATGGTGTTGGTGTGAGTCTAAACGTCGCGTTTCCATTGAACAATTTTTAAAGTTAACTACTAAAAATTTATGTTCAACGTGCGGTCAGATTTTTAAACATTAGTCGTGTTTTTTTTGCGTAAGCTATTCATAGCACAGTAGTTACAAATACAACATCCACAGTAGAATTACTGCCAATAAAAGCAGAAGTACTGACAGTGCTGATGAGTTCGTGACGTTTGTTCAAGTATCGAATGAAGTTGTCCATTTTATGAAACTAAAATTAATTTTTTGGTCAAGTTATTTTTTGTTTTGCTCTTCATTTGTAGCAAACTTTTTTTTAATTGTGTTTTTTTTTATTATTCTGACAACTGTTATTCTCGGTAGTACTAAATCCCAAAAAAAAACACGTTTATTGATATATTAAAATAAAATTTAATTGTATTTTTGCTTTATTGCTGTTTTTAGAAAAATACTGTTTCGCAAGGGGACTGAATAAAATACTGACCAAAAACTTGATAAAATTTATTTTTATTTTATTTTTTGTATGTATGTTTATAAATAAATATATAAAGTTTAAATGCATTAATTTTAAACTTCTCATAGAAGGACAACATCGCTAGCAAAGTTATATTGAAATCGATCTCACCGTTTTCGAATAATAAGCCAAAAATAAAGCAGTTTTCTAATTATTTTAATTTAAAACATTTTAAAGCAATATCTATATATAACTATTGGACTTTCTTAAAAAAATTGTGATTGCCGGGACTCACAATTAAGATATGTAAATATATAAATTAAATATTCAAGTTTTACATCACATGAACGCGGCGAATTCGAACTGTCAGCCAAATTTCAACCGAAATTCAACTCGACCTTTCGATTTAGTTTGAGCTACGAAGGAACGTACCCAATATTGATCGTATCCAATACACATCAACGTATCGTAACGTGTAAGATTACAATGTAATGAGTCACAGAAATGTTCAAGTTTTTAGTTTACCCTACCGCCGGCATAGATATTTACACATCAAAAATCACTAACTTTTTACAATAAGAAGTGCTAATAGTATTACATTATTATTTAATATCATTGGCAACACTGTTTTAAATGTATTAAAATCATATACTCAAATACTTAACTAATTACCTACCTTTGCATTAAAACAAAAAATAAAGTATATCATTTTTCAATATATGTATGCATAGTTAACGATGTGTATTTAGTTTTGTTTTTGTGTCCTTTTCATTAGGGCTTTTATTTATCTCTATAAATTTTTTTACATCTATAAAATAATGCTTATATTTCAACACAGACCTCATCAAATTTATTGTTCAAGTAGCTTAAGTAATGAAACAGATACAACAAACTCATTACCTACTATTAAAAAATAAAAAGAAGTTCTCGCATATAAATTTATTACTATCGTTGTAATACCTATACTTAGTCCTTGTGTGTGTGTGTGTTATAAGGATATCAAAACTGTACATAAATAGAACGAATGATGAAAGTTCATGAAACACGCAATGCGGAACACTTAAGTTCATTCACATTATTAGAATTTTTTTCCATTAGATATTTTGATTTATTAAACATACAAATTTTGTTTCGATTATTGTTTTGATTATTTAAGAAATTATAAGCTTTTTTAAGAATATCCATGAATCTTAAAAAAATTGGTTGCAAGTTAACACCAAATTTTCCTATGTATGTATGTATGCTTTAGACTTTGAGAAACAATTAAAGTCCAGCCTGTTATAAATTATTGTGGCCCAAACCCTAGTTCTAAAGACATATCAAGAGTTTTTTGTTTAAGATGCATAAAGATAGGGTTGAGACAATATAAAAATTGTATGGCAGGGGGTCTATTCCCGCCGCCCGGTTCAGATGGGAGTTTTCTTGAATTAGTAAAAAGAAATTATTAAAAATCAAGGCAATCCATCCATCAAGTGTGTTTTTAATTCATGTCAATTTTTAATTTGTTTTGTGCCGTTTTAACTTTAACTTTTGTTTTTTTGTCTGTGTTGTACAAATTTTTTAATAGATTTTAAACTATCTTCTTGATTAACTACAGAGACTTGAAATATTATAGACAAATGAGAACAGGGTCAGAACGCGTTTTTTGTGAATAATATAGGACCGCTTTGTTTTGTTTGTTAAAAATCATAACAATAAAAATTAATCTGGAACTGTTTAAAAAACAACACTATGATGTAAACCCCAGCTTAAATTTTTTAACAAATCTTAGTCAATGAGAAAAAAAAATCAAAAAAGGTTGGAGCTGTTTCTTTTTGTCTTTTAATTAAATCTGTATATAAAAAATGTTGTAAACCGTTTTAAGAAAGAAATTTAATACGCCATTTTTTGTAATAAATTAATGCGGAGTTGGAAAATTAATTTCGAAATAAATGATCTATCCATTTAAGGAATATCGAATTCTTAATTAAAATCGTATAGGAGTTATTTTCGAGAAAAATATGATTTTCTTTAACGATTTAAACAGCTTTTTGACTTTATATAGGTAAGAAATTTAATCAAAATCTTTTAACTTGTTTCCGAGACAAAATACCCATTCTAGATGAGAAATGTATATTGACACTTAAAGTGCAGAACTTCGCAAGCCACTTTTGTATGCGTTTTTCAGAAAAATTGTCAAATTTTGTATGCCGATCTATAGTAAAAGGTTTTGAAATCGGACATTTTCTGTTAAATGTTCAGAACAACATTGTTACATTAAAATTGGCAAAAGATAGCTCTGATTTTTTTGCATTAATAATATTTTTGTTTAAAACGAGGTTCCCCACTTTAACCCTTGATATGTAAAATTCGAATCATGTACAAATGTTCTGTACCTTTTTTTTCTGTTTAAATTGGCGTACGAGGCTTTTCTAATCAAATGAATGAAGATTTTCTAGTTTTTAAACAGCCCTTAGTTCAAAAAACTTGGCGAAGTGAAACTGCCCTTAGTTATGTGTAAGAATAACTAAGGTTAATTTTATGAAAATATTTTTGAATATTTGTGAATTTAAAAAGAAACTAGCTTTAAGTTGTAAGATTACTTAGGTACGCACAGAAAACTCAAGATACTAGAATATTATTGCTTCTTTATTTAACCCTGTACCTATACCCGACGCAAGTGTTACTTCTTCGGCATGATATAATAAAAATTATCTCATGGTGTTCTTTAATTTCTCTCCTGCAGTGTAATATTCATATAAACATAATCATTCCTTTGGACTATTTTTTCTCCAATATCTGTATGTACATACATATTATAATAATATACAAATATATTTATGTTTCAAACGATATTCTATAAACAAGTTCTATTTTAATTTGTTTATTTACGATGGTAATGTATTTTTGGCATATGTTTTTATAATTTTAAAAGCTTTCTCTTTATCTTTTTGAAATTTTATAAAGCAATAAAAAAATCAATAATTTTACACATGAATAATATGAAAGTAATAAATTTATAGCCCTTATAATACATAATTTAAAAAAAAATATGATACAAAATTTATTTCTATTCAACATTATGATTTGAACGATGAATCAACTAATTATGCTTGATGTTGTAGATGCCATACATACATACATAGCTCAAAAATTTAAATGGTATCTATAAAACGAATGAAAAACTAAATTTGGGCGTATTATTGCAATTGAAGAAACTGAAATGGTTGTTTTAGCTGTAATATTTCAATTTTAATAGAAAATTGCGTTTGGGATTTTAAAATTTTTTCATACAGAAAGAAATTACATATATAAATCTATATATTGAACGAATTTGTATTTTCCACTATAATGAAATGTCATTCCTCAGAACACCCTCTAAATTGGAATATATTTTCTAGACACATCCACATCACACCGCAATATATTTTTATCTTATTCGAATGTTTATTTGTTTTAAATAAAATGCTATGCAGTCTATCTTTACAACTTTTCTTTTTTTAAGATTTTTTTTAACTCAAACAACACAAATATTGTGGCTGCGGCAAAGTTGTAAGAAAACAAAGCATACCTTACATACCTTACATATATACATATAACCTACCTACCGATCAATTTAATTTTTTTTTCCAAATTTTATTTGGTAGCCAGCTGTAGATACATAAATTTAACAATTACAGATAGAAATGCGCAAACAAATATAAAACGAAACATGCGGGGTATGATTAAGCATAATTTTTATTTCTCAAAAAAGCACAAAACCTTCAAATTTGGTTTAGTTTTTGATTTAAATTTTGAAATTTTTAAAATTTAATTTCGGAACATGGGAATAACGTAGCGTAGTCCAAATGTCTACCGTGAATTTATTCGTTTTTGTGTCTGTTTGCATGTTGTTTTTTGCACATTCTCCCGCAATATTTTGTGCGTCATTTAGGATCAAAAATATGGGTACTCGCCATATATGTATGTATGAAAATTTTGTCAGCATTTTCTTTAATTTCTCTTAAAAAGGGCTGGACAGACATTTTTTTTAAATTAATTAATGGCACCTCCCATAGAACCTGTTGAAAACCGTTCAACTGATATTAGTTAAATTATGGAGAATATTTTAAGATGTTAAAATATTAAAAATATTTTGTACTTAAATTTTCAAAAAAAAAAATAAAATATTTTTTTAATTTTAATATTTTGTTTTTCTTTTAAAAAATTAAATATTTCGAAAACAACTTTATCGAGTTTTATTTAACTTGACTCCAAGGGGCTGTATCTTATAGTTCTCCAAATAGAAACTGCTTCGATTATGATATATTTTTTGTTTGCGTTAATAAATCAGTACTAGATTAAAAATTTAACAGAATTTACATTAAGTCATTATATTAACAGTACCTCTTATAGAACGGATTTAAATTTATTGTTTTTATACAAAGGGCTTCGCAAGAATTGTCTGGCAAACTAACGTTTCGCGGGGGTTCATTTCTAAAAATTATACATTCGCATTTTTCGTTTCGCAATTTTTATTTAGTTTTTTGTTGGATTTGATTTTTTAAATTTTTTATTTCGCTTTTTTTTTATTTGTTTTAATTGTTTTGCTATTTTTATGGCTTCAGTTAAATTACATGTCTAAACATTTTTAGTTCAGCATAGAAAATTTAAAAAATGAATAAACAAAAAATTAAATATAGGAATTAAATGTGAAAATATCACGAATGAAAGAAAAAAGTAATATTAAAAATACTCAAACAAATAGAACAAAAATATACAATATATTACTAAAAAAATAATTCTTAATTATCAAAACTAAGCCAGGTAATTATATATCAGCGAAATAAAATTCTTTGGTGATATTTAGTAAAATATTGAAACGGCGTTATTCGTGGAAAAATCCAATTATGACGAAATTCATGATATAGGGCTGAATTTATTTATGTTAGGTATTTAAATATATATATTATTTTAAACATTTTTTTTGACAAAAATGTATTAAAAGTTTGAAAGAAACAACAAACACTTGGGTGTTTCATTCAAACCAAGAGCTATAGCTATTTCACGACTGACAAATAAAATTCATCAAATATCCAAGCACCACTAGGCATGGCAGCCGTGAAATAGTTATAACCCCAGCCCATAAAAACTCGGTGGCAGCTCACCCAAGTCTTTGTTGTTTCAATGTTATTTTCATTCTAAAATATTTTTATTTAATTCATAATGTTTCTTTCTTTATTTTTGAATTCCGAAAGTTGTTATAGATTTTAAAATTTATTTTATCTTCTCTATCACCTTGAGATATCCTGCTTTTCCTTAATAATTCTTTTCGCACCTCAAATTACTTTCTATCTACTTATATGTGCTTTTTTTTTAAACTTTTCTCGATTCCAAATTCCCTTCAATTATCTTTCCTCGAAGTAAATTTCTTTTTTCCAAATATCTAATAGACCAACATGTTGCTTGGCAAAAATCAAATATTTTGACCTTTTTCGCTGAAACCAATTCCTCTCACAAACATTCAATCAGCCACAAATTCTTAAAACTCTCAGCCAATCGATTTCATGAACATCAACTACCAGACGAGAGCTGCTTCCATAAAAACTTATTTTTTAATATTACTGAAACCTTACACTCACCATCACAAACATCTCTTTCCAAAAATTTCCGATTCTTATGCAATTTTCATAACTTCCATCCATCCTTATTGAATAAAATTTCTCGATAAAATTTAAAAATAATTAAAATTGAAAACAATTTTCTGCTACGGATTTTCCAAGTAACCATAAAATTTTCACAATTGATTCGAAGCTTCAAGAAATAATTCCAAAACCAATAATTCTGTATAATTTATTTATTAAATCCAAAAGTCCCTATATAAATTTACAATTTAATAATTTAAAAATTGAATTAAGAATTTAAGAATTAAGAACCCACTTAAAAATGTATTATCATTAAGTTACGTTGTTAAATCCACTTGACTTGTACTCTTTATAGCTTATCCGCTGGAATATTTTTCGTAGTACATGATAAAAGTACTCGTAAAGTTTTTGGAACTGCTTATTCCTTTCGATGAAATTTTGTTTTCGAAGAATTCTGTAAGACCTGTTGTATGTACTGTGTTCCTGTTTATCAACGTTTAATGGTACCAGTACTTTGCAGCAGAAACCAAAATAAAAAAGGAAAATAAATTAATCGATGATTGCCCAATGCCCTTCGTTGCAGTAAATGCGGTAAAATTTACCGTAAAAATCTATTTTTAGAGGCTAGACAAACATATAACACAAAAAAACACTTGAATACAATGTTTCCCTACAAGTACCTACCTATAAAATATATTCTCAAGCCTTGCACAAAAATACACCAAAATAATGAATAATATACAAGGATGTATGTATATACCTGCCAACATAATTCATTAAGAATAACTTTATGTTCGTTTAAATTGAGTCTATGCAGCCAATACCTATATACTGGCCATAATAACCTCACCTTGGCCCGTTCTGTTTTCTCCTTTCGTGTTGCATAATAATTGCTTGGCATGAATTTTGTTAAATCGATATCGAATGGTTAAATTTGGAAGTTCAACTTAAATAGTACAGATAGGATAGCTACTTGAATTTCCTGTATAGATAATGCAAATTCTCTTTCTGCATAGGTTACCTCAAATAACTCAATATGTTATCTCTGTGGTTTGCGGTGAGTCCTGAATTGCTGACAATGACAATGACAAATTAATGCAATATGCCATAAAAATACCTTCAACCCTGAAACCTAATTTTGTCTCCAAATTGCACACCGTATAGAGCATTATTTTCCTATCTAATAAAGTCACATTATAATTTTACACGCGAGTATACAATTATACATATGTATGTATATCAACTCTTCTCTGAAAGTTCCTTTTCCGAATTCCGTTCCAGGTGATATAGTTTAGTTAATTCATCTGCACATAAAATTACAACAGTGGAAGAGTATTTCTATAAAGAATCATTTCATACAACTATACAACCATGATGATGATGGACCTGGGACCCCATGGAAAAGGAGGTCGTGGAGATGGAGCGCGAACTTATCGAATATTCGTCTTCCATAATATTTAGTTCAACGGGTATAAACAGATGAAAAAAATTTCTCTGGGAAAACTACTTTTTTGAATTGTGTGTTTGCGCAACGTGCAACGCATAGAAATATGTAGTTTTGTTTTGATTGAAATGGAGGAAAATCGAGGAAAGATGAGAACTTTAATTACCCATCCCAAGGCGACAACGGAATGCTATGGCACGCGTACGCAAAACGAGATTGGCACTAGAGTGCTTCTCAGAAAAACTTAAATGGAGAAAATTTCCATCTGTTAAAGTTTTGCTCTTATTTGTCTTAATTGGATGAAAAGAAAAGTTAACTGAGTTGGAAACACTTCTTGATGAAAATAGTTGCTTGTGTTCTCTTTTTTAAATGCATATTTCCTGTTTAAAGATTTTATGCGGAAAGAATTAGAATTCATCGATTGCGAAGTATTTCTTTTATGGCTTTATAGGTAGAAGGTTGTCCATGCATAATGTGAAATAAAAATAAGAAATTAATTTAATTAATGGACAAAAAATGAAATCTCTGCTAAACACATATTTGTTACGATGCTTAGGTTGTTCGACCTATCAAAAACGATGTTATAGGGGTGTAATCACATTCTTATCCATATTTTGTATGGAAAAGTCAAACATTATGAAAAAAAAAATCATTTAAAAGCCAAACATTTTGAAAAGCGTTTTTGTAAAGTTAAAAACAAAAAAAAAAAACAGTTACGAAATGTCTGCTATTTACAAAAAATGATTTGTGGCAACGCTGGTTTAAATGTCATTTTATTCGGACGCACAATAATATAATTTTTGTACAAATTTTATAAATCTTTTTGCAGCTTTCCAATATTTTTGATCCTCAATGGTTGATCATTTTCCAAAACAAAACATGAAATACCTATAAATAATAACCAATTGTTACTATCTTTATGTTTTCTCTTTCTTGTTTTTACAGTTTTTATAGAAGAGGAACAAAATGATTAGGTCAAATTTTTCTCTCAAACTACTTTTTTTATTGTTTCACACTGACGTATGGGGAAACGTCAGCATTCGCTTTTAAAAAATTTCGGGATGTGTTCAAAAAAATATTGTTTTTTTATGTCAAGTTGATTAAGATTTCAAATTAATGTTTATATGGAGGTCAAATTGAAGTAGCGTTGACTACTTGTTTAAAATTTGAAATGACAACAAAGAAAATATCTCGTTCCTCGAGTAATGAAAAATAATAATTTTAAAAACCTCAAGTGGCTTGAGTTTTAAATACAACGCAAAATTAGTTTTAGATAATTAAAAAAAAAAAAAATGTAAAGTCGCAACTCACTCAAGACATAAAATGATGCGTGTAAGCTTGAGGAACATTATTCTTTTTTATATTTTAAAATATTCTTCAAAATAGTGTCATCACATGGAAATCAGATGTTTTCACATGGTGACACAATTTACACGTCAACGCACGCAGGGACAAAATTGTGCGTTTACTGTGTTTTAAAACTTTGGACTCGTTTTTGAAATGATGAAATTCAATTCGTCTACAAAGTTTATTCTCATACCTCCATGAAATCAAAGAAAATTATAAACTGCTTAAATAAATGAATGTCTTATTATTATTATTTCTTTATCTGATTAAAAAAAAACAACCCCCTATTATAAAATGCTTACTCACTTGATCAGTTTGCAAAAACATCAAACTTCTGTCAAATAACGACCCAACACCTTAGTGTATTCTTGAAGTTTTATATAAAGTGTAAGGACGAAATTAGAAAGGGGGATTTCTGTGCCCAACGCAAAAAACTTACAAACATAAAAGTTTTACCATAACACAACAAATAATGCTCCACCATACCTCTATATTTGAACAAAAATATCTTCTTTTTTTCTGACTTCTCAATAAGCTATGCATCAAAAAACTTTTCCAAAAGTGCCTTAAGCTTATGTAACTCAAATATACCCTCATTGAAATTTCCATCGATCAAAAATGTCTCATAGCAATTCGGAGAAGAAACATTTAGATGCCAGCTGATACATCACATAACATTATGAGGGTTGATATATTCCAATTACCTCAATTTCCGTCACATATACATATGTAGGTAGGTACATGGCTTTCATAAAACTCCTGTAGGCGTAATGTTAATTTACCTATATGTATGGTAAAAAGGAGAAAACATTCCTTAAGAGATACTTTGTATATTTTATCTACATACATATATCGATTGCTTCTTTTAAGACACTTTTGACTGAAGTTATATCTACTTAAAAATTACTTTAATAAAATAATTGTGCTTTCAATATCCGTTTTTTATTTATTTATGTAGATCGATTAAATGTGGAGGATATGGATTTCTCCAAACATTTTTGAGGAAAAAATGTAAAGTCGTTCAATTCAATTGACAAATGATGTGCTCCTTAAAAATGCTAAAAATTGCGAATTAACAAAATTGTGATATATATACATACATATACATATAATATAATTCACTCATTCAAAATAATATAATTATCCAGTTCAATAAAAATAAATAATTGGTGTATATTGTATATACATTTCCTATATAGATATAGTACGTGTTATTAAAATGTTCGTTTATTGAAGATTTTATTTTTCATCTAGGGAAATTTAATAAAAATGCCCTGTACCAGTTTCACTTACAAATAGATCAACTGGCTGTCGTCGTTCGTATGGTATGAAGAAAACCACTTTTTAGACATAACCATCATCGTTATGTTAAAATTGATTATAAATAATCGAAATTTGTTTTTTACACGGAACCAAGGAAAGAGAAAAAAGCAAGTCCATCAATGTTTGTGTGTTTAATGAAATGTTTGGATTTTAAATCTTATTATAAATAAACTTATATAAACAACGTGGTTAAGCAGACCCACTTTATGATTTGCAAAAAAAAATAATACACAAACAACACGTATACGCCACAGTGAACATGTTTTTTCTTTACTGCAAACGTAGTTTTTAATTATTTGCATTTATAATTTTAATATGATGTCTTATAAGGTATATCTTAAGTTTAAGCTTCTTCCGGATGTGCGATAAAGTGTATATCATTTCTACCATTTTTGATTTAATTAAAAATATTAAGTATTTTTTTGTGAACAAGAGTAGTATTTTTGCAATTGGAGTGATATTTTTCATGTTTTATATAAAATCAATTCCGGTACGTTTTAGATTGAAAATCACAACTTGTTGAATTATAAAGACTAAAGGGGTGAAACCCTCAAAAGAAAAAATTTATGGGACAGGAATTTATTCATATGTGTAATGTTGCTTTATTTTCTTTTAAATTACATTACAATTTTTCGAACATGGGAACGCACTCGTACTAAAATAAGAAAATTCTAGAATATTTATAAGTTAATGTGTTTTTTTTTTTTTTTGGTTCTCAATTTTATTTTTTATTTTTCTCATAACCGAACATTGGTACCGTCAGTGTCTGGTTATGAGAGAGTACACTGTAATTAGAAACAAATTGATTATTCAACCCCTGAAATTTTTTTTGCCACAATCGTAATGTACACCATCTGATTGAGAAATAAAATTTAAAAATGGTTGGTTTTGCTCGATTCAGCGCAACGCGGACACTTTCCATTGTGCAGATATCCACAATGCGCGCGAACAGCTCTAAACGAATTGTGTTTCCTTCACAAAGGAATGCAATCCAAAATTTTCTTCATTGAAAATTTCAAATATAAGTAGTTACTCGAAAACCAAAAAACAGTAATATGAGAGAAACTGTTAATAATGGAAAAATAAAAGAATTATTTTAGCTAACTAAAAAAATTTTATCAAAACCGTAGGAGTTGTTTTTGAGCCAAAATTGCATTTTTCTTTATGGTTTTAAAACAATTTAGCATTGTAGGAACCGTTATTATTGGCCATAAACATTTTTTTTATAATTTGCTAAATAATATTAAAAAAAAACAGCTGGGTGCTAAGATTGATAAGTTAATAATAATAATAATAAGTTTTGAAACATGGATTTATCAAAGGAAACTTTTATTTAAATTTTTCTAAAAATTTTGTTTCAAAAAATGGTACCTTTTTGTAAAAGATAAACTAAAATAAGATTTTAATTAATTGCGGAAAACTTTTACGTTATTTTTGGTTCTTAAAAAAAATTTAAAAAAAAACTTACCAAGGGAATTCCCTTAAATCTCTAAAATCAAGTTTATACATAATCAACCCATCCGTTTAGGCTGCAGTTAAAAGGATAGACAGAGAGACAGACGGACAAAATTGCGAGACTTATTTTTTTTATAACTTATCATCGTAGTGATTTCGACTTCATAATTTGAAAATAAAAAAATGAATTTAAGAGACTTCTTGGAAACTTTAACTTGGTTTGGTTTAAAATAAATCAGCCGTTTTTGACTACATATGTACAAACGGACACAAAGATAAACAGACAGAATAGCGAAACCCACTTTTTCAATAGTGTAGTCTCAGGCGGGGTACCTGATTTTTAGAGTTTATGTTGAATGTACATATAGAAACAACAACAATAATTATATTATGTTCAACTTCTCATTTTAATTTAAATCTTATTTTATTTTATTTTATTTTATTTTATTTTATTTTATTTTATTTTATTTTATTTTATTTTATTTTATTTTATTTTATTTTATTTTATTTTATTTTATTTTATTTTATTTTATTTTATTTTATTTTATTTTATTTTATTTTATTTTATTTTATTTTATTTTATTTTATTTTATTTTATTTTATTTTATTTTATTTTATTTTATTTTATTTTATTTTATTTTATTTTATTTTATTTTATTTTATTTTATTTTATTTTATTTTATTTTATTTTATTTTATTTTATTTTATTTTATTTTATTTTATTTTATTTTATTTTATTTTATTTTATTTTATTTTATTTTATTTTATTTTATTTTATTTTATTTTATTTTATTTTATTTTATTTTATTTTATTTTATTTTATTTTATTTTATTTTATTTTATTTTATTTTATTTTATTTTATTTTATTTTATTTTATTTTATTTTATTTTATTTTATTTTATTTTATTTTATTTTATTTTATTTTATTTTATTTTATTTTATTTTATTTTATTTTATTTTATTTTATTTTATTTTATTTTATTTTATTTTATATTATTTTATTTTATTTTATTTTATTTTATTTTATTTTATTTTATTTTATTTTATTTTATTTTATTTTATTTTATTTTATTTTATTTTATTTTATTTTATTTTATTTTATTTTATTTTATTTTATTTTATTTTATTTTATTTTATTTTATTTTATTTTATTTTATTTTATTTTATTTTATTTTATTTTATTTTATTTTATTTTATTTTATTTTATTTTATTTTATTTTATTTTATTTTATTTTATTTTATTTTATTTTATTTTATTTTATTTTAAGATTTTAAAAGTATCTAACCTTCGTAAAAAAAAAAAACTGATATTGCGAGTGGAAGAAGAAATGAACAAAAAAAAAAAACTAAATACCAGCATGGAAATATTTCCCAAGAATGCATCCAAAGCAGAAGACACAACTATTTCCCATTTGTAAAACACATTCAGATGTTGCCTTTTCTGAATATAAACTCAATGATTCAAGAGCAAAAATAAAAATCTTTCTACAACGACCAAAACGAAAAAAAAAATACACGTAATGGGCTCTTTCTCATATTTTCTTTCTCGTATATCCTTTTGAGATTTCCAAGGGACTACTTTATTTATAGCTTAACAAATCAATGGAAATATTTTCTCTTCATCACAAATCCCGAAATTCATAATGTTGTGTATTTGTAACTTCTGCTTCATACCTACATACATACTTATATAATACTCTAGTCCATTGAAAACGCTTGAAGAACCAAAGTTTTGAAAGAGGAAGTGCTTTCTATACATTATATTTCTTATAACAAAGCAAATTGAATCCTGTCACTATACTTCTGGCTGAGGATTCAATTTTCTAGTTAATTTCCGCTCTCAGGTGCAGAGAAAGTTTTTCCTTCTTGTTGTTGTTGTTGTTGGCATTTGTCAATGAAATAAGAGGAAGTATGAATCATTTAAGGGTCAGCCATAACAACATGAACTTAGCCATATATAGTTTGAGCGTCTTGAGAATGAAGTTTCCTTTTGTTGTCCAAAACGACATACCTATTATACGAGTAACACAATATGAAGGAGGGAGAGTGTTTGGCATTATTTTTTTTCAAGGATCTCATTTCCTCTTTGGGGAAGTTTTTCTTTTTCAATTGCTAAAGGTAAATCGAAAATATGCGGGAGATGGCAGATGGGACATGTGGATGTGGGTATTGTATACCTACGAGTATCTTCGGTGTAAATGATGAAGTGAACGACGTCAATCAATATGAATCCCACGCTAAACAAAAAAGAAAGTGAAACGTTTGGATAAAATACTATCAATCTCAAACAAAAAACAAAGACATATAGGTACCTAAGCAGGCTTAAAATCCCAACAGATCTTAAATTGGGCTCGGTAAATAGAGGTTGGCAGCCTACCATCATGTTGTTTCGTATATTGATATTAAAATGTGAAATAAGGATTTGTTTCTGGAAGGTGAGACTCAAATCGCATAAGACATTCGATTTAGTGAAGAATTGTTTTGTCTACGTAATTGGCAGGTAATAATACCTGCAAATGAATTTATTTTTTATACACAACACAATTTTAAAATAATAAGGTCACAATACAAAACACATCAGATCAAGATATTCGTTTACAAAGCGTATCAAAATTTTGTATGGGAAGTTTTTAACTACAAATCGTAAAATTTCACTTATTTTTGTCGTAAATAAGAAGGATGGTAAACGTGAAAAACTTTATTTGTAATAGTATGTCATGGCATTATTGTGAAGGACGCATGTGTCACAATTTGTCAAAAACCACGAGAACCATTTCATATCAAAAAGTAAAATAAGTCGAGGAGAATTTTTTAAAGTGGCCAACCTATAGGTACATAATTACATATACATATGTATACAAAATAGCTTTTTACGGCCTTTAGTCCACAAAAATTTAGGCGTTTCGACTGAACTTAACAAAAATTGCGTATTGACAAGGTCCTCACTAGTCAACTGATGAGTCCAAGTGAGATCGCCGGGACGAAACGCCTAAATTTTTGTGGACTAAAGGCCGTAAAAAGCTATTTTGAATCAATAATTCAACAAGTCCAATTAAATAGTGCTAAGTCTTCTACTTGGCTGATGTATTTCAGTAGTATATAGAGTTTGTATTATTAAAAAAAACCTTCATATATACATATGTATATGTAGTGAGATTCATTATTTATTTGAAGACAATAGATTAGAAATCTATTTTTATTTCATTCCTGAGAAATTTTATAAAAACATTATTTCCTTTTTCTTCAGAAGTTTTACTTTGATCAGATTTACAAATTATGCATAATGTCAATATTTTTATTTCATAATCACACATTTTTATCCGACGGCGACGGGCGAACTACGGGATTGAACCATCTCAAATTCATAACTTCTTTGTTTTTTAAATGTTCCTATTTTTTTTTTTTTATTTTTAACACATCAATCAGATTAGTACAATTCCAAAAGTAGACACATATTTAGTATCTGTCTGTCTGACTGCCGAGTTCGGTTGCAGTTGAGTAGATATTCTTTAAATTTGGTATACATAGCATTTTAAGGCACTCCCCTTTTTGTTTGTTTCATTATTTTTAGGACCAAAACTAACGGTACCTGCTGTGCCGCAAAATCTTATTTTTCTCAAAAACGCGCCCACAACTTAAAAAAAATCATTTTTTTTACATAAAGACTACCATTTTGTAAAAAAAAAAAAAAAAAAACGGTAAAATGTTTATAAAAGGTACCTCCCCATATAGAACCATTTGTTTTAGTTTCGATTTTCTCAAAAACGGTTAAATGGATTCAACAGACTCTCATTTTTTCGTTTTCAACTAACTCATTGCATCTGCAGAACCAATTTTGATGAGAATTTCAAAAATATATTTTGAAAATTCGATAACGGGTGGAAAATTTGGAAAATTCGATAACGGGTAGATGATTTGTTCAAAATTAATTCAAATTATTTATCTCCGCATTAATATATATTTAAAAATGGTGTACAATTTTTCTTTCTTAAAAATGTTTTCAATAATTTATACATAAAAATGTGTTTTTTTAAAAAATCGGCTCTAATGATTTAAAAATTTTTTTCTCATAACATGAGAGTTGATGTCAAAAAATCTCAGAGGTTTATTACTCAATTTATGCAATGTTATTTATTTTTTAGCAATGTTTAAGTTTTTTGCAATTTTATTTTTCAGACCAAAAATAACGGTCCTGCCGTACAATTTGTTTACCAAATTATGAAAATCTTTTTTTTATAAAAAATTCGGCAAAATGGTTATAAATGGTACCGCCCATAGAACTATTTTTTTGATTTTCGATTTTCTCCAAAACAACTCAACTGATTTTAAACAAATTTTTTATAGAAAATCTTTTAAAAAATTTTAAAATTGTTGTATACTTAACAAAATTTTCATAATTTTCTTTTTTTTTGTTTATTTTTTAAAAACAAGTTTAGCAATTTTCCAGTCTAAAGTATAAGTACCATGCATACTTTAAAACCACAGTGTGATCGCACTTATATATGAGCAAGTTCGTGCGACCCTGTCGTGTATTTTATATATCATTGTTTTAAACCCCTTAAAATTTTCCGTTGCTAATTTTTTGTCAAGATTGAATACTAACGAGTTATTAAAAAAAAAATTAAATCACCACCTTTTCAAGATAGCCGTTTTTTTTCTTAACCCATACCACCCAACATATTTTTGATAATGAGAAGATGTATTTTAACACATACCTATAACGACTAAAAAAAATGTCTAGACATTAAAAGCAAATTTAACTTCACATACAAAATTATAACTAAAATATTCCTTTTAAATTCTTTGGAGAAGAAAATACATACATACATATTTACGGACTCGGATATGCTATGTTTTATATAAAATTCTATATCTTTTCTTTTGGGAATGATTTCATTTAAAATAAAAAAACACCAGAGTTGAAGTTGAACTTCAATGATGATTATTTTGAAATTAATGAAATTCTCAATTCCAAGCGGAATGAAGTGTTAACCCCAAAGGCCTTCGATATCACAATCGTTCTCTCTCCTTTATTAGCACTTGTACTCTATCTCCTTCTTCGTTTAAATTATTTTCTAACAAAGGAATACATAATATATAGTCATTGGGTGGAATCTAATGTAGGTGGCAAAAAAGGACTAACAGATGCCCAAGGCTAAGATAAAGGCATTAAATCATCTCACCATCTTTGTTGGTCTATCATCAGTGCTTATAAACCAAAATCACAGTTCAGGGTTACCATTAGGATAAGTAAAGTGGCTGTTTGATAATTTTTGATAATCTAAAACCCATAAAGAGAGTCATTCTGAGTAGATAAATAAAGCAGACACTAATTAGGGCTTGTTTCACATTGTCTGATTGAAGTTCGTATGGTAGGTTCATAAATCCACCAAGCTAAAAAAAACACAATGGTCTATTGACCCACCTGAGTGGGTGAAATATCTTTCAATTAATACTTTCGACTTTAAGACCATTAAATTTGCGCCCAACAATATCTATTATATATCTAAAATCTAATCCGAGATTTACTTGGACATTGTCAAAAAGGCTCTTACCGCCAAATTATTCATTTTAATCTGGATGTATTTACATTGAATTTATTTTAATCTGGATTTAAATTTTAAACTGGATTAATCGAGTCAATATTAAGGGAAATGTTTACATTTTTTTAAAACGGATTTACACGTTTTAATCGAATATTTTCCATAAGAGTATTAAAGTTGTGTCTTTTTAATCCTTTTTTACAATATTTTTTTGAAAATTTTTAGAGGCAACCCTGCTACAAAAAATCTGTCTTTTTTTCTAGTTGGCTTATTACAAGAACAAAATTCAAGAAGGAGAAACTTTTCATTGAAATCTTATTTTTATTTTATTTTTTTTTTTTTCTGAAAAACTGATTGAACTTTAAGTGGAGAAGATATCGCCGGCAGTTGTGTGTCTGTACAATCAATTTAAGTTCAATTCTACTGCCAAAGGCTTGGTTGAGTTAACAAAATTCTCACAGCATAGATAGATAATAAATATAGTGATGGAACTGGAAACTTCTTTTGTGATGTCCATCATGTCATGATCATGAGTTCTTCAAGTGTATTCTTTTTTTTTTTGTGTTTGTCTTGAGCTCCATGATAGTCAAAAGAAAAAGTGGTTTAAGGTTAAGGACTATCGCATTACTTGTCGCTGTTAGTAAGAATTTGATTAGGATTTAGTTTTTTTTTTTTCTCGATTGTGACATGCCAGAGGAGTTCTTCACAGTAAAAGTTTATACACTGCAATTCGAACAATGTGTAGCTTTAACTTTTAAAACGGAAAGATAGAAATTTATCTATAAAGAAATTTTTATAGTTGCTGCATAAGGGTTAAAGCAAAGTATTGGTTTTGTGTACAAAATAAAATTTGTAATTTTAATCAATTTTTTTTTAATCTTTTAAATACTTTAAAAAAACACTATGCTACCAAGTTTTTAAAAAATCGACTAATACGTTTTTGAAACTATATATGTATGAAGTCTTTAACAAAACATTTTAAACTCAAAATAGCTTTAAACGTCCAGAGATCTAACTTGGGCAATTTCTGTTAAATTCATTTCATCAAAAGAAGATCCATACAAAATTTGATCAAAATCAGTTCATCGTTTTTCGAGGAAAATTATAGTAAAAAAAGAGTTAGGCACGTATATAAAAAAAAACTTTTCTTAACGTTTGCTGTTAATAATGGGAGGTAACAATCGATCATAGAAAAAACAGAGGTATACTGAAACTGAGTTTTTTATGTCTGCGGAACCTGAACCTACATACAAAAAAAAAGCTCTGTCACAGAGACGTAGACTCCATTTGAGAGACTTCTACTACAACTATACGAGTGATCTAGCAAATACTTCTAACTATAAGTAAACTTGCACGCTTCATAAGGAGCTCAAAATGGTTTAATTGAGTAAGAAAAAGCTTTTCCAGATCCATGTGGTATCACAATGGGCCAACAATTGGTCTAAGTGTTCCGGTTTTCCGCCGACAGCCACTTCAACCTAACCAAATAGTAAAAGTTAGGATGAAATGTTAAGATAAAAGTTTTGATAGAGTCCGCCCACCTGACTCGATTACTTCTTTAGCTCGTCCGCTAATAATTCAACATAAGACAGCCCGTTATTTTGCTTTATGATTCGTATACTTCATAGTTTTTGGAACCAACTGTTTCCTTCTATTTATGAAATCGCTCGAAAACCTGTTTTTGGCTAATATTCCAAAATACTCTAAGAGCAGGACTCTGGTGGATGGATACCAGGTTTTCTATTGAACTCTAAGAGCATTTTTGCAGTAGCCCTTGGCGTAATAGTTAATGCGTTGGACTGTTACGCTGAAGGTCTTGAGTTCGATTCCCAGCCTATGCCACTAAAAAAACAGAAACGTTTTTTTCACGGGTTACTGCCTCTTGCGAGGAATTGACAAATCCTCCAAGAATATCTCTTGTCATGAAAAAGTGCTTATCATCCTAGCCGTTCGGATTCGGCAGAAAACTGAAATCCCCTCTATTCTTGCCAATAACATGCACACAGGAATGGTTGAGAGTTGTAAGTGACTATAAGGCCCTGGTTATACACGAGCTGTCGCGCCGACCAATTTTATTTTATCTACTTGCATTTTAAAGTTACAACGAAGAAGGAAAGGCT
This sequence comes from Epistrophe eligans, assembly GCA_951394125.1. Taxonomy (NCBI): domain Eukaryota; kingdom Metazoa; phylum Arthropoda; class Insecta; order Diptera; family Syrphidae; genus Epistrophe; species Epistrophe eligans. The sequence goes on along the minus strand of OX596028.1, from coordinate 50,244,642 downwards.
AAGAATGGTCATAAGAAACAGAATAGACTGGGTGAAACTTGTTCTGGTAAAATTTACCGCAACCGCAAACTCTTCAAGCAACCAGTTTTTGAAAATATGAAAAAGTTCGCATGAACTTCATTTAATTTGACACAACCTAATGAACACATTTTTTTGTTTTCTTTTCGCTTCAAATATGTACTTTAAATATTTATTTCTTACATCAGTAATCACTGATTAATAAACTTTTTTAAGCTTAAAAAATCATAAATCTGTCAGAATACTAATTGTGTGCAAGTAGGCCTTAAGCTATAATATAAGAGCAACTTCTTATGAACTTCTTTTGTTGCTTTTATATTTTTTGACATTTTGCTTAGGCAACGATTAAAAGAAATCAAGTATTCCTGCTTTTTAATGACTTCTTGAAATTTTCTACAAAAATTAAGGATAGGAATATAATAATATTATCAAAAAAAAATTCTTTTCTCCTCAGATTAACCCTGGAAAGTATGTAAATTAAGCACAGTAATTACTTCCAATACCCCTGGCCATGCTCAACACAACAAGGGATCTTTATGTAGGTATATATGTAAACAGAAAAGAAAAAGTTGTTTAATTTCCACCTTTTTTTTGTGTGATTATTATGAAGCTTTAAATAAAACTCGTTCACAAAGTTTCCGGATTAATTTATTTTTTTTCCTTCCTTCACTGAAAAAAAAAAACAATTAGGAAATATCTTTAACACTTCAACATCAATCAATATAGATTCCAAGACGACCAGAGTAAAGTGATATTTCTTATACATATATACTATAATGAGGTCGGTACGGTACGGTATACATTTATTTATTTTGCTTTTCTCTCGATAAACCTTGTTTCCATTTCCGTATCCATAGCAATAGTAATAGCAAATTAAATTGGCATGATAATTGATTTAAAGTGCAACTATTGGAGCTTAAAGGATAAAAGGAATATTGAGTGCGTGTAAAGTATTATGTGTGCCTAGCCTGATGGGCGACAATCCTCGTGAATGCTTAATTAATTATTCAGATAATTATTAATACTGGTTCTGCTGCGTTGCACAGTGGCCCGTTTCGACTTTTTTGGTTGCTAAAATCATAAATCATAAATGAATAAAGATATCGTAACAATTTTTTAACTTAAAGGGAATTTCCAGAGCTATCAAACTGGGGATATTAAACATACTAGCTATATAGGGTGTGTCTGAATTTTCTGTTAAAAAAAATTTACCTCAGGCGATAGACATAGTTTCTATTTCACTTTACAGTGACAGAGTGTTTTATAAAAGCTTATTTGAGTGAAACAGTGGAGAAAAAGCTAAATAAACAAATATAAACTAAACAGTGGAGAAAAAAGAAAATAAACCATTTTTAAATTTTTGTTTGTTTTTTTTTTTTTTTACATAAAAGAGTTCATTAAAATTGGTAGATTACAAATAGTGAAAAAAAATTAAAGGTAATAGATCACAAGTCAAATAGTTGAAAAAAAAATTAAATAAACCAAAAATATAAAGGGGTTTTGAATAAGATGCAAAAAAGACTAGAGGGTATAGGTTGGGTCGAGGCAACAAAAAAACCGTAAAGGAGGGGAGTCTTTTTAATTAACTTGAACTAGAAAAAAATATATTAAAAATCAACGGCAACATTCACAATCCCATGTTAAAGTTTTTTAAAGCCAGAAATCCATTTCAAGCCAATGCCATATAAAAATAGAAATGTTTTTCACTGGTTACTGCTGCATCTCATGTCATGAAAAAGTCCTTCTCACCCTAGCCTTTCGGATTCGGCAGAAAATTGTAGGTCCCAATAACACGCACACAGTAATGGTTGAGAGTTGTAAGTCATAAGTCCCTGGTTCTACACGAGCTGTTACGCCGACCAATTTATTTATTTATTTAGAAATCCATCCATGACACCTGTTTTTAAATTAATTTGTTTTATTGAATAGTTTTGGGAAAAATAATTTTCAAACTAAAAATTTTGAAGAAAAGAAATGGATTGACTTCTTAAGATAAAATCTCTCTAGCACAGCTCTATGCAACTTTATGCAGTTGAATTTTTGGGCGTATCTGAATATAAAAGGATTTTTGCTTGTTAATTTAAAAACGCGACTTTTTGGATTTTTTGTGGACCCTATGTATATTAAAAGTTGAAAAAGTATGCCCAAAGTGGTGTTTCAAAAAAAAATTTTAATTAATTATTTATTTTTATAATAAACAAAATAATATATCAAGCAAAACAAAAACTCACAAGTTTTTTTTTCCATAGCTACTCCCCTCAGTTTTTGCACTCAAAACTAAAAAAATAAAAATAATTTTTTTTGGGACTATGTATACCTAAGCATTTTTCTACTTTGACTGACAAGCAAAATTATTCATCGAAACAAAATTTTTATTTTTGATTTAGCTATAATGGTCTAAACATTTAAGAGTTTTCCATTATAGACCCACCCGAAAAATAATTATTGGCACTACTTTTTCATAAACGGACCACTGTGCGTGCGTCACTTTAGTTATAAATATTTTTTTGAAGTAGTTACGTATGTTTATATTTTAACTCCCGGGAGTATTTCATAGTTCGGCAGCTATGTTTTGAAGAAGCTAATTTATATGAATAAGTATGTGTTAGTGAAGAAAAAAATAACTAAAGTAGGAATTTGTTTGGGAAGTAAATTAAATAAATAATAAATAGGAAGGTGTTTTAAATTCAGATATCTAAAAAACGGGTGGGCCATCTAGTGGTTTGTTTTTAAATCATAGGTTATTTTGACATTGGCAGGTGATTGCGGTTTGTGGAGTGGTGGCATCATTGGACGATTTTTCTTCGAAAGCGTTTCAGTCAACGGTGGGCGTTACAGAGCCATGTTAACCGACTTTTTTTTTTACTGATTGAAGACATGGATTTGGACGACCTCTGGTACATGCAGAATTTCGCGCCATGCCACACAGCCCATGCCACAATCGATCTTTTCCGCACCAAATTCCCAAATCGTGTTATCAGCCGTCTTGGCGATGTCAATTCGCTGCATCGGAACTGCGATTTGATCCCTTTGGACATTTTTTTTGTGGGGAACCGTAAAGGATCGATATTATGCCAACAATCCGGAAACGATTCAAGCACTTAAGTCCAACATCATCCAAGCAATCCGTGACTTACAGCCCAAAATCATCAACAAGGTCTTGGAAAATTAGAGTGAAAGAATGCGCTACTGCGAATCCAGCCGAGGCAGCCACTCTTGAAATGGTAATGTTTGCTCTTCTTACTAATAAAGCCATAATACATGGAAAAAATTTAATTTTGTTCATTTAATTGCATTTTTAAAAGGACTCTTGTATTTGGCCATCCCTGTACAAACTTTATGTAGCTTGTTAAAGTTATAGTTGTCAAAATTAATATTTGCGACAAAAGAACTTACTGTTCCTAATTATTTTTGTATACAAATTTTTACGCAGATAAAGGAGGTATTGAATAATTGATAACGTGTCCTTTTTTAAGAGTAAACATACTACGAGAAGCCCTCAGCTGTCTACTAGAGCAATCCCTCCACGTCATGAGATTATCTCGTGCTGGTTTAGACAGCTGAGCCTCCCGGGATTAATTCTACAAAGTTTTCTAATTAAATTATGTTGCTTCAAATGGACACGTATCTTTCTTTAAATATAATCCTACTTATATATCCTTGAAGCTGATAAACAAATATTTGCCACCCATAAGGATATTTTATTTGTACTTCAATATATCGCTGTATACCACATATTGATTTATGTTGAACTCACCATGCCTCGGGTCACCGATGGCAGTTATTGCCATCCATTTTTCTATTCACAGAAGATTTGTTTTAAGGTATCAAACCACAATAAAAAAATTAAATCGAGGAAGCATTCCACAATATTAATCATTAATAACTCAAACAAAGAGATTTGCCATTATTCATCGGGTGTGCATGCTGAACCTCTAGATATGCCTTTTCATTTAGCTTTATGAGATTTCTTCTGACTCGAAAGTCATGAAGGTTTTTTTTTTTACATTTACACAAAAACAAAACAACAACAAAAAAAAACATGATAAAGGATCCTATATAAACTTTTCTCCCAAAAAATCTCCTATTGTTATCCTTATATTGATTGACGGTTGACCGACCATTGTAATGAACAATTTATATGGCAAACTTTGCAGGACTATGTAATGTATATGTTTGTATGTAGTATGCACATGAAGAATGAGGGCTCAGTGTTGGGCTTAAAGCATTATCATCATGCATGAATTGGATGCGGGCATCAGTTGGTTTTTGGAACACAGGGTATTGAATTAATAATAAACTAGGTCCATTCATATCAAAAACAGATTTTTTCACGAGATATAAAAGGAAAACCATCAACAAAATCATTCTAGCCCTTAGCTGTTTTTTTTTTTTTTTTTTTTTTGTGATATATTATTTATAGTATAAAGCCCTTCGAATAGGGATGTATGTTTAAAATGTTATTAATAATAATTAACCAACTGTGGAGGTACAACTTACGGCATGTTTTAAGGTTTATTTGTATTTCCTGTCGACTAACAACAGACACACAGGAATGGTAGAGAGTGTATGTCACTAACATATGACTCTTCAGCAACTGCCATACCCTCTGTATTTTTTTACTATTTCAGAATATAATTAAAAAAATCAAAAAAAAAATAAAATAAAATAAATAAAAATAAAATAAAATATAAAATTAAATTAAATAAAAAATACTGAATGAAATTTAAAAAATAAAAATATAAAATCTGATTTCTTGACAAATTTCTAAATGTTAAGCTCGATTTAACCACATTTTACTTGATTGAGTGATTTCTATTGTAGCGATTTAATTAATATTTAGCAACTTTTGAAATTAACGACTTATTCAACGCCTAAAAGTATGATCTTACAAATAACCATCCAAATATTAAGTGGAGACTTAAAACGTCATACCTGCAAGGGCCATGTCTAAACTACCACAAGTGGTATAATTCAATTCGCCGCCGCTAGGAAAGCAAAGTACTAGAAGCATAGACCAGAACTTTCAAGAGGAGTGTAGATCCATTCAACTCGCTATAAAAAAAACGATGTGCGAGAACGAGTAGACACAGTTTTTTTTTTTTTTAATTTGAAAGTGATTGCATATAGTTGGTTGTTAAAAGTAGTGATTTTAAATTGCATACAATTAAGAGTGGTGATTAATAAAACGATTACAAGTGGAAGTTAGTGAATAAAGGAAATAAGTTTTATTACGAACCTTGGGTAAACGTTACACTATTATAACTAGTTTATTCAACGAGTTCTTATTATTTTAACGCGTTAGAATTCCGAGTAAGATTGTTTTGTTTGAGAATTTAGGGACTCGCTATAATAACATTTTAATTTCTATAAAAAGGTGATTTTTATAAAAATTTAGCTTTGACATAAAATAGAAAAATAGAATTGATCGATTGATTCTGAATTAAATTGATAATATCACAAGAACACTGTTATAGATATTTTCTATATACATATACCGCTCATCACTTGTTTGAGGTCACTGTTTTCACAATATTTTTCGCTACACATAACCTATTGGTTGGAATTGTTTGGCCGGAAAATGTTTACACATACTTGTGGTATGTGTTACATATTTTGTCTTACATATTTTTCAAAAATAAATACATATAAAATCGAAGGAAAACTAGGAAAATCCATCGAAATTTGGCGAATTGGTATCATGAAAAAAATACGTAGGTATACCTACGCAAATTTTATTTTATTTTTTTTTAACATAAGTCTAGTATTTTTTGCTCATAATAGTAATGATTGAGTATTTATCTGTAAACTTTTCGAAATAGTCACGAGGCAAAGTTTTAGATGAAATTTAAGTCAGGCTTATAATGTAGCCAAAGTTCGATTTTTCCGACTGAATTCGAAATTCCAAAAATAATGGAAAAAGCAAAGATGCTGAAAACACCACATTTTTCGAGATAAACATAGCCATAGATTCCTAACGGTCTTACTCTTATTTTACTCTTTCTAACATTCAACACTCACCGTTAAATTAAGGTACTTTTTTATTCCTTTTAATTCGTTTTTATATTCATATGTTATATTTTTAACATTAGAAATGTTTAAACGGAGGCATACAATGTAAAAAAAATAAAAAATATGAAACGCCTAGTAGGCAAAGGGGGGTGAAACGTGAGGGGAATAAACAAAATAAACAAAATAAACAAAATAATCAAAATAAACAAAATTATTATATTCAATATTAGGGTATATAATTAAAGGAAAAATGACTGGCGTGTTAGAGCAAACAAAAATTTTCAAAGTCATTCAAAATTTAATATAATTTAATTCAATGAGGAAGTTGATAAAAACAAAAAAGCATTCAAATACTTTCAACCACCAATTGGCAAGAGGAATATAGTATTCTATAGCCGGCGGCGGCGGAGTTTGTGCAATAAAAAACCACAATCGTGGCAAATTTGCTTCGCGTCGGAAAAAAATGCTAAATGTTCATATGTATGTACTTAAATTTGTAGTCGGTATAATAATTGTAAAGATATATTGTGTTTGGTTTGGCTTGCTTATAACTTCGGTTTAAGGTCTTAAAATTTAGCTAGAATATCGGACTACATTTTTTGTATTATATCATTGCACAGTCACATAAAACTATACTTATATGAAAAACCTTAAAAAAATGTAATACAAAACAATAATTTTTTAAACCACATGTATTTGACCCTTTTTAGGAAAGTTATGATGTTGGTACCTACATATGTTCAGAAAAGTTGCTCAACATTTAAATTTGACATTCAATGTACATACATAAATACATAAATGCTTTTTTCATTTCTAATGTTCCTCAACTATGCTGGAATGGCAAATCGGGTAAATTTTTTTCATTTTTTTTTTTAATAATTTTAAATGTATTTTTAACAAATTTTAAGTATTTTTAAAACCACATATTGGACTTTCATAATAATAATAAAAAAATTATACGAAGTTAAAAAAAAAAATAACCTAAAAATATTTAAACACATTTTGTGTTTGATAATAATTTTCGGGCAAAGCCCCAGCCACACAAACAAAATTTGTATGGTAGATACAAATTCCTAACTGTCAAAAATCGGTTGTAGTTTGGCAAAGTTAGAGCCAGTCAAAGGAAAAAAAAATAAAAATCATAAAAACCGCTATAAGTCGAAAACGAAGCGAAAACGAGAAAATTACCTCTTAAGTTTTGTGACTTGAAATGACCTCAGGAACTCATGGTTTTCTTGTGTGTCGGTGATTTCGGGACACCCTGTATAGGTACCTAATATTTATATGGCGAACTCTAGATTTTGATCACACTTGACATTACGATGATAGTGAAGTCGAAAAAACTGGGTCTCGCAATTCCGTCTGTCTATCTATTTGTATATCTGTCTGTCCTGTCCTTTTGGCTGCAGACTAAGGGGGTGGGTCAATTTTCTTTAAACTTGGTATCTAGCGGTTTTTGGGCATTCCTCTATGTTATTTTTGGTACTTCCTGCAGAACGGTTTAATTTTTTATTTTCGGTTTTCTCAAAAACGGCTCAACTGATTTTGAACAATTGTATAAAGAGAATGTTTCAAAAAGTTTTGTATGGCAATTTTTTTTTTTATTAAAAAAAATAGTCTCAAAATTTTTTTTTCAGTATATACTTAATTATTGGAAAATGACTTGGTCGATTTTTATTAAACTTGAATTTTTTTTAATCATTATCTAGGCTCTAAAAAATGGCGAACATTTTTTTTTATTAAAAATGTTTTCAAAATTTCATTTATAAACAAATTGATTTAAAAAAAAACCCTCCAATGAATTTAATTTTAATTTTTTAAACGAAGTATTTGCAGTGGGCTCAATCAAGTGACGCAACTGCATATTTACAGGTACCCACTTTTCACAGTTATTTATTTGAGTTGAAATTGTAAATAAATAAAATAAATTGTGTGACGCGAAAACTCGTGTAGAACTAGGCCCTAGTGACTTACAACTTATAATTCTCAACAATTCCTGTGTGCCTGTTATTGGCAGGGATAAATTGACCTACAATTTTCTACCATTCTATTAGGAAAATCTAAATTTTGGAAAAAAATTCTATTTCCCTGAGTTTTAAACAAATCCAACCAAAGATTTTGTCCATGCTTTAAACTTTGAGGAGCAATAAATTCCAAAGCTTATTACAAATTACTGTGACGTATACAACACATTTTTTCTATAGATTGACTGCGCTGTGATTTTTAAAATAAATACATATAAAATATGTCTGTTTATTTTGACAGATATTTACGAAATCACCCTATATTATGTTTATAAATCTGACATTAAATAAACAAAATTTAAATAAAATAACGTATCGAACTAACCATAAACTGTTTGCAAAATAAATGGTCCGATATCCTTTTGTCTCAGTGCCATTTAAAGATTAATAAATAAATTACCCCCGAAAGTCCGAAAATTATTAAGCCAATGTTTAGTAACTCGGACACGAAATCTCTTTTCCTTACAAATTGGAAAGAGTATCACATTGCCTTAATGACGCATCTGAGTGTTAAGAGAAAAGTTTTCACATATATCCCATAAATCCTCATTATATCAAGATCTCAGAACTCAAGCACTCACCACCTATACCACCCACACACGAAAATACTGCCATCCAAAAGCTACTTGAGTGTTATAGAACTGCCATCTGAAATCACAGAGTAATACAAACTAATATGCAGGAAATAAAATAAAAGTTTCTTCATCCGCAGAAGGCGAAATGAAAACAACTTTCCAAATCCACTTTCGGAATTATATTATTGGTCTCATTTTCATTTTGTCAAATGCAGAAAGGAAACTTATACAGAGGAAATAAAGTTAACGACTGAGTCGAATGTTCTTGCTCCTAATATATTTATTATGATATATAGACGGGCTTAGAAATGTAATAAATTTTCTTTTTTTCTTTCCAAAGAAACATACGGATTTGTTTTATTTAAGTTGTAAAAATGATTTGTCCATCCATTTTGTTTTTACAAAATATTGAAGTAGATGTGTCATAAAAAGTTTATTCGCGTCACATACAATTTAAGACTTATCCCATAATGACACTTTTAGAAGGTGAAACACAGACAAAGCAATACAATAAAAATTTATATTGAGGCATAACTCTAAATATGATTTTTTTATTTTTGGGAAAACAAATAAATATGATTTTTATTTTTGGGAAAACAACAGTATTTGCATGATCTATAGGTTATGTGGTCTTCACGCCCCGGCTGACGCACTGTGGCGTGAAATTGCTTTTTTGTTTACAGACCATAACTTTTGAACGAACGAAGTTATCGGTTATCATACTCATATTGTCTGTTTAAAAGCAATTTCCAAGCCTATGAAATAAGAGTGTTTTTCAGAATAATAGACTTATTTATGATTTTCTTAGAGAAAGTGAAAGCAAATCTGCTGTACCTACATGAAATATTAACGGAGCTTCCACATTTGAACTGGTAGATCAGCAGGTAGCATTGTCTTTCGCGAGACAATAAGGATGTTCTAATCTTCGAAGTCTTAAGAATCAAATAGATGGGTCAATATTTTAGTAACAGATATTCAACAAAAAGAAAATAACAATAACGACTTGTTACTGAAGATAGAAAGTATTAAACTATTATTGAAATAAATTAAAATGACTAAATTTTGAAATTTGTATTTTATTTGTATTTAATTGAAGTAAGTAAGTAAGTGCCTGGAGTACATTTTAGTCGCAGTTATATTTGTGTATTTATTATGAATAATGTCAAGTAACAATTACAATTGGTAACAGTTATTGCAAACTATAGAAATTTGAGGCCCGGTTTCACAGATGTAGTAAATGGCACTAAAGTGACCAATGTGAAAGAATTCAGAACAATTTCACAGTGCATACTAACATCAATAAGTATAACACTTAAGTCTATTAAGTAGGTACATATTGGCAACTTAAGTGTCAATTACTAAGACTTCAAAAATCAAAACTGGGCTAAAAGTGCCAAAATGGAAATCTTAAGTGGCATTTTATTCTGGTAAGCTTGCACTGTGAAACTGGCCCTGACACATGCCTACTAAACTGATTCTTCCAAAAGTACCAACTCGACTTTACAATAATTTATGACAAAAAACTAAAAAAAAACGTTGATACTAGCAGAAGTTTTTACCTTGCGTTAACCATCATTTCAACTTAAAAATTTCTGAATTTGTAGAGGTTTTTTTTAATCCATCAACATCGGAGCCATCCTTCCATGGGATTTGACAGTTCATAAGCAACAAAATATATTTTGACGTATATTCAATATTTCGATCTAAAATTTCGAAGAAATTGGTACGCCAATTTTTAGCACTTATTTAAAGGAAGTTTAAAAATTAATTTTGAAAGAAAATCGTCTAACCATTTTCGAAATATCGAATTTTCAAAAAATTATTTTGAATTTAAAAAAAAAAATTCAAAATTTGATTTTTTGAAAATATTGATATGCAATATTATTTAAACTTATAAGTAGCTTTTGTGAAAAAGTTTCATTAAAATTGGTACAACAGATAATGAGATAGTCGAAAATGAGAGGTACCATTTTTAAACGATATATTAAAGGCAGACAGACAAACAGAATTGCAGGACCCACTTTTTTCGCTATCATCATAATGGCAACTGTGATCAAAATCTCTAAGTTGTTTTTTTTAGGAATGCATAACTTGCCATATAGTACTTATCGGAACTAAATTGACAACTTCAGAAAATTTATTTACTTATCATATTTTATGGCAAGAACAAAATTTGCCTAAATTTCGTTGGATTTTCTTAATTTCCTCAATGGTAATTTATTTATTATGAGTTATGACATTTTTTTACTGTTGAATTTCATTAAATAATGATTTAAAAAATGAATTCAAATGTATATTTATGATTTAAAATTTAAAATGATTTTTTAAATTTATTTTAAATTTTAAATCATCATTATTCAAATTTTTAAATTTATTATTTTTCTTAATCTAACAAAAAAATAATTCATATTAAATTACCCCTGTGGAAGTCCACCGTGGGGTGATTAAAAAATTATATTTTGTATTATTATAGAATAATGTAGGTATACATTTTTAAGAAAAAAAATTTTACGGTTTTTTATTGCTGAGTTAAAAAAAAAATTCGAAAAATATATCGTATACTTATTCATTTTTGAAACATAAAATTTTCAAAAAGTTGTTGAAATTTTTTTGTTTGAACCAAAAATTTGTTTATTTTATAATTTGGATATGCAATATTATTTAAATTTATTAAAAGCTCTTTTAAGAAAATAAGATTTAAAAAAATGGTTTTATGAGAGGTATACTCTTAATAATGGCTTACTATAAAATTTGGTGCTGTTAAACGTTAAACGTACTAATAAGTTAAATAAAATTTTCAAATTATGTATTGGGTTTGCAAAAACAAAATTGATTTTTTTTATGTATATCCAAAAAATATTATATTTGAAAATTTTGGTATCAAAAATGTATAAATATTAGTTTAAATGTTTTCGAGAAAAGTAAAAATAAAAAATTTACAGATTTCACTCATAGAGTAACTATGGGGACATTGAAAATGACTTATATTACGTCGATAAAACAAAAACATGTCTAATCTTTGTAATTTTTATTTTGTATACTATTGATGCATTATAATTTCACAAACTGTCTTAGAAACCATTCTACAGTCTGAAGTACCAATTTGTATATTTAGTGTCACTTCCCAGTTGGCGGTTAAATTAATGTTGTTAATTTTTTTCATAAGGTGAATCTTAGTTTTAATTGTAGCTTAACTCGCAATTATACAATCATACTCATTTTTATCCGCACCGGTACAGCACTTATACACGAAATTAAAGTTACATACCATCTATCTTAACGTATATCTAGGTATTTGACATTTTTGCATAGCTAAGCATTGCAGAAAGGTAACTGAATTATTACAGATCGATTAAAGCATACATATAATACGGTTCAACTTAGTTCTCGACTCAGTCGGTTGTTATTCAAATCAACCCGTGTCTTGGCTTGTTATTTGATCAATTTGACGGTTGATGAGAAAATCAAAAGATTTTGAATTTTTTCAAATTGATTTACAAGTATTTCAAATCATTGAACTATGTATATTGTATAAAGCCAAGACATTTGATTTACTGTCCAGGTAAACTTTTTTTAAATCGAGACAAAATTTACAAAGAATTTGATGCGAAGCCCAACCTCACTGCTAATTGTTTTTATTCTATAATATTTTATTTTAAAATATTTTGAACCCTTCTTTTAATCAATTTAATAATATCGAGTCGCGTAATTTTAATATTTTTGACACTTGGAGCTGTATTCTTTTAACTGAGTTTATGAAATGTGTGGCCGAGCGGCGAGCATCGATTTAGTTGACAACCAAATTGAATAATTTATGGTCTACTTTAAGATGAAGCCTAAAATTTTATTTGCATTTGAGGACCTTAAACTTGAAGATCTGACCATTAGGGCTTAAGTTATAAGTTTATTAAAGAGGTTAGAGTAGGTGCCTATGCACATTCTAGGTTAAACAATCACACTGATTCAGAAATCAGCCAAGTTTTGTCAAAAGAATTTTCTAGTCTGACATTTTACATTCATTTTCAGACCGAAACCTTAAAGATCCGATAATTAGAACAGAATATATCAGCTTACAAAATCGACTCTTTTCGATTATAATATTTCAATTATTGTTTAGCTAAGTTAATTATTCTACCTCTTGCCTGATTTACCTAAACATACCTTAACCTTGAACATCTAGCCCTTTGAACTTAAGTTATAATTTTATATAAGATGTTCAAGTAGGCACCTATATGCATATTCTAGGTTAAACAATGAAATTGATTTAGAAGTTAGTAAAGTTTTTCCCCAAACGTTGTCTAGCATATTCTAGGTTCTTTAGGTTGATTTAGAAAAAAATCAACTTTTGTCACATTTTACCTTAATTTTGAGACCTAAACCTCGAACATCCGATTATTAGAATAAAAGTTAGAAGCTAACCAAGACCTTAACCTTGATGATCTGGTCCTTAGAACTAAAGTTATAAATTTGTATGAGAGGTTCAAGTAGGTAGCTATGCATATTCTAGGTTAAACAATCAAATTGATTTAGAAGTTAGTAAAGTTTTTACCCAAACGTTGTCTAGCATATTCTAGGTTCTTTAGGTTGACTTAGAAAAAATCAACTTTTGTCATATTGTACCTTTAACCTCAAAGATCCGATGATTAGAACAGAATATATCAGCTTACAAAATCGACCCTTTTTGATTATAATATTTTAATTGTTTAGCTAAGTTAATTCTAAGAAGTTTTAAGCTAACCAAGACCTTAACCTTGATGTTTTTTTCTTAGAACTTAAGTTATAATTTTATATAAGAAGTTCAAGTAAATACTTATGCATATTCTAGGTTAAACAATCAAACAGAAGTAAGTCAAGTTTTGTCAAAAGCATTTTCTAGTCTGACATTTTACCTTCATTTTCAGGCCGTAACCTCAAAGGTCCGATGATTAGAACAGAATATATAAGCTTACAAAATTGACCCTTTTCGATTACAATATTTGAGTTGTTTAGCTAAGTTAATTCTACCTCTTGCCTGATTTACCTAAACATATCTTAACCTTGAGCATCTGGCCCTTAGAACTTAAGTTATAATTTTGTGTAAGAGGTTCAAGTAGGTACCTATTATGCATATCTATTATAGGTTCAACAATCGATTGATTTAAAAGAAAGTCAACTTTTGTCACATAATTTCTTTAGAGTGACATTTTACCTTAATTTTAAGACTTTAACCTCAAACATCCGATTATTAGAACAGAAGTTATAATCCAAACAAACCAAACCAAATCCAAACTTTACGATTTTATTATTTGTAAAATACCTACTAAAAATAATGTTCATGCACATACCTACATATGTACATACATGCATATCTACATACCTACATAATTTATATCATTTTTGTGCCGATGCAAAGCCAGTTTTGTTTGCCACGTGGTGTTTTTTTTTATTGCACACACTCCACCGTCTTCTCCCTTCTATCAATATCTTCTTTGTAGGTACGTACCTACCTACTCACATACATATTTTGTTTGTTTTTTTTTTCTTTTGCCGTGATGAAATTTGTTCTAAAAAGACAATTTTTCAAGTTTCTAGTATGAATTTTTTTAAGCCTTTGCAAAATTTTTTATGCAGATTTGTAGCTTGTGATTTAAGCTTTAATTATCTAGCTTAATATCGAACATCCAATAATTTTAACTAAAGTTATAGGCTTCTAAGTGGGCTCAAATCGAGCATTTTTCGAATTTTACATTCCTCCACTGAATCTCGTCCATTGGCAATGATCAACATGTAGGTACGCTAGCTGAAATTCATCACTTGTGTTTTTTGCTTCATTTTATTCATTTTGGTAGTTTCTTTGGTAACACCAACCAAAAATTCAATCGTTCTCCCCCTATACGCTAGAGTTCATTCTATATCTTTGTTCATTTTGGTAACACCATACTTTTATCAAAACGACCCTATAAACATTTTCAATGTTAAAAATAATCCGTTATTTTTGCTTCTAAAAAAATGAAAAAATGGGGGATTGTTCTGTAGCCGAACGGACAGAAAAACAAACCGGATAAAATTGCGAGACTCATCACAAGAATTTGCAGAAGCTATTCCAAGGCTTTCTATTTACATGTCTATTATATTGTTATAACTTTCACACTCGAAAGTTTGATCTGGGCTCTTCGACTATAAAGGTTATTTACCACAGCCACTGATATCTCCTTAAAAAAAAAAACAACCTCTTATTTAATTATAAAAACACGAGGGTACCGTATCAACTGATAATCGGATACTTTTTTTTTATTATTCAAGAGCTTATTTAAATACAGAAACCAATATTCTAATCAGACAGACAGACATACAAATTGCAAGTTTAACCTTTCTAATTTATTTTTCATTTATTCCATATAATCAATATTTTTTTTAAGAAAAAATAACTTACCCTTATAAAAGTACCTATACTTAACTCGTAACTGTAAAGTGTGTATAGAGTAAAAAGCACTCTGATAAAGTTATCTTTTCTACTATAAATGAAATTAATTACTTAAGTTAAGACAGTTTTTGTGTCCTTTCTGCAGAAGTAGAAGAAGAATTTTACAAAACCAGGGACAAATTTTATTCTTTTGTTTTAATGAAATCATCTGAAGATTGGGTACATTTCGAGGAAGTTTACACACAATCGGAAAATATTTGTCAATATAATTGAAATTGTTTTATAATTTATTTTTTTTGTATTTTTTTAAATTTGTATATATTTATATGAAAGCTGCAAATTGTTTTGCAAGTCAATGTTTCTCCTGCAAGTGGAGTGGATTTATTCCAGAATTGATATGCATTGTTATTTTCAAGAGGTGCATCATTTAACTTTGCCATAAATAAAGTTTAAGCAAATGCTTTATTTATTAAAATTTTAAATTTATTTAAATCTTTATTTAAGAGGCATTTTACCATGAAACACGTAATTGCACCTGACAGGCCATATGAAATACCAAAGGACTATTCAGGACTAGACTTGAAAACCCTATTGATTTCTGAAGAAATAAGTTGGTTAAAGCATATTATGTAATTCTACCTTTTTTTTGTTTCGTCTTATTTTTCTCTATACCTTCACATTTCTACATTTTTAAGAAATATTTTTTTATTTGGTTATTTATTTTAAAGTGAAGAGCAAATAACTTTCTCATTTGAAGATGAAATTTTTGGAAACCATAAGCTTTTCAACATGTACATTACAAAAATATAGTTACCTACTTAATTTGGAATTGTTTTTCCATCATAAGCATTTTTTTTTTCTTTCATAACGAACAAATATGTCTAGGTCTAGGCATTAAAAGAATTTTAATTAAATTTTCCTTCAGGTACACAAGTCTCATCCTGAATTCCAGTAAACTGTAGGTATACGACGCGTTATGTGAAAGTATATTTCGCTTTAAAATTTCTAGCCTCTTAATTAAAATGTATGGCACATGATAGTCTGTCTTTGCAAAAAAAAAAAAAAAGAGGAGTTCCTATAAAGTGTGCGGCTTTGTACAACAGGATCTGTTTCTGTTTGTCGAGTTAAAAGAGTATTTTTTTTGCTTTTCTCTGTTTT
The DNA here is from genome assembly GCA_951394125.1 of Epistrophe eligans. Classification (NCBI taxonomy): domain Eukaryota; kingdom Metazoa; phylum Arthropoda; class Insecta; order Diptera; family Syrphidae; genus Epistrophe; species Epistrophe eligans. The sequence continues at coordinate 50,228,452 of OX596028.1, read as the reverse complement.
TTTTTTTGTATACACATAATATAAATTTCCAACCATTATTTGCTGTTTTATGGCCATGTTGGAAAATTATGATTTATGTAACAAAAATATTTATTTATGTTAAAAATAAAATTATGTAGAAGGTCAAGGATTATGTTTTACTTTGAAACAGATGTACTGAACACGTATAGTTTAATAGTTTAAACTAATATTTTCTGTCAAATGAACTTCTTATACCTATCTATAATAAATAAAAACCACGACTGGGTCGCACGAACTTGCTCTTATGTACGATGACACCGTGGTTTTAAATTCTAATCAAAGCACTAAATTACCTATCGGAGCCTATATTTGATGCCACCTCCCAAAAACTTAAAGGTTAGTATTACGTAAGTACACAATTAATAATTAATATATACTATACAATGTCGCGCCATTAATAAATATTAAATAATAGGGCGCTATTGTTTAGTATTTATTAATGCGGAGTTAAAAAATTAAAAAAAAAAAAAAAAAAAAAAAAAAAAAAAAATGTATAATTGCCATTGTGTAAAAAAAATGTAAATGTAAAATGTAAAATCCGTTCAACTGATAATGAGATTTCCGAAAACCAAAAAAAAATAATAACGGTTTTATGAGAGATATGTACCTACTAATAATAATCGATACACATTTTGTATATGGAAAATCGTTCTTATATAAGCTCACATACAAAGTCGTTTTCGAGAAAAATATGTTTTTTTTTTGGCAGTTTTTAAGCACTTGTATTGCAGCAACAGTTATTTTGGTTATAAGAATACTTCTTGTTTAAAATCTAGTAGATAATTTTTAAACCCGCTAGGTGGTAAGTTTAGTAAAAACCTACCAAGTCTTTTAAAGCTTTTTTTTATTTATTTCAAACATCGGCATTAAGAAATTAAACTCTTTGGCGCAAAATTTTAAACGATTTAGTAAAATGTTAAAGCCATTTTAGTAAGTTACTAAGATAAAAAGAAGATTTTGCTAATTTTAAACGATTTTAGCAACTTACTATCTCTTAACATTTCACTAAAGTTAAAATCACTAAATGGCTACTTTAACTTTTAGTAACTTGCTAAATCCATATGAAATCTGTCATTTTCCTCGAAAAAAATTTGTTGGCAAAGAGTTAAATTGTGTTTTTCTTTATGATTCCTTTGCTAATTGTTTTTTAAAGTAAATAAAATAAAACTAAATGTTTTCGGAATACATCAAGAGTTACTGAAGCCAATGGAGGTGCTGATTCCATAAAGGTATCAACCATCCCTGCACGGTTTATGGTTGGTGAGGTACACTCCAAAATGTTTTAAATTTTTCTTCATGATGGCAAAAATTAAGAAAATTGAAAAAGGTTTTGGAGTGTATCTGGCCAACGGTAAATCAAATTATTAGGTCCGTTCCCTAGGTTTAGGTTTGTTTACTTTGTTTTTCTTTCACGAACTGTCATTGTTTGGACGTGTTCAGATGCACCATTTTTCATAAAAGGGAATTAAAATTTTGCGCCTTTTACTTTTAAAACAGATTAGCTGTTCTCTATAAGTAAGATAACTCTAAGACAACAATTAAACATATTTATATAACTTGGACGGCTTTCCAAAGTTAGACAACGTTTATAAATACGACCGTTTAGTTACATAAAAAAATAAAAAAAAATCTTTAGCAAACATACATTCTCTTTTGAGTTGTTTTCTTTTTATATAGACGTTAAAAAAATATCCTAGTGCCTGATAACACGATCGTTTATTTGAAAAATGCATCCAGTGCGATAGGTTGATTTTATGTGCGTAAAAACGAAAAGAAAAGATTTCAAGGATAGATTGAAAAGTAAAGATTTTTTTCTTTATTTTGTAGATAAAGTGTTTGAAGAACGATGACCAGAAAAACGAACGTGTAATCAGGGACTTTATTCAGGTATTTTAAACTTAATTACTTGTTATTTCATTTACTTCGATAAGTTATAGCTTTTGATTAGATTTCACTCAATTCTCTGATTAAAAATAAATTATTTATTTATAATTTAGGGATGTAAAAGCTTTTTAAAATATTAACAAAGAAAAAAACTCTTACCCAAAAAAAAGCAAAACTAAATTGCTTAAAATTTTTGGGTATATACTTCTAAGAATGTGCTTAAGACTTTAATATAAAGCTCTCTATATGAAACTTTAAAATCCAAGAAATATTAAGAATGGGAAATTTCAAGAAGCAAATAAGAAAAGCCAACATTGCAGAAAATAATTACCAACTTTTATTATTCTGTCAAAATTCAAAACTGTATCAAACCAGTATACCTAAGTGAAGTCGTTTCTTTTAAATTATCAATCAGCTACCATCCTTTAAAGAAACATAAATCAATATAAAATTAATTTTCTTCGAAATGTTTAAACTTCTTCATTGTTAGGTATAGTTTTGCCAGGGAAGCAGAAAACTTCTACTGGAGACTTGGAAGAAGTCAATATATGATTATTTCATAGAATTCCAATTAAGCAACTGCTTCTAAAAAGATACCAACAATAAAATATATATGTATACCATGATATTGTATTCCTTAGAATATTTTTTTTTAAATAAAACAATATTAAACAAACAATATGTTTTCAAAAAATTGAAAATTTCTACATATAACGAGTTTGAAGGTGAAAAATAAGAAAAACGATTTTTAAGAAATAATTGACGATTATTTTTTTAATGTTGAAAATAAAAAACAAGAACAAAATCGTAAGGTAGGTGATTTATTTCTAGCCGTTTAGGTTTATAGGGAGATTTTTCTAAGAAGAAAAAATAGTCAAAATTGAATACAAAAAAAAATTTAAAATAATAAGTCAAGATAAACTCATTTATTTGTATATATTTTTATTATATTACAAAATCTCTGTTGAATAAAAAGTTATTCAAGGTGAAATGTTGAAAATACTAGCAAGTTCTTATACCCCAGTGGTGCATTTTATTTTATTTTTCCAACTGCTCAAAAACCAAAAATCAAAATACTTGTGTGCTTCGATGTATAAAACCTGTATGACATAATTTTAAGTTAAATTTTCTAAGAAACTAAAAAGTATAAAATTATTTATTATTCTAAATTATCGGTTATTGGCATTTTGTTAAATTATAACAAAAGAAAAACATTTAGGTTTTGAAATGACACAAAAACCAAACAAAATTTTACGACAGATGTGAAGAAATCGAACAAAAATGCATATAAATTAATCAAATATTTCAAAAGTCATCTAACTCCAGGTACATAAGTTTATTATTAAAAGTAAAATGTATTTTAAGTTTATTTCATATTGTCATGCAGCAAACATTGTCTCCTTTAATTTGGCGTCAACTGGAAGTCTTTCATAATAATTTCAAATCAACTGACTTTAAATAAACACCCCAGCTTCTCTTTTCTCATCTTTTATAATCTGGCCCAAAAGGTTTCCTCGTGTATTTGACTTTGGAATATCAAATGTCTTTTGACCACACTGCCATATTCCTACAAAGCATTCTGTCAGTGATGCTTGCAGGCATTTTATCCAGTGACGGATTATGCATAAAGCAAAAAAACAAGGTACTTAATTGCCTTTGGGGATTTTATCATAACGAGAATTCAATTCAAATACCGAAAACAAATATGAATACGCGACCGCATTGATACTTATTGCCGACCTGCATATTCAAAATAAAATTGGCTTATTTCTATTTTGTTAACGGCTAATGAAACTAACCTTTATTACCTTTTCATTTAGATCTAATTAAACAAATTGTGGATATCTAGTTTTTATTCAAACAAGATAAGAAAAAATTGGGTGTAGGGACATAGTTCCACCATAAGAAATGAAGGAAATATTGTCCTCTTTGAGTGGGACATAAATCCTAGATCTATTTGGGGACTTTTGTCTTAATCAAAAGTTCATGAAACTCGCGAAGATAGCCACCCAAGGTACTATTGTTCAAGATAACTGTTGGCATTTGCTTTTGTTTACAAAAGTTCGGTAAATTTTAATTTTAAAAAATTTTCCCAACGTTTCGGGACTTATTTTCAGTGCGGGTGGGACAAAAGTTCTCACATATAAAGGGTGTTTTTATTAGAGGTATAGAACTTTAAGTTGCCAACACTATTTTAACTGGCGGACATTTTGTCAGCTGTCAAGTGATTTATTTTTAGTTTGGTTTGGCATTTCAACATGAATAGACTGACGCCTGAACAACGCTTCCAAATTTTGCAAATTGGGCCCAAAACAAGATTGTCGTTGATCCCAATTTTCATAAGCGTATTTTGTTTAGCGATGAAGCTCACTTTTGGTTGAATGGTTACGTCAATAAACAAAACTGTCGTATTTGGAGTGATGATAATCCTCAAGTGTATGTTGAGACATCCGTTACATCCACAAAAACTGACTGTTTGGTGTGCTTTATGGGTTGGTGGAATAATTAGTCCGTACTTCTTTAAAAACGATGCTGGCCAGAAAGTTACAGTCAATGGTTATAGAGCCATGATTACTGACTTTTTCGTTCATCAATTAAACAACCATGATGTGCAGGAGCTGTGTTTTCAACAAGACGGCGGAACATGTAACACAGCTAGTGCCACAATTGATTTTTTGAAGGAAACTTTTGGTAACCGCTTTTAACGTTACGGACCCGTAAATTGGCCTCCAAGATCGTGTGATTTAACGCCGCTTGACTATTTTGTGTGGGAAAATGTGAAGTCGCTAGTCTACGCCGATAAGCCCGAAACGATTGACCACTTGGAGGACAACATTCGCCGCGTTATGGCCGCGTGGTAGTCATATGCCTGAAATCATATTTAAATTATAATGACAGAAGATTATCTTCCGCATATAAAGTAAACTTCATGTCAATTTAAAATTTGGTTTATTCCATTTCAAAATTCTATACCTCTAAAAAACACCACTCAAGTTAAGCAAAACTTACTGATGACTTACCTCACTACGCTATTAATTCAGAGTTAATTATTGTTTGAACACTCAGTCTGAACCAGTAATGCCACACGTAGGAAAAAATGCCTACAAGGATTTTCTGTTTTAAAACTACACCGTAGGGAAAAAAGATGGATTTTTGAAACATTCAAATTCTATGAAAGTGTAGGTACTTAAGCTACGATTAGACGGTCAATGCAAATGGTCAACGCGTTGACTCTCTGACGTCAAAATGAAGTTTAATTGTGTCCCAAATGTGTCAAGTCGTGTAATCGTCATTGCAAAACGCATTCAATGCGTTGACGGTAGCGTTGACAGTAACGATGACACACATTTAAGAGTCAACGCGTTGACTGTTTTTGTTAACCGTGTAATCACCCCATCAAAACTTTTAGGACACATTCACAGATTTGTTCCGACTGCCCGTCAACGCGTTGACTAGGTTTCATCGTTGACATACCACACTTTTCTGCCGAGTCAACGTAGCTGGCGTTGACTTTGTTTTTCGTTTATTGTTTTCATTGAAAAACAGCAAAAACCTCGCTTTTACTTTTATTTCAGAAATATTAGAGTGAAAACAAAAAAATGATTCGAAACACCAGTGAAGCGGGACATCAACAAGTTGAGTCGCCTCCTGATGTTATTAAATCGAAGGCAAAGGTGGCGGAGAAACGAAAAAGAAAATTAATTTACTCGTGGACCCACTGGTTCCTCAGCTCGCAGTTCGCGGAGCAATTTTGCACAAAATCCTTCTTGGTTGCGACGTATAGCCAATTTTTTGTCCAAACCGTACGGCGTTTTCGTGATGACCTTAGATTTTCTCGAATGTCGTTATTGTCGTCTTCTTCGTCTGTGCTACTCTCAATCAAATATGTCGCTAAAATTGCCATTTCTAAATTTTTGTTCGACATTTTTATTTCTGCAATAAATAGGAACACAATTCACAAACCGAACTAAATCACATTTGACTATGTCAACGCCCCCGTTAGAACATCAACGTGAAAAACTGCAGATTTTTCCTATTGTCAATGGTGAAAGTGCGCTGACGTGGCCAGGTCGTGTGATCGTCAACGATTACATCTCAACGCATTGACACTGATTGGGACTAATCTCGTTGACACATATTACATGTCAACGCATTTTAGGACAACATTGACGGACTTGCGTCATTCGTGTGATCGTCAATATTTTATGCGTTGACACGAAGAACGTTGACGGTGCACTGCCAGTGTTTTGAGGGTTTCTCTGGTGACGTCAGAGAGTCAACGCGTTGACCATTTTCATTGACCGTCTAATCGTAGCTTTACTTTTGGAATTTTATTACTAAATATTTTTTTTCTAAACCAACGCTCACCGGTTCATTGTCATGATACTTTTCGAAATTTTATGGGAGTTAGAAAATATCTTAATTTGATTTTTATTTCTATTTATTTTAAGAATTTTGTGAGTGTAGGGAAAATGTAGAAATTTTTTGTCTATGCTGTAGGTTCTTCTATTATTTTCATGTGGCATAACTGGTCTAAACTTGTTGATGTGTAAACATCCATGCCGGCGCGGCAGGGTAAACTTAACACGTGGAAATTTCTGTAGCACATTACGTTGTACTGTTACTCGTTACGATACGTTGATGTATAATGGATACGTTCAATATTGGGTACGTTGTTTCGTAGCCCAAATTAAATCGAAAGGTCGAGTTAAGTTTTGGTTGAAATTTGCTTGACAGTTCGAACTCGACGCGTTCATGTGATGTAAAACCAGCACTTGAATATTTAATTTGATGTTTACACATCTTACATAACCCTGAGTCCCGGCACTCACACTTTGTTTTGTTAACCTGTGAGTTTACAAATAGATTCATCAGGTCTTATTAGTACAGATTGCTTTGATTTACTAGAAATCATAAAGCTTTTCCAATACTTCTTTTCTAAGTGCCCTGCAAAAGGCCACTAAAATTTTATATCTACTCCAGACCTGTATTCGTCTCCTTTAATGGGGAATATCTGTTGAATTGGCTATCTCCAAATGGAAAAGGACTTATCTCGCATACATATTTTATAAACAAATATTTGCCCTCAGTCGGTTAGTCATTTGTGTTGTCCTTTTCCAATTTTCTTCTCTACAGAACCCATCTCTTTTGGGACTATATCAAAGCTGTCATATAAAGTATACCTACAAGGCAAAATAGTACCTACTCAGTATTAAGCTCAAGGTTCCATATACCTATAGATATGTATGAACTGAGCTTATTCTGCCGAACCACTTATGCGAAAGATGGTAACCATTTAAAGTCGACAGTTTATTTTGTAATTATTGTTTTAAGCAATTAGTTTAAGGCTACCCATGAGAGGATACAAAATATTGTCATTGATGTGCTCGTATCCATTCAGGGTAAAATATATTTTAAGAAATTTTTCCTTTGATTTTAGCTTTCTATAGAACTAGCACAGTGGGACAGTAATTATGCCTCAAAACAAAAAACAATATTTGTTTCCATTTCTTTGATTTAAGAGTACCCATCTATAATATTTAAAAAGGGCTTGAAGGCGTTGAAGTTTGATCATTAAATCGAACTTTATATACCTAACCTATACTTGTACCATGAGTAGGTACCTACCCTCTCTTATTATCCTTTCTTTCTATTTTCTTGTTTTTCTGTTCTAATGCCAAAGGCTATTTTATAATCCAACCGTCATCGTTTGAGATTTATAAGTCGCAGAAAGGATTAGCTAGGGGTGATTTATTTTTGTTTTCTTGCAATATCCTTCATCCTTCTGAATTTCATGCAAAAGTCTTACGGCAATTTAAATTTCTTTACACCAGAGAAGAAAAGTTATAGAGAGAGAGTTCGCTTTACTCATGATGAGGCTTCAGTGAATGATGGTCGGATGAACCTTTTTATGACATTACACATATACATACTTAAAAAATTAAATTTTAAAGTTCAAGACAAGTGATCAACTTGAAAAGTTGAATAATTTAATTGTTTTTCTTTTAAATTGAAGATAACTTTGAAGGACGTGGAACGCTGTAAAAATAAATCTGGTTGTGCAGTAAAGTTGGTTGGCAAAAACTCCTTGGGGCAAAATAAGTTTCGTATAGAATTATGTGTCTGCTAATAGAAACTCACATTTATGTCTTTGGGGAGTGCAACCGCAGAAGTGACTGTTTTATAAAATTTTATTATCAAGGGAATAAGTCACCAAACAAGTTGTTTTAAAAGAATCATATCTGCATATAGAAGCGCTTTCAGCACTCTTGATATAATTATTCAGAAAATAAAAAAATAAAATAAAAACGTTTATAAATTCTTTATTTCGCTGAGATTTTTTAATGACAATTTTAACTAAAGCAAGGAAATGGAATGTTGGTTTTCTTTAATGGTTTAATTTTTAATTTCCTGTTTTTTGATAATTCTGCTAATTCCATTTAAGATGCTTAAACAACTTATATTTTTAATCAAAATTACCAGATTCCAAAATTCAGCTAGTATAATAAGATGACGTTATTTTTAAAAAAGGCTATTGTCAAATCAACGCATCGCGAAATTTGTCCCTGAGAAAATTATAATAACATTCGATTGTTTGACTATAATCTCTAATAGTCTGTTGTACGCATTTTCTTCAAGAAGGGGCTGGGTATTGATTTTAGTATTTTTTTTATAATTTACTTGGAATTTTTGCTAATAAACAAAATCAAACTTGTTCAACTAGATGAATAACACGAGAGGGTTTTTTTTTTTTTGACCTAGTGACCTACAACTCACAACTATTCTTGTGAGCGTGTTATTGGCAGGAATAGAGGGGACCTACAATTTTCTGCCAAATTCAAACGGCTACGGTGAAAAGCACTTTTTCATGATAAGAGATACTCTTGGAGGATTTGTCAATTCCTCGAAAGAGGCAGTAACCCGTGAAAAACATTTCTGTTTTTAGGTGGCATAGGCTGGGAATCGAACCCAAGACCTTCGGCGTAATTTCGCTAAGCGGTTTTATTATTTTGCTGTAGATCGTTTCGCCATTTAGTTGTTTTGATAACTAAGAATATATTTTTTTTTATTTTTTTATAAATACATAGCTAGTTATGTATATTTCCGTGTATATTTTCCGTTTTTCGTTAATTTCAATTTTCGTTAATGTCAATGGACATTTCATTATTTTTTTTTGTTTTATTATTTTTAAATTCTCTGTGCTGAACTTTGTTGTTTCGCTTTTTTTTATTTGGCATTCAATCGTTTTGCAATTTGTTGGCTTGCATTAAATTACATGTCTTAAAATTTCGCGCGAAATTAAAAAAAAAATGCAAAATAATTGAATGTCAAATAATAAAAAGCGAAAAAACAAAATGCTAAATCCAATAAAAAACTACATGAAAATTGCGAAATGAAAAATGCGAAAAGATAATTTGTTTTCGCAACCCTAGAATGCGAAGTAAAAAAATATTAAACGAAAATTGCTTTTCCACCTAAACAGGAGGAAAAAACCTCCCCTCACATAAGATTTTTTTCTTTTCTTCCCCTAATCTACGTTCTTACCCTTCATCATATGCATATTGCATATGCACAAAGTTCCCAACATAACAAATAATACCTAATGTCACTTATTTTGCATTCTTATGCTAATTTACATTTTTATTAGCAAATTAACAGAAACATTATTTAACTACATGAAAACATTAACACTATACACACATTTTTTTTTAAACAATGTTAATATAATCTAATAAATGCAAATTGTCTAGATTAACAAGTTTTCCTGGAAAATAATTTGAGTATATTTTTTATTTAATTGGCTTTTGTGTTCGTTTTCCCGGACCACTAGCTATAGAAGATTAAAAGAAAATACCTTGTTTTGAAATTTGAAAGATTTATTTATTTGAGTGTGCAAAACAAGCATGCTACATTGAAAATTTAAATTGATTGTTGCTTCAACAGACTCCAGTTTGCTTTTTAAATACGGTTGACTGGACTATGACCTTGCTTATAATAATGTTTGAAGGATTTAATGTAGAAATGGAAGTAGTCAACATTTTAAGAATAAGTTCTACTCTCCCAAACTCAACTAAAAAAAAATTAAAGCTTTCGTGAAATTACATTTAAAAAGAGTTTTTCGTCTTATGTTTTTTTTTTTTTTTTTGAAGATTTTGAGAAGTATTATATTATGTTCAGTAAAGTGTAAAGTTTACCAATCCGTCCACGCTTGAATAATTTTTTTTAGGTATTGAAAACTTATTTCTAAAGTAAATTCTATAATACCGAAACAGTTCAAATTATAAGCCATTTTTAAGCTTCTTTTTAAATCTTCTTCCAAATTAGTTGCAGCACCATTCAGTTGAATAAAATTATTTTACATAAATACTAAGGTTTACTTTCCGTTTCTCACAATCTATAAAATTATTTCAAAAATGAAATTCTTTCCAATGGGTGTTTTAAAGGACATAGTCATAATACGTATGTATCCATTGTTAGGAATTGATTGAATATAGAAAAATTTATTTAAAGACTTCATAATATAGACCTAACCAGGAGTTACCTAGTGAGGTTCGGTCTCTTTATCAAACCACCTATCACTTATTTATAACAAAAGGAAATTTTAATAAAAATAAAATAAATAAAATAAAATAAATATGTTTGAAATAATTTTAACCTTATTTCTATTTAAGCAATTTACACAACTTTAATTAATATATAACAACGCGTTTCGTGCTATCACTTACCTCTCCCACCATCGATACTCCGGCACTTTTTTTTCAAAAGACCATTCCACTTAACTTTTTTATAACGTACCTTGACTGCTCGTAGCAACTATTTATAAACATTTCCATCCGATGACTATTAGAATGATACGTTTAGCTGAACACTGAACAGCACATCCTTGACTTCTCATGTCCCAATTTCTTTTCCCTGATAACACAAATATTTTTTTTTATAAATCGATTTGATTATTGCACAACACCTAAAATAATCATTTCAGAGCAGGAACTCACCCCGAATTTGGTTGTCTCGCCCGGTTCAAAAAATGGGAAGCGGAAGCCAATCAAACAGTACAAACTCTAAAGAAATACTTTGGGTCTGTTGTACAAATATTCAAACCGTTGTTCAGCCAATTTTAAATCACTGATTTAGGTGGATTAACTGAGGTTCAAATATGCGATAAAATCCAATTACATGCTTAAATTAGCTTTAAACCTCAGTTAATCCACCGAAACTGATTGAACTGATGCTGAATTACATTTGTTCAAGTGGCCTTAAAAACGCACTCATCTGTTGTTGTGTTGTTCGAATTTTTTACATTACTTTTTTTACATAGTTTTTTACGTTAGTTTTTTACCTGCTCTATTTTTACTATGCTTATGTAAAAAACGTAAAAAAGGTAAAAAAGTAAAAAAAAAAAAAAAAAAACATGGAACGGTTCTGTCGATGTCAATAATTGAATTTGATCTCAAAGTACTCTTTCAATCATGTAATAACACAATAATACACATAATACATTTAACACATGGCACTTGAACGACCGAAACGCTTTTTTTATTTATTTAGATTTTGACAGATAATGACAATGTCTCTCATTTTCTCTCTTTTTTCTCAGTTATTTACTAAGTATTTACCTTTTTTACGAGTTTTTTACGTTTTTTATGTTTTTTTTACGTTGTTTACGCTTATTTACGCGTTTTTTACCTACTTTAACGTAGAAAAGGTAAAAAATAGTTTTTTACATAGATTTGAACATCACTGCATCTGAGAGTCAGTTTCTTGCAGCTGTAAGATGCTCCAGTTCAAAATTAAAAGATTTTGTGTAAAAATTTCTATATCAAACACTGAAGTGACCGAATGAGGTTCTCATACTTCTAACACCAGGAATTAAACGAGTTCCACTGAATAACATAAATATTAAAAAAGGTCTAAGTCCCGCTCTACAATAGTGTTTTTTTTTTAAGATCTACAAGACCGTTCATAAAAATGTGTAAAAATTTGTTCAAATCATTAACAACCTAGTTTTTTGTTTGTCCATAGAGAAACAAGATAACTTGGTGGTCCCAAAGTGCCCCCTAGTTAAATTCTATAGTTGAACTTTCTTTTGCAAAATATTCTTCATTAAAAACCTCTTTTAAAAATGTCTGTTTATACGAATAATTAAGGTAAAATCAATTTTTTTTTAATTGAAAAATCTTTTCCCCATACCCAGTGCCGTAGCCAGGATTTTGGTTCGGGGGGGGCTTGCTTCCAAATTTTACGAGGAATTCTTTAAACAAAAAACTATATATATCCCAATTTATTGATTTTTATTAGTTTTTAAATTGTATGTACTCAAACGAACATATACTTAAATTATTTTTTTTATACACACATTTTATCAAAGCAGAAGACGTCTTGATTTTCTTTTTGACATGAGATCAATCACCTTATCTGGATCCACATTAATATCTGAATGAACAGATATCATAGCAAGTGAGCTTAATCTTGCATTCCCCATAACTCTTCGGGACACTGTTTTAATCCTTTTCATAGTTGAAAAGGTTCTTTCAACACTAGCTGTGGTCACTGGAAGCGTGGCCAAAACCGTAAGCAAGAAGTAGTTTATACCTCTAAAGTTAGTCTTGTCACATATATCAAGCAATTTTAAAACTTCGATAGAAGAATCAATCGACGATATTTTTTCGCACCAGAGAATGTATTCAGCTTTCACAGCTGACAACGAAATTGCATTATCAAAGTAACATGTTATCTTTTCCATTTCTTTGACTCGCCCAACTGCAGAAAAACCTGGGAGAAGAGCTTGAAACGATGGTAGAACGTCTTCGTTGACCATGAATCTGTCCGTAAGATTTTGTATTAACGAATCTATGCAAGGAATCAATACAGACACTCATAAATAGGATTCAGTAGAAGAGGTTTCTGGATTGGAACGCGTTGTTTGTTTCAATGAAGTTTTTGGAGTCTTAATTCAACTTTAAATAAGTCCTCGGCAAGTTTAGATACGGATTGAAAAGCCTCTCTGAAAAAATCATCGGCTTTTTCTCTGATGTTCTCAAGAGAATTCAGAACTCTTCTTTGGTGCGGTCGATTGCAGAAACGAAATCTAAGGATTTGTTCTGTAGGAAAACTGATAAGGGCAGCGTTAAACTGAACAGCTTTTCGCATACAATGGGGCTAACTAGGAAATCACATTTTTGGACCGCTGCCAAAAGTGTTGATGCCTTCGAAGACATCGCCCACGTTCTGCTCGTTATTTCTTCAAGACTTATTGAGATGCATTTGAAGAGCTCTACAAAGGAAATAATACTGTATATTAAAAAGTTTTAGTTTTTATTTTAGACTTTCGGGGGGGGCTTCAGTAGGTAATATTTGTATCTACCTCTACAAGTAGCACCAAACAAAAAAAAAAAACAAAAGAAAATGAACTTTGTTACGCATAGGTTGGTAAGTAGGTGTAGGTATAGGTACCACTTTTTCGTTTACGACGATACGTTAATCTTTCTTCCCTTTGAAACTCAATTCAAACCAGGAGCAATGACGTAAATTAGGCAAAAGGTTGGGTTCTTACATTTATTACTTTTTTGTAGCTCAATAAATAAAGCTTTTTCTTGAGAACAACAAAAAAAAAGATCCTGAGGAGGGAAAGAAATAAGCTATGGAAATGAAAAGTCCTATATAACTGACCTTTTTTTTTAGAAAAAGGTATTATTGCAGTTACACCTGAACCGGAATTGACAGATTTGAAAGAATTAGGCATTTTTAATTGGAAAAATACATATTGGACGTTTCTATGTATTTATATTGCGAGCTCCCAATGATATTTCTTAACCCATTTACGGGTGTTCAATTGCTAAAACGGTCTTAGGTTTTGATACCTGGAATTAACCTGATAATAAATTTCAATAAATAAAATATTTAGAGTACCTATTCATGCAATGATGTAAAATACTATACATACATACATAAGTTTACCATTTGGTTAAGTTTACGATTTGGTTAATGAGAAATGACTTACACAATTTGGTTAAAATTCTCCGAAAAATGCTGCGGAAAATTAAACAAATGTTTTTGGTAAACTTAACCAAATGTCATTGTGACTTTAAGAATTAGGCGTGTTCCAAAACATGATATATGTATTATAGAGAACAAACAAAAAAACTTTGCCCGTGTTCTGTAACTTTCGCATTGAGACTAGTTGGCGATAAAAGCTGTGAATATAAACTAAGTTTATACAAAAAAAAATAATAAAGACGTCTACATTTTCTGACTACTATTGATCAGCATTATTTTTTTACCCAAATCCATTAAAATGGGCCATATGGATGAACAAAAGTAAAAGCTTTTATTTGTATTTGTTATGCTTTCCGAATTGAAGGGAACCATTTAATTTTATTATTCCTCGTCCTCGTTCACCAAATTTCAGTTTAGTTCATTAGTTGAGCTCGGGACAACTTTTACTAATAAAAACGAAAGTGAACTTAACTGAAGGAAAAGTAACGGGTGATTTTTAAGCTGGTTTGGTTTTGGCAACACTGGTTTTGACAGCTGACGTGTGTTTAGTACCTTGTGTCACTGTCAAACAGCTTCAGTTTGGTTTGCAATTTAACCATGGATCGTCTTACAAATAAACAACGCTTGCAAATTATTGAATTTTACTATCAAAATTCGTGCTCGGTTCGAAATGTTGTTTATCGAAAAATTGTGTTCAGCGATGAGGCTCAGTTTTGGTTGAATGGGTACGTAAATAAGCAAAATTGCCGCATTTGGAGTGAAGATCAGCCAGAAGCATTGCAACAGCTACCAATGCATCCCGAAAAAGCCACTGTTTGGTGCGGTTTATGGGCCGGCGGCATTATTGGGCCATATTTCTTCAAAGATGATGCGAATCGCAGCGTTACTGTCAATGGTGAACGCTACCGAGCGATGATAACAAACTTTTTTTTGCCCGAAATGGAAGTTCTTGACTTGCATGATATGTGGTTTCAACAAGACGGTGCCACATGCCACACAGCACGCGAAACAATGGCGCAATTGCGAGGCGAGTTTGGTGAACAGTTAATTTCACGTTTCGGGCCGGTCAATTGGCCGCCTAGATCGTGCGATTTGACACCATTAGATTATTTTTTGTGGGGGTATGTCAAGGCTAATGTCTATAGGGACAAGCCCGCTTCGATTGACGCACTGGAAGCCAACATCCATGCATTCATTCGTGAGATACCGGCCGATATGTGTGAAAGAGTATGCCAAAATTGGACTCAGCGGATGGGCTACCTGAGACGCAGCCGCGGTCAACATTTGCATGAAATTATCTTTAAACATTAAATTGCAAGGTTCAAACTATCGATTCAAATAAATATTTCATTCATTTTTTCGAATTTTTTGTGTTTTTTTTTTTAAAAAAGTTCTAAACCTCTTAAAAAATCACCCATTAGATATTCACCATTATGGGCGCGTCATATGATTTTTCTTGTATTCGCTCGTTTTCATTCGATCACTGCCGTGAGTTTGCGATAGTTTTTCATTTAACTCCAAAATCGTTTTCTTATCTAATTTCCGTCGAGCTTAAAAAAACGTGACTTTTTTTCGACTCCGATTCCAAGTTGGTTTGGGATGACTATGAATACGACCCAAATAGTTAATTTAGTTATCTAATTGAACAGTCTTTGGATTTTATTTGTAGAATTTTATTTTTATGAGTTTTTGAAATTATTAAAGATTATTGTAGCAATTTTTTAAATTTTAAGAATGAGTATTAAAATTTAATAAAAAAAAATAAATAAAGGATTATTATCTTTATTTATATGCTTTATTTAAATGTTTATTAATTTCGAGTTAAAAATTCAACGTCAAAAAAAATACCTCATCCATTTTTTTAATACTATTGACTTTTCAAAAAATTATTATATAAATTTTTTTTACATGCATAACATATTTTTTTAATTTTTTTGTTTAGATTTTTAGATAGTATAGCTAAAATTTAGATTTTTTTAAATTATTGAAATTTAATAAAAATCAATTAAAAAAACTGTTCTATGAAACTGAAAGGTACCGTTAGTAATGGTTTTTGCTAAATTGTAGATCAGCTCAAACTAAAACAAACTCAAAAAAACAGACATTTTTCACAATTGTATATCTAAGTCATTTTTGAGAAGAATACGATTTTTCTTACTGTTTTTTAAACAGTTGTATATGGTTTTGTTAAAACTTCGAAATGATGCCAAGCGCCTTTTCAAAAACTGACTTTTAAACAAAAATTTAAAAAATAAATAAATTTTAACAAAATCAATCTGTTTTTCAAAAAATCGAAAAAAATAATAAAAAAAAAAAAAATTCAATGGGAGCGGGAGTTACCATTAATCATAATTTGTATAGCATGTTCCATTATTTTTGGTCATAAGAAAATGAAAAAAGTGTTACATATTATAGGTAGAGCTACAGTAGGCCTTTTTTAAGTCAAAATAATATTTAATATTGAAATTTTAAAAAATCATTTTTTGGATTTATTAAACAATTTGATTTATTTTTCGGAATTATTAATTTGTCTAGGTACGTGTTTGATCAAAAATTAAGTTTTAATGTAAGGATTAAAAAAATTCTTAGAAGATAGTTATAACAATTTCAATTTTTTTTGAAAGACTAAGACCCTAACTTTTGAATTTTGAACATACATCTAAAAATTTATAAAAATAGACAATTTTTCAACTAAGAAATTTAATCTATTTATATACATATTAATCCTTGTTTCCATTAGCCTCGCCATAACTTGAGAATGACTTTTCCGATTCCTTTCATCTTTTTTTGTAGAAGGTTCTTATGGACAGAAAAATTAAGGAAATTGCTCAAAAAATGAATTAATTAGTGACTGTCACTTAAGGACCATTTTTTTTTTTTTTCAAGTGACAAAAAATTCAGAAATTCAAAAAAAAAATATTAGGAATTTTTATAAAATTATTTCCCCAAATACGGAATCTATCAATAAAAAAAAGTATTCATTCATTTGTTAGTGCACACTGCACAGAAGATTATGTCGGAACTTTTATCTAGTTTTCAGTTTGTAAAGTGAATTTTTTGAGAAGTGTTTGTTCATCGCAGTAAGGTCACCGCAATCACGCCTTATTATTATATACATACATATTATGTACTATGTAGATTTTCAAATAGCCAACAGTTACATACATGTACCAAGTAAGGTCGCAGAACTCGTAATGCTGCAAGTAAAAGATATTTGCGAGCAAGTCAAACTGAAGAGCAACGCGAAGCCCGACATGAAGTTGAACGGAATGGATGAAATTAAATTCAAGAACGTAAAATCGTTTCGTTTGATTCGCATCGATTAATAATTATAACGTGGCAATCGATTACAGTTCACAGGAAATGTTGACTTGACACACAACGTTCATTATTCCAAAAGCAAGGCATTAAAGTTTAAAAATGAAGCACCTGGATTGTGTTGCGCCAGTGGCCAAGTTAAATTCACTCCATTGGTACCGGAGCCACTACATTCGTTGGATTCCGGAAAAGGGTCAGATTCCATAAATTTTTTTACTCATATCCAGCATTACAATAATTGGTTTTAAATGACGTCATTTGGCGCAAAAAAAATTATTCGGGATAATTTAGTGCCTACTTTCAAAGTAAGTATAATGGGAACAATAAACTTTTACCACCATGTGTCTAGTGCAAAATACGTTGGCAACTTTCAATCGACATGGTGTAAGGTACGTTGGTTGCTCATGTCGGTGCAAATACAATCTATTTACCCTTGCAAAAAATTTCATTCTGAAGATTTTATTATTTCCACTTATTTTAAAAATTATAAAATTGATGAAATTCCGTGCGAGGCCGGGGCGGACCAGCTTTAGTTTGATAATTAAAATTAAAAGAACTTTTTTCTTAGAATTTTCTTAGTCATTTAACTTAGAAACACACAAAACTACTATTTTTTCTGAAAAAAAATAATAGCTTAAAAAAAAAACAAACACAAACATATATTTGCCAGAAAGACCTAGGGTCTTATAAATTAGGCAAT
The DNA here is from genome assembly GCA_951394125.1 of Epistrophe eligans. Taxonomy (NCBI): domain Eukaryota; kingdom Metazoa; phylum Arthropoda; class Insecta; order Diptera; family Syrphidae; genus Epistrophe; species Epistrophe eligans. Next base: position 50,210,532 of record OX596028.1, on the reverse strand, counting down.
GTTAGAAGGAATAGAAGGATAGGATAGATTTTTTGTTGGCACAGTGGATTGAGATATTAGGTTTTAATTTTTCTCATTAAATCCCAGGGGTAGTGTTCAGTTGAGGGAATATAGAAAAGAATGCTGCCTAGACTGGGGATCGAACCCACAGTGTGGGATGTGTGGGTCCCACACATCCAAGTTAGCAGTCAAGCACTACTTCCACTGCACCGTGGGTGAAATAATAAAACCCTTAATTTGGAATTATTTTCATTTCTTTTGGGTAAAACCATTTCATACTTAAAATTAAATACCCTAAATTCAACTATACGATTTTTTAAATCCTAAAATACTTAAGAATATGGGAGTAAGGTGTTTCTTGCAGATTCATAGTTGAATAAAACCAAACAAAAAACTAGCAAGGAAATTTAAAGCCTTTTAATTGGAAGCACCGCATTTTTTTACCTTTAGTAACCTACCTGCAATTTGTCGGGTACCGAAAACCTTGATTAGGTAGAAAATTTCCTTTCAAGAATTTTGTATTTTGCAGATACTTTTTATGCAATCTCTGCAAAAATAAAAAAAAAATAAATAATTTTTCGACGAAATAGAATCTTTTCGACTTGTTTTTTTTTTTTGTTGTTCAGACTCCATTTAAATATAGGTACTCTATAAAACAGACAGAATATGGAATTTCTATAGTACCTATCCTTTAACATGGTATAAATGCTGCCGCAGGTAATAAGTTAAGGTAGAAAAACTTGATATATTTGTTTGTGTAATTTTAATATTTGAGATAATAAATCACTTGTTAACTATGTATATTTTTTCCTACTGAAATAGTTAAAAGTATATAAATTCCTGTAACAGTGAAGTAATAAAGCAAACAAGAAAATCCATATATTGTACTTATTTAAGGAGAGGGGAAAAGTAATTATTAAATATAAAAATATGGTTAAGGCTTTCCGTACAGTGATTTAAAATTCGTTTTCGATAAAATTTGAAAAAAAAAGAAATCTTTGCTTAACAACTACTCAACAAACAATTATAAGCGCCAGCTCCAGAATAGCCGAGGTTACAAAAAAAACCTTTAATTACTCTCATCATAATGTGGCCAAAAATAAGATACATATTTATATACCCTCATTTGTTATACGGTAAAAACAATCCAAATATTTCCCTAAGGCTAATTTGGGTGATATATTCTCACTTAGACAACGTTTTCTTAATATTTTGAAAAATTCTATTAAAAAAATAGAAGTAAAAATTGGTTATAATGTTATCCCTTTAATAAATACATAGGAAGTTATTTTTCTGATTTTAAAAACAATGTGGGTATTTTTATCACTCATTTCAAGCCATTAATTAGCTATTTAAAACGTTTTTTAAACCATTTTGTAAAACCATTGTTTGGAGAACTCTGGCTAAGCTGATTAATTAGCCGCTTTCGAACTAAAAACTTTTTTCTGAGTATCCTTTTTACATAAAACAAAAACATAAAAATGCTCTGCATCAAATTTGAAGCAAATCGATAAGTAGGTTTTTTTCAAAATTTTCGAGACGAAATATTTTTTTAGAATTTTTTAAATTTATGTAATAAAAGAACTGTCAATTGAAATGTTTTTAAAACCCTTCCTGCACTTTATGAAGTTATTATCTGTTAAATAAAATTTATTCGAAGTCGATATCTCTATTCGTTCTAGAAATACGGTGAACGAAAAAATGTATCACGAAAACACAGATAGTCTGTATCTCACTAAAACCGATGATATCTTGTAACCTTGAAATGGTGAGATTGACAAATCGGACAAATTCCAATAAATTCCAATGGGAAGTTAACAATGAGAAGCTAAAAAATCATTGCTTTCAAAAATAATTCCTTACTGATTTTCATGATCGTGAGCTCTGTGTGCTTAAAAATAAAGGATCAAAGATAAAATAAATGCATTCGAATTTTAAATTAAAATAAGTACATACATAGATAATGATTACTTTTTAAAAAAATTTACACATATTTTTGTAAAACAAACAAAATATGTTTACCTATATTCTCAAAAAGGATATTTTTGATGTAAACAACAAACCACATTTTAAAAATATCTTCTTTTTATTTATTTAAAAACTGAATTTAATTTTAATTCAATTCTGTTCGTGCATACCAGTAATACGTCATTCATTAAAAAAGCATCACCAGTATACGTTACTGTAGGTATAATATGCATAGTTTTTTTTTTACTTTTATTTTTTTTTTCAGATAACCAATAAACCAATATAGAGGCGTATTTATAACGTTATTATTACAATATCCTCAACCACAATATTCAGTCAGCAGCTCAATGAACCAAAGCCGACAAAAAATATGCATCAGTAAATTTAACGACCTCGCACTGACTTATTTTTTAACTCATGACTTAACATTTAATTATAAGAGATACATATATATGAGGACAATAATGCGCCTTAAATATAATGCGATTAAAAAAAAACCCATGCACACGGTCAAAATTATTAACTTAATCAAATTATGAACGTGACATAAATATTTGGTACATCTGATTAATTAATGAATATCGCTCTTACTTTAATTTGAATTGATATTGGTATGACTTATATCAAGAAGATAAAATGTATGCACGTGTTTAACATTGTTTTGGAACTAATGGCGTTTTCGATGATTATCCTATGATGAAGCATTTGGAATCCTTCCGAACCGTTGAGACTAAAAAGTTCTGGTTTCTGGAGTTCTGCATTTTATAATTTCGTTTGAACGTTCGGAGTACTTCTTTTTTTTTACTTCTATCTTGCTCCTAAAATTGTGACTAATTTGGATCAAGCTTGAAGACCGGTTTTGGTTACTTTAAAAAAATGGATATCCAGTGGCTGTAAGTATCACATCGAGAAAATTCACCAATTGAAACAAAATAAAAATAAACAAGTTTTGTTTAATTTTTCAACGTTTCTCAACAGAACCTAGGCACAGGCTTCTACCGAATGAAAAGAAAGGAAACGCATTTGGAATGTTTCTTATTTGTTTCTGGTTTAATAAACGTCTCATTTGACAACTGAAAAGGTAGCAAAAAAGGCAGTAGCTATAAAATGTTCGGGTAGATTCTTGCTCGGGGGTATATGAAATAAATTTAAAAAAGTCAAAAGCTTTGACATTTTCGTGAAAGAAAAAAGTAAGGACACACCTTTTGGGTAGATTTAGAATTCAGAACAGACCTATTATAATCGCTTGAAATAAATTATAAAAGTTCGAAAAATCATTAGAGCCTTTTTTAAGAAAATTTAAATGTAGCAATATTTTGTAATAGAGCTATCTATTTTAGATGAAATTATCTAAATCAAATTTAAAGCAAATCGATTAAGCTATTTAGGCTCTAGCTCAATGTACAGTATGAACCTACAAACCGACTTTTTCATAATCATAATATTAAATTTTATCAAAACCTCAAAAAAAAAAAAAAAAATTATTTGTAAATTATTTGATTAAATAAATAAATAAAAAAATAAAATGCACGACGGGCCGCACGAATTTGCTCTTACGTGTACATTGTGGTTTTAAAGTCTGAATATTGTAGATTTATTCATCTGATTTAAAAAAAATTAATTAGTAATGGAAGTCTATATTCTATGCCACCTGCAAAAACGTAGTTAAGTTTAATGTGTGTACATAATTATAACAATAACTATAGCACCGTGTTGAACATGTGAATGGAATTTACATTTAAGACCAAATGAATTCTTATACAAATCTCAATTTATGAGAAAAAGTTTGTAAAAATCGTTGGATTGGTTTTTTAAAAAACTAATTTTTTATATATAAAATTTTGAATATATCTATTTAAAAAAAAAACACAAACACAAACATGTATTATATATATACCAGTAAGACCTAGGGTCTTATACATTAGGCAATGTTATAAAGAATAGAAGGATAGAATAGATTTTTGTTGACACAGTGGATTGAGAAATTAGGCTTTGATTTTTCTCATTAAATCCCAGGGGTGGCGTTCAGTTGAGGGAATATAGAAAAAGAATACTGCCTAGACTGAGGATCGAAACAAATTGGTTCGTCAATTTCTTAGTACTTATTTATTATTAATTTTGATAAAAAATCATCAACCCATTTTCAAAATATCGAATTTTCAAAAAATGATTCTGATTTTTTTTTTTTTTTTTTAATCCAAAATTTGATTTTTTGAAAATTTGTATATGTAATATTATTCAAACTTATTAGTAGCTTTTGTGTAAAAAAATGTCATTAAAATTGGTTCAATAGATAATGAGATAATCAAAAACCCAAAGAATGGTTCTATGAGAGGTATCATTTTTACCATCAATAATACGGTATATCGTTCTAATATTATTGCACACAAAAATTTAAATCAAAATCGCAGGAGCTGTTTTTCAGAAAAATGAGATTTTCAATATTGGCTTTTAAAAATTTGTGTTATTTTTGGTTATAAGAAAAAATTTTATTTAAAATCTGCTAGTTAATGTCAAAAAACTGCTGAGTGCTAAGTTTAATAAAAATCGCCCAAATCGTTTTCGAATTATTAAGTTCTCAAACAAAAAAAAATTAAAACTTTGTTTAAAAATCAAAAAAAAAAAAAAATTGAAAATTTTGGTAAACAATATTTTTAAAATTATTGTAAACATTCTCTGTAAAAAAAAAATTGATCAAAATCAGTTGAGCCGTTTCTGAGAAAATCGAAAATAAAAAAAATGGTTCTATGGGAAGTACCATTTAAAACCATTTTTCCGATTTTTTTTTTTTTTTTTAATAAAATTATAGCATTCTTGTATAAACAATTACTGAATTTGTTTTAAAAAAAGCTGTGGGCACCTTTCGAGAAAAATTTAGATGGCAGGTACCGTTATTTTTGATCTTAAAAAAATGAAAAAAAACATGTAGGGGGAATGATACCAAGTTTAAAGAAAATCGATCCACCCGTTTAGGCGAAAGAACAGACAGACAGAATTGCGAAACCCACTTTTATCGACTTCGCTATCATCGTAATGTCAACTTTGATCAAAATCTGGAATTCGATTTTTTTTACGAATCCATTACTTGCCATATAGTATCTACCTTACCTATTTTTTTTTTAGATTATATTATATTATTTTATTTGTATAATTTAACAATTTTTGTTTTTTTTAAATCATAATATCAATATAACAAGAAATAAAATAAAATAAAAGGGCAATGGCGTTGCCGTCTGCCTGATTGACTCGTTAAAATGTTTTTTTCTTGTACAAAAAGTTTTAAGATAGTTGAGTATAAACTCAAGTTAAAAGTTTGAAAATATTTAAAAATAAACAAGTTATTATAAAAACATGATATCTTACGTTATATAGATATATTTATATTTTTTTTTTAATTATCTAAATTCCGTTACAATATTGTGTGGATATAAAGCTGCGTTTTTGATATATTTATGCAGAGCTTCCCAGTTATCACCTTACCTTATATATCGCAAGTAAAAACTAACTTCCCTAAAGACCCAAATAACACATCAGTATAGGATTTTTAGGTATCAGGTCCTGTGCTGTGCATTTGATCGTTCACATTAAGCTCACATGATGTATTTTGAATTTTACGGAATATAGATTATATAGGTAATACCTACATTATTTACGTTATCTTTTAGTTTTTAGTTAAAAAATCCTTAATTGAGATTTTATCTTCCTATAGAAGACATAAGACATAAATAATTGTTTTTTCTTCAACGTTTTTGTTAATCCTAATTAGTTTTGTGAGGTATTATTTTAATCTCAATTCGCAATATTGAAGTAATTTAATTTCCATTCATAATTAATGTATGTAAGATTACAGATTACTCACTTATATTTTAACAAGAAATATCTTTTTGTCTTCGGCATACAATGTGAAATTGTATGGTTTTTCTTTCACTTAATTTTTAATGTAGTGTTTTATATACTTTTCACCAAGTAGTCGATAGGATTTATAAAAGAGTACCTACCTATTTAAGTTCGATAAGCTCAGAAACTAAGTTATGAAAGTTAATCCTATTAGCAGTATCATTGAGTAAAATATAATGGGCCATACAACTGAAGACGTAACATTTTTAAAGCTGAAGAACCTTTATTTAGAAGAAAAGACCAAATTTGTAGAAATATAGACAATATAGACGCAATAGGTTCATATTAAAATAAGGGTGAATTTTCCGAATTTCTTTTTTTCTTTTTTTTTTTTTAATTCTAAGAATCATGAACTTTATTTAATAAATACCACTTGTAATAGCTAATTGGTAAAAACATTTGAATTCATATTTCATTCAAACTTGATGACAAGTAGGTATAGTTGGAAGATCTACTTTAATTCAGGTAAGATTTACGGATTTCCCAAGTAACTAAGTCGGTGTAATTTTGAGAATGTATGGTTTCCTTTTCTCATCGCGTTCCGTTATATTTTAACATGAAGTTAAAAAAGTGTTATTTGTTTCTTTCTGTTAACAGGACAATTCTCATAACCGGACAAAAATTGGGGGATACTCATGGTATCCGCTTATTAGAGCTTTCACTGTATAAAATTTTGATGTCCATATTTTTGAGAGCTTACCATATTTATTCCAGGATTTCCACATCAAATAGCTATGTTTTTCAACATTTTCATGCTAATCTCAATTGCATGTGGAATTCATTGGTATTTCTTTGCGTATCTCTTAATTATAAAGTAATATTTCGTAGAATTGTTAATGTTTTGTGACATATATGTATGTTTAGGCCAGTCAAACCATACATAAAAAGAAGCTAAAATCTCAACAAGCCAAAACTCTGATTGTTGTGTACATTCGACAGCAGAACATTGCTCATGACTCAACTATACACAACACACGAGTTAGGTTTGGTTCCAGCTTAAGGTCACATATGAAGTGGATTATAATTTCGATTAAATTTTATGAGAGATAAAATTTTGACGTTTCCACTTTATATTTACCTCATTCATCATGTCAAAAATTAATCTTAAGATAAAATTTAACTCATTTCGAATCCAAGCTTAATTACAATAATCACAGTGGGAAGTTTGAGGGTCTATAGGCAACGCGTGTGTTGGCTGATTGAGCATTTTAATGCGAACCTCAATTTATTTCCTGGAAGTGAAATTCGTATGAATTTTATAGAACACCTAGAATGGAAGTTTTTTTTTAAACTTTCTACCTATTATGTCCAAAATGCGATTTATTGAAAATTAAAATCCCAAAATTTCTTTAATGAATTATACCGAATTTAAGAATTCTTATTAAAGGATGTACCTAGAGCATTCTTAAAAGATTGATACACTTAATATAGGTACTTTGAATTTAAGGAAAGAAAAGAAAATCTTAATTTTCAAAAACCTTTAATTTAATAACATTCGGATTTACTGATGGGTTTTAAGTTTTTATTTCCTCATTTCCGTCCCAAAGCACAGCTCTATATCCTATGTACAATATGCTTCAAAATTTTATGTACCGTGACCTTAAACTTTTTGATGTCTATCATTATAGTACATCGTATCCTTGCGGTTACAAAAACCAAATCATAAAAGGAGCTATTTTAACCCAGATTTTGTCAAACCCCAAAATCATTACACCACCAATACAAATGACTTGGAATGCCGTAAATGTTTATCTAACATATATATATATATATATATATATATATGTATATACATAGCATATGTTATGAAAGTGTAACCTACACGTGGATGTAATAACACAGCTCCCACAGGAATACTTTGTGAAAGTAGACAAATCACTTTTTTATCGTTTTTCTTCATTTTTATTGAAGGCTGGATGTTTTAAATGAACCGCAAACAACATGCGATCCTGAATTAATTGGTCTTCAAGGACAATTAAAAATTTGAACAGATATAACAGCAGGTTATTTACACTGTGTGTTAACTTTTTACTTACTTAATATGTAGGTAAGGTATTTTACTTACTTATCAAACGCACGCCAGAGGCTTTAATTTATAATGCTTATTACTTAAACTTGAACTGAATGTTAAATCTTTTCAATCGTTAGATACTGTGGAATATTTTTTTTTTAATAATGTTGGTTTCTTCAGACGATGCATAATTAACCTGTGGATTATTTGGTTTTAAGAGAAACAAACACGATTAAAAGAAAATAATGATGTACTTAAAGCTTTTTCAAATTCTTTAATAATCTTATAAATTGTGTTAAAATTTCAATATGTTTCAAATATGTAAGTCTTATACATTTGCAAAAAAAAACAAAACAGTTTAAATAAATATTCTGCTCAAAAACAAAATGTAAAAATCTTATAAAAAAGGAGTGTATTGCAATAAATTTTTAAAAATAAATTACCCAGTTTAGTTTTCAAATTATAAGCAATTTTTTTTCTTTAGCTGCATTATCCACATGATCTGATCCGGATCAAATTTGAACACGAAAATACAAAAACAACCTTCACCTAATCCTTCTTTTTATATGGATATATTCAATCATCCAAAAACTGGTACTTTTTAACTATTATTAATGTATGGTAGTGAAAATCTTGTGCAAAGAAAAAAGCCATCAAACACATGAAAAATGTAGAAACACAATGAAAAAGGAGATGGTTATATACTACTGACTGTCATTGTGATATGATCTGATCCAAATCAAATCACGTGGATAATAAAATAACATTTGTGAAGTAAACAGATACAAAATACACGTCAATAAGACATTATTCCCTACTCCTTAAAAACGGGGAATAATTGTTTCATTAAAGTGTTTTCATTTTTATTTTGATTTCTAATAATTGTTTAAATTTTTTGCAGAATAATTTGCAAAAATTATAGCATCTTCCAATAGGTTGACAAATTTTGCAATCTTGTATTATGAAGAAATTTTCATTTATTTATTAAAGTTGAAACCTAGTTTTTACATTTAATAAAGTTCAAACCTTCCATCCCATAGATTTCTATTTTGTTTATATAGTTGGTATGTAACTAGTTCAGCATTAATTTATTAATTACCTGTAAGTAAAAGAAAAAAAAAATAAAATTAATTCAATTTTAAGACATATCCTCTAGAAATATGAATTTAACTACGAAATATGTAATAAAATATGAAAAAAATGGACAAAAAACTTCTTACAGTGTGTAGGATAATATTTTTGTCATATAGGAATTAAATACATTTGAATTGATCTTGTATAGAAGTAGTTTGTTACCCTTTGGTGTTCTATAAATTAGTACCTTCTGTTCTGTACTGTACTGTACTGTACTAGAAAAACTTAAAAGTGTCAAAATAAGATAAAAATCCGATCCTATCAAACCAACTATTATTTTTTTGTGTTTCCTTTTTTTTTATAAATGAAACAGGTAAATGTATAATTTACATATACCTATAAATAGGTAAGTATGTAGGTCTATGACAAAAAAATCCAAACCTTTTAGATGAAGTATAATAATACGTTGCACTTCATTTTGCCATTTCCATCGAATACAATTTTAAAGTAATCCAATTTATAGATTATACCCTTATTTTAAAAAATTTCTTTTTTCCAATCATATAGAAAATGAAATTAATCCCTTTAATTGAATATTTGAATTTATTGTGTTCTCTTTGTGTTGTTTTAATAAAAAATAAAATGCACGACTGGGTCGCATGAACTTGCTCTTATGTGTGATCACACTGATGAAAGGAATTTATTAATATTATTGGAGCCTATATTTAATGTCAGCTGCCAAAAATATAGTCTAGTTTAAGGAAGTATTATATGAGTACATAAATATAAACAATATAGCACCGTGCTGACATTTAAATTAATTTTTATAGAACCACCGTTATTTGTGTAATGTAGTAACTAGAGAGCATTGTATTTTTTTCTTTATTTATCAGTTCTTCACCCTTATTACGATTGTCAATTATCAATCGATAGTTTGAAGTGTTGAAATTTAGGGCGTTTAAACTTAATTTATTAAAAAACTGATCAAAACTAGTAATTGTAGAAACTTTTATCAATTGGGTTGTTAAATATCAATTTTCAATATTTATCAACTATCAATTGATAAATTGACAATATTAAGAAGGATGTATATTAACAGTCAAAGCTCTGAAAATCGAATATCAATGTGTAAACTTAAGAAATATCCGTTATTAAATTAAAAATCAGCTGTAAAACATAAAAAAAACTTTATATTAACCTTAAGAGCATTTTCAAAATTTTCAAGTGTCTTGTGAACCCTCTAAAAGATTTTTGATTGATTTCAAATTTTTTCTCCGTTATTAAGATTGCAAATGGCACCCATCCTGCCTATGTATATTCGAAAATAAAAAACAAAAATTTTTCACTCCACCCTAGTGCTGTCTTGCACCTCGCACATGTGCATGGAATTTACAGTTTAGTCAGTCTAAAATGTTAAAAAATCAATAACATTAGAAATAAATTTATTAAAAAAATATCTGAAATTGATTTGACACCAACGCAATGTTCACCAAGTAATTTCTTACACAAATCTCAATTTATGAGAAAAAAAAATTTAAAATCTTTGAAGCGGTTTTTTTAAATATTAATTTTTATATATAAAATTTTTAATATTTTTAAGAAAAAGAATTAGTACACCGATTTTTTAAGTACTTATTTGAAAAAAAAAAATCATCCACCCATTTTCGAAATATTGTATTTTCAAAAAATAATATTGAATTTTTTTTTTAAATCAAAAATTTGCTTTTTTGAAAATTTTTAAATTTTAATATTATTCAAACTTATAAGTAGCTTTTGTGTAAATTTTTTTATTAAAATTGGTTCAATAGATAATGAGATACCTAGTCGAAAACCCAAAAACTGGTTCTATATTATTTCACATACAAAAATTTTAATCAAAATCGTAGGAGCTATTTTATTAATTACAAATTGGTATAACTTTATTAAATTAAAACGCACGTGTTTTTGGAAATGCAACTATATTACTACATATCGTTCACGGCCTGCAATAATGGCACAACGCATTTTTTTCAGTTTCGAGGTACAAGTGATTTAAAATCTGCCTTTTTTGAATTTGGATTTCTGTTCCTATAAAAATAATGCTATCCTGACACGGATTTGCCATTTTGATGTGAAAAGCATTACTTACTTATAACTTTTTTTCCGGGATTCAAAAGTGGGCGGCATCCGCCCTTTTTGGGAAAGTGTCATTATTGCATTAAGCAATGTACATCGAAAGTCTTTAAGCGCGTAATTGAGAAGAAGTATGTGCCTATATTACAGAAATGTAAAGGGTTTAATTTTAATCATATTGGAATCCACAGTTCAAATTTCAATTTTTTGGCCTTGTGCCATTATTGCAGGCGATATATCCTCAAAGGTAGGTATATATAATAAAAGGAAGTGATTCAAATTAAAAATCAATTTGTTTGCGTATGCAAAACATAATTCGTGTTCGAAACAAATTACTGTTTGCACAAGAGAACAGAGTGTGTAATATAGTAATTGATTTGCTATTTTTTTTTGTTATTTGCTTATTTTAATCAAAAAATGTGATTGTAGTCAAAATGTTTACTTTTGTTTTGCATTTTATATAAAATTAATCAGAGTTATTTAAATATACAAAATAATATATATATACAAATGGTATAACGATGCCAAGTGCAGAAACATATACGCAGCAATGCCGGAAAATAACTGAACAAAACAATTTTTTTTTTAATGTAAAAAATATTTCTATTTTATTTTTTTTATTGAATATAATAAAGTATATAGTGATTTATAAATGGATAAATGTAGGTACCTACTCAATTGTAAACGAAATATCCCATACATTTAACTGTATAATGTTCATGGTGTGGTTTTGTTTGTGCAGGTGAAACCTAAACCTGCGGATAATTTTATACATTTATAAATAAAATATCAACAAACGATTCTTCAATAGAATATTTACTATTTTTTCTATATAAATTAATAAACAAATTTGATTAAAACCTAAAATTTATTTGCCATGCAGCCAATATACTTGCCTTGAAAATTTAAAAAAAAATACACATTAACATAAATGTATCCCTAAAAACGATTATATTTCATCACTTCTATCTGATTAGAATGCATCATTAAACTTCAAAAGTATAATCGAATATATTCCCCCCAAGTTCATCTTCACGTGTACCTACTTCAATTTTAGCCATTAAAAGATGAAAGTTATATTCTCACAATCTTATCATCCACCCAGCTTTGAAAATATGTTCACACCTTAAAATTTTCAAAAGTTAACTCAAAGTATTGTTTGTAAAAGTACTTAATATTCCTATGTATATGTATATAAAGTGTATCGATAAAGTTGTCAAAAGTAATTATCTTGAACGACTTTCTGAATAAACTTAAAGAAAATAAACACACACAAAAACAACAAGAAAAAAAAAAACAAAAAGCTACTCATCTGCTTTACGAACTAAATCGACTAAATCTTTATACCTTCCAACGCACAATACACCTTTGTGTATAGCCAAAATTTTCAAAGTAAAAAGTTTCAATTCTAAAAATAAAATTAACAAATTATTTGGTAAATTGTCAGTTTAAACCAGAGTCATGAAGTTTTGTTCTTCAAGGCATTATGTATCGATTTATCGCCAGTCTAGCGATTTTTCACGCTCGAAGGATAAAAAAAAAAAAAAACTGCACAAAGCCGAAGGACATCGTTGGGATGCTTTTATAATATACCTGTGTACATTTTACCCAAATAACAGTATCGAAATTGCAATTAAAGATTATCTTTTAAGTTATTTAGAAGCTTAACTCGGGGTTGTTAAATTTGTTAGATTTTGCAGGAACCAAATTTTTAACGACAGTGTAATTAAAGCATGAACACATTTTTTATACTTGCGATATAAATATATTTACACCATCATACATACACTCCGCTTCACTTGATTACGAATAGAAAATTTTATTTTATTTTTTAAATCATTCATTCATTTTGTGAGAAAAAATCTTTTACAAAATGGAAGAGGGATACTGGATACATAAATATACATAAAGATACGTAAAAAAATTTGGTAATATCGAAAACACATTTGGGTCGTATGATTCATAAATGTTGCCATGTTTTAATGTCTAAACATTTATGCCGCCGCAGCGGTAGGATAAACTGTAATACGTTCCGTGTCACACGGACATAATCACCAAATTTCTATTTTATCTGTATAGACTCAAACTAGCTTCGAATCGAACTCAGCAACTCCCCTAACGGAAAGAGTTCCTTGTTCTTCAAAGTTGGTAGCGTTTAAACAAAAAATGTTAGGACAAAAAATAACGATTCAAATACAATTTTTTAGGCAATTAATGAAAATCCAATTGTTTTTCAAAAAACGCCCAAAGATTTAAAAATAAAGTTCAGTAATTTTTAATACAAATAGGTATTTACAAAAAAAAAAAATAAAAAATTATTAAATGGCTCCCATATAAGACCTTTTTATTTTCGTTTTTCTGGAAAACGATTGAAATGATTTTGATAATTTTTTTGATGATTTGAAAATTTTGAAATAAATTAAGCTCAAAAAAATATTAAATATTTAAATTTTTTAAAAAAAGTTTCTTTCTATTTGAAATCTTAATATTTCGAAATCGACTTCTTCGCACCAAGCAGTTTTTTTAATATTAACAATACTTACAAAGTTAAACTATACTTGTTTGTAAAGCCAGAAATCTTTTCTTTTATTTTATTTTTAAATAAATTTGTTCTAGTGAACAAATTCAATCCATTGTTTAAGTTGCTTTAAAGCCCCACTAGGAAAGTAGGTACATTTGGTTATTTTTCTCAAAAACATAAGAAGAAATCTGGTTTTAAGTGTTTGACTAAATATTAATAAGAGCATTAAGTTTTAAATACAAAAATAGTACATAATTAATTTTTTTCTTATTTTTTTCTTAAAAATTTTGAAAATTAATTTTTCGAAAACTATTCAACAGATATACCATGGTATTTTAAGTGTTCCCGTTGTTTTTAACAATTTTGTTATTCTTATCCATTAAGTTTCGCAGCTCCTCAGCTTATGCGCTTAAGGTTATAGAAATGTATATTAAATGCAATTTTTTGAAAAAATGAAGAAAGCTTAAAATGTGTGTTAAGTTATTTAGGTTGAATGGAGTATAGTTGTATTGATTTTATTATTTACAGCCATATCAAATAGATTTTCTTAAAACGTCTCTTAGAAGTAATTTAGTTAAGTGTGCTTAAATATTTAAATTGCCTTTAAATGTCGAACTTAAATTCTTACCTATAATCGTTTTTCCATTGATACTTAACTAAACAACGATTGTGTCAATTAACCAAATCCAAACCAAATCTATAAATTGCATACTTATAGGCTCTTTTTTGATAGCTTTCAAAATAAGAAAACAAAACACGAATTCAAATAAGATGCAAAGAGAAGCAACTGGATGTATGGTCCAAAGCAATAGAAATTAAACCAGACTTCATTTTGCTTTATGCATGTTTTTATTTTTTCATTGATTTCTTGTTTATTTGAAACCTATTGATAAAAAACGAAACAATTTATTTTACAAGTTAATTTATTTAATAAAATAAGAAATTCTTTTTACATTTCCTGTTTCAATTAAAACAAAAAACTGAAAATTCTTCCAATACATATGTATTATGTGTGTAGGTTACGTACATATTTCTCTTATAGCCCGCGCACACTACAGACTTTTTATCGGTCGACAGTTTAGTCAGGTTGGACTGCTATAGTGGGCACATTGGGCTGATTAAATAGTCGGGTTGGCAGTGAGTGCGCACACTAGACGAAATTCGTCTAACTTTTCTTGAACGATTAGCTAGTCGATACGCGATAAACAGATTTTGCATAAAGTATTGGGTTCATCATATCAACAGTGAGAAAAATGGAAAATAAGTAGAACAGTTTACACAATGCATTCCCCAAATAAAATTTGCGGTAGTGTGCGCGCTTAGAAGACATCCGTACTTATTAAGTAGTCGGCCGATAGTTTGCCGAAATGCCGATACTTTAGTTTTAAGGAAATCGTATACATTAGCGTACGCTGGATTTCTATTGAGGGGGGCTTAATCCTTATTTTTGGGTATTTTTTTTATGTGTCCCTGCCTTTATTATTTTTACCCACGTTACATTTATGAATAAGAAGTTAAATTTCAATAAGAACACGAAAAAAGGAAAAACATAAAAAAAAATAAAAAAAAAACACTCCCTGTTATGAAATGAATGTTTTTCTTTGTTGATATTTGATATTTTTAGTTTGAAATAATAAATTTAGAATTTGATGAAAAGATAAATTCAATTATTCTTCTTTTTTTTTTGCAAATTTATTCACCATACCTTCAAGGATTACATCGATTTCTTTTTTAATATTCGACAAAAGCTAATTCGTTAAGTCAGTTGTCGTGGCCTTCAGCCACGTTTTTAACCGTCTCAAAGTAGAAAACGAACGTACTAGTTTTGCAGAACTTCAATTAAGTTTCTTAAACTAGGATACAAATCCGAATTGCAAAATAGTATAGTTATATCGGTTATATCCTTCCACATTTATTTCCATATCTAAATTTTGAAATATTGTTACATACATCAGACAGTTTCATTTTATTTTATTTATTAAGACTATAGTACCTATACTCAGTTCACCGGTATAGAATTAATAACGTGACATTTATGAAACCATTTTCATTTGCCAACATACGACAACTGGGTAAAAATCTAAGGTGTTGTGGAAAATCGTTACAATAATCAATTTGATTGATAATACCTAATCAATATTTTTTTGTCAAAATACAAATTCTGAAACTAAAAAAAAAACTATTTCGGATTGAACGATTGTCTTTATAATTTCATCACATCAAGGAGGAAAAAAAAAATCATAGAATTTAAACAGTCTTTTCTTAACTTTTAAAGATAATATGTAGTCCTTTTCGGACATTTGCCAATTTGCAAAGGAACTTTTTTAGAGTCTCTTTGCATACTGAGATTCGTTTGAAATGTCAAACGAAATCTAGATTGCGTGTGGTATGAACTATCTATAGTGATTTCATTACGATATACAAGTAGTTTTCTTTTAATTAAGATTGGAGAATATTTTTAAAGCTAAAATGTAACAAAAAAAAGAAATACAAAATATTTTTCGATATTATTGGATATCTTAGCATAGAATGTTTTTTCTCTTGGGAGGGGCTCAAGCTCCCTTTGCCCCCCCCCCCCCACTACGTACGCCGCTGATCATATGGCACATCAAACTTATTTATCGGTCGATACTGAATCGTTGTAAGTGTGCGCACTTTCATATATTTTCAAACTGGTTAAGAATCCGATCAAACTGGTGGACGATAGAAAGTCTGTGGTGTGCGAGGGCTCTTAAAAATATTCAGGGAGTCGAATAGAATTCCTATAATTCCGAAAATCCAAAAATTATTAGACCCAAAATCTAAAAAAAAGCCAAGATCCCAAATTTTGGGATTTTGGGTTTTCGGGTTTCTAACCCCAGCGCAAACATTCAATGTGTAGCTATTTATGTAGGTTATACATTTTTAACCAAAAGAGCAAGAATGTTCGAATGTGTTCGTGCATTTTATTTAGTATAGACTTACTTCAAGGTAAATGATGACTCTCCCACTGCCTGAATGTAAAAAATGAAAAATCCCAAAGAGAAAAAAAAAAAACTTACAACCACATATATTAAGCAGTACTTACTGATGACGTTTAAATTATTATAATATGTAAATATATTGGATTCGAATACATTATGCCAAAGACCAGTTTTTAATTTAGTATCATCATCTTAATAAGTATTAATTTGAATAATACTTAACTTTGCAATAAATGGAAAAATCAATTACAAATGCATTGACTCATTACAAAAATAAAATCTATAGAAAGCGTCAAATATAAAATTAATCTTATACGTTGTTCATGAAAAAATATTTCATCATCATCATTAAGTATGGATATCCCCATAATATTGGTATTACAAAAGTTATTATTAACTGGTTTAGATTTATTTTTCTTGTTGTGTTAAACGTCATTTTTATTAAAAAAATATATATACTTTCACTCTAAACGATCGCCATAGCAGCAGCGAGCAGCTTAACCCGTCGCCGGCCGCGTGCACTTCAAAAATGTACTGCCAACAAAATTATCGAGAATCAAAACAAGAAATTCCCACAGTTATCAATAATTTAGCTTTTTTCTTGTGTAGATATGCCACTGTAGAACCCCAAAGTGTGGAAATTCTACAATTTACCGGTAAAACTTAAAATGTTTAAGCAACATTTTGTAAAAATTCTTAATGTTAAGTTTTCAAAATTCATCCCAACCTTAAACCTTTTATTATGTGTAACTTGCATTTGGTAATCGGGCCATAATATACTGTTATCCATTCCAAGCTTCGGAATGGTTTACATATGAAAACAAATAAAAATAAAAAAAAATGTGTGACTGCAGGGACTCACGGTTAAGATGTGTCAACAGTAATGTTAGTGCCAGAGTTTTGATTGAACGTACGCAATTTCAAGGTAATGTGTGATCGTAATATATGACACGGAACGTATTACACGTAAAGCTCACGTTTTTAGTATACCCTACCGCCGCCGCCACCGTGCTGGCATATAGGTGTTTACACATTAATAAATAAATATGGCGGGGTGACAGCTCATATACATATGTACCATGGCCTAGTAACTTACAACTCTCAACCATTCCTGTGCGCGTATTATTGGCAGGAAGGAAGGGCACTCACAATTTTAAGTCGAATCTGAACGGCTAAGGTGAGAAGTACTTTTTCATGACAAGCGAGGAGGATTTGTCAATTCCTCGCAACAGGTAATAACCTGTGACAACATTTCTGAACCCAAGAATTTTGGTCCTATACACACTATTCACTAAGCTACAAGCTACAACAGACATTGGTAAAAAGAAAATTTAAGTTTTTACGCGGTAAATTCTAGAATTTACACATTTCGGAGTTTCACAGTAACTGATACTACTACAACAGATACTAAAAATATTTATTTTTTTCTTTTTAAGTTCGTATTACTGTTCAGAATAATCTGTAATATTAGTTCATGGAGCACAGCTGCGTTCTTATCACAGCAAGCATAAGTAGGCTAGTTATATTTAAATTGAACCTTATCTCAATACACATTCAATATTTTGATCAGTTCTTATTTGTTATTCGTCTTGTTCAGAGTCACAATTTAATGTATTCGGCCGGTATTGTGTTTTGTTTTATTTTCCTGGGGCTACTGGTTAGCCCCATGTTATCTTATGTTCTGGAACAACCTACTTCCATCAGCAATAAGGATACAATAGAATCATCTTCAAGTCGGCATCATATTTTACGAATACCTCGTCGAAACGAGATTGAAACATCAACACTATCTGAATTGATAAAATTCGTTCCATCAACCGAAGACAACAGCAATGATCAAGATAATCATTTATTTAAGAATGACCATCCCAAAGTTACTTCGAATAAAAAAGACGATGTTTTGGGATATCGGGATCTCCTTCCTCTGCTGGCTAAATGGTACCTTACAAAAGATTACAATACCTATGAGCTTAAACCAGGACAAAATGCAGAACTTTCATCTTATAAAATAGTGCAATAGTTTTAAAATAAATAAAATAATATGAAAAATGAAATAACCAAATGTAAAAAAAAAACATCAAACAACGTAGATTATGTTTAAAAATGTGTTATAAATTCACTCCTACGTTATCTACTATAAATGCACTCATAAATTGAGTGGAATTGAAAGCAGAAAATTGAATTTACAAATTAATCGATTGTTTATGTTGACGATGAGACTTAGTACCAATAATTCTGTATGCGATAAATAATATTTTCTGAGAAAATTCATATTGCAACAAAATATATCTGTTACTACTTAAGTTATATTAAAAAAAAATTTAAATAAAAAAAATGTTGATTGAAATAAATTTGTTATCATTGTCAGTTTATTTAAACCTAATGAGTTATTTTGATAAAATTAAACAACACTTTTCCCACAATATATTTATAGTTCTTTTCTTAGTTCTACTGCAGTGCATTATATGGATATAAAATAATTATTTATTGCGAAACGTGATGTGTGTGACTTAACTTTGTTAACTTAGAAATATAGAGAGAAGAAGTTATTATTTTTATTTCTGAATCTAGTCCAATAACCTTCTGGCTCATAGAAGGGACTAAGGGAGACTTTACGTGAATATAAATGAAAATTTTGTTTTAAATAAAAGTTTAGTTTTTGATTTGTTTTCGATAAATCCTTTAGCTATTATTATACATTCATGATAATTAATTATTTAGGAATACATGCAAATAAAATCAGTTTGGTTTTGTACCAGCCTGTCAATTCATTGTGTCCACCCCCTGCTACACAGTGAACCAATTGAGAATTGAGATGCTTAAAAAAAAATACTCAAAATTTACAATTTTCCATTTAAAAAAAAAAAAATTTAAGAAATTTATAGAGTTTATAAACTAAATATAAATTTCCTTTTAATCCCTAGATGTTTTAATCAATAGTTAAAAAACCAAATCAGGTGCAAGGAATGGTTCACTGTTGAATACTTTACCTTATATTTTATTATATTTCTTTGTATTTTTCTATAAGTTTATGTGTATTTTTAAAGTTTTTGAAAAATTCGAGAAAAATATTAAAAAATTATGTACACGACTAAGTCGCACTAACATGCTCTTATATATGTATGTACATAGATTCAATTTTCAACCAATTTCAAACTGACATTGTCATTTTGTTACACTGTTAGAAATCGCAGTTAATTTTGCTCCTGCTCAGTATTTTTTTTTTATTTTTCAATAAATGTATGGAACCCGAAACAAAGAAAATGCGTGTTGAAAGCTTGAAAATAAATGTATTATTCGTTTTGCTTATTTAACTGAAAACGATTTTGAACCTGTTAAAGGTTCAGCAAAGGCGGCTGGCTGAACACTGATTTTCAAATTCAAGTGCCTGAAGGCTCCTATGGCCGTGTTGCACCACGTTCGGGTCTGGCTGTGAAAAATTTCATCGATGTTGAGGCTGGAGTCGTCGATGAGGATTATCGATTGAATAGGTGTTGTTCTATTCAATCACTCTGATTCTGATTTCCAAGTGAAAAAGGGAGACCAATTCGACTCACGTTATTTGCGAAAAAATATTCTCTCCTGTGTTGGAGCAACTTGATTCGTTGACACAAACAGAACGAGGAGAAGGTGGTTTTGGATCTACTGATTTAAAGGAATTGCTCCAGGCAAAGAAAGTAAATGGAGTTGCAGCAACTACAGACGCTGCGAAGCAGAACAAGGTTTAGAATTGTGTAAAAATGTCTTGGCACTTAAATTTGATGTGCAAAAAATTAATTTTATGAAATAATAAAAAAGTCATTTTCTTTTATCAAAAAAAAAATCACACAGTGGTTTTAAAGTCTGAGTATTGTAAACTTATTAATCTGATTTTCAAATCAATAATTTATGTTGGACTACAGTTTTAACTGAAAAATTATTAAAATAAGTGATAAAAACTTCTGAAATATTGCCACCAAAACGATGTAAGTGGTCTGGTTGTCTTAGCAAATTTGTTCCGAATGGAAACTTAGTATCAGCTATACAAAATGTGAAACCATATACTGTTCCGCAGCCCGCAATAAGACGCGGAAATTCAGATTTAAGACATAACTGGAGAAATCTCAAAATAATAAATTCAAATGGTCTTCAAATCAAGTTAAAGACTGTGAAATATTTAGGTGTTCATTTGGACAAGTTTTTGTATACTATATATAATGAACACATAAATGTTCAATTACAAAATGCTAGAGCAGCTTTTATGTCATGTATAGAAGCTTGTTCTACTCCAGCTATCTGAGATCGGATGTGAAGATCATTTGCTACCAGGAATTTGTTCATCCAATTCCGACTTATGTGAGTCCAGTGTGGTGGAACATACATGAATCCATCGTAAATGGAAAAGCTTAGAGTATTTAAGAGGAAATGTGTTAGAGCTTGCATGCAGATAAACAACAGTAAACATTCCGACTTCCGGCATTATGTTTTAAATAAGAAATCAATTGGATGCTTCCGGTATATCCACAATTGACATTGTTATTCTGAACCCTGTAAGGATTCATTATATGCCAGATGTGTTACAGAGAATGAATTAATATCGGGTTATCGGATATCTTCTAATCCACATATTATTATGTATAACATTGAAAAATAAAGATTTTATGAGGTAATGTAAATTGTTTTCTTCGTGTTGTATGTGTTAAATTAATTCAATACCAACTCTGTATAAAACTTAATCGCAACTTAAGAGCGTAAGTTTGATAGGGATACATTTTAAATCATTCTGATCCCAGCGAACTCGTAAAAAGCTATACACTTTTTCATATATATATATTATATATATATATATGTATTAATTTTTCAAGGATTTAAATAAATTTCTGCATGCAAATTGAAGAAACACTTTAAATCGTTTGATTGAGTCTGGTTTTTTTCTTTATTAGAACTGGTTTTGTTTAATATTTTTCTTGTTGAAATGATTAATATTTAAAACATCCTGGAATTGATTGACTGGTTTGCATGTACTTGCTCTTATAATCACGTCGTTTACAAAACTCACAGTGGTACTTTCATAATATAGTTGAAAGCATTTAATTAATTATTATCGATAAAATTAAACATTAATAAAAATAATTAATTTCAATAGAATGAAAATATTTTTTTGTCTAAAATAATTCTTCAGCAAATAAGCCAAATTCTGGCATCAAAAAAATTACTATTAATTTACTTTTAAAATCATCTATTTTCCATTGGAAGTTATTGTAATTGATCCGATTTGTCGAATTGAAAATTTTGACATATCTTCACGTTCGTGATACATTCTTTCGTTCACCGTATCTCGAGAACAAACAACGCTATCGACTCCGGAATAATTTTATTTTACTCACAATGATGTTACTAAAAATTGATTGGCGAGTTCGAACGGTCAATTTCAAATAACTTTTAGCTACGAAGGAACGTACCCAATATTGAACATAAGTAATGTATTCGTTGTAAAAGAAATCCCTCAAATAAGTGACATGCAGTGTACATATATAATACCGATACAGTTTCTGAAAACTGCGGGTATGGTAAACTTTGTAAACTTTATATGTAAGGAAGAAAAAGTTTTCCAGAACCATAATGTATATACATACATATGTAGATAGACCTTTTGATTTGCCTGTATTTTATTTTTCTTTTATTGTAGCGCCCCATTGCAACAGGGAATTTATCGATTAAATAAATAACTTTCCTGGGAGGTATAAAATGTTTTCTTTTCCAAATTGTCACTGCTACGGTAAGTGTAGTTGATGGTGGTGTATTTCGAAAGAGGATATTCATTCACATTGAGCTTAAATGTTAGGTACAAAATTACATTTTTTATTTCTTGTTATTACAGTTTCACAAATCCATTTACCACAGGGAGCAGATTATGTCAAATTTTCAGTTAAAATATAATAAAATAAATTAAAATAATGGAATGCTCCCTAGATCTACAAAAACTCTAGGAACTGTACATAAATAATCGCAGATGCTAATTTAAGCCCCTGTTTCTTTGATCCAATCTGGTGTTTGGTTTAAGCTTTTAAGATTGGAAACAAAAATCATTTATAAAAAATACAGAACGTATACCTATAGAAGCTCTTCGTTTCAATCACCTCGATTTTGTAGCTCAAATAGTTTTTTTTATATTAAAGTATCTGCTAAAATAAGTCTGAAGTTAGTAAGACATATCTGGTGTTGATATGTGGATGATGTGTTTTCGATTGTGAAAAAAGATAAAATAGATTCTAAGTTGAGTATTTTAAACAGTCAATTTGAAACCATCAAATTTACAATTGAAACAAAGACAAACAGAAAAATCTGTTCTCTAGATCTCGAAATAAAAAAGACGTCACAGAATAAAATAAATGTTTCGGTTTACCACATAAAACAACAAGTACACTTCGGTTCATTATAAGTGATTCACATTGTCCAACTTAACATAAACACCCCGCTTTTCATTAAATGATATATAGAATGTGTAAGCTCCCTTTATCAGCTTCAAATTACAAAGCTGAGTATGAATATATCAAAAAAGCTGCAGATGTAAACGGGTACAGTATAGCCCTTTATTGGCTATTCCTTCTTTCGTGAAGTGAAAAAAAAAAAAACACTTTTATAATAAGAACAATTTATTCTTTATTATAATATAAAAAGAAAGACTTAAATTAAGATAAATTTAAATTTATAATTTTAACTTTAGGTAGGGAGCACAACTAGCACCAGCACACAAATAATCACAATAGCGAATGGCAATTAATAAAAAAAGAGAAAAATGAAACTTACTTCGTTCTATCCCAAATAGGACGTGTTCAAGAAGTATTTTTAATGTAAGCGTTCATTAAGCGTCGCGTTTACACGTTGTGGAATTGTCGTGTTTATTTTATGTCGTGGTTTGCGTTCAGGCAAATAAGCAACTTTGAATTAATTTCTTTTTGATTTACGCGATTTACTTTCGGAATTCATTTCGATTAAAATGTCGGATTGAATGCATATCCACTACAACAGTACAAGTTTAGTAAAGGGTATTTTTTTTAGAGGTACCTATAGAACTTTGAAATGGAATAAAAAAAAGATGATTTTTTTAAATTGACATGAAAGTTACTTTATTCGAAAGATAATCTTCTGGCATTATAATTTAAATATGATTTCTGGCATATGACCGCCACGCGGCTGGCTCGGACGTAGTCTAATCTGGAGGTCCAATTTTGTATGACTTTTTCCAACATTTGTGGCCGTATATCGGCAATAACGTGGCAAATGTTGTCCTCCAAGTGGTCAATCGTTTCGGGCTTATCGACGTAGACTAGCGACTTCACATATCCCTACAGAAAATATTCAAGCGGCGTTGTTAAATCGCACGATCTTGGAGGCCAATTCACGGGACCGTTACGTGAAACTTTGCGGTTACCAAACGTTTCCTTCAATAAATCAAGTGTGGCACGAGCTGTGTGACATGTTGCGCCGTCTTGTTGAAACCACAGCTCCTGCACATTATGGTTGTTCAATTGATGAACGAAAAAGACAGTAATTATGGCTCTATAGCGGCCACTATTTTAGTGATGAAGCTATAACGTTCTGGCCAGCATCGGTTTTAAAGAAGTACGGACCAATTATTCCACGAAGCCATAAAGCACACCGAACAGTCAGTTTTTGTAATGGTGTCTCAACTTACACTTGAGGATAATCATCACTCCAAATACGACATTTTTGTTTATTGACGTAACCATTCAACCAAAAGTGAGCTTTATCACTAAACAAAATTCGCTTATGAAAATTGGGATCAACGGCAATCTTGTTTTGGGCCCAATTTGCACAATTTGAAAGCGTTGTTCAGACGTCAGTCTATTCATTTTAAAATTCCAAACCAAATTTGGAAGCGTTGTTCAGGCGTCAGTCTATTCATTTTAAAATGCCAAACCAAACTAAAAGTAAATCACTTGACAGCTGACAAAATGACCGCCAGTTAAAATAGTGTTGCTAACATAAAGTTCTATACCCCAGACCCCTACAAAAAACACCCGTCAGATAAACTGATTGAAAAACATGTCGACGCTTTTCTCGCAAAATATTGAAAGAAGTGAATTTAAACGAGCTTCAGTGTGTTATGTGCCTGAAATAACCAACAAAATATCGAAAAAGTTCCGAGAACATAACATTCGATTAGTTTTTTTCAAATAAAACACAACTAAAAAACTTATGCGGGTCAACAAAAGACAAAATAGACGATATAAAAAAGTCAGGCATATATGCAATCAAATGTGGTGATGTATTTACTGTGATGGTGTTTACTATGGTCAAACCAAAAGAAAAGATTCAAAGAACACAGTGCATAAATCAAACATAATAAAAGCCAAAGTTCTTCCATCGCAAACCACGTCTTGAAGCTTAACCACTTCAAGTTCAAGCTGTGTGAGTTTGAAGAAACAAGTAACAGATGATAGAAAATTGGATGCGTATGAAAGCTATTCATACAAAGAGATAGCAATGCTATCAATTCTGATAACGGCAATATATCATCGAACCTCTTTTCTCTCATCTGATTACAAACTATTCAAACTATTCAAACGATACCAATTTGATCAGTCGTGATACTAATGATGGACTACATGTACATGGAATCCGAAACAGTGCTGTCGTTTCACAAATTCTAAGAGTAGCACTTTCGGAAGTTGAGGAGCACCGTTTAAATTCAAGATATTTCATTGATATTTGTATTCATACAAAAAAAATTTCTGAGAAAGACACAAAAACGTAACGTCCCATTGGACTAAATAAAACAAAAGCGTTCATATCTGAAGTTATATAATATATAATTCATAAATATAGCCTTATAAGAAGCCTTATTTTAAATAGAAAAATAAATAACTTAAAATAGATCATTATTATGAAATAAATCAATATTAAAAGTACTTTAAAAACAAATAAATTATTTAATGTAAAAATAAATATACATTACTATTATTTCTTTGAATCTATACCTCTTTTTGTACTTTTCAATTTAACTTTTAGACGGTTAATATTTTAATAAAGAAACCATGCATATTCAGAAACTATGATCTAACTTTTCCATGTTTAGTTTTTCCCTTTTCTTTAAAACTTTAAACCATCAATGTTTATCAAATGGTAACTGATAATGTTTTATTGAAATGAATGCATAAGATATATGATTTATGCAGATAAAAATATCGCTACCTTATTCTCTCGCGACCCCTTTGGAAGAAAAATAAAAAATTGTATTCAAGTGCAAAACTGTTGCATACTTTCAGTTGTAAATATGACATTTTGAAGTTTAAAAGAGATGTTCAATTTTTAATAAGAGCAGGGATGTGAAAAATCAGGATTTAAAAATATGTACTTTCAAACTGCAAGATACATTTTTAATTAAAATTTCCACGTGGAGACTTGACGAGCCCTTTTGAGACATAGGGAGCATAGTAGCCCTTTCCGCATTAAAGGAGCCAAATGTTACTATAGTAGCCATTCCGACAGCACTGGTCCGAAATGCATACAGGCACGTGTTTTTGATCGTTCGTTCGTTTTGTTTTTATTGTCATTCGTTTAATCGTCGTAATAATTTGGAATTTTTACGAGTGCGACCAAAACCTAAAGTGTAAAAACATAAAGGTTGTGATGTACCTTGGGTTCTAAGGCTGAGGTATACTCGTCGGATCCAGGGTCTAACTAAGGGAGGTACAGAAAACTTTAGTATAAAAGGTCTTTCTTTATTAAGACTCCAAATTAAACAATAAATTCACAAATCTTATATTAATCGTTACAATAAAGTTTGCTATTGATGAATATCGGACGGTTACTGGAACATCGGTAGCACTAGGTATTCTTCGGGCTGTTGTCTTCTTTAGAGAGTCCGGCTCGTACTGCACTTCGGGTTCTTTGCTAGGTTATCTTTATTACGGTCGTAATGAAATATTAGCGACTATCAACGGCTGTTAACCGGCTTATCAACGGCTTTTAACCGGCTTATCAACGGCTTTTAACCGGCTTATCAACGGCTTTTAACCGGCTTATCAACGGCTCTTAACCGGCTTATCAACGGCTTTTAACCGGCTTATCAACGGCTCTTAACCGGCTTATCAACGGCTTTTAACCGGCTTATATCTATTTTTTACTAAAAGCGAGACCCCTTACCACTGGTGGGGGGAAGTCTTCGTTTATAGTAAATTTACTAACTTACTTTCCCTTGTTATAATTACTAAATAATTTTATTGAAATATTTTACTCTCCTTCCGTATTGTATCACCTTTAGACTTTTCCGACTTATTTCCGACGTGATTGAATTGTTTGACCTTTCTGAATTGATTTTTGGGTGTTGGACGGCTTCCTCTCGTTACCCATTTGGTTATGAGTGAGTGTTAACTCTAATTTTGCAAAGTGCAAATTTTCATACAAACGCCCATATATTTTCGTCGCCCGTCTCTCCCCTACCCTTGCTCCATGTAAGCGAGAGTACCTCTATTTGTATCACGCCATAATTGGGTTGCGGGTTGCGGGGGAGTTGTTATCGGAATTTGTCTTTAAGTTCTTGTATCAGTTTGTAGTTGACTTATGTTCACCTCTATTTGACTAGGAAATTCACCATCGATGTACTTGATCGTTTCCTTTTCGCGTACCTCTGCTTGGTTTATTCTAATTATTGATTTTGAGTTCACCATACCCATTGGAGTTGTTGTTGTGATGTAATTGGGTATGCATGCATTGGTTGTTAACTCACCACGGCTGTTATCAGTGGCCAGTGCAAGACTCTATCCTCATAATCAGTTGATGCTGGGCTTTCCCGGCGTCGATACATGAATGGTTGGTTACGGACGGTCAGGTGGGTGATATTTTGCTTATGCAAAATATGCCTGAATCCACAGTGGCGGCTGTCAGGGGTAATTTTACTGGTGGCGATTTTGTTTGTTTTTAAGTTGCGGGTTGGGAAGAGGGGAAAAATGTAATGCTTCATTACAAGGTGTCTAAATATTTGTTTATTGTGTCCGACTTTTACGTGTTCGGTTGAATTTAATGACAAGACATTAATTTATATTTTCTCTATATATCGGTTCATATGTATATACCTTAACCTTAAAACCCACATTAAACTCCCAAAATTTGCTGTCAGCTCTTAATTTCTATCTGTGTATTGTTTGAACAGATAAATATCCAAAGAAAATCACAAAATTCCAAAAAACCTTTTTAAATAAGTCGTCTTATATTTCTTAATTAAGCCAAGAAGGTAGATAGATAGAGATACATCTATAAATCTTAATCAGATCCCTCGTGCGTACCTACCTGCATATGTACATATATATAGGTATATACACTTATAGATTTATTTCGATGCCAAATAAATTACCCCGAAACCCAGACGGTCATACATACGTCAATGTTGCTTAAATTTATTTAGTTGAAGGTCAAGTAACAACATGTTATGTCCTGACCAAATGGCCTTTGAAGCCATATAATACTCGTTCGAACCATTCAAGGATATCAAAACAAAAACAACTTTAATCCATAACCTTTCACACAACTTTCCCGCATATGGACAATTATTACAATCGAATCGAATAGGTATACCAAAATATCTGTAGGTATGTAAAAATCAGCACCATATGCTGTGATGATGTTTATAGCAATGGCAATGGCAAATAACAAATGGTAAGAGTATAAAGGACCTTAATGTTATAAGGATGAAGGCTACAGGAACCACATGCTGCGGTTTTATTATAAATTATTCACACCCCCACGTGTCGTGTTTAATCTGCTGAGATAAAATTTCGATATACGGATATAATACAACGACTTCTATCGCGGAAATAAGTTGAAAACGAGTAAGTTGTTGAATCCTGATGTCGTTAACTGGCTAAGATATCTTAAATTCCGATGGAGTTTGTTTTTTTGTTTTTTTTTTTTTTTTTTTTTTTTTTTTTTTTAAGTCACTCAGATTTTTCTAATAAATCACATTATTTATACTTCATGGATATGAATCTGATTTGAGAGATTTATGAACCAATTTCTGCCAATTTCTAGCAAAATTCAGTCAATTATTATCTTTTATGGAAGATAATTTAATGCGTATAAGGATTGTGATAGGTTATGTTGGAATTATTTTCTTCATACATATATGTATGTACATAAAATGGATTATAAACGTCCACAGAACCTACATACATAAAGTTAGTTACTTTTGTGTGAATAAGCCTTTCAATGGAATAAAATACTGTTAAAGACTAAAAATGTTCTCGTGAATTTGTTTAGAGAGGTGAAAAATAAGGTAAATATCAAGATTCGAAGAACGACAAAATATGATTCGTTTTCTCGCGAAAAATTCGTAAGGGAATTTTATTTTTGATTCGATCGCGAATCTTATTTTTTGGTTCCTTTAAAATAAAATTCGTGTTCGCGAACGAATCATATCTGTTGCGATCTGTAAAATATGGTTCGTTCGCGAATTTATCACGTGGGAACTACTGAAGATCCATTCGCGAACCGTTCGAATAAGAAAAAAATGTCATTTTAAATTTTATATAAATATCATATATTATAGGAAATAGGGATATTTTTTATCGTAACTAATCCAACACAACATTTAAAAATCACTCTTCTTGATGTCAATTAAGACCAATTTACTTTTTTCTTGTCGAACTGACACACTTCCAGTTCCTAATTGTTGTTCATTAACCCCCGAATCATTAATATTAGCACTATGTATTGTTGTACCTATAGTGCCTTTCTATGTTTCCTGTCACTTTTTCTTTATTTTTTTCACAAATTAAACCAGTTGATTCCCCAACTACTTCTTCATTACAAGAAACATATTTATCTAACTCAAATGTTTTTACTTTCCCCATTTCAACAAAAATCATTTAAAAAATAAATCACTTCACATCCGCACTGAATGGATAGTTGATGACGAATGGTTCTTTTTACGGATCTTTTCGGATCCTTATCGATGATAGCGAAGTTGAGAAAAGTGAGTCTCGGAATTCTGTCTGTTTAGAATGCAGCCTGAACAGGTAGATCGATTTTCTTTAAACTTTTTACCTAGCGGTTTTTAGGCATTCCCCCGACACGTTTTTTTAATTTTTTAAGACCAAAAATAACGATAACTGCATACAAATTTTTTAACCAAACTATTAAAATCTTATTTTTCTCAAAAACTTGCGCATAAACTTTTTTGTATTTTTTTTACAAATAGGCTACCATTTTATTAAAATAAAATACCCAAAATGGTTTTAAAAGGTTATAAATGGTACCTCCCATAGAACCATTTTTTGATGTTCGATTTTCTCAACAGATTTTGACCAATATTTTTACAAAAAATCTTTAAAAAAGTTTTAAAAGTATTGTAAACCAAATTTTTCATTTTTTTGATTTTTAAAAAAAGGTTCAAAGCATTTTTTGAAAACTTAATAATTCAAAAATGACCTTGTCGATTTTTATTAAACTTGGCATTAAGCTGTTTTTTAGTATTATCTAGCAGATTTTAGATAAAAATTATTCTTATGACTAAAAATAAATGTACCTCCCATCCCATACAAGTGTTTAAAAACAGATTCCTCACCGGTCTCAAATTTCTCAAAAACGGCTCCTACTATTTTTTTTAAATTCGATATTTTAAAAATCTGTTAATTGTTTTTATTTTTAATTAATTTTTTAACTCCGAATTAATAAAGGCTTAAAAATGGCTTCCTAATTTTTTTATTAAAAATATTTTCAAAATTTTATATATGTATAAAAAATTAGTTTTTTTTTTAAACTAAAACGCTCCAAGGAGTTTTAAATTGTTTTTCTCATAAATTGAGATTTATGTAAGAAATCGGAAATCGACGTTGGCGTCAAAACAATTTCAGAAGTTAATCAATTTATTTCTAATTATATTGATTTTTTTAAATCTAAAGTATACTTTAAAACAACAGTGTGATCGCACATACAAGCAAATTTGTGCGACCCAGTCGTGTTATTTATTTTAAAAAGAGAAAGAAGTCATGGAAACAATTGTTTTCTTTTTGGATCAGACAGAAAATTTGTAATAATAGCAAGCAATTAAAATTTTTACTCTTCTAGGCAATATTCAGTTACACTATTTTATTGTTTATTATTGTTGAAAATTGAGATGAGTTAATTTTGTTGAAATTTATTTATTTTTTTTAATTTTAATTTCAATTGAAAGTGTTTATATTTTGTTTTACGAAAAAAGAATACCAAATTGGTTTCGTAAAAATTATTTTAGTTTTTTTCTAAAAAAATTGCTTCACTTTTTCAAAAATATATATTTTTGTTGCAAATATAAATACAATTTCTGCATGCGTATTCAAATATTTGATGAGCTTATGCTCAAAATGAAATGTCTGTTTAAATAGTTTTTCTTTTAGTTTCTTTTTCTACGTACTTATATAAATATGTATAATAATTGCAGCTATTTACAAACATACATATGTAGCTGTAACATTTTGATGAAAACTTCTGAAAGTTTAGTTTTAATCAGTTTTTCCATAAAGTCATACATTGTGGTTAGATATGAATATTGAATAAGGTGACCATATACGTCCCAACTTTTGGTGGGACATTCCCGCTTTCGAACTTTGTGTCCCGCTGTCCCCCAAAAAAAGAAAATGTCCTGCTTTGAAAAAAGGCCACCGCACAAAGTTGCTTCTTTCGTTCATTAAACTCATCCTCAATAAAATTATTGTATTCTAAAATTAATTGCTGACAGACAAACTTCAGAGAGAATACAAAAAAGGAAAATAAAAACGGTAAAAAAAACATCTTGAAATACATAACTCGGTAGTTAAAAGGTAATTTGTGCTCTGCTGTCATTTTGTTCACCGTGTCCATATCTACCTATGTACCTTACCTATGTGTATCTATAAACCGTTTGTTTGAGAATGAGAAGAATGGGAAGAATGAACGAAGCAAACTGTGATTGTTTGCGTTTGAAAATAGCCGCGTTCAGGTTGGATACTCGAGTATCCATATGTTTCTGAAGCTGAACGACCAAAACTGGATTGGTTATATCTGCTGTCAAAATTCAAAGCAGCTGATACAAAGAAATAAATTTAAATATTCTTGTGGACAAACTTGTTTTTTTATGATTGTGAAGTTTAATCAATTTAATTAAGGAGGATAAAGAAAAAACATTGGTTACCTTAACAAAAAAGATTTAACGTTGTGCATTTATTTTTTTTACCAAACAAACTTTAGTAATACTAGAGTTTTAATATAGTTTGCTATTTCTTTTTTGGCAACAGCTGTGGTTGGAAACGGTTGGACTCAATTTGAGAGGAATGCAAAAGATGAATAAGAGAAACCTGCTTATTTTTTCTCTTTAGTGATTGCGTTTTAAGATTCGACAGCATGTTTGCTTGTTCATTTTTTCGTCTATGTACTCTGAAGTTGAAATTTTTTTGAATGGGCCAACCTAACGAATAACGATATCTCTCATGCGATTTTTTTTTACAATATTGTAGAGTACATTTTATGTCTATCAGGCAGTAACGCTCCTGTTAAAGGAGTATTTTCTCATATGAATAAGATGTGGACTAGTGAAAAAAAAAATCTATTTGGGAGTCCCAACTTTGAAATCCATTCTTATACCTAGTAAAGGGTAACATAAACAAATCGACTCGACAAAACCAAACGTGTAACAAAACAAATTTGTTCGTCATAAATAAAAAGAACCAAACCAGTCAACTTTTATTTTCTTGTGCTTATTTTTAATAAATAAAAATATAAAACATTACAAATAACAAATAACACATTTGAAATGTCTTATATTTTGTTTAATTATTATATTTACTGTAATTTTGTGTATGCGAAAAAATAAAATACTTTTATTTGTTATCTCATTCATGTGAAATAAGCTTTAAAAAATACGGCACTACTTATCTTATATTTTGAATAATTTATGTTAATACTAAAATACTAATAATAAAAAATATAAAATAAAAAAAAATTGTTTTCTTCAAAGAAATGTTAAGGTATCACGCTTTGAGCAAAAAAAAAGGTATGGGCACCTTAGATATAAAGAACCTATATCTCAC
Source organism: Epistrophe eligans (assembly GCA_951394125.1). Classification (NCBI taxonomy): domain Eukaryota; kingdom Metazoa; phylum Arthropoda; class Insecta; order Diptera; family Syrphidae; genus Epistrophe; species Epistrophe eligans. The sequence continues at coordinate 50,177,940 of OX596028.1, read as the reverse complement.
ATATGATATATGTATGTTATAATTCAGCAACTCGAATTCAAACTTTTTTTGGGAAATATATCTTAGGGGAATATAGACGTTATACGTGTATATTTATGTACAATAATTATACATATGTCTTTCTTAAAAACTCCAACATCTTCAGCATTGAAATCATCGTTTCTGCAGGCTCTTTAGTCTGTATACATCCACCTTCCCCTCCCTTTTTAATTATACTGTTTAACGCTCATTGAATCAGTTCAAATTTATAGGCTGAATTAAGTAAGTTGGGCTTTGAGATTAACGTATAGACAGAATCAAATTAGCTTCAAGGCAAAATGTCTTTATTTAACTTTAAAAGTAGTATTTTTTTTTTTGTTTAATTTCTTCTTACATTCAAACTCGCATCGTTCTTATTGTTGCGTCATGCTAATACTTTCAAGTACATTTGTATTGTTAGTGTTGTCTTTATTGTTGAAGTTGGAAATGAGTAGTAGCGGGGAGGAAGAAAATAGAAATATGAAAATGTAATTAAAATACGAATGAGATGAGAATGTTTTTGTTTCTTCGCCAGTGCCACACTATGTTAGAAAACTCTACAGGCGTTTGTAAATTTAAAAAAATCGGGGATACAAATTTATGTAAGGAAGAAAATTCATCCTGAAATCCGTTGTGCACTTGTGTTGGTGGGAATAGTTTGGATTTTTTTCTCGGTGAAAAATAAAACCAATACTGAATTTTAATATTAAATTAGATTTAAGGCCGAAAGGCATTTGTATGAAGATATTAGATATACAGTGGACTCTCGCTAACTTGAACATACGATAACTTAAACAATCCAATAACTTGAACATGCTGTTTTTCCTTTTATGTATTCTGTAGCTTGAACAGGCAATTTTTAAGACTCTTTACCTTGAACTTTTTTATTGCTGACTCTATAAGTTGAATAGTTAAGACATTTGAAACTCTTTAACTTGAACAAATAAATTTTATATCAACAGAAGTTTGAATTTCCTCATTATAGGTTACTACGTTTGTAAACTGTTTTCATTCAAGGGGAATTCCTCAGAATTCACAGTTTTCCAAAACCTTAGAGAAAGTGCCCTGAAAAATGTTTTGCTAGTTTTTAACAATGTTAAATACCAATTTTTTTTCCAAATTTGGTTAAAATACAATTATTGTGTTTTGTGTCATTTACATAAATTTATAATAATAAATTGAACACATATAAAAACGAAGACTTTTTTTTATTTTTTCCAGTAACTTGAACAATGAACAACCCAATAACTTAAACAGGCCTCGTTTCGTATCTGTTCAAGTTAGCGAGATTCCACTGTAGTTTAACTTAGAGCGCCTGCATGGGGCCAGTAAGTTAGAAGTAAGTTATTGATAAGTATAGGCTGTTTTTTTATGAATTTTTGTCTAGCTTTAAGTTAGTAATAAGTTGAATAAAAAATAAAAATAAAAAAAATGAATAGTTTTGATTCAGAATGTTGGCATGGTTTTAGGTTGTTTCATTTGTAATTTAAAATACAAGTAGCATTGGGACCAGATAACACTTGTCTGTGTGACTGAAGGTGATAGTTATTTGGTTTCAAGGTTTTTGTATAATGCCAAAGCAGTGTAACTTCTATAACTCCTACCTTAAGTACAGCCATATTTTTTTTTAATTATTTAAATTTTGATTTATTGAAATTGACCCTTAGATTCTACATACCTATAGAACAATATTCAATAGTAAGACTTCATTCTTATCTTTATTGTGGATCCGGTGTGATACCAATTAATTTATATCGCCCAATACGATTAGTGTGTGTTGTGCGTATCATGCGTGTCGTCCGTGTTCGATATCTGCGACCAAATTATCTAAATCTTCTTTTAAGAATGTATAACTGTTCGGACTGGGTTCGCATTCATTTAACCCCCTTTCGTGTTTATCTAAACAATCTTATATATTATATTTCTAGCATTCAAGGCTCCTATAACTGCCAACCCACCCAAGTATCTCTATATACTCTTACAATGTTTGAATTAGTCTTCCAAACTTGAATGATACATCTGGACCCATCCCAAATTAGCACTTTATGGACTATAGTATACCGAAAGTAGCTTTCAAGTCCACAAAGAAGGCATCAGTATATTTTAATTTGAGCAAGAAATGCATTTGCTATATTTCTCAGAAAAAAAAAAAAAAAAACAAATATTATGTTCTATATATACATAAACATTATAAGAATGTAGTAGTATAGGTATAGAAGATATCCTGCGCTAAGAGTTCCACTTGGTGCCATTCCTTTAACAGATAGATATATTGAGCCCTACCCACTCGTTGAAACATTTTCACTTTGACAATAAGTTTATTTGTTGGTGATTAAAAAAAAAATATGTTACTTCAATAATATAGCCTTTCATCACTGAATTGAGTTATTGAAGTCTTTCATCAGCCAAAGTCAAAAGTTTTTTTTTTTTTGTCATATTATTGATTGACAAAGTTAATTTCTAGCATTCTATCTTATGGTTATTCTTAGATTTATGTACGTACACAAAAGTTTGATATACTTTTCTATTACAACTTTTTGCTATCGCAAATCGTGATGTGAATAAATAAAACACTTTGATAAAGTAGGTATATCAGTACTTAACTTACAAGAAATAAATCCCCCCCCCCCCCCCCAAATACACGAAAACAAAATATGAAATAGGAGATGAAATGAAGATGGGAGATGAGAGTGGGCTAATAATTCAAAAAAAAAAAAATATCCAAAAAAATATATATTCATTGTCACATCCATTGGAAACACCCAGTCATTACACATGTATTATAGCTGGAATGAATTGAATGTTTCTCTTCTTTCAACTGGAGGCAAATGAATAATTACGTTAAGGACACTCCATAAAAATAAATTGTCGTATCATCAAAATAAAAATATATATGTATCTATGTAGGTACGATGTGTTTATGTAGGTTTATAAATAAAATATATATTATTTTGTCAATTTATCAAATCCAAATAATAAAGAATTGCTTGGCCCTGGTCGACTATAAGGGAATCACACATAATGTATGGTTTCTTTGTGTCTGGGAAAATGTATAGGTATCTACCCAAGCTTATTGAGGAGAAAAGCTAATAATTTCTAAAAGTGAATATATTTAAGATAAGTTTTAACTTAGTACGTCTTTTTGTAAAACATGATTATGAGAAAAATTTTAAATTTTTGCAAAATTTGCAAAAAAAATAAAATAAATTTTTTTCGACTGCTTCGTATGAACGTAAGATGTAAGGCATTGGATTGTTAAACAAATGGGTGGATATTCAATTTTCATAATTATGTAAGCCTTTTATTATTCTTCGAAAACAATCACTTATAAGATCTTACTGTCGGATCTTTGAATCATTAAAGTTAAATTCTTTAAATGAAGGTATTTTAAAGGCGGTTTCAACCAACAACCAATCAAATTTTTGCTTTTTAAAATGCAAACAAAAAACATATGACTGTCAGAATTTCGGAAAATTATTTCTAGAAAGTAATTGGCATTTAATTGTTCACTATTTTTTGTCCAGCAAAATGTCAAATAAAAAAAGCGAATTAATAAAATGCCAAATAAAAAACCAAAACAAATGCCAAATAGAGTGCCTAACTCCAGAAATCCAATCAACAAAAAACTAAATGAAAATTGCGAAATAAAAAATTCGAAACAATAATTTGTCATATTATTAAAAAAAAACGGAACGTAATTTTCAAAACGTAAAATGCAAAGAAATAAAATGCTAATCAAAATAAAATGCACGACTGGGTCGCACGAACTTGCTCTTGTGTGCGATCACACTGTCGTTTTAAAGTCTTATTAATTTTAAAAAACTTTTCATCTGATAAAAGAAATTTATTAATTATTGGTGCCTATATTTTATGCCACCTGCCAAAAATAAAGCCTAGTTTAAGAAAGTATTACGTGAGTACATAAATATGAACAATATAGCACCGTACTGTCTTGCACTTCGCACATATGTATGCATAGAATTTACAGTTTAGACTGAAAAAATGATTTGACACCAACCTAATGTACAACAAGTGATTTCTTACACAAATCTCAATTTACGAGACAAAATTTTTAAAAATCGTTGGAGCGGTTTTTTTAAAAGAATATTTTTTTATATACAAATTTTGAATATATTTTTAAGAAAAAAGATTGGTACACCAATTTTTAATACTTATTTATGCACAGTTTAAAAATTAATTCTGAAAATAAATCATCCACCCATTTTCGAAATATCGAACTTTCAAAAAAATTATTTTGAAGATTTTTTTAAAAACCCAAAATTTAATTTTTTGAAAATTTTGATTTACACTATTATTCAAACTTATTAGTAGCTTTTATGTAAAAAAATTTATCAAAATTGGTTCAACAGATAATGAGAAAGTCTAAAACTCATATAATGGTTCTATGAGAGGTACTATTTTTAAAAGATAGATAATTTTTTTTCAAATAATATGGTAGATCATTTTGATATTAATTCACACAAAAATTTTCATAAAAATCGTAGGAGCCGTTTTTGAGAAAAAATGAGATTTTCAACACCGGTGTTTAAAATTATTTATGGGAAGTAGCGTTATTTTTGGTTAAAGGAAAAAATTTTATTTAAAATCTGCTAGATAATGTCAAAGACCGCTGAGTGCTACCTTAGTTTAATAAAAATCGACCAAGTCGTTTTCGAATTATAAAGTTCTCAAAAAAAAAAAATCTTTAAACTTTTTTTAAAAATCAAAAAAAAAAAAAAATAGTAAACAATATTTTTTTAAAATTATTGTAAAAATTCTCTATAAAAAAAATTGATAAAAATTAGTTGAACCGTTTTTGAGAAAATCGAAAATCAATAAAATGGTTCCCCTATTTAAAACCATTTTTCCATTTTTTTTATAAAATGGTAGTATTTTTATAAAAATAATAAATTATTATTTAAAAAAAAAAAACGTTGTGGGCAGGTTTTTGAGAAAAATAAGATTTTAATTTTTTGCTAAAAAAATTTGTACGATAGGTACCGTTATTTTTGGTCTTAAAAAAAATGAAAAAAAAGTGAGGGTGGTATACCTAAAAAACGCTCAGTACTAAGTTTAAGGAAATTCGATCCACCCGTTTAACTTACAGCCAAAAGGACAGACAGACAGACAGAATTGCGAGACCAACTTTTTTTAACTTCGCTATCATCGTAATGTCGACTTTGATCAAAATCTCGAGTTCGATTTTGTTTACGAATAAATAACTTGCCATACTACCTAAATACCCCAAGTAAAAATGCGAAATGTTAGTTTGTCAGATAATTCTTGCGAAACATGCCATACTCGCCTGATGTTAAGGTATTATCATGATACTACTTAAAAAATTATTAAAGCACTTTGCTTAAATATTCTTAATTTTAAACATATTTCAAGTATACCTATTCTCTTAACAAACTTCAGTTCAACACGCCTTAAAAAGTGACAGTTCGTGCAAACCAGTAAGCAAACACACTATTTTCACATTTTTAATTGTCAAAGTGATATATTGAGTTAGTATAATAATAAAAAGATAAAATTGACATTTGGTGATTTTAACTTTAATAATAAGTTTAAAAGATAACACGATGCTAAGTCGTTTTAAAATTTGGAAAATGCTTTGACATCGCACTGAACTGTCTAAATTTTTGCGCTATTGGTTCTTTACAATGCATAATAATCTCTTGAGAGCTTTGACCTCTATCTTTTTGTGCATTAACTTCAGAGAGAGTTTGACGTATGACAAGAAATTTTCAAAATTTGAACTTGCTAAAAATTTTTTATAGTAGGTAAGGTATTTACCTGTATAAAACGAATTGATTCAAAAACTTTATAGGGCAAAATGGCTGTTGTTAAATTTTAATTTTGTTGGAAATCGAGCGATGAACCTACCTAACGTTTTTATGCATCCTCCCAACACGTTTTATTAATTTTTTTTTTTTTGACCAAAATTAACCTTACCTGCCATATATATTTTTTACATTTTTGGAAAATTTAATTTTTCTCAAAAATAACTTCACAGATTTGAAATAAAAAATACTATAATATAAATATGTAGGTAATTCAAAAAAGATTAAGTCGGTTTTTATAAAACTTATCCGTTCAACCAAATCCAAAGAACTGTTTCGTTCACGTTAAAGAAAATCATATTTTCTTGGAAACGACTACTTAATTTTTGTGTGTACTAATATTAATATCATCTACCATTCAACAGAATTAAATTTAATTTTCAACTATTATTAAAAAATAACTTTTTTATTTTAAACAATCTCATTATCTGCTTAATCGATTTTAATTAAAATTTGTCCGCAAAATCTTGTAATAAATTTAAATAATATTGCATATCAAAATTTTCAAAAAGAGATTTTGGATTTAAAAACAAATTGAATATTATGTTTCTAAATTTCAAAATTTTAAATTTGGTTGCAAATTTTTTTTTTTTCAAAAATGTGATAAAATCTTCACATTAATAAATGTAAAAAAAAATTTAAAAATTTTACTTTACTTAATAGAAAATTTAATTTATAAAAACACCACTCAAACGATTTTGGAATTTTTTTTTTAATCAGCATGTTAATATGTCAACATTGTTAACATGGTGTTGGTGTTTAAATAAAATAAAAATATAAAGACTCTCTTTGTTTCAACGATTATATAATATTAACGTAGCTTTTTGTTTTTGTTTAGATTTTTTTTTTTATTTTCAACACCAATGGATACTGCCAGACGAGAGATTAAGGTTATCGAAATGATGCATAATGTGTATTAATTTATCAATTTCTACTGAATTTGAATGGTTTTCTTTTGTTTCGTTCTGAAGGTCTAATCTAAAGTTCATTGGAAATAAACAAAATTAATACTAATCATCAATCTATTGAGTAATTCTTCGATTCTGAATATAATGATGTTTGTATAAATTGGGACATTTTTCAAAGGAAAGAAAGATAATGTTTTCAAATGTTTGTTTTTGTTCAATATAAAGGTTTCAATAAAATTATTTTTATTTATAGGTGCCCTTTCATATATTCATACATAAGTGTTGACATATTATATGTCTGCATTAACATTATACGCAGTTTGTTTATGAATACGAGTAGGACGTAGATAAAAACAAATATATTTATGAGCTTTTTATCTAAAGGATATCTAAAATATGCTTTACAAATGAAACTTACTTTATGCATAACGAATAAAAATTATATTTGGAACAAAAAGTTTAAAATCTCATTAAAAACAACAAAATTATATGGTTTCCCAAAAATTTTCAGTTTCCATAATCTCATACATTATGAAAAATCCTTTTCAAAATCTACTTGATGGAAATGTACGAATTGTGAACGCAAACAGAACTTATTACCCATTTTTCTATTCACTATAACAGTAACATAAAACCAAGCCATACATTAGAGATAAAGTGTTGGTAAAATAAGACATATGTAAACACATAATAAATTCGTAGACACCTTCATAAAATTTAGCAAAAACTTTTCATTACATAAAATAAAGAATGAAAAGAGTTCTTGCAAATTTCTAGTGGGGAAAGGTGCTTTTTAAGAGGTACTTAACCAAAGGTTTATAAAATTGAAAAAATTATGTTAGTAGATACAATTCACACATGATTTAAATTTTTTTTAATGTTGGATCTAATAAGACATAATCCAAAACGACCACTCTAAAACCAACAATGTAAGTATGCCTGTACTGATGTTTTGAGTACCAAAACATAGCCAAAAATAATTCTCTGTTGATGGAACTTTGTATAAATGTTTAATTTATCATGAAAAATGAAGAATCATCTGAGTCCATTACAAAACCTAATGTGAAAATATTTTTTTTTTTTTCAAGGAGAACTTTTATTCATCTGTTCTATTGAAAAAAAAACCAGTCATCTTCTTTTGAAGTGTGGTCGTATATCCATAGTTCTGATTTATTATATTCAACATCAAAAATTCATTTATATCATTTAACAAAATGTATATATACCTATCGATTGTAACAAAATAAAATGGCAATGGTTGCTGAATGCATTCCGTCCTCCTTTAATAAACAATTTCTACCTTCCTTCCTCAATAGCTTTTTTATATATGGACTATTTGAATTGCAATAGTTCTTTTCATAGAAATTCCTTTGAACACAAAAATTCCTTAGAAACTTCTCGAATGTATAAATGATTTAATTTTTTTCGTGCTTAACATTAAAATAGATTTATTCTTCTATACTCTGTTTGTCAAAACATTCCAGTACCAGGGCTTTATTCTGAACAAACCGGAATTTTCACTGACAAAAAATACCAAACCACAGATTTAGGAATTCTTACTAAATTTTTAAACAATTCCCCTAAAAAGATAAAAATTGAAGAAAAAAAACTATATTAAAAATTAAAACATAAGTTGACTAAATAAGTTAGCTTAAATATTTCAGTATCAACTTTTCTTGTTTTCGACTTTTGAACGTTCATATCTTGATTCTAAGATTTTTCCGAAATTTATTATCATACATTTTTGCTACATTAACAACTTTTTAATAATTGTAAAATTTACAACAATATTTCTATGAGTATTTTTATTTAGAAAATAGCGATAACTGGTTTTACTCTTTTAATCAACATTGCAATAGTCGAAAACTTAGATTTCAGATTTAAGATTTACATTCATCTTCATCTGGATATTTGAAGAAAAGTGGAGGGGACAGATTCGTGCCAAAAATACGAATATGTGAGACAGAGTTGAACATGTTCGTCTTCTTATCTGCACCATGCCACTTCCTATAATCTTCCTATAATGAAGATCTCTTCATTTTGGTTTTCTCTCTCTATTCAACAAATGTAAATTTTATATCTTGCATCCTTTTTTTGTAGAACTCGCATGAAGATGAATGTAAATCCACCATAAGCCTTTAAAGTACTCTCTCGATCGCAAAAACATATCAATATCAAATTCAAAGTTTGTGATATGCTTTGAGGTATGCTCGTCGGGTCCAAGGTTTTACCAAAGAAGCAACAAGCTCTAGATTTATCGAGGTTATTTTTATTCACCTATCAGTTGTCTTTATTATTTCAGTACAATGCTTATATTTACTTATAACAATGTATATAATTTTATAGGAGCCATAATTCATATGATCTTATAACTAAGTTTAATTAATGCAAAAGTCTGATTGACATAGCAGTGTCCACTAAATTACAGTCTGAGATAGCAGACGCCACTCAATTACAACCAGAAATAGCAAGCGCCACTAACTAACTACTTTCTCCAGGACTTCCACTGTCGGACGCTTCTGGAGCCTAAGTTTTTCAAAAAGGAGACTCACAAAGTACTCTTGATTGGAACTATATTCAAATTATAGCAGAGCTCGGTTTTCTTCTGTTCATTCGCGGTATCTTATATAAATGTTGGTTCAGACTGAGTTTGAACTATAATATTACGGAAAAAATAATATTCTTATACAGTGATGGTTGAAGTTATATCCGGTCAGTGATGTCGGAAGTGTTGGTGGGTATTTAGATTTTTATACACGGTTTCGGTCGGTCGATGGTGGAGGAGACGAAGTGTAACGCATCATTACAGGTTTAAAAAAAATCGTTTGGCTGCAAATCAATCAAATCAAAAAATGTAAAAAGCGATTTTCGAGAAACCAAAATATAAGAATAGTGGGCGTGGTAAAACACCTTTTTCTGTCGTCGTGTTATTCAAAAATTCTTTATTTATAGAGAAAAATTGCTGATATATTCATAATACCCATACATAAATATTTTATTTTAATGTCAAAAAGGTAAACCACCGAACGGTTACCCTAGAGGGAACATTTGCTGAAATTTCGCTATTTTTTTTATATGGGAAAGTCTAACCAGATTTTTTGTATAGACTATACTCGTGACCACTCTAAAATGATGTCGTAAAATTACGATAAAACAGTGATACACTCAGGCGTATACGCATTTTTTTTAATTTCCTCCAATTTAAAAAAAAATACACATTTTTTTAATCAGCTTTCCAATAACATGCAATGTATTTCAAAGATTGTCACACTGATTTGTACTAAATATTTTTTTCGAACGCCTAATTTTCGGAATGCATACAAGTCGTTGACAGTTGAAAACTCGTAACTAAAAGTTTCATATAAGGTATACAACATCTAGCCAACCGCTCGACTACTTTCGGCAAGGTATCTCAACATGTATCTTCACATACATATGTGGAGATATATATATATCTACATATAAGTAAACATATCTCAACATGTATGGAGGTAACGTACCACCTGACATAACTACTTTCAAAATGTTATCCATACTGTAGGAGTAATTTGGGAGAAACCAAGAAATAAGAAAAGTGTGGAAAGCGGTGAACAGATTTAAATAAAATCATTTTCTTAATTTTTTTCTCGTTCATCAGAACAAACCCTCAAAATTTCATCCAAATCGTTTGAACCGTCCCCGAAGACAAAGAAACAATAAAAGTGGGCGTGGAAGTGAGCGGTTTTCCCGAAAATATTTTTTTTATTTTTCATCAGAACACTCTCTGCCAATTTCATCCAAATCGTAAGAGCTATTATCTAAAACCCAATTTCTAAGAAAGTTTCCCCGTTGATTTGAAAAAAAAACTCTATAAATTTCAATTAATTCGTAAGAGCCGTTTCCGAAAAAATAAGAAACAATAAATGTAGGCGTGGCATTGGGCAGATTTTATTAATTCATTTCTTTCCAATTTTTCCCTCATTTATCTGAACAAACTCTGCAAAATTTCATTCATTTCATTCGAGAAAGAAAGATTCCGATAGATTCCCAGAAACTAAGAAAAAAGAAAAAAGGGCGTGGCAGTGGACGTATTTTTCTTAATCTAATTTTTAAAATTTGTTCTCATTTATAGAAATAAACTGTACAAATTTCATCCAAATCGTTAGGGCCGTTTTCGAGAAACCAAATATATATAAATGTATATATAAATATGTATACAAGAATAGCTAGTTTAAAGTAATAAGATATGTACCTAACGATGCCAACAAAAATTGCTTACACAGTGAAATATTAAACTCCCAAAGAAATCGTCATTAACTATATTACTGGACCATTTCTTCAACCAGAAATCATTCATGCAATAATTTGATACAAAAGTTTCGTTAATTGCTTCGTTGTTGCTTTTTTTTTTTTGTTATACCTTTTATATTTTTTTTGCTCTATATTCGGGTATAACTTAAGTCAAAATAGCTGGCCTGTAATTAACATATCTAATTAACAGAGTGGTTGCATGCAGAAGGAAAATACTTCCTCGAATGTTGCTAATACATATATAGCCCACTCGAGTTTTTCCCATCAAGATAAAACAAAAACGTACAAAAAAGGCAATAATTGTGATGATAACAATAACTTAGCTCAGCAACAAGTATCTGCAAATATTTCATTCGTACAAACTAACTAAATTGTTATGAATGTTTATTATTATTATTGTTATTATCAATAAACAACCGAGGGTCAGAAGTGTGTTTTTTTTCTATCGACGTTCTTTATTTATCCCTTATTGTTTGCTTTCTTTATGTCACTTAATTTCTTTTTCTGTTAGTCTAGAAAGAAAAACAAAAACGTTTTAAAATAGTGATTAAAGTGGCAACTAGTTTCTTGACATCCTTAATTTGTTACTGAAAAGCTAAGTAGTGTTAAAAACTCTCAAGTGGCGCAACGCAATGGTATTCAAATTGAAAACCGTATACAATTTAAACTCATTAAAAGCGACGACGACGATAGAATATATAGAAATAGAAATAGAAATGTTTCTGTCAAGAAGTTAAGAGTGGGTGGTATGGTAACAGTGACTGGTACTGCGACAGTGGTCGTTTCGCTATGCTATAAAGGACGAAACTCTTGACATTGAAATGGGTGCGGTTGTTTTGCCGTTGACTTTGACTGACATGCTGAATGATTTATTATAACATGCTTTCAACTGCTGCCCTGTGATTATATTTTACTTGATTTTCACAAATCGTTGTCCTAAATTGTTTTGTGAAATTCTTAACACGCTTAATGAATTTTAATTACATAATATTAAATAACTTTTATATACTGTATGTGTTATTTGTGTTATTTGTACATTTCAAAAGGATATTTTTATTAACAATTTTATCTCTTCAGAATTCGCAATATAATTACATCCGGACACAAGTAAGAACAAAATGCTGACACTAAGTACCTTATTATAGCCCTTAAGCTTTTAAATTATAAAATTTCCTTTAGCCTTCGAGTTCTTTTCCGATGAGAGTAAAATTTTAATTTTCGTTTGGCGACATTTTTGTAATTGAATTACACTTTTAATTTGATGTATTTGTCTAGTACATTTTTTTTTTCCTTGGATAAAATTTTGAGTGTTTGTGTGTAATTAAGATGAAATTTACATAATTGAATTCTAAATAAATCCTAATTGTATTTTGTTTTTGAATAATTTGGTTAATTTGTGGGAAAATATTTTTTTTTGATAAAAAGCTTATGCAAATTATAAAATGGAAACATGTTTCTTCCGAGATATCTTATAGAATCGTTGTGGTTAAATTAATTAATCGTAAAATCTAATGTTTTTGGTTTAATTATTTATTTTATCTGTTTAATTCAAATTCTTATGACACTACCGCCATGTACTGATTTTTTTAACAAGTCTAAAATTACGAGAAGAAGAATTTAAAAATCGTTTAAATGTTTTTAAAGAAAATTTTTTTATATGTAAATGTTTTAAGAAAAAAATTATGTATGTACAGTTATTTTAGGTATAATTATTAACATGGAGTTAAAAATTCGATTTCATAAAATTTTAAACATATACAATTTTTTTAAATATACATAAGAAATGATTATTAAATTAAAAAATAGTTTTGAAATTTAACACTTTGAAAATTCTGATGTACAATATTAATTGAACTTATCATATGTAGAAGCGTCTGTATAGAAAAAATAATTTAAATCTTAACAGATAATAAAAAAGTTGAAATTGAAAAAAAGAATGAAATGTTTGAAAGGTGTGTATCGTAAAGAAGAAATTTAAATAAAAATGAAACACAAAAATGTTTTTATTAATATCCATTAAATTATCCAGTTTTGACAGATAATTTTATGACATTAATTTTTGAATAGGATTTCGGACACGTGGCCGCTGCTTTTGGTGCGTATATGGCGTGTGAAGGAACCACCCGAGAACAAATCCTAAAAATTTCATCTGAATTGTTAGAACTGTTCTCGAAAACTAAGAAACGATAAAGGTGGGCGTGGCACTGGGTGAATTTTTCCAAAACTTATTTCAATTTTTTTTCTCGTTCGTCAGAACAATCCCTACCAATGTCATCCAAATCGTTAAAGCCATTCCTTAAAACCAATTAACAGTAAAAGAATTGTTTCCGAAAAACTAAAAACCAGTGAAGGTGGACGTGGAAGTGGGCGGATTTTAATATTTTTTTTTTTTATTTTTGCCTCATTCATCAGAACAAACTCTGAAAATTTCATTCAAATAATTTGAGCCCATTTCGAGAAAAAGAGATGTTTCCGAACGATTCTGAGAAACTAAGAAATAAGAAAATTGGGCGTGCCAGTGGGCTAATTTTACTAAATCCCATTTTCAATTTTTTTTTCTTGTTCATAAAAATAAACTGAAAATTTCATACAAAGCGTTTGAACCGTTTTCGAGAAACCAAAAACTAATAAAAGTGTGTGTGGCAGTTGGCGGATTTTAGTTATTTCTTTTTAAATTTTTTTCCTACCTATAAAAGAGAAAGCTCTCTGAAAATTTCATCCAAATTGTCGGAGCGAAAAAAGAGGATGGAGCAGTGGGCGGATTTCACTAATTTTTTCTTAACATTTTTTTTTTTATTGAGGAGAAAAAACTCTGAAAAATGTATTAAAATAGCTAGTGCCGTTTCCGAGAAACCAAGCAATAATAAAAGTGGGCGTGGCAGTGGATGGATTTTAGTAAAAGAATTTTTCAATGATTTGTTATAAGAATTAGCTCTTATAACCTTATTCAAATCGTTTGAATTGTTTTAGAGAAACTAAGAATTAATAAAAGTAGGCGTGGCAGTCGGTGGATTTTACTAAATTTGATTTTTTATTTTTTTTTCTCGTTAATAAAAATAAACTCTGAAAATTTCATCAAAATCGTTGGAGCCGTTTTATAAAAATAAAAAACTAATAAAATTGGGAGTGGCAGTAAGCGAATTTTATTAATTTTATTTTTTTAATTTTGTTCGTACCCATAAAAGTAAACTCTGAAAATTTCATTCAAATCGTTTGAGCCGTTTCCGAGAAATAAAGGTATTTCCGACCGTTTGCGTCATACTAAGAAGTAAGAAAAGTGGACGTAGGCGTGGGCAGATTTTATTGAATTAAATTTTTTTTATTTTTTTTCTCATTCATTGTAATAAACTGTGAGAATTTTATCAAAATCGCTCAAGCCATTTCCGAGAAACCAAATATATATAAATATATATACAAGAATAGCTCGTTTAAAGTAATAAGATTTATGCTTGTTAATTATTATTTTGCTTTATTTCATCTTTAAATTATTTATTAATCCAATCCAATGAACATACCTCATAATATAATATTATGTTCTAAAAATTATTCCTTTTTCGTGACCTTTAATTCTTAATTCAATATATTGACAAACATCAATCTATGTACCCTATAATTTTGAATTCTAAATTGCCTTTCCAATTCTAATTGGAAAATTTCTCTTCAGTTGCAAATTTTCTCTTAAACTCACGTTTATTTATTTTACCATATTGTGTAACTATGTAAATTTTTCACACATCTCATGTAAGAAAATTGAATTAGAAGTTTATAACTATTCTTAACTTTGATCGTTCCTAAATTGAAAAATTGTAACATTGTGTAACATTATAACTTCATTTAATCCTTCCTAAATTCGATGTTGAGATATCGGAGTGTTCAATCAATTACCAACTCACCTCGTTGATATAATCTGTCAAAAGCAGCTGAATTCGGAAATGTTTTCATATCATTTATTTACATTTTTCCATTTTCTTTTGATAGATCAACAATATTTTTAACATTGATCATTCATAAATAAAATGTAACACTTCTAGTAATGGTATTTTAACATTTATATTTGACACATCAAAAATAGTTAACATTTAATAGAAAAATGACGCACTACTGGTTTTTTTTATAAGGTATTCTGTAGTTGATTTCTTTAAATTTCAATCAAATATAGTAGGCGTTACTTAATTAAAAAAGAGGAAAAATTATTTCAAGTTGCAAATTAAAGACAATGCACCTAAAAAATATTGCCCGCTCATAAAGAACCTTAACATTGTTCCTAACAGTTTCGGAAATCAATTCACGTTTTCTCCAGGGTCATAATAAAAAATATTATTAATTTTTTTTTTGTATTTTCCATAAATTGACACTCCATCGTAATTTTACTTTACAAACTTCCTTCATAACAAAGTACTTATGTTACCGTATTAATAAAGCAATTACTTTCATCTTCAATACTAAAGCACACAAAAAACCTTGAACTACAAGAGGAAGTACCCAGTCGTGCATTTTATTTTCATGTTTAACCTTCCTTCTTTTGATATAATTATTTTCAATTTTACTCTTATTTCACAACTTACAAGGCTTCAGGATGTTTTTTTCTTAGGCTTAAGCCCAAATAATTATGTACGTGCAGATGCATTTAATGATAATTATAAAAAAATTAATGTCGAATGGTATTTTTAAATTTCTGTACTTTATGGTTCCAAAACATAACGTCTAAAGTCGAATTCATTTTATGATAAACTTTACCTTATCAATTGTTAGACTTTAGATCTGTGTATCCTTTCAAATATTTATTCCAAAATATTGAACACAAGTATTTAACTTCCAGAAAGCAGAAGGCGTATGTATATATTTATGAGTAGAAAACAAATAAACATATAGGTACATTATTATGAAACTAATAATGTGATAAAGTATAGCATTGCACACAGAGTACTTACAAGGAAGAAGACTACTCGAAATATAGGACCATTTTATTGTAACCTTGACAATGAGAGGACTCTTAAAAACTCCACAAATATCTCTTTGAAAAATGTTCATTGTTCATATACACTCGTACCTACATTATATCGAATCGTAGTAAATCTCGACATACATACAATACATATTGAATTGATGGTTGACATTTTTTGTTTATCTGAGTTTGAATATTATCTTGACATTTGTCCTTGAAACTTACAGACGTCCATAATGCAAATGTTTCAGATTCAATAACACTTGATAAAAATGTAGCTTTTGATATATTTTTGCTACAACTAAAGGAGTGTCGAGATAGTATAGCACCTACATATACATACTTGCTCCTATTATTAAATTTCATAAAATTTTAAAGATTTACAGTCGTATTTATTAGATTTTTGTCTACTTAGACACTGTCTAACTATTTTCAAATTGGTGGAAATATGCTTAACTTAATACAAATAAATATAACATTGTTCACAGTTAAGACAATCTACTCTTATGTCTAAGTTAGGCAGCTGTAAGACAACAATAATCAAGGTTTTTGAACACATTTTCCAAAGTTGGACAGTTGTCTAAAGTAAGACAACGTTTATGTATATGTATTAATAAATTTATCTATGTATAATTAAAGAAACATGTCTAATGTCATTTTCCTTTTGCCATTTGGGATTTTATTACAGGATTGTGGATTTTTCATTGTAAAAGGAAAACAAAATGGGATTGATTCTTTCTTGTAATTGTGTGTGTGGCATGTCAAATTTGGCATTATTTTCTTGATGATACCAATGACAGTATGGGTAGGGAAAAATTCCTATACAAGTTTTTAATTAAAATTATAGTTTTTTTCCGACTTTATTTTTTATATTTAGCGTTTAAATGGTCCAAAATTTACGACTGGGTCGCATATACTTGCTCTTATGTGCGACCACACTGTGGTTTTCAAGTCTTAATAATTAAAAAAAAAAAAACTTTTCATCTCATAAAAGAAATTTATTAGTTATTGGAGCCTATATTTTATGCCATCTGCCAAAAATATAGCCTAGTTTAAGGAAATACATATTAACTCAAAAGTGAGTGGTGTATTGAAAAACTGAAATAAAACTCCTTGTTAATTTTATACAAAATTATGGACTTCGGAATATTATTTGGAGGCGTCATGAAATGTGACATGTTAAGCCATAAAACGAAAATATGTGTCTTTATTGGTATATAGATTCTCGTCATCCGCCCACTAACACACAGGCTTATTGACAATAATCTTTTCAAATAGCATATAGTGAAACTTGGAAAGAGACTTAACGACCGGAGATCCCAGTTTATAGTTATCCTTTCCCTTAATTCACCGCACTTAATAATGGTTATATTCAGGGTGTTCTTAAGGCTTATAAATACGTCAAATGTTTCCGAGGGAGATTTCGTAGTATACAATATGGGCTATTTGAATAAGAATGACTTCTATTTGAGTATCAAATTCACAATCTATCATTGTCAAAGTATTAGAAAGGGTTTTTTTTTTAAGCCAGTAGTTGATCTGAGCAAAAAACCTGACAATTACTTCAATAACCATATATGTAATTATGTTTAATCAAAAGAATACATTTTGCAAATTTTTTTTAAATACAATTTAGGGCATATGTATGCCCATCACCGCTGGATCTGATGAATATGTAATCCGAGAGATTGTTTCGTTTACTGTTTACACGTTGTGCCATTTAGCTAGAACCACATCTTTTCCACATTCATGCCATTTATATTACGTTCCAAATGGAAAAACTTTACTTATTGACTTACCTATTGAAATAAAAATAAGCCTCATCATTGAACATATTTTACCTATTAAGACAAAAATAAGCCTCATCATTGAACATATTTTACGATAAAAAACTGAGTCCAATGTCAATCAATTTGGACGTATTTTTAACTTAATTAACTTATTATATTTATATTATTTTGGTAATGATAACTTTTTTGAAGCGGGCATGTCATCAAGAAATTGCAAAAATTAGTGAATAAATATGATTGACAGATTACAATCTGATAAATTAGTTTGACAGATATATGGATTGTCTGAAGTTGGTACTGGTTTTGTTTAAATATTAATTTAGTCACTGTACATTCATATAAAAGTTATTCATGTATTGTTCTTTCTTGCATTATATAATTATCAAACTGTAATATCAACGCAACACTCTCATTTATTGTTTTACTTACTGTTGCCATGTATATATATAAAACCTAACTGAACATTACATTTTTGCTCTTGGTTTATAATTATTAACTTTTAATCTTTTGTCGAATAAAGAACTTCTTTTTGACTCGGTGCGTTTTTACTTTGCAACAGGTTTAAAAAAAAAACATCAATTTAATTAGACTCATTCAGATGAGAAATCACAGATTTCACTCGGTAAAAAGTGAGAAAGCGAATCCAACATTTTTTTCGTCAGTATTTTGACAGCAAAATTGAGAAATTTTGCTGAGGAATCCTGTTTATGTATATGTATAAATTAGTCAGTTCACGTTTCTGAGGTCTCATTGAGCTAACTTCTGTCAGCTTCACTGAGGAGAAGGATCGAGAAAACTGAACAAAATTTCTCCCCCAGAAATAAAAAGCACTATCCATCTCTTTTTTTATAATTTGATCAACTGCCACAAAAAACAATTGACCAAAAAAATATGAGTCTCAGTTTATTTTTGACAGCAGAAGTGAGGAATCTCATTGAGGAATTTCGTTCACATTTCTGAGATTGCTAAAAACTCCTAAGAAACCTGAACTGGCTAAATGTGATTGCTGAGGTATCCGAGATCTCATTTTCCTGAACTCGCATATTGCAAAACACTATACTGAAAAAAATGACACTGGCAGTTCCCAATGTTTTTACATTTATTTGACTAATAGAAATACGTGAAGATGATAATGATTTTAAAAAAAAACACCCATTACTTGAATTATTATTATTACAATTATTATAATTTACTATGCCCTCATTTTTCACAAAAAACATTCATTTAAATACTTAAAGCATTTTCTTTTCACTTTCAGAACTCAACAACAGTCATTTCATAAAAAAAAAAAACAAGTCAATTAACGTAATTGACTTTGTGTATTTTTGTTATCTATAACTTAAAACCCCACCTCCACCATCTTATTATTATTCATCTCCCTACACCAATGTCTTGTAAAAATATTTCCATCTTCTTTCGTGTTAGCTTTTGCTCAACAAAAAACCATTTGACATGATAGTAGCTATATTTTCTTCCCGAATTTATGGCAAAATTATTTAGTATTTTTTGAGGTACGTTATAAAATAACGGTGTTGTGCGGAATAAGTAATGAAATTTTGGCTGACAAAATTCTCTAGAAAATCTTTCAAATTGAATGGGTATGACAATAATGATGAACTTGTAATATTTTTTAAAGGAAGACAAAGTTATCTTCTTTTTTTATCCAGAAAAAAAAAAAAAAAGTCATGTTAGCTACTTACATAAATTTAATAAATGGAGAAACACGTTATGTGTTTTCATGTGAGACTAGGCAAAAATAGATCAATTTATGTATAAATGATTATATTTCATGCCATCAATTATAATTCATTTATAAATAAATAATAAATCAACATATTTTATTCTATATCTTACATCCAATGCTATATCTACGAATTCACCAGGACTTTTAGGAGAATTTAAATATATTTAAAAATATGTAAATATAGGTGTGCAATTCTATAGCATTTATTATTAGAACTTACTTTTTAATTTTGTTTCATTTACAAAATAAATACCTATATTTTGTACATCAATTTGTTCCACTAACCTATTTTTTCCTTAATTTTATACTTAAAAAAAAAAAAAAGAAATTTGTGTTTACAAACAAGAGAATCAATTAATAATACATATAAAATAAGGAAGGACCTCACAGATTATTATACATTATTTGTTTTGCAAGATTTCAGGAAATGTAATCAATCAAACGGTGGGTACTCTACTCTTACAGACATACAATTTATCACCGAATACCACTTAACGATAATTAAGGGTCGGCACAACAAAATACTTAATCTTATTCAAAGGAATGCTTATCAATTTACGCACTAAAATGAAAATTTTGGTCATCAGGTTGTGGTATGATATATGAAATATTATAATTCAAGGAAAAATAGATATTTCTTTAGATCTAGGTACTTGGAAAAACATTGTATTGAAAATTTAAATAACATAGAATTTTAAAAAAATTAAAATAACAAAAAATGTAATATTTGGATTCGAAGTTTTGACCAAACGAATATAGAGAAGTCGAAAAAAGTGGGCCTCGTTATTCTGTCTGTCCTTTTGAATGCAGCCCAAACGGGTGGGTTGATTTTCTTTAAACTTGGTATCTTGCATTTTATGTAATTCCTCTGACATGTTATTTTCTTTTTTTAGGACCTTACCTTAAGATGTTACCTACCATACAACATACAAGTATTTAAAAGCCAATAAGGAAAATCTTATTTTTCTAGAAAACGACTCCTACGATTTTGATAAAAAAAAATTCTTGTGAGCTAATATCATATTATTGGGAAAAATTTTTGTATGGATTATTAATGTTATCTTTCATAATATAGAACCATTTTTTTGGTTTTCAATTATATCTCGTTTTGAGTTGAACGGATTTTGCAACAAAATAGCACCTAATAAGTTTAAATAATATCAATTTCAAAAAAAAAAAAAGTTGGATTTAAAAAAAAAAATATTTTTTGAAAATTCGATATTTCGGAGATGGGTTGATGATTTTTTTTTTTTTTTAAATTGAATTTTTAACTTCGTAATGCTTTTTTTTAATATTTTCAAATTTTATATATGTACATCATATAAGAATTATTTTTTTTTTAAACCGGTCCAACGTGTTTTGAAATATTTTTTCTTATGAATTGAGATTTGTTTAAGAATTCAGAAACTAAACACCACATATTCCTGATATTTTGAAAATATATGGGTTCCTTTTCTCATCGCGTTCCGTTTTATTTTGAGCTATGTCATTTTTTAATAATAAAAAATTTAACATGAAGTTAAGAAAAAAGTTTTTCTATTTCTTTCGCTTAACCGCATAGTTTTCATAACCGGACAAAAATTGGGGGATTATGGGTTTCCGCTTATTAGAGCTTTCACTGTAAACAAATTAAATAGACATTAACAACCATCAACATGTTTCAAAAAGACAATACAATAATTCAATTAAGTACCAGTAAGAAACGTGAGAGGTTTTTGTTCATGATAAAATGATACATTATTATAATGCAAGTATGTAAATTGGTTTCAAAGGAATACAAATTAAAAAAAACTGGTTCAACTCTGTGGAGAAGGCTGGAATATAATTAAAATGTATGTACATATATAGACAATATAAAGACACATCGAAGAAGTAACTAAGTGTATAAAAATACATGATAAAATTACACGTACTAAGAAATTATTTTAAAATTTTCTTCTTCATACAAAATGTTAAAGTTTAGAAGTTCCATAATATTAAAAATTTCTTGAACTACGAAGCCACTTCCTTCTCCGAAAATTTTAACGAAATTTTTCGCATAAATCAGTCTTCTCCTTCTTAATTTTCACTTCAAAAATTCACATAGCATCGTTGCTTATGCTTATTATGACGCAAAAACAAAAAGTACAACTTTATTTCTAAAAGCATCACATAAAAAAATAGTGTTAAAAAAGAACAATAATTAAATTTCCCATAGCAAAAAAACCTTTAAATAGGACTAAACATGAGACGAGATAATGAATTTAAACTGAAATTTGCAGAGAGTCTCTAAATCAATCGCGAATTTTGACATGTTATTTACGTGAGTTGTCACACCGCCGCTGCCGCACACTGGCCGATTGAGTACAACACTAGATGGTCAAAAATATGTGTTTTTGTTATTGAAATACTGTTTGGTTGAGAGACAAATAGCCAATCAACAACTAACAACAACAAAACATCTCAAATCTTTTAATTCTTGCATGTGGCAGCTTCCCAAAATCACCACTTGAACTTTGCTTTACTCTCGATTTTGTCAGGTGCCAGGTTAACAAGAGTTTAAAAAGTGAGTAAAATATTTTATACAAAAAAGTATGTCAGAGAATGCCTATGGCTAGTATTGTTATGTACAATGCGTTCTGGTTTTTTAAAGAATTGAATTTAGGTACTTACAATAAAATTTTTTGTAAAGTGCGTCTTTATGGTAACGTAGGAATTTTTTTTCTTTTTAATGTGCCATCGATAAATTACTGTTATTTTAAAGTGCCATTATTAACCTTTAATTAAATAATAAATGAAAATCCCGAAACCAACCGCAACATTTTTGTTTCTTTTTTTTTAAATGTATCAATACGCCCTTTTCGGGCGACCACTTTATGCGAAATGAATAATTTTCTATGGGGCAGCTATCAAAACATGTTTTAGAAGTTCGTCAAAAAGTTTATAAACTTTTGGGACTGGATTTTCCAGGAATATGTCATGCTTTGCTACAAATACTGATTTGCTTCTTTTTGATTTCCTCTGATCAAGAATTTGAGTCAACATCCAAAACGACACAACACTTGAGGTTTTAGAATTGATGCTTGAATTTCAAGCAAATAAATTTTACCTTCGAAATAAGTCCAACTAACGACTCAGAAATCGATCACTGTGCGCCGCCGCCCGGTGTGAAGAATGGGCCCTGATGTTGTGAATTGCGAATTTACGTTTGCCAGTTCTCAGAAGATAAGATACAAAATTATCCATACTATAGATATATGTATGTACATAAATACATTTTTAAAACTGTTTTCTATTTTTATTTCGTTGATTGGATTATTTTTTCAATTCATCGAAAAGTAAAAAAAAACCAATTGGATATCTGCTCTAGACACTCTTTTAAAAGATTTATTTATGTTGCATAATGTAATAAGTCGTTCTCAAGATATTGGTTAAAATGAAATTTTTTAAAACACAAACAAAACTTACTTATTCAAGTTCATTTAAAGGCTTATCGCTTCTCCATTTGTTTATCTTCAACAGAAATATAAATTTAATAATTTGCCATTGATTAAATATTTAAATCTAATAATTATTTGTATTTTTGTATTAAAAAAATCCTAGTACCCATATGTGCTCTTAATTTTTGTTTTCAATAGAAAATTCATTAAAAAACAAACAAATATATTCACAAACCTTTTAGAAAGCAAATCTACCTAATTCATTTAAATTAGATATTATTGAAACCAAACAGTTTATTCACTCCTCATCAAACAATATAACTTTACAAAAAAGGACACCTTTTCTAAATTAAATTTCGTTTTCAAAATAGTCAGGAATATAAATATATATTTTTTTTAAATCAAACAATCCTTTCCTTTCAACATATATATTTCTTTACCCACTCATATACATATATGTAGGTATATGCACATCTTTAACGCTTAATGATTTTCAGCACATTTTTTCCAATGAAACAAAATATATGTATATCAATTCAAGGAAATCATTTTTTTCATTTGGTTTCCCTTTAAATTCTAAAATCAGAAAATAAAATATTCCTTTGGCTTGGTTTAGTTTGACTTTCTATATCTATCTATATTTATAAAAAAAAAGGGTTAAATTTATGTTAACAGAAAAAAAAAATTAAATCTACCTTTCTTGGAAAAGGTATAGGTAACGAAACGTAACCATATTCAATACTGCCTGATGAACTTATTTCATTTCCTGTTCTTGCAAAGATAGCACTTCCGCTACCTTGCTATCTATTTAACGAACAGTTCATCTTTCAAATTGAAATGTCCAATTTCCCCTCGTCTCGTATAAATGAAATTCACTTAAGTCCATAATAGAAGTTAGAAAAACGACTCATTTCACCTTCATCTTAAATTGAATGAAATTTAACACCCTTCATGGTTCTCATTGTTGTTGTTAAAGTCGTTTTTTATACAAAAATGTAATAAAGGTTAGCAAGCTCCAGGTACGTAAATAAAACAATAAAACTAGGTGTTATATTAAGTGTGTTGTGTTTATTATAGATAGTGTTTTTGTCAAAGGTTTTTATAATAAAGAAAAATAATACAAGTACTCAGTTATAAATTAAGTAGAGACCAAATTTAGATTTAACTATTAATTATTCAAATCAGAAAAGTTATTTAAATCAACCACAGCATGTTAAGAATTAGAGACCAAAGAATTGTTAACACTTTTCAAATGCAGTTCTCATAACATTAAAACCTGAATTAAGATGGAACTGATCACGTGACTTCGAAAGCTTGGTCTGGTTCGACTCTCAGTGAACGCAAAACGTTTTTCAAAATTAAATTGACCAAATGACCGTGAAATAGCTATAACTCAAGTCCATACAAAATTTGGTGGTATAGCCCACCCAAGTGTTTGTTGTTTCATTCAAACTTTTAACTTTGATATATTGTTGATTAAGTTACGAAATCTAGCAAAGATTGACGTTAAAAGCCGGATTCACACTTATCTCGCGTGGTGTGTTGTAGAATCGTGTGTCGCTTCAACGTATTTAATATGCGTAGAGTAATATTTGTCTCGTGTAATGTGTTGTGCTGTATCGAAATCAATCTTTTACCGATTGCACCATACGACGCTGTGTCGGAGATATATTTTTCAGTGGGAAAGATAAGAAAGTACTCGAGGACGAAAAGAAGTAAATAGCGAAACAAAAAATGAAAGTTTGCAAAACAAAATTCTGATTATTGTGCACAGTCAGCGACACAACATATCACTCTACAATACACTACACGAGATAGGTCAGGTGTGGCTTCGGCTTAATTGCTTAGATCAATAACATTTATAAATCTATTATTGATATCTGGTGTTTCTGGAAAACTGACGACGAACGACGAGATAATTTTTTACTAAAATTGTGCCCAGATCCAATTACCTAAAGTTAAATCGCGAAGAGCAGTCATTGCCTTTATTGATTCGCGTAGCGAGCAGCGCGTCGAGTGGGACGGTCGCTGGCGTTCCGCGTAGCCAGCGGTACGAAAAACGCGGTTCCACCAATCGTCCATTTGTTCCAAATCTTTCAGAAAAATTATTTTCAAAAAAATCTCCAAAATGTACTATTGATGAAAGTGAGTTGAACAGGGTCAAAAAGTACAAAAAACAAACAAAGACACAAAACATTTTCACGTGAACATCGTAAGACCACTTTCTCCATATCAGATGAATAACAGTACATAATTGATAATTATCAATAGCCCACGAGACATCAAAACAAAAACAATTGCAAGAACTTACATTCAAGAACATGTATCGAGATTCAGAGTTTCGAACAAAATCCGATTCGAATAAGGAACCACCCTGATTCGTACTAACCTTGGTTGGTTAAACCTAAACGGATCTAAGTTTTTTAAATATGTAACTACTAACAGTTTGTTTTAAGAATTCGAACCTCGGTGTATCATTTACTATAGTAACCCCCATAGTGGAGAGATTACATCGCCAACTTTAAGCTGCTATTCGTGGACAAAACAGCTTCGATAAATCTTGATAAGAATCCGTATCACAATTAAATATACACACGACTTCCATAATCGTTTGCGGACAAAAAATTTAATTAATAGGCAGGAAGCCTATTAGTGATATTTTTTTCATGACCAGAGATTCTCCCTGACGATTTGCACTCACAAGATGCAGTATTTCACACATTTTGTATTTTTAAATGGAATAAGGATTCGAACCAATGTCCAATGAACTCATTACGCTACGGGGTACTAAAATACATCTACGCAATTGAAAATTCTGATATGTTACTAATTCAAAAAAGATTTTCCAATAACTAAAATTTAATTGATTTTCGTATTTGTTAAAAGACTAAATAATTTCGGAATTATTGCAAAAAATTAAACAATTTTTTAACATTTTTTTACTATCACTATTACCTAGCCATCACGTGCGAGTTTTCCAATCCAACTTCCCACTTGTTGAATGATTCCAAGATAATTGAGATGCAAATATTATTTCAGTTGTTAAAAAAAAACACAGTTTATATTTTGATTAAAAATATCCTGTTAGAGCCTTTTTAGACTGACAGCTACTTACCGTTTGTGTTGTTATTATTGGCCTTCGATGAACTGCAGTTATTATTCAGCGAATTAAAAAAATTAACTGCTCCAGTTCTCCGCAATATCCAAAACATGTTTGTAAATATTTTAGATGATAAAAGATAAAGAGTAAAATATATAAATAGAAAAACCAGGTTAAGCCTTTTCTTTTATATTTATAGATCCTTAACACACATACACCTACACCCACACGAAGAAGCAAAACTCTATTTCCGTGATAAGAATAGAAAAACACAATCAAAACACAAAAACAAATGAAAACGTTGTATATTCTCAAGGATAATTACGACGACACGAAATCAATTTGCTAATCAATCACAACCAATCTCAAGGAAAACACAACCACTCTTGGCACCACTCAACACGAGTAAACGATTTTTCTCTATTTATTTCTTTCTTTTTTTTATTTTGATTGGACAAGCAAAAAAAAAAGGAGAACAATTAAGTCCTTTCAGTCAGGACATTTAAAAAGAGAATAGCTTACAAATTAAAAAAAATTTTCTATTTATTCCTCTTTATATGTATGTTCACACCACACCACCACCAAATTTGTTTTGTGCCGTGCCGGTTAAAGCAGAGAAAATAAAAAGAGATTATTAACTAACCCCTAGGGATATATATTAATTATTTTTGCGCAAGTTAAGCAATTTCTAAGAAAATTAGGACAATAATTTCGCTAAAAACGGGTTACAAAAGGATATTATGTTCTGATGAGCGAGCCAACGCGAAAAGCAGATGAGAGTATGAAAAATAAAATCGCGTGTGCTTATTCCATTCGTGATTGAAGTCAATTCGGAACTGAGTGAGGAAGGAAATCGAACAGGTGCATGATAGCAGTGATGATTTTTACAACAAGGAAAGGACGTTTAAAGATGTGTGACGTGACAATAAGGCATGGAAATAAGCTTTTAAGCCAAGGACTTTTAGGAGAGAGATAGAGAGAGAGAGACAGAGAGTTATGCTGTAAGCACTAAAAATAAGGAAATTTTCTCTTTTATAATTTTTGGAAACCAAAATATCAGCTGATATAGAATAATATGCTAAGTGGCAAGTTAGATGTCCTTTGGGGTGCTTTAACATCTTAAGACAATAGAATTTAGTCTCATATAGATTGTACAAATATTTTTTGGATATGCGGATTTAAGCGAATAAAGCTGTTTGGACAACCCCTTTTTTTAACTTAGATATCTACTCGTAGTAATTTAACTGTATATGAAGATGGAGCATTCTTATGGATCCTAGGTGTTTAAAGAACTTTATCGATTCCGATATTTTCAAGACTATTTTATAAAAGAATCATACATGTGCACTCTTAACTCTTTCTGTGTTGATTAACAGGTGAGGCCCTTTTAAACCTAGTTATGTAATAAATTTCTACCAAAATAAATCAGTTGTGTGCTTTGAAAATTGAAAATGGGTGTTAACTTTCAATTGATATTGAACTAATACGAGTATATATGCGATTTAAATGGTAATCGATTCAACAATGACGTCCTTGTGCAATAGAAATACATTATACATACATATATACCTACACCAACTTTGAATAAATGCATAAAATTTACATTAAACCAACAATGGCTTCCGATATGTCGAGTGCAGTGTGCATTCTTGGCTCACATAAGTGTGAGTAAAAATGTTAAATTGTGCCTCTAGCAACATTTGACTGGGAGTATTTTTTATCATTGATATAAAAGCTTTAAAAATCTCTTATACAAATGAACAGAGAGAGCTTTTGAATTCGTATTGTGATTTTTTTTTCTTTTCGAGGACTGCTTGTGCTTAGCGACAACATGAACGATTTTTGACATTTTTCTGAGTTGCAACTGGAAGATTTCTTGTCAATTCCTCACAAGAACCAGTTTCTGTTTTAAGGTAGCAGACGCTGGGATTCGATCCAAAGACCTGCGGCGTGACAATTTTTTATTCATAACACGGAACTCTTACCGCAGAAAACCACAAAGAAATC
Source organism: Epistrophe eligans (assembly GCA_951394125.1). Lineage (NCBI taxonomy): Eukaryota > Metazoa > Arthropoda > Insecta > Diptera > Syrphidae > Epistrophe > Epistrophe eligans. The sequence goes on along the minus strand of OX596028.1, from coordinate 50,149,876 downwards.
AGGACCAATCTATGATAATAATTTAAATCACATTCAGGCAAGTTAATACTTTCCCAAAGATTTTAAACCATGTACATTATTTGTTCTTCATAGTCTTTCCGAACATTTTGTCGAAAATTTGAAACGGTCTTTATTTCGAAGTTTGACTTTGCTGTCGCTATTTATATTCGAGTAATCTTCTAACTATTATCATATAGGCTACGATGTAAATAACTATTTCTTATATAGGAACCAAAGATCATTTGTTATTCTACTAAGTTATTTTTGTTTTGGAATTTTTATAGAAAGAATTTTTATAAGATATTAAAAAGATTTATGCTAAAATTTTTAAGAAGAAAGTAGTTTATGGAATCTTTACAAATTTTGTAAAAAAAAAAAAAACATTTTTGTTTTTCGTTTTAAATATTTTCTGAAAATATACCTCTCTTTTCACAGACAATTTGCTTAACTTTTTGGAGTCAACATTCCCACCTCTAGCTTTAGGTATGTATATATTTAAATATATTACGGGCTATGGGTGATTGAACCGAATTCGCAACAGATGTGCCTTAATAGTTAGCACCAACATTGAAGGAAGGATTTTTTATATGATTATTATTCCATTGGAGTTTTTCAAAAAAAAAATATATAATCTGGTTATTCGAAGCTGCGGACTTTTCAATGACTTTTCAGTTTTAATGTTGTTAAATAGAGATGCATCCTCGAAACAAAATTTTTTCTACCAATCGATGTTATCACAAATTCCATAATAATCGAAAAAAATGTATCTTCCTCGAAAAAAAAGTGCTATCACACCGAATCCATTCGTTATGGTAATTTAATTAAAATTAATTCTGTGATAGTTCTTTTTTTTAGGAGATTCGTAAAATTTCCGGTTATACAATGGATTTTGTGGGGCTGAATTGTCTCTGGATAAACATGTGTTTGTGGCTGCACCCAACACCAAACCGTTCGACTGCACATTGATTTCCAAAACAATGTCCCATTGAAGAAGAGCATGATTTCATGATTTCCTGTTAGTTGTATTTTTGCGTAATGCTGAATTTGTAAATGAGAAGCTGTGGTGTTATTCGAATTTGACCCATATGTATGATAGAATTTCGCAAAATCGTTGACGTGTAAAGACATCGGTATTGCCATGTTTAATATTAAATTTTCGCTTTGAAATATTTATTTGTTAAGATTTAACTAGCCATGTTCAAAGGTTCCCTGCGTTCAAACTTGCTCCACTCTCCCCTAATATGATCCCGGTTTTTTTCTTTTAAATCCCGTGAAATTCCGCAAAACTCGTTTTCTGTAATACACAAAAACCTACAGGTGTTACAAAAAGCTAGACCGTGTATAGAGTGGGTCAAAACAAGGAAAAAAAATCGTATGGGAGGGGGTCTATCCCTGCCGTTAAGCCAGGAGGGGCATTTTTCTAAAAAAAAATTACTAAAAATTTATTTTTAAATAAATTTGTTTTAGTGAACAGTTTTGGAAGAATTAATTTTGAAACAAAAATTTTGAAGCAAAAAAAATGAAAATAACGCTCTAGCTTTTTGTCGCACATTATGCGAATCACCGCGTATTTTAATGATTAATTTTTCGTACCTACGTTACATACCTTTCATTTGAAAAGTTTTTTTTAATTCACCTGCAAAAGAAAACATACAACCAACGTTGCCGGCTATACAAAAATTTCCGTGCAACATTTTCTAGAAAAACGTGCCATTTTCTAAAAACCGTGTTATTTTCTAAAAAAAAACGTGCCATTTCGAGCCATTTGAAAAAACGCAAATTCGTATGTATATTAAAAAAGTTGAATTCAATTACGGGGTAAAGTACAGCCAAAATTTAGAAGAACTTATTTTCTTTATTCGAGTATTGTCAAAAAATAGGAGTTTCTGCCATTTTTTACTCCATTGGGAACAATTTTCTTAAAATTTCTTCAAAATTCGTTTTGTTTAAAGTATAAAATGGGAATAAGAAGAGCGTGCCATATTGAATTTTTTCATGCCATCGTGCCACAGTGAAATTTTCGTGTCAAAGAGCATGATCGTGCCACTTCGGCAACGCAGACCTCAACATTGTATTCAAAATATTAGTTGGGTCTGTTTATGTTAAAGTCGATAATTTAGTCTCTATATTGATGCGAGTATGTATTGTTCGTGTAGACAAGAAAATTTAAGGTTTTAATAAAATCAAAAAAATTTCTTTTGCCTTCGTCAGACCACTCGTCACGTGCGCGAGCGTGCGTCATTTGAGTCCAGGGCCAGATATACCCTGCATCGAACTTTAACGAATAGACATATCTACTTTATATTTTGCTTCACTTTTTTAGTAGGAATTCTTATTTAACACATTCTCTTATTATAATATCATTCAAAAATATTACTTCAATGGTATGATAAATGTTTTAGCTTCAAACCAAAATAGCAAATTCTTATTAATTCGTGCTATCCCATAAGTCATGGATTTTATTTCAAATGGTACCTCATTAGGTATTTTTCTAAAACTTTTATAATTTCATTTTTATTTCTTTAGAAAAACATTTTTGGATCAAAACTTTGCCCAAGGCTGATTGGATTTAAACAAAAATCAATTTTCAACAGACACAAAAAATATATTAAAATAAAATAAATCTTGTGTCTATATTCCCCCAAGTAGGTACCTATAAATTTATAATATTTAAATAATACCTCGTGTTGAATTTGTTGTTCGTTCATTTTATCCAAGAAAATAAACTAAAATAATAAATTCTTCATAACACACGTGCCATAAGAATATTCCAAGAAAAGTTGGTAGATTATATAAACACCTCCTTCAATTTATTTTCAACAACCAGTGCCAGTGGTAGTGTCATTGTTATTCTAAAAAAAAAAAAAAAAAAAAAATAGAGGTCATTTTGCTGGCAATATAAATTTCGTCACATGTTTTCTGGCATCTTGCCTACCTATTACAGTCTACTACTTTGTTTATTGTTCATTTTGGGGGCTTACAGTTACATTAACGTAGAAGTCTTCTACTTGGCTGATTTATTTCAGTACTAAAAAGAATTTATATTTTAAAAGTCTTAAAAAAAAAATCGCAACTTTGAAGATGTTTTGAAGAATTTATAGAAGCAATGGTCTCGCTGTCGCTGAATTTCTTTGTCGGACTTGAAAATTAAGGCTATTGGTGATTTCTATAGAGATCTATAGAACTCTTAAATCTTTTCAGCTAATTCCAGTTGATCATAAAAGCTTGTCAAATTTCTTACTTCGTCTTGTCTGACCTTCATTATTCTCTTCTAGAAATTATTATCACCATTTAAACACTATTTTGTAAATCTAAACATCAATTACTATAGTATATCGATGGAATCGCATGGGACTAATATTATCAGAAAAATAATATAAATTAATAAGACCAAAATCCCATTTGCCTTGCAAAATCCTGCCACTGACACTGACACATTAATCCAATTAAGGCAGCAGATATATAGGAAAGGAACAAATATAAAGATGTGAGATTGAATGGAATCATCCATATATGTACCAGTTTATGCGATATAGATAGAAAATGTCATACTTTTGATATTGATGCTGATTGATGTTCATTTCAATAAATAAACAACGAAATAGACTTTTTTTGTATTTGATTGATTTCAGTTTTTTATGAGAACGTAGATATATGGGGTGGGTGGGAGTACAAATTGCAGTTGACTGGTTGATATCAGTTTTAGTTCAGTAAAAATAATATTTATCGAATTTTTGTGGCTGCGAATTTTTATGAGAGATAAACAAGTGCAACACCTATCAATATAAAATTTGGCACTTCATATCTATATTTAAATTCCACGTATTGATTTATTGATTTTTTTATGATAAATTTAGAAAAAAACCTCTGATGTTTATTTTTAAATATTTCCAGAAATGTATATAATACAGTAAAATAATAAATCGAAGTTCAGTCGGAAACCAGTAAAAATATAACGGTGTTAGTAAGGTAGGAGGGTATCACTGATGGAACATTCCAACAAGCAAACCTCTTGAAATTTTGAAAACGTTGGCCGTAAGTCGGTCGTCGTGTTGAATTAAAGAAACTTTAGGAGTGAAGTCAATTATCTCGGTAAATATTGATATTACATGGAAAACAATTATAACAAAAATCGTTGAGAATAATATGTTGAACAATTTTGAACACTATCTATACGATAAAATTTTGATAATAATTTTTTGTTTAAATAAATAAACTCTCAGCGATTCCCATTTGCGTGTAACTTGTAGGAAAAGGTTCACACTAGATATTCGTCATAAAATCTATGTTAGATGGACTGAACTTAACAAAAATTGCGTATTGACAAGGTCCTCACTAGTCAACTGATGAGTCCAAGTGAGATCGCCGGGACGAAACGCCTAAAAATTTTTGTGGACTAAAGGCCGTAAAAAGCTATTTTGAATCAATAATTCAACAAGTCCAATTAAATAGTGCTAAGTCTTCTACTTGGCTGATGTATTTCAGTTTGATGTATTTGAGTTTGTATTATTATAAAAAAAAAACCTTCTTATAAAGGTGAGAGACATTTTTTCATGACAACAGATATAAAAACCTTATGGCAATATTTTTGGCTTCGTATAAAAAAATCACATTCAAGATTTCAATTAAAGCCTAGTACTCAGTTTGAATGAAAGCATAATTTTCATACAAAAGTGATTAGAAATGAGTACCAAAATATAATATTGAAATGTGAACCGGTTCTTCAATTAATTTCATGTATGTACCTAAAAATTTTCATTTCCCAACGTATACGACCACTAGGAAAAAATCTAAGGTTTTGTGGAGAATTGTGACATTTGTCCATCAAAATATAAATATTGATATAAAAATACAATAAATATATTCTTAACAAGGAAAACAGAACAAACTAGGAATTTGGACACGCTTTTAGGAACTTTTTCGAGATCCTGATGACAGTCATTCAAATTTATATTTTTTTTCATTCAAAGTGAGTATTAGAAATTTTCAACTGTTTATCAAATTCATGTAAAAAAAAATACCGGTTTATTTTTAATTTTAGCGTGTATTATTAAACGTTTTTATGAGATGAGTACTAGGCTTTATAAAAACTGGAAAAAATATTATGTCTGCCTCTATGTGTATTATGCCTTTATCTTAGTCTGTTCCTCGACCTACAGCCAGCCTAAAACCCTGAAGCGATGTTCTCCAAAATTAAAACACGAAGTTTTTAAGCGAAATTAATTTTTTTAGGCTCTAAAAATAAACGGAACCTGCCATACAACTGTTATTAAAGAATATAAAACATTTATCTCGAAAATTCTTATACAAATTTCTGTGAACAAATGCATTTTATTGACAGAGAAACTATACGAGACTCTGACCAAACTAAATCATTTATTAAAAAAAAAAAAAAAATGAATAGAAAAGAAACAAAAACTTGCATTCTATCAAAGATAATATAATAATTATATTATATAAGAGATTATATAAAAATTTTCCCTGCAAGTCATCAACTCACCATCAGCAACATTCTCTCGTTGGAATCTGCAATAAGTGAATTAAAAATGTAAACAAAACAAAAAAATTACTTGTAATTTTTTGCGTGTGAAAAATTTGCAGGGTTGCTATACACTTTCACCAAAACACTGCTTAAATCATTTATAGTCTGGATTCCGACTTTTATACTACACCGATTTACAGATATATCTACAGATTTTAGTATCTAAAGCTTTTGAATCTGTGAATCATCGCACCCTGCTACAAAAACTGGAGGTATTTGGTTTCCACTCTAAATTCCTTAGTTGGATTTCATCTTTCAAAAGTTCTCATCGATAACTCTTTTTCTAGATCTATTGAATGTTCTTCTGTTGTACCACAGGGCAGTCATTTAGAACCTCTTCTTTTTAACATCTTTATCAACGATATAACTTTAGCTATACACTATACAGTAATGTTTAGATGCCCCCAACTCCTTAGAGTGATAGTAATATACGCGCCGCTAAGACCTTTTCGGTCGGTTTTTTTGTTTCTTAGGTCAAGCTATGGAAGGAATGATCCAGTTTCTAGAGCTATAACTTATGTCAACAAAGTTTACCAATATATTATATTAAAGCTGTTCAAGAGATTCTTTTAAATCTAGTATCTTAATCTGATTTATTTCTTTAATTTGTTTTTGAATAATTGTATAAATGTATATTATATTTTATAATTATCTCATTATTACTAATTTTTCATTCATAATCTGTTAGCCGTCAGATGCTTGAATATATTAGTAAATAAATTTTGAAAAATGATAGTTTTGATAATTGTATTTTAAAAATGTTTATAATTTGTTAAAAAACTGCATTTATTTGTTAAATATTATTTCAAAAATAAATAAATAAATAATTTTTAGAAAATATGAATGTTTTTAAGTCACAGTACGTAAATCCTATTTTTCATTCATATTCATAATTCCCTGCCTATATAGTTCTTCACCACTTCCACAAGGAATGTGAAGTGATTTCTTAATCAAGTTTTACATCCAATTATTTCATTCAGATATTCGAAATTAATGCACATATTGAAAATTTGCAATTGATCTAAATGTAAATAAAACAGAATATAAAATTGGAAATACCTCAATAAGTAAAGTAAAATTGGGTAAAATAACCCTTTCCAATTAATCAAATTTGTTCAGTAAACTAACCTCAGTTTTTTTTTTTATTCAAATGAACACCAATAATATGTATAAAAAATACTTTTTCGGCTCTTCAAAATTCTGTTGGTCATTATTTATAAACTATGACCAGTTTTAAGTTTTTGTGTTTCGGTGTACCTTTATAAATATTTATTTGAAAAAAAACTAAATGATTTTAAAATATTCCTATACTTTTTGTTAAAAATATCGATTATGTTGCTGGCATCCATATACATTTTGCTAATTCTCATAAGCTCTTTGTGCATACACGTTATTAATTACAATTGGCTATATGTGTATGACAAATCAACTTACCTCGAAACTCTATATAAAAGAGAATACCATGATTAAAGGCAATAAGTGTTTTACCACCAACGCGGTGGTGGCGGTGAGGACGCTATGATAAAGTCTATTATGACGGTATTTCGCTTTTTGTTTTATGAACCTCAAATTGGTTTTTGTTTCAACGGAAAATGTTGGATGCCGAATCGATGTAATTAAAAATTTCAATAATTATGTTGGCAAGTTGTCATTTCCATAAGCCGACTAATAGTACGATACGGATTTTTCCGACCATCGCAACGTTAATCAAATTTCTAAGGATTTGATTGAAATTTCGTGCGTTATTTCGACTATATAATTACGGTGACCATCCGTTCATTATAATAATGAAAAGTTCTGTATTTGAAGATGATTTTCATTACGAATTATTTGTTACACAAAAACACATGAATGTTCTCTATTTCAGAAGTTGTTCATTGTTTATTCTGTATTTCGTACAAATTCTCAAAAACGATAACATAAATATTTGAGCAAAATTCATTGACAAAAAAAATAGTAATGCTAACGTGCCCTTACTGATTGAACGAACGAACAAGACATCTAGTAAAATTTTATTTTGTCCTGAACGCACTCGATTAGTTTTGACATCATCTGTCATGTACACACAAAAAACTATTAAAATTAAAAAAAAAACATATCGGTTGTCTCCTGCCTGCGTTGTTAAAATTGGTAACTTTTCTTAAATATTTTTATTAAAAGCAAACAAAAATATTGAAATTTATTTTAGTCAACCGCAACCCTGATCCCTGATGCCACCTAGAATTTAAAATCTACTTTGATGACTTAATACCTACAATTGTGAACTCAGTTTTTTAGAGTTCAAAGAATATTAAAAAAAAAACAGAACTTAGTAAAGGAAATTTACTCTTCAGAATCCCTAAAATTGAAGTGTGTTAATTTAAACTTTAAGTTGTTTGTTTGTTTGTAAGACTTTTTCTTTTAGAGTTATTTTCTTTTTAATTTTAAGTTTTATGCAAACTAAGACTGAATTTCTGAACCTTCTCTTTTTAATTTAGTCTTTTTTCTGTAGATATTTTTTAATTAAAAAGGAAAAATGTAAAATTGAATTGAATTTGGTTTCTTTTTTCATTTGTTCATTATTTGCAATTTGAAAATATGGTCACCGTATATATGTATAATAGATATTTGACCAGAGTCGCTTTACAGCCCGGTCTAATTTGAACAAATAGGTTCATTCATATTAAGTAACATTTGTTATTTCCTTGTGCGGCTATTTTTTATTTCAATTCATAAATCAGCCGATTATAAAAGCTCACATTTAAGGTTAATGATATTGTTCTTATATTTTATACGAGTGATTACGTCATAGTACTCCAATGGCAGCGTAACATAATCATCATATGAATAAGGGATCTAAAATTGTTTCTATTTATTTTATATTCCAGTCAGATTATTTCTTCCTTTATAATATAGTCCTTTAAAGAAGATTTCGCACTTTCCCTCTGTTTGCTGCAAAAGAATTTCTTCAAAAGATATATATTCATCATTCAACCGATAGGATTAAGGAATATGAAATTTGGGAATGTGTGTGGGTATTAGAAAAGGGATGTACTACGTCTCCATTGAGGCTTGTTCATCATTTGGAGGCGTTTGTTTAAATTGAAAGAACGTGATTTCCGATGGAATTGATCGAATAAATAATTCAAGAAGAGATTTGATTGTATCAATAATATACTATATAGTTAATGGAAATATAATAGGATTTTATTGAAATAAGAAGCTGTAGAGAAATGATTTGATTATGGCGATAATATTTCAAATGCTTTTATCAGTTATTTGACGAAGTTTTTTTTTAAACTAAAATACTTAAAAAAAAGGCAAAGCGGCCACTTTCAAATTTTTAACTAACTTTAACTTAAACTTAGGTCTGAAATAGAATGAAATCATGCCTGAAACGTAACCACTGTATAAATTAATTAGCATATTACATACCTGTCTATAAGACGTTAGTATACAATCCATTGGGTGCGAACATTTTGTATTGCTATCGTTAGAAAATTTAAATCCAAATTGTTGACAATAAACCTTTCAGCGTTGTCTTTATATTGGATCAATTCAAAAATTGAAGGAGTCATAACCAAACCACTTATTAAAAAAATTATGACTGTTATTTTTGATACATTTTTTGTGAAATATTTTTATTAGCACAATCACAAAATTAGTTAATATTCGTTACATATCTATTCAAAATATGAAAACATATAACGTGTTTAGATATTACACAATATTGTAGAACTTATACCTTTTGTCAATAATGATTAGGTAAGGCTCTTCTTTTCATAAAGTAAAAAATAACTATATATTATATATTTGCAAAAAAAAAAAAAACAGAATTTAATTTAATTAGGCGGCAACCCTACATGATTGGCGGTTATTAACTCAGATTAAAGCTTCCTTTATATAATATCCGAACGAAAATGTCTTCGCCAATAAAATATTTAGCAAAAATAAAAACTTAAATATACGAGACTAAGTATGTGTTGACTTTCAACAAAATTGAATAAAACCATAAGTTTCCCAAATACCTATGTGTGTATATAAAATATCATATCGATTTTTTGTAATCGCTTTTGATAAAGGTACGCCTGTAGGAAAGAATGATAATTTCCCAAAAAAAAAAACTCACTACATTGATGAATAAAATCCAACTGAAATGTTATTCAAATAGAACCTTTTTTTTCAAACAAAATTAAGCTAAACCCCGTTTTATAAGCGAATGTTGCTTTAGTAACCAAAAAAATCCTATAAGTGGATTTCTTATCAAAATATTTATTTATTCATCTTTGTGGATGGGATATGCTTTCAGAGGATTACTCTATCTACATTCTACACATACATATATGGTTTACTTTTATTATGAGAGAACCTTTCCAACAAAAAAAAAGTAATCCCCGATAAAAAAAAGTCGTCTCACGCCCCGCACAGGTTCCCACATCAGCTGAGGACATCTTTTCCTTTGCTGATATAGAAAGTGCTTAGCTAAGAATATGTTTGCATATATTATATAATAATATACTCCTTTTCTTTGTATAATCGAATTGTATGTCAAATCAATTTTTAAACTCGAGTGACAACTCCAGGTTAAGAGTTAACCATTATAAGAGTTAATAGGAGCTAATCGCTGGGACATTTTTTCAATCCAATATATGTACATACATATGTATCTACTTAAGTACTTGAATGAGGATATTTAAGTGATTTAACATGTTGATTAACTCAAAGGGTTGGGATGTACATTTAAAAAATCGCTATAATGAAAAAAGTATTAAAATAGCTATTTTAAAAGCCAATATTGTACACAGGAGATGGAGAATATTGCGTAGAACAAAATATAGGAAATATCATTTTTTCGTACCTGAAAGAGGGTTAGAAAAGCTTTAGTCAAGGTTTTCAGGTCACCTTCCATGCCTTTATCTCCGAAACATATCGGGTTGTGTTGTCTTCTCCACTAACCCTCCTCCTCACAGGAACGAGTATCCGCCCCGCGGATATCAGTTACTTATCGTCCATCACTCGTAGCCATAAAAAAGGGCTGACAATATGATGGTAGGTACACCAAGTGATTTTTTACACAAATCTCAATTTATGAGAAAAATTTTTTACAAATCGTTGGAGCGGTTTTTTAAAAAAATTATTTTTTATATATAAAATTTTGAATATATTTTTAAGAAAAAAAAATTGGTACGCCAATTTTTAGTTCTTATTAATGCCGAGTTAAAAAATTAATTTTGAAAAAAAAACATCCACCCATTTTAGAAATATCGAATTTTCAAAAAATTATTTTGAAATTATTTTTTTTAAATCCAAAATTTAATTTTTTGAAAATTTTGATATGCAATATTTTTCAAACTTATTAGGTGCTTTTGTGTAAAAAATTTCATTAAAATTGGTTTAACAGATAATGAGATAGCCGAAAACCAAAGAAATGGTTCTGTTCTATGAGAGGTACCATTTTTAAAGGATACATTTTTTTCCCAATAATATGGTATATCATTTCGATATTATTTCACACAAAAATTTTAATCAAAATCGCAGGAGCCGTTATTGAGAAAAATGAAATTTTCAATAGCGGTTTTAATACATTTGTATGGGAGGTACCGTTATTGTTGGTCATAAGAAAAAATTTTATTTGAAATCTGCTAGATAATATCAAAAAACTTCTGGGTGTTAAGTTTAATAAAAATCGATCAAGTCGTTTTCGAATTATTAAGTTCTGAAAAAAAAAAATTATTTTTAAATTTTGGTACACAATATTTTTTAAATTATTGTAAATATTCTCTGTAAAAAAAATTATCAAAATCATTTGAATCGTTTTTGAGAAAATCGAAAATCAAAAAAATGTTTCTATGGGAGGTACCATTTTTCGGAAAATATTTTTTTTTTATAAAATGGTAGCCTTTTGTAAATAAAAATTACTGAATTTAAAAAAAAAAAAAGTTGTGGGCACGTTTTTGAGAAAAATAAAATTTTTATTTTTTGCAAAAAAAAAATTCTACGGCAGGTACCGTTATTTTTGGTCAAAAAATGAAAAAAAAACAAAACGCTAAGTACCTAGTTTAAAGAAAATTGATTCACCCGTTTAGGTTACAGCCGAAAGGACAAACAGAAATGCGAGACCCACTTTTTTCGACTTCGCTATCATCGCAATGTCAACTTCAATCAAAATCTCGAGTTCGATTTTTTTACGAATACATAACTCGCCATATATGTACATAGCACCTATACATCGCAAGTAAAAAAATAATCCGTAAAATTTGCAAACTTGCGAATTTTTTTGCTATATTTACGGCACATGGTGGCAGAACAAGTTGAGCACATTACATCATAAGTAGTGTTGGAATTTTAGTAGTCTATAAGAGATTGTATGCTCGGTTTGATGAGTATAAATAAATAAACTTAATTTTGGAAATTTTTACGAAGGCACTTTGCAAAGTTTATTTTCGGCCGTAAGAATTGCAAGTATACGAATATTTTTTCTTCTTCAAATCCTTGCATTATAAACTGAGCACAAAACAGCATAACTTAAATTTAAAAAAATATCGTATTTTTCAAAAAAAAAAAAAAAAAAAAAAAAAACAATAACCCATAAACTTTGCAAATTTGCGACCGGTACATGGCAGAATTTAATTATTTTGCCTACCATATGCTATAAATATTTATATTACGCATGACTTTTTTAAAGGAAAAATTTTGGTTTGCTCTTCTTGTGCTGTTCTGTCATGAAATTAAAATAAAGAATGCGATTTGAAGTATGCGAATTGATAATTTAGCAAAACGATAACATAGCCAAATAAAAAGTTCAAAAACAGTTAAATTTGAAAATGATTAAGTTGCAAGACAAAACAAGCAAATAATCGCTGAAAATTCAAAAAAAAAAAAAAAATAACAAAATATCTCCGCAAGGTGACTATATTGCTTTAGCATTATATTGTGTGTTTTTGTTGGTTTTATTTATTTATTTTTTCCATTTGAAATCATCTTTTTTAAATTACCGCATAAACGAAAGTTTTCCTTTACCAACGCACGCTTTTGTATTGTAAGTATTTCTCCTTTTACAAAAGATATTCTTTTTTTTTTTTTGAACTTATTGATGGAAATTTATTCATTATACCTGTATACTTGGTTTGCCATTCGAAAAATCGTTTGAAGGTTTGACAGATGATTTCTATGAAAGAAAGGCGTTTATTCTTTGTTGTGGTTTGTTGTAATGGAAAATTTTAACTTACTTTCACCCGACATTGCCACCTAATATCTAAAGCCAAAGGCAAACACCTTAACGTTTGAATAATTTAAAATGACTAACGCCTTTTTCCTCACCAAGTACCATCTTGCCTATCGTTTCTGCTCTGCAACGCTTAGCTTAGATTTTTAATTTTTCAAATACGAAAGACCTGTTTTATAAAAGCTTTAAATGTAATCCCGTGTGATTGTTCTATATCACTCCACCCGCCTGCCCGTCACACCCAATCACAATCTTTATCCAGCCGCTCCAGTTATCATATAGCATTAAAATTGAGTTCAAATAAAATTTGAAATTCAAAGAAAGAAGGTAAATCAGGAATTAGGTGTTGCAGAAGAAGAAGTAAGTGGAGAAAAGGAATAAAACGGAAAGCAGAGAGGGAGACAGTAAGATAAGCTGAATAAGAGAAAACTGCCAAACAATTCAGAGGACATTTTATTGGGATCAAAGTTAATGGTAGATTCCTATGAGCGTAAATAAAATCATTAAACCATGAAACAAGGGATAAACAAATAACGCATTCATACACATTTCATAGAACACAAAGTGGATGAATTTATGGTACAATTTCCAAGTCTATATTGTGGAATACAATTTCAAAAAAAAAACAGAATATGTTAGGTATTGACAGAAATGTGAGATGATGTGGAAAATTTACGAATTATTTTTTTATGTTTTTCGTTTGTGAATCTGTATATATATTGGGTCTTGTTATTTATTTGGTTTTACTTTTATTTTGAAGGATTGTATAATCTGATAAAAGGAAAATTTCATATTGACTTTTTTTACAAACAAAAAATATTCAAACATTTTTTTAGCCATTTAACGATGTTGATGGTTATTTCACCACTCTAGGGTATTTAAATAAATATATATGTATACCTATGTGCATTAAAGTGGAATTAAAGGGAATTAAAAACACAAAATTATTATAAACCATCAGATTACAAATCTTATGAACCTGAACCATTTTCTCAAGATTTTACAATACAAAATAAGATACATATAAGAAAACATATTTAAAAAAGAGGCTGGGTGTGACCCACACTGGTAACTTCCCATTGGTGCCCTTTTAAACTGGATGACCGATGTTATTTTGGTAAATGAAAATTCTTAACTCAAAATCTTAAAAGACTTCAATATGCGATCAACTATTTTAGTTGTAATTTTGGCAGTAGTTTTTGCTTAAAAAAAATTGTCAATTGCATTTTTTTACAAACCCCATCAATTCTTGTCAACATCATTAGGTGGGTTCACATTCAGCGACGACGGACGTGTTGCCCGACCCGAGTCGTTTTGGTGGCGTTCACATTTAACGACTATCATTAAGACTGTATTATATTTGAAAATAAATTTTCACAGTGAACAAGGGGTGAATTATATTGGCCGTGTTTTGGTGAAAGTGTATAGCAACTCAGTAAAAAAATTTATTTTTTTAAATTTTTATTTTTGTTTAAATATAATTTCTTTGTTATAAGTACAGTTTTTGAAAACTTGAGTTTTTCTTTCGTTTTCAAATTTACTCTGGAAATTTTCGATTTAATCCACTTTTCTGATCTGAAATTTTAGTACTGAGGTTCTAACCCTGCTCAGTGGCAAAAATATGCAAATTTATTAGGAAGTGTCGGACGGTAACACAGTTGACCTGCCCCATTCTGCAACGCAATCCAAACCACGCTAATGTGCCACCCGTCCCTTCCTCAGTGCGAAAAATCATACAAAAATCTTTTATTTATGTTTTGTTATTGCTACTTTTTACATTTATGCTGAATAAATACATAAATAATAAAACTAAACATTTTTTTCTTATGAGAGTTTAAATTGTGATTTATTTTAGACAAGTCTTTATTATTGTCCACTTCTGAAAACTTTTCATTTATATGAATACAATATTTGAAAACTAGATCAAGTAACAAAAAAACAGTTTCACCGTTGTACAGTTTACCCTACTCCAAAATTTTGGCATTAAGAGTCATTAGCCAAATTTTTGAAATAATAAATAGTCAGCTCAACAATTTTGTACACACAATAACAAATCAATTTTTGTTTGTTTATAAATAATACCAAAGTATTTTATAATCATTTATTTTTTCATTCCTTAAGCCTTGTACGCTATTGCTGCGAAACGAAAAATCCCATACAATAAAGACACAACGACATCATAAACAAAAAAAATCCTTCTTTTTTCGTTACACTGTTGACGAGGGAAATCGATAGGATATTGTAGCATATTCTTTCTTCCTTTCCCCTTTTAGTTGCCATAATACCGAAAGCATTTGATTCATAAAACCCTGTACCGTTTTATGACCTAACTCAGGTTGGCAGCTAACCTTGTGGATAACATAGATAGCAGAAAACGTGTGGACAAGCCTCATGAGGCTAAATTTTAAAATACGAAGAGATAAATTTAAAAAGTTAAAATGAGAGTTAAATACATATTATTATGTAAATAAATGTAGGTACCTACATTTGAAACGTTCCAATGTAAAAGGCGTTAAATAAAATATTTCCAAATTTATATTATATTATTAATTTTGAATTGCAGATCCCAATAAAAAAAAATTGATCGAAATCAGGTTTCGAGAAAAGCGGAAATCAAAAAAACTGTTCTATGGGACGTTCTATTTTACCGAAGCTATACATATTTACAACAACTGAATTTAAAAAAAAATATATGGCACCAATTTTGAGAAAAATAATATTTTTCTTGTTTTTTGGTCCTAAAAAAAATAAATGTGTTTATCAAAATATAAAGAAAGCAGTTATCAAGTAAGTTATATTTGTAAAACAATGGCACACTCAGGCGTATGGGTACTACTTTTTGATTGTCCATTTTGTTGTTGTTAATTTTAATTTTATATTAATTTTAATAAATATCCTATTTGCTGTATACCGTGCTAGGTTTTTAATTAATTGAGACTTCTTTTCCTTAGACGGAGCATAAGAGGCTAGGAGCGCACATTCAACTTTTAGTTTCGCAACTGTTTGCTTTCTAAAGTGTCTACTATAGGCTTATATGAGCCTAATTGCTTAAACTGTTTGCGAAGCTAAAAGTTTCAAATGCATGCCTGCCATAGGTCCCAATGTCTTTTACCATAAATATTAACTTAGGTAGGTTGTGAAGTTATTGTTTTTTTTTTATTTTTCGCACCAAAAATATTTTATTTTATTTTTGTATTTTTTTGCAATAAGATAAGTTTAGTTTAAATTTTTAAACAATATTACTTTCATTAATTTGTTTGACGTGTCTCTGGGATGGAGAACCAATACCAAGCAACTCCCAATCATCCTTTTGTAGATATTTTCAGGAGGAATTGAGAGGAGCTACAATATCTGAACGGCCAAGGTGAGTGTCTCTTTTTCATTACAATAGATACTTTTGAAGGATTTTTCAATTCCTCGTACCTAATAGGCCATAACCGTAAAATGAACATTATTTCTATTTTTAGATGGCAGAGGTTGCGATTAAATCCCCAGATCTTCATCGTGACTTTTGCTATTATTGCTGGAAAATATTTAGTTTTATCAGTCGAACCTAAGGTACCTGCAATTTTGGGTTTAGCAGTGACATTTAGTGAAAGTCCATAAAGCTGGTATGTAACTTTTCAAAAAACTGAAAACCTTTACATTTTTTTTTAACATTTTAAAACAATATTTTTTTTTTTATTTTTTTTCTTGTTCCTTGTTGATGTTTTTATTTTAATTTGAACGTGATGTATGTCTTCATTATAGGTGAGTATAGGTGAGTATCATACAAATATTAAAATAATGTTGTTGGTTGGCTGTATACCTAACCTATAATAATACAAAAAAATCTTTTGTTAAAAGAAGAATGCATATAAATAAATTATAATTTGATTATTTTAAAACTTCCTAAAAAACCAACAAACAACAATTTTAAACCCATTCATATAAATCACAAAACATAATACAATATAAGTAGAATGAATTTCAATTTTAAAATTAAATTCCAAATAGATGATATCAAAAACATTTCTCCTGGCACACTTCCATTCCCATAAATTATTACCACGACCCATTCATACACACGGTGAGCTATGCTTATAGTCGCTTAGTCAACAATAAAGAAAATTCAATTAAATTCACCCCAAAACGTATCCATCATTTCACCTGTGGCCCCTTTCTGCTTTGTATGGTTTTATATTTTGATGAGTTAATTACATTTGAACATTTGTAAAGCCCTTTGGAAAAATATAAATAATAATTCTTCATTAAGCTCCCATTGCAGACTCATAATCTCATAATATAATATTTCTTCATCCTCACCAGGTCCCAATGGAACCAGAGGCGCAGTTTTAAGGATCTAGTGACTCGTTTGAATGGATGTTTTTGGCAGAAAGGATCTAACATTAAAAAGAATTTTTTTTTTCGATTTAAATATATTGTTGAAAGTCTTGAAAAAACCTACCCTACAATTATTAAGTTTTATAATCAATGAAGAAATTCGAATTTTACCCTTCTAATTAGGCCATATAAGAGATATTACTTTCAAGAAGAACCTTGAAGCCTACATTGAAACTATATTTAAGTCATAATAATAAAAAGAGCAAAACATTATTTCGCCTCTATGATTTAAAGAGAATTTGACCCGAATGTCCTCAAAGAAAATGCGTAGGCGTATGAAAATACCCATAAAGCTCTATACCTACTTACATATACTGCCGTATATTATTGTCTTCTTTCAGGGAAAGCAGAATCCTTGGCAATATAATGTCCTTATTGTCATCTTTATACCCAAAGTATATATATTTCAAGCAAACGAAACCAAACACTCAATTTGTTGAATTTGATCAATAAGCAAGAACACTCATGTGCGTTGTTGTTTTTGGTTTGGTTTTTGAGATTCTTGATGGTTGGTTTCCAGAAACAGTATGGCATTACCATCTTGACAATTATTAGATAATGTATCTACATTGGTTTAGTAAGGAATGGGAGTTGTACTGAATGGGAGTTGTTTTTTTTTGTTAATAGGATGATTTTCGTTTATTAAGTAAGTAGTAAAATTCTAGAGTATTTTAAATATGGTTAAGAAAGACTTGAAATACTAATTTAATTGAATGAACACAGGAATTTCACTTTATTTATATTTGACAACAACATATTTAAATTCTATCAATAATTGAAACAAATGAGTTAAAGAAAAACTACTATTTAGAAAGAATTTCCCTATTCAATATTAATTATGTGATAATTTTTTTAATTTATCTACTTGGGCTCCGGGTTCTTAGAACCTTATTTGTGGGACATTCACCAAGCGTACATGTAATCTTAATGGTCAGTAATTCGTCAAAGGTAAACTTGCAGAAACTGGTCAATCATAGAAAATTTGTAATCAATGGCAAAAGTTTTTTAAGGTCATTAGAGATCTTTAGCATCTCATTTGTGAGATATTCCCAAAAAAAGTTTACCATTTGAAAGACAATCAACTCTTCAAAATAGCTTAACTAATTTCAGTAATCAGTCAGCAATAGGTTTTTATGATTTTTTTAAAGTTTTTTCAAAGTCGTATCTTAAAAAAAAAAATCATAAAAAAACCTATGGCTGATAACATTACTGAACCAAGTTGATTTTTTTTTCGACCCATTTTACTGACCTTTTAGATTACATACTTATTTTTGCGAAATTGCGAAAATCCCACGGTTTAAGTGCTTTGATAAAAAAAGATCCATCTACTATAACGATTTAAATGGTAAACTTTTTTTGCGAATATCGCACTAATTAGGTATTTAAAATTGCTAACTATAACCAATGAATAAACATTTTCAATGGCTGACCAATTTCTGAAAATAGTTTACCTTTTTTGGCCAATTTTACTCACTTGCTTGTTTTTTGCGAATATCCCAATCCCAGATATGATATGGTGTTTAGCTCCGCCATCTACTTGTTGAAACAAAATTTAAATAAATAGCTTTGATTCTTGTAGATTGTACTCAATGTACGAAATATATCCAAAATATGGGGAATAGTGATCTCATTTGAGTGGTTATTATGGGTATGGTTGGTTACGAGATAAGACCAAATTTTTTGGACTGAAATTTACAAACAGACTCGTTACTGTCTCAGCAAAAAATATTAAAAATAGAAAATTGCATTATCCAATATAATTACTAAGCAGCTTTTTGAGTTAAACTGAATAAGTTAGATATTTCTTCCAAAAAAAAGCACAAAAACCCGGATGAGTCTGAGACGAGACTTATATAAAATAAACGTGCCCAAAGACCAATATCTTTACGATACTGATTTTTTTTTTAAATTTTAACGAGACTTATAAAAGTCTATTCTCATGGGGTCCTAAAAACCCATTTAATTTGCTAAATTGGTGATCAATTTTTAAAATAACTCAAATGATACCATAGCGTTCTTCTTCTTTATTGCCTCAACACAATAGAATGCATCAACTGGAACTGGAGCTGCAATTGCAACAGCTGTGAAAATGTGTCGTACGTACTATTTCTTACGTACCCACAATGCAGCACAGCTTTTTGTATATTTAAAAAAAAAAACAACCATTACCATATTTTTCACCTTTTTTATTTCAAATATTTTTTTCTTTTAATTAATAATATTTTTCGTAAAACAAATAAGCACAAACAGTTTCAGTTTTTTTTCCGGCTCTTTTTTTCTTCATACAAATTTAAACCTCAAAAGTGCTTGAAAAGTTAAAAGTTGGTGAACTCTTGCAGCACCGACTGCAGTTGCATTGTGTTGTGTTCGTAACATTGAATTTGTGTGTATTGAATATTTTGACAGTTATTCCAGTTGCAGCTCCTTAGCCATTGTGTTTAGGCAGTTAATCTAAATTTAGTTTAAAAAAAAAACCTATACAAAACATTTTCAGTCGTATTTATTAGATTTTTGTCTACTTAGACACTGTCTAACTATTTTCAAATTGGTGGAAATATGCTTAGTTTAATAAAAATAAATATCACATTATTCACGTTTAAGACAATCTACTCTTGTATCTAAGTTAGGCAGCTATAAGACAACAATAAACAAGGTTTTTGGAACACATTTTCCAAAGTTGGACAGTTGTCTAAAGTTAGACAACGTTTATAAATAAGATAATAATAAATTTATGTTTAAAGAACGATCAAAAATTTAAGTTTCATAGATAATGTCTTTTATGTGAGTTATACTTACTCTGCGAACGTCACATGCATGAGGATATCGCTTGAAACGTTAATTTAATTTTCGTAATGCTAAACCCAAAACGCATACACAAAATGATGTAGAATATAAGTCCTCTTTTAAGAACGGCGCAAACATTTGGTACTTGGAACTGAGCATTTTAAAGAATAAACTGTATCTTATGTCTCGATTGTTATACATGTACATTGTAGGGGAAAACGGGGCACAGAGGACACAGAGGACGAGAAATAAGTGACTTTGCCCAAAAGTTGAATACTATAATAAAAGCGCCCATCGCTCCTCAATTTGTTATTCTGCTTTGTTCTGACGAGCGCACTCCGGTTGAAAAAAATGTGGAAAGTTTTACTTGTTTAGTATTTAGAGATGGTGCGGAACTACATTAAGAAAAAGCCAGAGTAAAGATAGATATTTATTACAATTGAAAATGCAATATCAGCTAAAAATTCAAAAGAAGTATCCATAAATAGAACAGGGACCATCTAGGTCCTATGTGCCTCAACGAAGGGGCACAGAGGACAAAAAGCACTTTTTATGCACTTTTAATTAAAAACAAAAAAAATTTACAGTTTCGATAGCAATTATAGGCCTATTTGATGTTAACATGTTAAGGTACCTATGTGGAGAGCAAATTTGAGCCTTTTCCCTTTGTTCATTATATTTCAATAAATCGGCAAACGTTAAGTGGTGCTCTGTGCCCCGTCCTCCCCTACATATATGAGCTTACAAGAATTTAAGTGTAAGATACTCAGACTGATTTAAAATGCAAAGCACGTCAATAAGCACATTAAGATATTTTGAGATACCTTCCGTAATAAATACCTTATAGTAACTTGTTTTTTTTTTTTATATAAATATAAGAGAATTAATTTGTTTTCAGTTTGGGAATCATCACAAAGACGGAAACAGCCGGCAATATGAGGTTTTATGTTTTATTAATTATTTATTTTTGTATTAACTATACACAGGCGCCTACAGGATTATCTTTTTATGTTAACCTTTAATTAAAATTTTATTTTTTTTACAAAACTATGTACATTATTCACATCTACTTCAGGTATGCTGACTCAAATGAAATATGTATGAGAAATATTTAATGTTATGTTATAATATGTCTTTAGAAACAAGACAAATGTTTTTTTGTTTAAAACTTTAAAGCGCGAAACAGATTGAACCAGCAACAGCACCGTCAAGGTCAACAGCACCGTCAAGGTCAACAGCACGCTGGCCAGCAAATATTTTTGAAACATATTACCACCAGCACGGTCATTAATTGACGTTTCGCATTAAAACAAAAGTACTTTTTTTAAATTAAAATAATAAATAATCGAAAATGAACGTCGTACCGTTCAAATATATGCTAAATTTAAGCCTATTTAATAAATATTTTATATCACAGTTTAATCATATTTGTAAAGGTTTCAAAACAGTGAATATGTCATCAAGAAAGTGTAAAATTTCAGTTGGTTAAAATTGAAATGCTTTGCAAAGCCTACGAAGCATATTTTAACTGCCCTATTCAAAATCAACGCAAACAATGGGCTCGACATGTTGCTTGTAGTACCTAATTGTAAAGAGTTTAGAAAACAAGCAGTTTTCAGTGGCAAAAATAGCCCACAATTTCCAATCCCAGAACCCAATCGAGCTTAACTTAAAGTTCAAACGGAAATAAAGAAGATGAAGAATTTTTATTATCACAGGAACAACAAAAACCCCATCTAATTTCAGGAGAAGATTTTAATGATTTAATTAGAGAGTTTAATTTTCCGAAATGTTGGGTTCTCGCTTAAAACAATGGAATTTGCTGGTTGATGTCAAAATTACTGATCAACGAAATTGCCATGAGATATTTTCTTTATTCTATACAAAAAAAAGAAGATGGACTTTGTTGTTTTTTCAATAACATCAACGGTTTGTTCAAAGAAATTGGGATACCCTGTGTTCCCAATGAATGGCAATTATTTATTGACATCTCAACAAGAAGCCTAAAAGCAGTTTTATACATAATGGAAACAAATTTCCATCTCTTCCAGTAGCCCACTCGGTACATCTGAAAGAAAATTACGAAAGTGTTAAAATTTTACTCGAAGCTTTAACATTTCAACTGCCGTATTTATTAGATTTTTGACTAGTTAGACAGTGTCTAACAGTTTCTACAGTGTTCAAAATAGTTGGAAATATACTTTGGTTAATTGAATAAAATGTCACACCAATTCTGTTGTCCAAGTAGGATAACTCTTACTTCTTAGACAACAATTAATCATGTTTACCTATAATTTGGACGGCTGTCCAAAGTTAGGCAACGTTTATAAATACGCCCACAATAGTATGAGTGGCAGGGGGTTGGTGGGGTTTCTATAATGGGATAGTAGAGCGGATGCTCAGCAATGTGTTTGTCGATCTTGGCCGATACGAACGGAATTTGGTCCTGGAAAACATAACGTTAAATGTAAAGTTATTGCCGTTATCAAGGACAATACGAGAAAGCACTTATCAACATGGAAAAAACAGTACCAGGGTTTACTTTATTATTTTTCACACTTGTTAATTTCCACTACAAATATTTTAATAAAAGATACAAGAATAATTACAAATCTATTCTTTTTTTACTTAAAAAAAATACAAATTTAAATCATAGTTTTAAATATAACACGTTAAAACGTTTTCCTGGCTACAAAAGCAAGCTTTTTATCATATATGTATGTACCAATATATATTTTTTTTTGGATGACTAGAGATATACCTTTATAAATTGTATACCATATCTATTTTTCAAAGTCAAAATTCATGTTGACTTGTGTTATTCGTCCCTCCATAT
This sequence comes from Epistrophe eligans, assembly GCA_951394125.1. Taxonomy (NCBI): domain Eukaryota; kingdom Metazoa; phylum Arthropoda; class Insecta; order Diptera; family Syrphidae; genus Epistrophe; species Epistrophe eligans. The sequence continues at coordinate 50,127,127 of OX596028.1, read as the reverse complement.
AAATAAAAATTTACGTTGTTTTCCTGTGCACTTCACCTAGAATTACGTATTGCTCAAAAATTTAAATTTATTTCAAATAAATTTTTAAGTAGTGTGTAGTGCTCAGTTTGTATGCTTATGAAAAATAATGACACATTTGAATGTGATAGGAATTATCCTTTATATTAAATTTTGAGATTATGAATATAAGCGACATTTTAGTGTGCCGCAAATTTGTTCGTGTATACGACGAATATCCATCGGAATTGGATATTTGCGTGCATCCGGACTACCACACTGATGTATATTACTTATGCATACAAATTTGAGCCAAACACGGGACACAATGCAATTTTGTATTGATCTTGACGCGGCTTAACAAACAAATTGAAAAAGCTATGAATCAAGATAATGAGAGTTTAAAATTCAATAATGGGATGATGTTTAAAATATTTTACCCGTATTTGAGGAGTATTTTATGTATACGGTTTTCAATGTGCATTATTTATTTATTGAATTTTTAAAAATATTAAATAATCCAAAATATTTTCATTTTTTTTTGTATAGGTTCTCTCTGGCATATAAAAAAATACAGATTATGCATCCCATTGATCAACTGTTGAATCATTTTGACACTCTATGCGTTGCGTCGAAAGACTTATTAAATGCCCACTTTGTTACGAAAACCAAAAATGTATAGCTCTCATGTTTCTAAGTTTTTAAAGATTCCGCTAAAATAAGTCTAAAGTTAGCAGTCACAATACGAAATCAATTAGCCACTTCAGCTTTCACAGGATCACTGAGATCTCAGAAATCTGAACATAATTCCTCAGTGAGATTCCTCACTTTTGCTGTCAAAAAGCAGAGACTGATACTTTTAGGATTCGCTTGCTTAAATATTTTTTGTTACAGTTATGAGTTAATCAAATTATAAAAAAGAGATGAGTGTGCTTTTGACGTCTAGCGGAGAAATCTTATTTAGGTTTCTCATTTTCCTTAGTGAAGCTGACAGAAGTTTGCTCAGTGAGATCTCAGAAACCTGAACTGGTTAAATAATTATAGTGGTGTCAAAAACTGGCTTTTTGAATGATATAATTTTCTGCGCCAACTCGATATTTGTAGGCAGTATTGCCGCTATGCGACTTTAGTCGCATTTCCCTTTTTTGCCTTATGCGACCATCATACTACCTCTTAAAAAAGCTTTTTTTTAAAAATCTTGCGATTTTTCTGACCCCATTTCTTGAAAAAGATAAGTTGTCTTTTGTGTTCACCCTTCCACACAGCAGTGCTTGTACCGAAAGGGTATTTTCGAAACTATCTAATATCAATTGTGTGTGGAAACATGTAATGCAGTAAACTAGCCTAGATCTTCCGATGTCTTTCAGGAGGAGCTTATATAAAATGATTGTAAAGAAATAACAAAAAAATAATAAAACTAATTGTGAGTTTCACCCGAAAAATATTTCACGTTAAAATTTTTTATTCGTCCGAAATTTTAAAAGCTATTGTGAGATTTTCCGAACGAAGTTTCATTCGCCTACTAAAAATAAGTGAACATTTAGGCTGTCAAGGTATAACTTTTCACCGGGTAACGAATTATCAAAATAAGGGTAATTTATCTAACATAAAATTTCAGGTGGAATGTTGTTCGGCTGAAAAGCTGAATGCCTTTTCCTACTTTAAAAATAACCAAAAGCATATTATAAAATAATTTCCATTGCACAATAAAATGTGCAAATTAACTTAATCTTTATTTTAAAAGAAATTCTGATAATAATGAATTTATTTATTTTTGTTTTAACTTTAAAGTACAGTTAATATCACATATATAATTTTCATAAATGCACTGAATACTGAGCTATTTTATTTTTCTGGCTAGTAAAAAAATTTCAAAATGCGACCTGTTCCTCGTGACTCCTTTACTGCGACCTTTTCAAATTTCTCAGCGGGAATACTGTTTGTGTTTGTAGCTCTAACGCTTTTTAGAGAGCTGTTAAAATCAAAAGAAACTAAAAATTAATTTTTTTTGCACGAATTTGAAGCTTCTCTATACTAGGTAATGATAGCAGGATTTAATATGCGTTATTCTTGTACATAGTACCTATATAGGCATTTGAAAAATTGCGTACTTTACATGACAAACCTAATTCGCGTTCTTAAAAACATTTATATAATATATTATATGAATAATCAAACTAGTTTATAAAAGGTGTTATGGAGCTTTTGTTTCTTACGGCATCTTTCCATCCATAATCAAACATAGATAAAAATGATACTTGATAGATAGATAAGTGTCTAAGCAAATTTCGGTTGTGATGTTCTCTTTTTTTTTTTAAATATCTCCCTGTAATTACTTCCGTTCTGCCTAATTAATGAAAAATCTCAAATATTATGTATAATATATGTATATAAAATAATCTTCTTGAACACAATTCCGTTTATGGGTATTTTCGAAAGCCATTACACCTCTTAATCATCAGCTAGAGCCAGTATGACAAACAATATAATCAATCTTTCTAGGGAATCTCATAGTCATAAGAAAAGAATCATCAAAGTGTGTGTTTTTTTTTTTATAAATGCACTCGACCTTAACATGTAGGTAAATAGCATAATTTGAAACACTTTAGCGGTGCAATTGTCACTCTTTGTGGTTCTACTTGATAGCATTTGACTTGCAGTGTTCGAAACAATGTGCCAACAGCAACATCATATTCTTCTCAGTTTAGTTCTGGCGACAACGTGAAGTGACGGTTGCATTAAATCATCTAGAATGCATTTCGTTTTGTGTGCTTTGATATTTTTCCAAATGTGCATCTATCAGTGCTCTAGTGAATGGGTGAAAATATCCCAGACTTCAAATGATGGTCTTAATAAATCGGCCCGAAGTAATCATCAGGATCAATCCAAAGAGATAATAGATTCAAACGAACCAAGTCCTGAATGGATCGAATACCAAAGAGAACGTTTCAGGGGTTCAAACTCCTCACAAAAGTTAGTGATATCTGGAGAAAGCCATTTGAAAACCAGTGCAGAGATTATAGTTCCAGCTCAGACGAATCGTAATAAAATAGTTCGCATGAAAACAAAGATATCCCTTCATGATCCTGAGGCAGACAAACAAATAACTACTGAGCCAACTTTGAAACCTCTACAAAAGCCAAAGCCAACCAAGGGAACTTCCTATAAAAATGACATTAAATTTCCATCATTTATGGGATTTTTAGACTTTTTAACATCCCTCCAAAAAGGCTTATTGAAGAAGAATTCTTTTGGAATAATGGACAAGATCAAAATGCTGAAAAGTATGCGGGATCAGTTAATGATGAATATCGGTTAGTTTTTTTTTTTAAATTAAGTCTATTGGTCTTATTGAAAAAATAATGCATGCATAAATACATTTCCATACATATATTTTATTCACAGAAAATAGTTTTGGTTCAATGTTTCCGAAAAGCCGCCAAAAGCGAGGTCTAACAGATGAATCAAGCTTTCAATTTCCATCCGAGACCGCATTAATGAGCATTAGTTTCTTGACTTTCTCTGTGTTCCTAATTAAATTAGTTCTTGTGAGTGAAGCCTTGATGTGCGTGTACTTGTATAATGAATACAATGAATAACATATATTTTTTATTTTCTTTCAGCAAGTAATTCATATAATCAAAAGCAAACATTACGCCTACAATGGAATGACAATGAGCAACATGACTGCAATGACAAAGAGTCGAATGAATGCGCGCAAGTTTGGTGAAAGTCATGAAGATTTAGATATTGTAACAAAAGTATCAGAAGCAATAAAGAGTAATCCGTTCAATATTAAATGATAAACATTAAATTACCCTTAGCTTATTAAAACAAAAAACAATAAAATAAAACATAAAATAACATAACATAACAGTACTTTAAACTAGCCCTTATAGAGCAAGTATTGGTTTGATGCTGAAACAAATTTTTTAAACATTACGATCATAGAGAATTTAAAAAAAAAATGGCGCAAAATTTTAAACAACCCGACGAAAAATTTTAAACAGCCTGATGTTAAGATATTAGCATGATTACTAACAATTTACTAACTTTAAAAATCTCTAGTAAAGTGTTCTTAGTTTTAAATATTTTTTAATTAGTATCATACCAATCCTATTTTCTTAATAAACTTCAGCTGGACATGCCTAAAAACGTGACATTTCGCATAGTGCTAAGTAGTCTTCTACTTGGCTGATTTAATAAATACATATATACATAGATAGAATGTGTATTATTAAAAAAAGTAGCAGACTCTCTATACATAACTTCGAAATGGAATTATTAATATTTCGGATTTCTGACATTATGGCTTTTAAATCCTGTGTCAAACAAGGGTATTAGTTTTATTAATGGGTTGGGTTATAGGGTTTCCAGAACATCTCTTTTATAGAGAACATGTTCTCTTTTTCGATTCCGATCTTTTTTACACTCTCTTTTCATAAGATTCTTTTTATTGTTCTCTTTTTTGGCATTACCTCTTTTTAGTTTCTTTTTGTATTTTCTTCAAAATTTCATAAAAAATTACATTTTCACTTTTGAAATTAATTCACAACTAATTAAAGTTTCAACAATTTTAGATTATCTCCAAACAGTCTTTACTTCAACTCAGCAAAAAATCAATCCTTAACACTTTAAATAAAAACTTGTTCGAAAGTGAAGTAAAATGCTTCAAAAAAGAATGCTATAACGGTTACGAAAAAATGGAAAAATCAATTTAAAGAGTTTATATGTTTCACTAAATGAACTCGACAAAAACAATAGTTTGGAAAGGCGTACCAAAAGGTTGCGAATATTTGATTTCGAAAAATGTTGCAGATAATGTGGAACTAAAAAATTGAGACTTTTTTATGATTATGATTATGAATTTATTAATTATTAAAAATTCGTCAAATTTTTTTCTGTAATCCGGGACAACATGTGAACATGAATTCTTTACAAAGTCCTTTCAACAACAGAACAAATTTGATTCTGTTTGGAAAAAAAATCGATTTTTAGTTGAAAGGAACTTGGCATAAAAGTTGCATGTGCGTGCCTGGCTCTATCCTAACAAGGTCAAGAAAACACACCTAATATTAATGCTATTAAGGTTGTCATTTATTAATTTAAAGTTGATAAATATTGAAATTTCGTACTTTAAAACTCAATTTATTAAAAATCTCCGTTATAATTTATAATTTTCTGTAATTCATAACGGTCGGCATTATTCTCAACAATCAACAATTCAATTTGGTTGTTTAATAATAATATTTATTAATATATTTCTGACAATTGTAATAGGAGTGTATCAGAAAATTAGTAAATTAGAATCTTTATTCTCAATAACTGTGAATTTAAAAAGCAAAAAAACATTTGACCTTTTTCGCCATTTCTATACCGGCATTTGACAACTGAAATTACCCGGCATTGAAATACCCACCCAGCCAATAAATTGCCATTATCTGTATTTTATTGTCCACATGATCTGATCTGGATAAGATCCTCATAAAAAAAAGGAACACAGTTAAATCCAGTGATATTTTTTAATTGTATTTGTATATTTTTCATGTGTTTGCTTTTTTCTTTGCACTATAGTTTACACTACCTTTCTATAGGAATAGAAAAATACTAGTTTTTGGATTATTGGGGGCGTTCAATGCATTACGTCTGTCATTTGAATTTTCAGAATTCTGAATTTTTAGAGCTTCTGATTGGCCAGCTGTCATAAAAAGTTAGATGACTTTTAGTGACTTTTAGTTACGTTTCATCTGAATTTTCAGACAAGAAATTCTCATCTGAAAATTCAGATGAAAGTTGTTTGTGGTGGGGGAAATGCCAAAGCAGCTGAAGTACTACAAATAAAGTTGAACTTTATAATTTTCACTGTGGTTGGTGTTTTTTTTTATGTTTTGGTCATGTAAATTAAATATTTATTTCAATGAATATTGTTTAGTGAGTTTTTCAAAAATCTTCTTTATATTGAAATTTGGATAGTTTTGTATTATTTTGTTGGTCATACAATCATCACAATAAAAATATTTGAAAAACAAAACTAAATAATTTATGGTATTCTATGCAAACACTTTTAAGGAAATTTATAAAATCGTTTGCTGATTTAGTTACATTTTTCATATAACATCATCCTCATAATGAATGCTTAATTTACGAATATAATGAAAGTTTTATTTTATTTCGATTCAATGCAAATCCTATAAGTAAATGCAAGAATTTGACACATAGATTTTTGACTGAAATTTCAGATGTTTTTTGGGTTCAACGACATAAATTCAGAATTCTGAAAATTCAGATGACAGTTGTAACCATGCCAGAAGGACTGGTGTTTTGAGACAACATTGGTTCTCCAGAGATATATCCATATAAAAGCATTACATTTTGTTTTTAAATTTACGTGTTAAAATTTTATCCGGACTAGATCATGTGAATAATGAAATGCAGCCATTGACTGCTTTTAGACGACTGCAATTTTTAACGGCGTTTCTCTTTTGAGTTTCTTTCAGATTCCAGCATCTATTTAAACGCTAAAAATTTTAATAGCTCAATTTTTGTTAAATGAGAAGAAAATATCTCTTCACACATCACACTCTTTACTCCACTTATGTGTCAAACAAAAGGAAAAAGTACAAAAAAGAAAGAGCGATAACTCTGCAAATATTTCAACCTCTGAAACTTTATCTACCCCGGCCACCGCATACGTCCTCCGCCAACGTACTTAAAAATCGCTGTCATTGAAATTGAAACTTCCTCAAATATTGCTAATAGAGCCACAGCGTTAGACAATCGATTGAAAATTTATACCCATAAATAAGGTTCTGAAGTTTGACAGCTGACTATAATTAAACATACTTCCAATGTGTTTAAAAATAATATTATTTATTAATGTATTAATAAACAGAAACTTTGGGAACTCGTCAACTTACTCCTTTCCGATTTTTTTTTTAAATATTTAAAAAATTTCATGCTTCCAAACAGACGCACCTTATGACGCGCGTCTATTACGTTCAGCAAATAAAAGCACACATTTTTGAGTTTTGAACGCAGCCTATTATATCTGTGTGTGTTGTACATACTACATCAATTGGGAAGTTCCCCCATACGTCAATGTGACAATGCGAAACAAACAACAACAAAAATTTCCTAGTTGGGGAGAAAACAATGCAATACAAACAAATATACTTACATATACAACGATAAATCACAATGTGCACACTAGTCGCGCCTTTTGGAAAAGTGTTTGGCTGTGTAAGTATGTTTGTTTGTATTGCATTGTTTTCTCCCCAACTAGAACTGTCAAATATAGTATAGTTATAGATATATAGTTTTTGGAAAAGCCCAATTGGGCTTTTCCAAAAACTATATATCTATAACTATATTATATTTGGCGGTTCTTGTTGGGGAGAAAACAATGCAATACAAACAAATATACTTACAAATACAAACACTTTTCCAAAGGTGTGACTAGTGTGCACATTATGATTTATCGTAGTATATGTGAGTATATTTGTTTGTATTGCATTGTTTTCTCCCTAACTAGGGAGAATTGTCACATTGATTTATGGGGGAACTTCCCAATTGTCAATTTGACATTACCCCCATGTGCTAGTGCTTGCTTGCTATGTGATTTGTTAACTTAACAATAAATTTTATTTAAATTAAATAAATCCTCACTTTTACCTTAAATATTTATATTAAAACAATGACGAAGGATAAAGCGCATGTAGATGACATATTTTGCCGATCTAAAAACAAATGTACACCAGTTTTATGTAAGTTAAATACAATCAAAAAATAAAGCTATAAACTTCAATTCTTTAAATTTTCAGTAAAATTCCAAAACGGTGACCTTAAGAATGCCAACAAAGATTCTACCCTATACTTCCCGGCAAAATGTGAGTCCGACCTAAAAAGAAAACACGCAGTTGTTGTAACCAGCGGAAATGTTTATTCCGGACCAGTCTCGGATGGTTCTCAGGAGCTTGTGGACACATATATTTGCATTCGCAATAAAACAACAAATAAGGTTCTTTAGATTTGTTCCTACTTGGATTCGATTTCAAGTTAAGTTGTTGATTCTCTTTAGGTCCGTATTCTTCCGATTGACCAAGTCAAACTCATCAATCATGTCTACGAGGAGAAGAAAACAAATCAATTCAAGTTGTTGGGCAAAGACACGGCAAAAGAAACGATCATACGAACCTTCGGTGGGCGCAAAGACTTGCGTTATCTTAACATGCAGCAACGCAATGATGTCAGCATTGATGTATTCCGAGACCAACTAGAGACTACCGTTGAAAATTCTGAGCTAACAGGACCTCAAGAGCAAGTGGTTACGACAGACACCATTATCGAAAGCATTCGGCCTAAATTTAACAAAGATGCCACGTATTTGGCAAGCGTCTACAGCATATACGATGTAATTCCTTTGGAGCTGATTGATCGTCTTGATGAAGAAGTGGCTGCGCTTATGACCACAGACCTTGACGATATTCCGTAAGTGTTATGAATTTTCTGTTTCATTTGTAGTTCAATTTAAAACTGATTTTTTTTTTTTTTTTTTCAAAGGATAAAATCTGAATTCCTCAAAAAATCGATAGAAAATTTAAAGAATGGAGTAAAATCAAATCAGACACTTCTTAAGATGAAGATGATCCTCTACATGGACGGTTTGCTGACCCTCATTCAGACAAAGAAAAAGAATTTAAAGTTCTTTGAGCTCTCCAAAATAACAGAGAAAGTCGAGAACGATATTCGCGATAGATTTACCTCAAAAAATGGAGCCCCGGGGTAAGTAGAACTTATTGAAGAAATTCATTTATCCTACATTTCTTATTTCTCCAGCCATCGATCGAATTATACGAATGAAAAGGCATTGTGCTACTTTATAGTTTTAGCTTTCCTGCTAAGTGACGATTTTGAAATTGACATGAATACACTTGCAGCAGAATTGTGTATGTCGAAGGTGAAAATAACTAAATATGGACAATTGTTGAATGCTGTGTTTAAAGCCAAAAGCAATAAATTGGCGCTAAAGCTTCCATCTAGTATAAAACCTATTAAAGCTTGTAGTGGAAGGAAGTCACGTAATTAAACATAATTATAAAAAAAAAATTGTTTTCTATTTGATTTATATGTACGTCCTCTCGTTATTAGTTTGTTTATCATTTTCTTTTTTAGTTCAGAGCAGAACCTAAAAGCTTCGAATTTGCTTCTTTTTGGTTCAGAGCTGCATTGGAGCTTGCTTCATGAGCTATGATCACACTCTGCTCAAAGCTTACTCGGTCCAGTTTTCCTTCATTAATGCTTATATTGATAGCAGCGATAGCAGCTATCCGAGTCAATTGCTAAGATTAAATATTTTTTCTGAGATTTTTCAAGATTTCCTCTGTTGATTTGACGTAAAAGCAGGAGAAGTATGAGCCCTGATTAATGAAAAGTGAAATGCGAATATTTTTAAAAAGCTTTCAAAATACATAGATATATTTTTTTTTAAATTCAGTAAACAATATGGGTATCCATGATCCGATGCCACTGGCCGTGAGGTAACGAAGTTTTCATGAGTACACTATTTTCAATGAATTTTCATCTACTCGTATTTAGAGTAATCGCGCTCTAGTTACTGTAGTTCTAGTTAATCGTTTGCATATATGTACATATGTACCTAGCCACTTTAACAGTGTATCATTTTCTTGCGCTCCAACAGCAAAATATACTCATAAGAAAGATAGTTCCACCTTTTTTATACCCCAAACTCTTTTAAAACAAAAATAAAGCAGTACAATTTTTGTATATCAAATCAATAATTAATTTTATCGATTCTTATGTTAACAGCACCGTGAATTATTAGTAACAATCACCGCCTTAATGACTTCACATAATTTAAACGGTGATTGTTACTAATAAGTAAAATGTGTGTTCCTACAGAATAGAAAAAGTGCGTTCAATACATACAATACATTTTTTCTTCGAAAATTCGATGAGAGCGCTTATAACTAAAGTTAAGAATGGTCGTTACCACCCAAAAATTTTATAAGCGCTCATAAATATTCACTATTATTTCTTGGTGAATATGTTTATCGAATTAAGTTATAAACGTTCTTTGACTACCGTCCTAACTTGGTGAATACCTTAAAATGAGTCCAAGTGATCGTCGGGACAAAAGCCAATTTGTGTGGACTAAAATTATTAAAATTATTTTGAATCCATAATGAAAAATCGATAAAAATCGAACGGCCAAATTTGGTCTTCCCCTGACTGCATGTTGAACACCTTTTCAAATTTTAAATAATAGGTATAGGATTTCTTTTATCAAAGAGGACCAATGGCAAGTTGCTAGTATGTGTCGCACGATATACTAGAGCCGGTATATACTCAAGAAATGTTTGTATGGGTTTACCGATGCGCAAATATTACGGTATGCCCAATATAATATATTGTAGACTATTAATAAAAAAAAATAATATTTATTGAAGCTTCCAAGGACAAAATAATACTTCAAAAAGGCTAAAATCGTAGGTAATCAGCCCTATCACAAATTCCATCGTAATAGAAAACTTGTTACGAATCCCGAAAAAAACACAGATCCATCGTAGTGGAATAATATTGGATCGTTTAAAAACGGCACATTTCACGCAATATTTTTAGTATATTGTCTAATTGAACTGAAAGTTTTAATTTAAACTGTAGAAAATATTATTGCAAAGAATTTTGTGTTCATTTTTACTTACGATATATACATATATAGTCAACGTCACCTATATAGACGTGGCTTTTAACAACCATATTTCCTACTTTTGGTGGTTTTAATTTGTATATATGTACATAAGTGTACCGTCAGTTCACCTTACATAACGACGACATTTCAGACAAGTACCTACTTTGCAAACAAAAATAAATGGTAAGGTACTTCAATGTACGTATTGCCGTTGTTTTTAAACATTGATTGTTACTTTTTTTTAAACTGCCCCTCCCGCCTCAGCCGTGGGATATAGACGCCCCCCCACAGAGTAAAAAATGTTTGTATTTAGGCCCACTGCAAAAACCCGTTATTATTTTGCAGCGCAAAAATGTTCGTACTCGTGCCAATACTAAAGATTGGCGTAGGTACCAATTTTATACATACATACAAAATATTGTTTTAAAAACCGCTCCAACGATTCAAAAAAATTCATAATCTTGCCTCTGCGCCCAAGATTAGTCCCATTTGCAATTGTTATGAGTTATGACTAATAGGTGAACTTACGAATTTAAATTAAAAAAAAACAAAAACACCCTACATGTATATTATTATTTACTGCACCCTAATACGTTTCTATAAAGAACAATTTATATAGGAGTGAATTTTTTTTTTTTTTTTTTTTGTTCTATTTTCCCGCCCTGTACCTATTTCTTTACTGTTTAAACTATCCAATCCACCCCTAAATTCATCGCAGTGCAATATCGAACTAGTCCACCCACACGCTCTTAGTGATAAATGAAAAAAAAAAAAACCTATCTGTGTAATAAAGGAAAATATTGTAAATACTTTTCCAGAAGTGGATTGCACTTGAAACAACTTTACCCCGCTCGCAAATCCTCGGTAGGCATTGCTCTGGGTCACTATACAATGAAAACTTTAAAAATACCCTCCTCCTTACATTTTCATCTTCCAACACAAAAATCGATGACTCAATAAATTAGAAAAAAAAAGAAACAACAAAAATGCATTTTCTCAATCTTTATTTTTAATTCAGGGATTTTCAAGGTTTTTTCCAAACTTTCTTTTTTTTAGTTTATTGTTTAGATAATTATTGTAATATCGACACGAAACAAGGCAACTTCAAGTATTCTTAAGCTCTGTGGGCTAATAATTTAGTCAATTAATTTTGTCAATATTCTTTTAATTAAATTGCAATGAATCCCCGAAACATACTCGGGAATTTGGATAAGTTTTTTGGATATCAAGATAATTTAATTTTAATTAACAAATAAACGAAAAATACATATTTCAATTGGAAGTAATAATATAAACATTTTAAACAGCCAAACCGAAGACTGAAACGATGCAATACATGGTCTTGTTTTCCCAGCGGACGGTGCACGAACCATCGGTGTCGTTGTTCCAGAAGCAGGAGCTGGCTGTGTGCAGTCCGGCGCCGTTCTTTTGCATAATCATCGATGTGACGATGTATTTGTAAGGTTTCTGTTCCTTAGTGAGGACACTGAGACAATTCTCCACGACCAGGCTGGTCCAGTTGTTGACTTTGTCGTGCTGATAGGCGTTACCGCCGATTGTTTGCTCGATGGCTTCCTTGATGATTTTGCTTACATCATCCACAACGAATTGGTTTTCTTCGCGAACGTCTTCCATTTCAATGAAGCGAAAAGTTATTTGTTTATTTCTTGAATTTAAATAATGCGGAAATTTTTTATTTCGGCTGAGCTATGAGTTTGCTGGAGCGTTTTTTCTAGCAGCTGTTTAGTACGTTTTGTGTGAAGACAGTGAGGGAACAAGAAAATTCTATAAATTTTTTCTGCTTGCTCAAATTTCTCCCTGTTGACATTTGGCTTTTGTGAATTTTCGTTTTCATGTTTTTTTTTGTTTTCTTTTCGTATTTCTTGGACAGAGATGTTATGAGGAGGAAATTGAGAGATTAAAGCATTCAGCATTTTATAAAGAAAGTCAATGGACGGGTTCAAGGGATTCGTTTTGCATCTGAATTTTACGATTTTTGAATTTATGTCGTTGAACGCAAAAAAAAACCGTTGTGTCAAATACATGATTTTACCTATAGGACTGCTTTTAGACAACTGCAATTTTTAACGGAGTTTCTCTTTTGAGTTTCTTTCGGATTGCAGCATCCATTTAAACGCTGCAAATTTGAATAGCTGAAATTTTTGTTAAATAAGAAAGAAACATCTCTTCACATTCTTTACTCCGCTTATTTCTCAAACAATAGGAAAAAGCCTAAAGAAGAAAGAGCTATAACTCTGCAATTATTTTAACCTCTGCAACTTTGTTTAACCCGGCCACCGCATTCGTCCCCCGCCTACGAGCTTAAAAATCGGAGAGGGTAATTGCAACGTTTAAAAGCAATCTTTCCAATTTCCACCAAACCCGTAGACCGTGCATTCCCCTTACTTGGTGTCCTTCTTACCTAAAAACTGAAAATTTCTGAAAACTCAGTTTCGTCGCGTGAAATGCACCAAATGTCGATGGACATGTTTATAAATAAGATTTTGGAGTTGAACAGGACAGTGTGTTAAAGTCAGCAAGAAAAAAGACAGTATCTATGTAACATGAAAAATAAACAAACAAGAAAAAAAGAGATGACCATACAAAACTGTTGTCATAAGGATCCGTATCATTTTATTTTCATGGCATGATCCATATTAATGGGCGCATTCACTTAAATATGTAGTCACTACGTAGTCAAAATTCAACTAGCTTTGTGAATGCAAAATTGCACTACAAAGGTAGTCAATCATGAACTGTCATATTAATGACAGATGTAAGTAAACACACACGAAATAAGAAACATTTGTGTTTTGAGAACTTTAAATAATCTTTTCTTTTTTAATTAAATAATATCAAATATAAGACATAATATGAGTGATTCGGGAGAAGATGAAGTCATAGGTTTGCAAAATAATTTAATTGTGGTCAAGACATTGAACAATTAGATACATTTTGAACAGTTTGAATCTTTTGTATCTTAACCGAACACCTGATTGTGAAACGTATAAATCATTCTCCACACTTTGAAGTCGAAATTTGTACAATACGTCGGAGGGGAAATTTCAACTCATTTTGAAGTTGTATGTAGCCAATCAGAATGGCTTGACTACGTAGTGACTACATTAGTGATTGCGCCCAATCTTCGTGGATAATATAAACAAATAGACAAGACCATAGATCTCCATGTCAGGAAAATAGGAATAATAAACAAATCGCAGTTCAGAACAGGGGTGAGTATCGTTATATACATGTTTGAATATTAATCTCATTGAATCTTTTACGAATCCACAAATGTCTTCTATAACCTACCCGTATTGCTGTAGTTAAAACGGTCAACAAAAATTGAGGCCGTACATTAACTTAACCCATTTTTTAGTGAATAACACTCCCACTGTGAATTTATCCCACTATACAAATTTTGAGAAATATTTTCTAGTTATTATGGAGCAAAAAGACTTTTTTTCTTTTGACTGGTTCTAACTTTGCCAAACTACAACCGATTTTTACAATTAGAAATTTGTATCTACCATACAAATTTTTTCTGTGTGGATAACGATTTTCCTGCAATTTATTGTCAAACACATTTTTTAAGCATTTTTAGTTTGTTTTTTTTTTTTTTAACATCGATATGATTTTTTTCACAAAAACACGTTAATATGTATAATTGATTAAAATAAAAAACAATACAAATCATAAAAACTGTTAAAAGTCGAAAACGAAGCGATAACGAGAAAATTACTTCTTAAGTTTTTCGACTTGAAATGACCTCAGGAACACATGGTTTTCTTCTGTGGCGGTGATTTCGGGACACCCTTTATGCATAATTCTTGCTAAAGAATGTACGGCTTTTATTTACTGCATGTAAGACTGCTTTTAGACGACTGCAATTTTTATCCGCAATTCTCTTGAGTTTCTTTCGGATTGCAGCTTCCATTTAAACGCTGCAAATTTTAATGGCTGCAATTTTTGTTAAATGAGAAGGAAATATCTCTTCACTCTCTTTACTCCACTTATGTGTCGAACAATAGGAAAAAGCACAAAGAAGAAAGAGCGATAACTCTGCAATTATTTCCTATGACTGCTTTTAGACGACTGCAATTTCCATCCGCAATTCTCTTTTGAGTTTCTTTCCGATTGCAGCATTCATTTAAACGCTGCAAATTTTAATACCTGCAATTTTTGTTAAATGAGAAGGAAATAATATCTCGTCACTCTTTACTCCGCTTATGTCTCAAACAATAAGAAAAAGCACAAAGAAGAAAGAGCGATAACTCTGCAATTATTTCAACCTCTGCAACTTTGTCTACCCCGGACACCGCATACACGTCCCCCACCATCATGCTTAAAAATTGCAGGTGGTAATTTAATTGCAGCGTTTAAAAGCAGTCTAACAGTTGAACTGCGAAAAAATTTAGTGCAGTAACAGTTGAACTGATATCTTGTTAATTGCTAAGAGTTTCTTCATGTTTTTTTAGAATTAGAAACTTAATTTTAATATACATATGTATGTAAGTATAAGTAATATTTTTTATGCATTCAATCAGTCATTATTGAATTTGTTTTATATTTCTTATACAAAACGGGATTATAAGCAACGGGGTTATAAGAAGCGGAATATAAGGTGGATATCGAAATCAACCCAATTTTTACTAGCCTTATAACTAAAATAAGCAGGTGGTATTCTGGTATTGATATCGAGAATTTAATCAAATTTGGTTTTCGTTGCGTGCCATCAATATTAAATCTCGATTTAATTCATTGACATCAAACAAATAGTCTAGTATGGGGAAACCTGGAAATCAATTATAGTACCTCACTTTGTTTTTTGAGCAAAAAAACTTTATTATTGTCCTTATACATTTTTGGATATTTTGTCTTAGAATGAAATTCAATTAATTTCGATTGCATGATTTAATAGTTGATTTTTTTTTTAAATATCAAAATAATTACAAATCATGCCAAGTATCCCAATCTTAGCTATACTTTGTTCCTTAGTAAAGGGGTACCTTGTTCATCAGGGGATCAAAATTATCACTATTCATAATTCGTAATTAAAATAATCTTACATTTTAAAATAAAATAAGTTTACATTTTATTTTTTTCATTTACTATCAAGTCTATGTCTCTTTTTTTAGCAAAATTTTGTTTTGCAGATACACATTGTTTTTAGAACCAGAAAATAATTCAATAAAGAATTTTTGGGATGCTTTCCCCAAAACGCCAGGGATCAAAGTTCCCAAAGAACTAAATCTGGATATTTGCAATAAATCAATCACTTTTTCGGATAGGAGATAATTCTAGATTAAACTCTCACTGCAAATTACAAGAAAATTACTATGAAACTTACCAAAAAAACTTACCAAGTAAAGTAGATGATGAAATGATGACATAGTGTAAAGTAAAAGCCAATCAATATTGCGGTAGTTTTAACATGTTTTAGCGTTAGGTCCAAAAATTGTAGATAAGTTGTGCCCCAAGGTATAATGGATCCCCAGGTTCCCCTACATGAAGGTATATAAATGGTTTGCATTCAAATCAAAGTCTTTCAAATTAAAAATTGAAGATGTTATTTCTGTTTACATTCCATTTTTAAAATACTTTAATCCCACCATTGGTTAAGTGTGAAATTTACTTTGCGTTCTTCCATTGGAATAACTTTGGACCACATCTATTTATTCGCATTCAAACAACACTTCGGTCAAACACCTCCCCTCCCAAAGTAAAGAGATTTATATTAAGAAAATAGTTTTACAAATTCTTCCGAAATAATTCTCACAACTATTTTCATAGATGAAGTTGCTATAACCAAGTTAATCAATAAGGAACGTAACAATTTTGTCACTTTCGTATCTAAATATTTTCGTTGGTAAAATATTGTAGATTTGCGGTTTGACAACAATGTTGACGCAATCAATTAGTAAGACTTCAGCTTAATTTGACCGGTAAATGATGGCAATCACTTATTGTATAGTAACTATATATGGATTGTAGTTCCCCAAAACGGGAACGGGGGAGTAAGTTAGTTTTGTTGGGTTAAGGTAAATAATTTTGCTTGCAATTATAGAGGAAATTCATTGTTAAGCGCAGTATTTGGCTTATTATAATATGTTTGGAATTTTCTAATTTAGTTCGTGTTTGTGTAGTTTACGATTGCGATACTTTGTTTGCGTGTTAAAAATTTATCGCATGTTAATTGTGACAATTGAGAGGTTTAGGTAGTTATACTGACAAACTAACTCTATTTATGTACCTTTTAGATAAGATCAGATAAATGGCGTGTGAGTCAGAAAGTTAACAACTATATATTTTTTTAGATTTGTTTTTTGTGAAGCCACAATTGCTTGCTAATGAAAGCGAATGAACCGAAGGCAGGGCTTACATACATCATATTTACGACTTAACAATATTGCTTGAGATTCAGTTTGTAGTTAAGCTGAAATTGCAGTACAATATGTACCATGAATATGTTTTTTTGCCACCTATGTATATTTGAATTTTTATATTTTAAGGAAGTTGCTTTAATGTTGATGTATATGTATATATCAAGTACACAAACTTTAATTCGGGAATAAAAAGAATAACAATTTTTTCCGATATTAAGTTACTGTATTTCCGTTAATTTTGCGAATTATTGCCAATAATATGCAATCAATTTGAAAGCAAATTAATTTCATATAGTAAATGATTAATCTATAGATATAGACAAAAAGAACATTTTATTTTACGTTTCCGACAATATTATTTACAATATTATTTTCATACTTTCGCCTTGAATAGGTATTCCAACAACGGCTACGTTTCGAGTTCCAAAATCAGGGTTTGCGCAACATAGAAACATTTAAATAGTTAAAAAAATTTCTGTACTTCTTAAAAAATTAAAATTAAAAATTGAATTATTTGATTCCACCAAAATGATGGGCGTTGATCAGTTGGAGTTATCTTAGTGAATTAAACAAAAACCAAAATGTTTATATCAAAACAAAATTGTTTACACTTGATTTTAAATAATGAATTCATTATGAAAATTGACAATCAAAAATGTTTAGTTTATACAAAAAAATTGAAGATAAAGCGTTAGAATTCAATGAAATAAGAAAAGTAAGTATACGTCCAAGTGTACCATTAATTAAATATTAAAGTTAGAACTGTAATTTTTTTATTTTATTATATTTTAATTTTACTTTAAATTTTTATTTAAATGACTAACTATACAACTAGAAATTCAACATTATTATTATGGAAAAACATTTTTTGACACAATCACCATGTGCATTGTGCAACCAAGTGTTCTTTTTTAACAAATTTTTTTATATGAGAGAGAAACAAATTTAAAATTTTTGGAGCGGTTTTTTGTGTATGTATAACAACTTAAAATTTCGAAAAAATCAGCTTCCCATTTTTGAAGAAAAAAATAAATTATCAAGTCTAAAATTTGCCTCTTTGTTTTGAAAACTTTGGTTTGCCATATTATTTAATTTAATTTAATTATAAATCAATTTAACAGATAATTAGATAAGCGGAAATAAAAAAATGGTTTTATGAAAGGTGCATTAATAATAATTTTTTGGAAAATTTGTTTTTTTACAAAAAGTAAGAATATATGTAAGTAATGTAACTAATGATTTCTTTTTGTTTTTTAAGAAAAATGAGTTTTTAAATAATTGTTAAAAAAAATTTGCTGCCAGGTACTGTACGTTTTTGTTCTTAAAAAAAAATTAAAAAAATGGTTCATGAAAATGACAAGAAAACAATATAGGTACCTACCAAGTTTAATGAAAATTGACCCAACGGTTGGTGCTGTAACCGAACAGACATAATTGTAGGGCTCAATTTGTTCGTCTTCACATCATCGTAATATGAAGTTTTGATCCATATAGGTACAGGGTGTTTTGCAAAAGATATAAAAAAAAGGATAGTGCGTGTAAGTTGGGTGAAAACAAGAAGAAAATTGTATGGGAGCGGAGATGTCTATTTTCTCCTGATTAGGTGGGTGGGGCAATTTAAAAAAAAAATGGACTTGAAATTGTAAACAAATCATTTAAATTAACGGCCCGAAATTAAAGCCTGAAATCTATATTTTAATTCTGTTTTGAAATCAATTTGTTTTTGTGAATAGTTTTGGAAAAATTAATTTTCAAACTCTTAATCTAAAAAAAAAACATAAAAAAATTTTATTTGTAGTATTTTTGTTTTAATATTTTTTCTTTAATTTGACTTTAATTTGTAATCATTAGATTATTTTTCACTTTTTTATTTTTGATATTTTTTTTTAACTAAGAATTTGTTTCTCGAAACAAATATATACATAAGCACAAAAAGCTTCAATATTTTTTTACGGCTATTTTTTTCTTCAAACAAATTAAAACTTCAGAAGTACTTCACGTGAAAAGTTTAAAGTTGCTAAAATCTTGCAGCACCGACTGCCGTTGCGTTGTGTTGTGTTCGTAACATTGAATTTGTGTGTCGTGAATATTTTTACAGCTATTCCAGCTGCAGCTCCAGTTGCAGTTCCGTATATATTGTGTACAGGTAGTTAGACAAAGTTTATAAATACGAATGCGTAATTCCACTCAATAAGTAGTAAAAAGTAGTGGTAGTGGATTTTATTATTTTTGATTTTCTCAAAAACTAGACGACTTTTAAGCATCGGGTTTTTAGTATTTGACTTAAAAGACTAAAAAGACTTAGAGCATTGAATATTAAAAATATTAAAATACTAAATAACTAATAATACTAAACTACTAAATACAGAATTAATGGATGGACTTTTGGCTTTAAAAAAATTTATAACATGACATTTCAAATGTTTTCTTGTTTCGACCCAACCTATATTTTTTTTTTTTCGCATCCTATGCAAAACACCCTGTAAATCATATAACAATAAATTTTTGTATGCTGTCAGTGAGAAAAGACATTGTGATATTTATCAAAATTATTATGATGTACATATGTATATGAATGAATTTCAAAATCTAATTTGAAAATCTCGCAAAATATCGCAAATACAAAATCTCGAAGATCGAAGTTTTGCAAATTAAAAATCTCAAAAATTATCATCTGGCATTGAAATTAAATAATTGCAATTGCTTGTTTTACATTGTGATAAGTATTCCATTAAATACCTACATATGTACATACACTATATACATACAATGTACATGATACCTATCTTATATCGTAGGTGATGAAAATCTAGCGGTTGAATTTTCTTAAAATTGTAAATCTGTTTCTTTTATATATATTATAGGTACCTATTTCCTTCCTATGTAAATAGACACAACTTTGTATGTTGCTGGGAAAATGTTGTATATCATAGAGAATCATGTACTCTTAAAAGTTCACAATGCTAAAGCTTTTAACTCTTAAATGATTGATGAAATTTTTCTCTCAAAAGGGATTTTTTAGTAGTATAAGAGAATTTAACATAGCATTGCATAATTTTATTATAATATATACGCTTTTCGCTTCAGAATATATATCTTAAAAGCTCCAATGCAGCAGTCCTTATTCATAATTATTACAAAACTGAAAATAGCAACACTATACACCAGCGAGCTATTTAAAATTTGTAACTATGTCTTCACTACAATATTCTCTTTTCTCAATCGTATGTATAGGAAAAGCAATTTAAAAAGATTGTTTTAATGAGTGCCTGCCATAACAATGAAGGATTCTCGCATTGTTAAGTACTCTATATATGTATGAATAAAATATAGTTACCTATCCGACTGTCTCAAGAAATAATAATGTTTTCATGGTAATGGGAGTTTGAGTCAGAAAAATAATTGCCAATTAGGATTCAAAATTAAATTAAAGGAGGAATGAATAGCTATAGATTTGCACAATACTTATATAATTACTGCTGCCGACTGACGTAACATAATAGACAAAAGTCATTCATTATATTATAGATTGTTGTAATTTCTGTGCATTTTTGTTTTATTTTTAAATCCTTTTAAAGTATTGGTTCCTGGAATGAAAGATAAAAGGTAACTTCCGTTTCTAAAGAAAGTTGCCTTCAGCTTTAGATTAAGATGAATTAAAATTTCTTATAGAGCAGTGTTTCAGTGCGATAACATTTAAGTTTCCTGGTAAAAAAATAATAAGTTCCTCAAACATGTCTTTCTATGAAATAAAGCCTCTAAAAAACCGAAAATGGTGAGTTAATTCTGTGAAGTAATTAATGAGATATTTTTGACATTAGGGCAAACTATAGCAATTAATATGTTATAATTAATTAAATTATAAGCATGGTAAGCTAAATCTGGTTTTACGAAGTACTGAAACATTGTACCACATTTGATATGAGATAAATGAGCGTATAATTGGTAAGTAAGTGTGTTAAACTATCAAGCTAGAAGTCTGAGAATCTTTTTCCACCTAAAAACAAAAATTACTTTTTCAGAGAAAGGAACTGCCTTTTGTCGAGTAAGTGACAAACCCTCCAATAGTATATTCAAATCTTTTCATGAAAAAGTGCCTCTTATTTCAACCGTTCGGATTCGTTAGAAATTTGTAGGCCTCTTCATTCCTGCCGACTTACAACACGCACACATAATTAGTTCAGATTTGTAAAAGTCACTTAGGCTTTGGTTATATATATAAAAACAATTGTCTTAAATATAATTAACTAATTTTATTTTTCGTTTTTTTTTTTAAATCAAAATACTTAAAAATATTTACTGTCTATTTACATTTAAATTGAATCTTAAAGATACACAAGCTTAAACTAAAAAAACAAAAACAAAATTGTTTACGAAACCAATCTGCTAAATTATTAACTTACTTAGTGACTGTATACAGTGTTTTATAGAGTTAAAGGAATTCACATGACAGCATAATTAAAT
Source organism: Epistrophe eligans (assembly GCA_951394125.1). Classification (NCBI taxonomy): domain Eukaryota; kingdom Metazoa; phylum Arthropoda; class Insecta; order Diptera; family Syrphidae; genus Epistrophe; species Epistrophe eligans. Next base: position 50,105,572 of record OX596028.1, on the reverse strand, counting down.
TTTGTGTCCCACCACTATCGAAAATGGCCTCAGAGTTAATCGAATCCCACCCACTCATATCCCTACGGATTCACATAGTTTCCCCAAAGGTTGTGATATTGGTAGGAACCAGTGACCGATGTCGTTGCTGAAACACCAGTATCCTGGTAGTAGCAATTTCCTCCTGGCATATTGAGCGATGGTCCCGTCGTTGTCGTTGTTCTGATGGCACTTCGTTGTTCGCTGGGTGAGTGCGAATTTATTCTATCGAGTGGTTGCAACTCGAGCAGAGAATCAACTTCGTTTTTGTAAGTCATGATACCGCCCAAAGACGCAACACAGCTGGAAGAGGTCGTTGTGGATGCGTTATGATGATGCGACTTGGGGGAAACAGATGACGAGGGCGAGGTAGCAGAAACCGGTATGGCACACATGTGACCTTGCGGCAGACCATCCAAATATTGGTCGATTTCTTTCGGATCGATGTCAGCATCTACGATAGATGGCGCCAAATAGTTGTGGACCATTTGATGGTGGTGCTGGTGATGGGTATGCAAATAATTAAGGGAAGCAATCGAGTGTGGCGAAGTCGTTGATGTTCCATAGGACGCTGTTAGATCATGTTGCTGCTGGTGATGATGGATGACGGGGTTTTGTTCTGGCTGAGATTGAGAATGCGATGATGGCTGAACGTGCTGCGGTTGCAAATAGTTATGAATGGCATTTGTCCTGCCGCCGTCGATTCTGCAACCGCTGCTGTGATGAGATGAAGACGAATCTATTCCCAGAGACTGATGATGATGATAACTAATACCAGCACCCGCCAAAACATCACTATTTCTTTGGAATTCTAAGCTATTGCTGGCATATTGTTGTGCTTGATGATCCGATGCACTCAGCGCATAATGCTCGGGCGAATTGTGTTCATTTTTGGCTAATGATGATGAAACTGATGATGAAGTCGATGGAAGTGACAGAGACATAACCAAAGGTGGTGGTGTTATTATCGATCGGTGGAGGACACTGCCAATAGTTGTGTATGGAGTGGCTGGAGGAGTCAAAGGATTTGGCTCACCCACTGACTGCCTAGAGCTTGACGTTGTCGAGCATGGTGAGTCCATCTGGCGAACGTAATCGAATTTACGAAACGATTCAGTGCTTTCGGTGAGGGACTTCAAAAGGGAATCATGATGGTCAGTTCCATTTGCATGGCTATATTGAGTTAATAGATTGCTATCACCGCAGCCAGTGTTTGTGTAATCCATCTCCGTTGATTGGTTTATAGGAGCCAGTCGAGAGCCTGATGATGTATCTGTACTGATGAATTGTCCACGACAACTGAAGCGGCTGTTGTTTTTGTTGTTTATAGGATCCATAAAAGATTTTAGTTCGTTTCTGCGACTGGAATTACTCCTTTGATTATTGTTTGACTTTTGATTGCATTGTGATGCTTTCATATCTATAGTTGAATTAGATGGAATGGTTGCATTGGCAGAATTTGTTGATGCAGTCGATGTCGATTTTGCCTTCTTTCTTCGCGGTTGGTATTTATAGTCAGGATGCTCTTGTTTGTGTGTTAATCTAAGCTTCTCGGCAAATTCAATAAATGGTTTCTTGTCACTGTCCTTAAGGTTTCTGAAATAAAAACAAAATAGTTTAATTAAAACAAACAAATTTAAAAAAAAAAGATTGTTGAAAATGAAATTATGTATGTGTTTTTAAAAATGGTTCACTTAACTACTGTATCCTATGATTTATTTATTTTTTGGAAAAAATATAATGAAAGATAGAAAATAATGATATTTAACTTTCCAAAGTGTTATAGGAAATAAATGTGAAGATGGTTGAACGGTTTAAATTAAATGTTTTTGAGAGTCTTTTATGAGATACTAGTTGACCCTTGCTTGCTTTGATTAATTCATTAGGTACAAAATCGGAACGTTTAATTCCCGATTGTCTGGGCAACTTAAGTTTTCGCGGAGGTTCATTTCGCCGTTTTTTGTTTCGCATTTTTTTTAACTTTTTGTTATTTCGCATTGTATGTTTTTTTATAAATAGATAAATTATATTTTTGCATTTTTCATTTCGCAATTTAATTTAGTTTTTTTGTGGATTGGATTTTTGAAGTTCATCATTTTTTATTTGTCATATTGTTGTTTTTTATTTTGAAATTCTGATTTTTTTTTTTTTATTTGGCATTTTGATGTTTTGCTTTTTTTATTTACATACATTCAATTGTTTTGCAATTGGCTTCCATAATTAAATTATTTGTCTTAAAATTTCGTGCGAAATTCCTTTAAATTACATGTCTTAAAATTTCTCGCAAAATGTTTCGAATTAACTTATTAATAATATTCATACAAAGTAATTTCAAAAAATTCGCGAAGTTAGTTGTGGCCCACTTTCTTTCAGTGATAAGGGAATATTGACTTAACTTTATTGTGGACTTTTAGCCTGTGAGGTTGGGTTACAAGTCCACAATTGATTTGTGAACTTGTAACCCACCCAAGTAGATCAAAAGCCCATTAGGACTAATATTAACTTTTCGACTTTTTTATATTATTTCTATACTCGACCTACATACATACATAAAATTTATTTTGAATGAAGAATTTTTCTGTATATACAAATCTGCATTAAAAAAAAAGTAAAAATATTTAAAAACCCGTTTTTTCGTTCTATTTTATCATCAGTTGGTATTTTTGTCAGCCTTGGAGGTAAAGAAGTCTTAACATAAAGTTTTCGTAATAAAAACATCCAAAGATTACGTCCCTTAAATAAAAGTACTACACAATATACTTACACCCTTTACAACCATCTGTATTTGCATACGACACGTGTTTGTTTACTTTAATGCTTTATTGACTTTGATTAAATTTAATAGCTGGCCAACTTCCAGTACTAAAAAAAGAATATAAATGTCATGATATATTTAGATAAAATAAGGTGTACAGCAAGGTTGCAAGTTCTTGTTTTGAAAGCGAGCGATAAAATGAACATTCGATCGAAAAATTGAGAGTTAACTAATTTATGACAAACAAAAATTAGAAGCGTTAAAATTCTGACCTTTTAAAAATGTGTCGCAAATATCTGTTAACTTACATGAATGAAAATGAATGGTATCGAAAAGTATTTTGAATAAAATTTATAGATAAATCAATTTTCTACAAAAATCATTAAGAAAATATTGATTTTTTAATAAAGTTAAAATGACGAAAATGTTGGTTTTAAACGTTAAAAGCTACCATCCAAAAGTTAGAATAATTTTAAGAATCTGATGAAAACTAAAAAAAATACTATTTTTTTTTTTTGCTTTTTACTCTTAGATTATAAAATTCGTTCCAAGAATCTCTTCTTTTGTAATTCGAATTCGGTTGGCATATCATTCGTTGATGGGAAGATGACATGAGGCTTTAAGCCATGGTAATGGGTTGAACAGCTAGTTTAGAATAGAAGGTTATATGTCCTTGTTGTTGAGTCCTATAAGATCACTCTGGAGAATTCCAATTGCGTGGAGGTACCGTATATCTAGTTGTCTTGGCTGGTTTACAACTCCCCCTGTCAATGACTTTTGTAAGCAATAATGGTACCTCTCAGATTTTTATTGAGAATAAGTCTGATAAGTTTTGATACATTAGGCTTCTTTTATTAAAAAGTATGTAATCAGCTTAGCAATTTTTTAACGTAATTAATTGTTAAAATAACCCCCACACAAAGTTTTAAGATATGTACAAATGAAAGCGTCATTAATAAAGTCACATTTATTAAATAATTATTATTACACAATAAATTTTACTGCAGAAATTTGATGTAAGACTATACATTTGTATTAACCTTACAATAATTTTGTGCTGTAAGTATACTAAACAATTCGATCTATAACACTTTAAAGGGTCTTCCAACTTTGACAGTTGATATAGCGGCCATATTGTTGAAGCTACATCTGTCAAATTGGCTGTCATTTATTCTGTCTGTTTTTCCAATTCATCATGGACGGATATAACGTTCAACAACACGTGCTTCGCCCATTTTACGGTCGCCATAATCGTCCCACCAAGAGGACTATTTGAGTGTCGACTGATTCAGTAAACGATCAACCAACACCCGTACGTCGACAAAATGCAAGATCTGCCAAAAACATCGCCGCTGTCGATTTGGCGAAGCTTACAAGAACGAACTCGGCCTTTCGCAGACAACAACTTGGCGAATTTTGCGTCGTGACTTGAGTCTGATCCCGTACAAAATTCAACTGATCCAAAAGCTGCATCTGAAGGTAAATGACTATAGACAACGACTTGTGTTTGCTGAATAAGCTGTGGAGCAGTTAGAAACTGACCCTTATTTTTATCGAAAAATCATCTTCACCGATGAGGCCCATTTCTGGATGAATGGTACAAACAAAATTGTCGAATTTGGGACGATTCCAATTCAATCTTTGGCTAGGCCATTACCGTCAACGGCGAGCGTTATAGTTCAATGATTACCAACTTATTTTTGCCTGAATCGGATGATGGGTTATTTCAACATGTGGTTTCAACAGGACGGTGCGGCCGGCGCGGCGGCTCTACGTGTCACACAACTCACGCCACATTAAAAATTCTGCACGAGCGATTCATTTCGAGGGTATGGTCATCTCACGTGGAGGTGATGAGAGACCGAAATCGATGCGATTTGATCCCGTTATACTTTTTCTTGTGGGGTTTTCTGAAGTCGCAGGTCTATGCGAATAAGCAACAAACCACAGCGGCCCTCAAATCAAAGCCAACATAACCCATGTCATCGGTCAAATTCACCCTGATTTATGCATTAGAATCATGGAAAATTGAACATTTCGGATGCGCGCTACTCAGAGAAGTCGCGGCGGACATTTGAATGATTGATGATGAATGCAAAATTTCGATGATATCTCACACACACTTTATTTAGTTCAAGTGAAAGACCCAGTATTTACACCACTTGTATCTACCTACATTTTTTGAGTCATTTTAGATTCTAGTTCCTGGTTCATCATTTTTTAGCATAATCCTTTGGAACTAATTCATCTAAAATTAAATTATTTGATCTCAAAAATATTTTATGGAAGAATAAAGGAAGTTCATTATACATTCAAATTTTGGAATACTTACTTCCAACACACACTCATTTATAACCTTTTTGAATTTCATCGATAGATATATAGGTACATTGATGCTTGAAAATGTTATGATGAACTTATTGGAAATTTTGTTCGTCCTTCAAATGGATGATAAATTGCTTTTTATTCTGTCTATTCACACATACATATATGTACGTATATAAAATATATAAGAGTCATAACTCACATGAAAATTTTCACATCACGTTCATTTGTTCAAAAATTTTTTGTTATTCTTTATTCATAAAAGGTCAGAGAAGAAAATTTTCCAAATATTCAAATATTTTACCGGAAATATGTATTTCATCAGAAAACTAACCAAAATCAAACAAAATAATCATCACCTCACAGCTCAAATTGTAAAAATCATTTTTGTTTTTCATTTTAACTAAAAAAAACTTCGACTATAGCTACATATAGCTTTAAGCAAATATTTTCTCCCTTAAAAAACAAACACAGTTGTATCGGTTACAGAAGGTTCAACTCTTATAACTGCAATTTAATTTAACCATGAACTTGCTATGCTATGCAGGCGGGGTAGGGCTATACCTACTGCGGACAGATGAAAGTGCTAGCTATTAAAAAAAAAAGCTGAATGAATAAACTATGGGTTTGTATGCAAGAAAGGACGATATCCAGCGATGGGTCTAATGCAGAAAACTATATAGCAAAGCACGTAGAGCAAATTTATGGATATATATGTATATTTTAGTCCTTCGTTCTTCTGCAACGATACTCTTGTGGACGAAATAAAAATACAACCACAATACAAACCGCTCTTTGGACAAGCACCAACCTGTGCAAAAACATAACATTGTTGGTCTGATATAGCCCAGGAGTTAGGTTTGCAACTAGCTCATTTTGTTAAATGTAAGTTATAAACTAGAAGCTAAACATTTAAGATACATAATATCGTTATATTGTTTATTAATGATATGACAAAATATGAACACATTTAAAAAATCTCTTCTCGCCCATTCAAATATATACGATTGTATCACACGATATGGATTAATCTGGTCCAGAACCTGGCTCACCTTTATCGATAGATAGTAGCTGCACCATTCAAAACAAGGTCAGATCAATTAGAACCAGTGTCGTCGGAATGGCTACTATAGTAATATTTGGCTCCTTTATTGCGGCAAGGGCTACTGTATTCCCCATGTCTCAAAAAGCCTCCTCTAGTCTCCACATGGAAATTTTAATTAAAACGTATCTTGCAGTTAAAAATATTTTTAAATCCTAATTTATCACATCCCTGCTCTTATTAAAAATTAAACATCTCTGTTAAACTTCAAAATGTCATATTTTTAACTGAAAGTATGCAACAGTCTTGCAGTTGAATACAAAAGGGTTCGTGAGAGAATAAGTTAGTGATATTTTTATCTGCATAAATCATATATCTTATTCATTTATTTCAATAAAACATTATCAGTTACCGTTTGATAAACATTGATAGTTTAAAGCTTTAAAGAAAAGGAAACAAACTAAACATGGAAAAGTAAGATCATATTTTCGGAATATGCTTGGTTCCTTTATTAAAATATTAACTGTCCAAAAGTTTGATTGAAAAGTAAAAAAAAAGAGGTCTAGACTCAAAGAAATAATAAATCTTAAAAATAAGTCGTATTAGATAAGTCATTTGTTTTTAAAGTACTTTTAATATTTATTATTAATTAATTTATTTTTTTATTTAAAATCAGACTTCTTATGAGGCTATATTTATGTAGATATATAACTTCAGATATTAAAGCTTTTTTTTGTTTATAGTCCAATGGGATGTTACGTTCTTTTGTGTCTTTCTCAGACATTTTTCTGTATGAATAAAAATATCAATACAAAAAAATATTTTTGTTTCTTTTCATTTTTAAAGGGGCTCTTCAACTTCCGAAAATGTTCCCTGTTTTATGAAAGGTGCTTATCCCGGAATTTGTGAAACGACAGCACTGATTAGAACGGTTAAGAACGGATAATGACGTTTTTTCAAGTTATCCTGGTCATTCCTAATTATATTTTTTTTTCGCTTGGACGTTCGGAATAGGTACTCCTTTCGCACTCCTACTATTTCAAAATCTTTCCATTGACTATTCTGGGTAACGTTTTCGGAGGGTTTTTTCTGTTCCCAATTTTATAAAGGAGTATAGATGAAGAACAAACACAAATGTTCATAAAAAATTGTTCGCTGGATTTATTGTCAAAAGTGATAAATGCTCGAAGAAGTCATTATGTTAAATGGCGACATTCGGTAATGTGTGTGTAAATTTGGGAAGTCGATGTTTCCATATTCGATAAAAATCAAAAGAGAGTAAAATATTCCTAAGATACAATCGGAAACGACAAAAGTATCCACTTACACAATATAATTGGGTGAAAAAATTATATCTCCATATATAAATGCAACAGTACCTTCCTGACTATAAGAAATTGGCAAAATGGAAATAATAGAGAAAATGCACGTTGCGTTAGCTTCAGCATTAAATCAGTATAAGATGCTAATTGAATGGAATATGAAAAGCATAATTTTAATATCAAAGTAGGTAAGGATCTTCTGGAAGCTTAATTTAAATATTGTATGTATATACATACATATGTTTCAAATATTGAATTCAATGCAAATTAAGCATATGCTTTTCTAATTGGTTATGAGCTCTTTATGCCTTTATGATTCAAGATTCAATGGGTTTAAAGTTTTAATTAAATAAACTCAAATTGGTCTTGGCAATAAAATATAAATAATAATAATACAAAATAATATAACAATGAAAAGAGCTTTTAAATTTAGCTTTAATTAAATTAATTGATTTATAATTATAAACAAAAGTATATTTTTCTTAACCAGTTACAAAAAATAAATTACGATGACTTTAAACAATTTTGTTTGATCTTATCGCAGGGTGGTCAAACAGCAAGGAGACGGAATAATATTTATAAAAATATTAACGTTACAGTTATAAATCGAAAAACACTACAAAGGAAAATAGATTATGACAACAATTAAAATGAAACATTCAAGCCTATCAGGGAATCCATCATGGGAAATCCCCGAATGGATTGTTCCACTACAAACCATTAAAATAGGATTCAGAAAATCCGAATGGAATCGAAAAAAGCGATGCCTCATTCGAAGAATGAATTCTAAATCAGCTGTCCTATGTATGTCACACCAATACTTGAACCTTTTAAAAATCCCTTCAACTTCTCCAAAAAATTAAATTTTGTTCCCTTTTTATTTTCCACGAAAAAAAGCTGAATATTTGTATTAAGTATGGCTACAAACAGTTGTTTTAATAAATGTCGATTTAGAAAAGCTTTACGTCTTAAGTATTTAGTTCCAATTTTGATAACTATCATATTGCACCACAACTTTAACTATCCTCAGTTTTAAACTCATAACTCATTTTTGCCAGATTTTCCCCTTCTTGCACTTTCGCGCACTCTTCATATGGATATATTATAATCTACGTAAGTTTTGTCTTTAGCCCTCGACATGAAAACTCTTGCAAACAAAATTCCCATAATCCCTTTGGCACTATTACAGCTGACAAATGATTGAGATCGTAAAAAATATTTGTTTAAGTATTTAATGTTTTAACATTTTTTTCGAAGAAAATAGATACAACATAAAAATAAATTAAACCGAAACACAACTGTTTTCCACGTGGCTACGAAAAGAATCACTTGTTGTTGTTGGAATTATTTCACGCATTTCGAAATTCTTAGTAGATTTTTTACTTCGAATTCACTACGAATGGATTCTGTAATACATTTTTCGTGATTACGATATAATTTGTGATAAGTCTGATTAGATAAATATAGGGTGCTTTTGTTAAAGTTTGGTAATGAGGTTTTTGTTTTGCAGCACATTTAATAACAGACGAGTTGTTTTTTTTAGATTTTTTTAGAAATCGCCTCCTACTATCACGACAACTTTTCATCTGAGTTTTCGGCTAATTTAGCATTCTTTACAAAAGTTGAAAAATTTTGTTTAAAGCTCTTTAAAACTTAAGGCATGACGTATGAAATTTTTTGAAGTGCCAGTGTACTGTCATACTTATTTTTCTAATATTTAAGTAATATCTGATTTTATGAGGCAAACATGTTCAAATCGCTTTTACACTTTCCGAGCACATCTGGAAATTTGGAAATGTATGAAAATGACAGAATAAAGTTGATTGATTGGTTGATATTTAAGTAATATCTTTCTTGATATAACCCAGTTTTTCTTTTTGCTTAATGTCTTCTTTGAAGAAATTGTATATTTTAAGAAAGTTTCAATACATGGCAATGCAAACTGTGGAAGCGTTCGGCTAGTAATAAGGAAATAAAATACATGTAATTAATAAATTTATTTAGGATCAAGAATAAAACGAGAATACTCAAAATATAAACGTTACCACTCATATAAGTAAGCTTAAATCGATTACAATTAATTCGATTTGTGAATTGGAAGGTAAATCAGGATTTTTTATATTAAATGTTAAAACAAGATCTTCTATGACAGAATGACCACGACACCTATGACTTTTATTGCTTGCTGTCATGCGTTTTTGAAATACTACATTTTATTTCACTATTGTGTCAAAACCAATTTAACCTAACGATAAGTTTCAAGTGACCATTCTTTTTTAGTCTCCATATGCACTATACAACACGGCTAACCCATTCGAATACACTTCAAAGAAATGTAAGGTTTTTTTTTATTTTTTATATTTTAGATTTTCATCACATTTAAATAATTTATTTTCATCCATATTGTATAAATGACTCGATGATTTGACCGTATGCGAGACTTATCGTCCAGATCCATGGCTTTAATTTACAATATCACAAATCGAACAAAGCATTAAAATGACAAAACAATCTGCAATCTCATTCTGATTTCGATTATATACATTATGTATATGTACATTATAATGAAAATTCAGATTGGAATGTAAATTTTAATTTTAATTGGCATCCATCATTTTACATCTTTCTCTGTTATGACTTTTAAGACACACAACAAAAATGCCGATAGGCGTTTGTCCCCTTTATCGCTTTTCGTTGATCCCAATCAATAATTCGTTGATTACTGTTTGCATAACGAAGTGTAATAGCTGGAACTATGACTTCACCGTTGTGGGGGGCTTATATGTGTGGTGTGGAGCGTTCGGTTCTCAAAGTAAATTTGTTAGTGGCCGAATGGATTTTTATTGTCAAGACAAGTTAAATCTAAATTCTGCAAGTACTGAACGTTATCTTAAGAAATAAAAATAATGTATATACAAAAAAAAGTGATAAGAATTTTTGCCATCGCAGATGTCTGGGATATTATTTTAAATTTTATTAGTCATAATCGGCATAAGTTTTGTTCTTTTCTTCACGTTGAATAAAGTTATGTAGATGTAGAGTAGATAGAGGCAACCATCAATTAAGGGTTACATTTTTCAATATGCAACAGATTCAGATGTATGGCAGTTTAAAAGATAGTTTACAGCATGTTTGAAGAAAACTTAAATATTTTGATAAAAAAAAATAAATAGATAAGTTGTTAAAATTATTGGATATTCTGTTCACTTTTCAACAATTAGCTCGTAAAATATGTTCAAGATTAAATAATCATAAATTTAGTCATTTGTCATGAGACAACGCAAAACGTGCGTCGTTTTTTCGTTCTAAAATGTATACGAACAAATTAAACAACTCAATATGGGCGTATGTTGAATTTTTTTTCTGATTGTTTTTGTTTTGTTAAAAAAAGCATTGAAGTTGTTGTTGATCTCGAGCTCGAATTCAGCCATAGCAAACAATTTCATATATCTATCGTCTTGATCCAGCAATCAGAATCCAAGTTCACCCAAAAACTACCATCATTTTATATAAAATCTATATCAGGCACTCTCATGAAGAGGAACGAACGACGCACCGCCTATAGGCGAAGCGGGTGTGAACTACTGTCGGTAGAGTTGTGGAGAGTTGAGAAGAGGCGAGAAATAAGAGATAGGAGAATAATACTGAAGACTGAACTGGAGGTTAAAGGAAAAAAGAAAATAGAGAACGACCTATATTAAATTGATAGGGGTTAAAAGAAGGCAAGAAAAAACTATTTTAAATACATAGTAGGTATTCCAAAATTTTCGAAAAAAAAATATTTTTTGGATTTAAAAAAAATTTCAAAAAGACCTCAATATTTCGAAAACGACTTGGTCGATTTTTATTTAACGTGGCACCAAGCGGTTTTAAACATATAATCTATAATATTTTTAACAAAATATTTGTATAGCCAAAATTATTCCTATTTTTATCATTAACATTTTGTTTGCATTTTCTCCAAAGTTAAATAAATACAATTTTATTTTCTGCACTCGACTTTAAATAATTAAATAAAAAAATACTTTAATCTAAATTTATTTTTTCTATTTAATTAAGATACCTTTTTTAAATACTGTTGTTAACTTTTTATTTCTAAATTTTAAGTTTGAAAATTATTATTAATTGAAAAAATTTTCAGGCTTTAAAATAACCGATCTCGAAACTCGATTTTTCGAAAACAATACATTTTGATTTTTTTTAAATTATTTTTAGGTGTGTACCAATTGATTTTCAAAATTGTCATACCAATTTTCTTTTTTTTAATGTTTGCATTTTCCCATTTCGAAAAAAAACTAAACTTGATTTTTTTAAAATATTAAATAATTTTGTACGTGTAGTTTTTCAAATAAAATTGAACAATGACCAAGCACCACTAATACTAAAGGAGTCTAATGATCGGCCTGGCAGTCGTGAAATGGCAATAATTCCAGCCTATAAAATCTTGGTGGTAGCTCACCAAATTGTTGTTGTTTCATTCAAACCTTCAATATTAATATGATGGTGCGAAAGCTTGGCAGCCTAACTGCAAGTGTGTTATCACACAAAAACCCCTTATAAATACCTACACAAAGCCAAAAAATGGAAATTTGAACTGTGGGCTATTATGATTAAAATTAAACCCTTTACATTTCTGTAATATCGGCACATTGATACTTCTTTTCAATTACGCGCTTAAAGACTTTCGATGTACATAATATTGCTTAATGCAATAATGACACTTTCCCAAAAAAGGCGGATGCCGCCGACTTTTGAATCCCGGAAAAAAAGTTATAAGTAAGTAATGCTTTTCACATCAAAATGGCAAATCCGTGTCAGGATAGCATTATTTATAGGAACAGAAATCCAAATTGAAAAAAGGCAGATTTTAAATTGTGCCATTATTGCAGGCGGTGAGCGATATATATACAAATATCACTATGAACACCAAGCCTATAGGAAACAACAACAAAAAACAGTCAATAGACAAACAAAAATTAATTTTCTCCTTATCCTGATATAAACAGCTCATTTGATTATCTTTATCTCCCTTGCTACCCTTACTATGATGAAATGTTCAGATATCGCTACCATCGACCCCTGAAAGTATGCAAATTCGATTTTTCACGATTTTCCTAAATTTCCAGTCCAAATTTTCAATTTTCGGCTCCGTATAGTGTGCTTACCTGGTTCAATACGAACCTAACAAAAAAAATCTCCTTGTAAATCGGATGATGTTCAGCCAAGTACTACACGTAAAAAAAAAAACAACTTATTTTTATATATTTTAAAGACTCCTATTGCAGAATTTCTTTCTAAATAATAATTTCCCATAATTAGTTTAAAATTTTAAACTATGCTCATTTAAATTTGTAATGGCAAGCGTACAGACTACAGATCCACTCACACAAGCCCAGACTAAAGAGGTATGTTAAAGTCTTTTTTTATTATAACCACGAATCTAAATAATTATATCTAAAAAGTTGAAAAAAGTGATACTTTTGAATTGAACATAACTTGCATCTATATATTTATTTAAAATAGAATGTCTGACTCTTAAAGTTGTATGTCACCCTCTCCTTATTAACTTATTCGTTCATTATTATTCGGTTATATTATTTTAATTTACATTTACAAGTCTAAAATTAATTTTATAATTTATTCTTCTTTGCTTTTCACTATCAAAATGCATTTAATAATCCAGTTTTATGCTAGAGTTGTACAATGTACACGTTACTCGAATTATGCCAACAACTTCCAAATATGTCTATTCGTATAGTTTTTAAATGTCAACATCAGCATTCAAATAATATTCCACTTAAAGTCAAAACTAATTAAAATATCAACTGGAAAATCCTCCCCCATCATCAGTGAAGCTCATTATAAAATGCAATTTAATTTCACGGAATTAACACATACACAGAAGACACATACAAAATAAAAAAAAAAAAATAAACGGGCATCAAAATCTCAAGTTAAATCAGTTAAAAAACTACTCACTTCCAGAGTTTTCCTAGAGATTTGCTCAGTTCAGAATTCTGGAGATGGGGATACTGCTTGGACATTACCCTTCGAGCTGCCTGTGCCCACACCATAAATGCATTCATGGGCCTCTTGATGTGGTCTTTTTTCCTATCGGATGTCGATCTGAAATGAGAAAAATATTGTTCAGTGGTCGAGATAAATCAACTATCAACATCATCACAAACTATACTGCATTGCATTTAACATTCTATACAACTATCCATCTCGCCATGATGTTTGAGATTCGAGAATATTTTCATTTTTAATTAACGTGCGCTCTTTTACTTTACAAAATTATTAACCCAACAAACTTTGTGTTGATGGATTTTTGGTTGTTCGTTTTATTTGCAGACTCATTGCATTATATGTACATAAACTTCCTGTTTGTTTGGAAGAACATAAAATATAATTACGTGCCAGATATAAGAGGAGTTTTATCAGGAAGCAGGATTATTTTGGCATACTTTAAGTTTCGTGTAAAAAGGAACTACCTATAATATAACATTGACTATATTCTGTTGTTTTTTGCTCTTCCCACTTCAGTAGAGTTCGGAAATTCAATAATTTAAACCGCTGTTACTAAAGTAAATTCGCCGCACCCGACAGGATTCAATGTTGCAGGGAAGTATTTTGCTGAAAAAGTTGACAATAGTCAAGCGGGCCCCACTCAACAAAATAGTTTATATTTTAAGTGCCAGTGCGGTCTAGGTCTTATTTAAATCGAAAAATTTCGCACGCACACAAAATAACAACGTTAATACTCACATCATCGACAACAATTATTTTGAAACGTGATTTTTTGGTGTTTTAAAGTTTGAAGAATATTAATTAATTTTATGATATAAAGCCCGGCGGCGTATATGTATAATTGAAAATAAAATTTAATTGAAATTAAATGGTTCATCTGCGTATAAAATTGTCAGCGTTGAACTTCACAGCTTAATATATTACATTATTACATATACAAGATTTTATTTTGTAACTCTGATGACTGATTCATTTTAAATTCCTGATGGTGGAGAGACCGCCGCGCCGCGTCGCTTAAAAGTTTTACAGCCCAATTCTAAATGTAAGTTCCCGGGGAAAAATTTCCTTTTTCCCTTCTCCCTTATTCTAAAAGAAAAATTCCCGGGAATTTTATTCCCTTTCTCCCTTTCCCTTATTCTAAATAAACTTCGAATATGGGAACAAAATCTCCCAGAAAAAAGTACCTATTCTAAATGTTAAAAAAAGGGAAATGTCAAATTCATTTGGCGCGAATTTGTTCCCCGCAAAGTTGCTGGAGAGTTCACACAAAAATGTAAGATTTTCTTTTATATTTTAATAAATAAGAAATATAAAAACTTCCTTATTTTTTAGGTCAAAAACAACAAATAAAGATCAACTCCAAATTTTATTAAAGTTGATGGAATTTCATCGTGACATCGCTTGTGGATTCCACAAAGGAGCCAAGGAAGAACTAATTTTATTCTGGCAAAAAGCAGAAAGGGAACTAAATTCGTCTGGGCCACCGATCAAAACGATACCCGAATGGAAAAAAGTAGTTTAAAAAAAAAAACAAAAACGAACTTTAATTAATTAGTTTTATTGTTTTATATCTTCTTTAAGGTGTGGAACGATCAAAAAAAATATGTTAGAGCTAAGGCTGCTAATAACCTTAAAGCCAGAAACGGAACTGGCGGTGGTCCAAACAACGAGCAAAAATTTTCTCCTTATGAACTTGCGGTTTATGATTTGATTGGTATGAAAGAGTCGATAGAAGGTGTTGCTGCAAAAGTTTTTGGCATGGAAGCGGGACTGAACAAAGAAAACATCCAATCGCCGACGCATGAGGTAAATCTTTCTGGAGTCGAAGAACTAGAAATCGAGTATGTAATTGAAGAACCAGCACTGGCATCAACAAGTGCAAAAAGAAGTCCGCAAGCGAGTAAAAGTACAAAGAAAAGAACTGCCTCAGAAGCTTTTGACCAGGAACTTAAAATACAAAGCGAATTATGCGAGGCTGTGAAAGATGTAGTCGATAATGTTAAGGAGAATTTCTTGACACAAAAGGATTTGTGTGAAGCTATCAAAGGTGTTCTTGAAGAAGAAAAAGAAATGCGTCGGAACACCACAAAAATAAATCGTACACTTGACAAAATGTATGACCTAAAAAAGCAAAAATTTGAAGAAGCTAAACGCCATAACAGGCGGATTGAAGAGTTGAGGGTACGAGAAATTGAAAACAAAATTGAATACAACCGTCGACTTCTTGACATCCAAGAATTAAAATTGCGAGAACAAACCGACATGTAAATTGTTCTACTTTTTTTTAATTCTTTTATATTTTGTTATCTTTTTTATACTTATTAAGTGATGTGATATTTTGAATTTAAATAAGGATTTCTTTTTGTTTACTTTTTTTAAATAATTTATTTTTCTTTTTTTTTATACATTCATTATGTAGCTTTAAGTTTGTTAACTTTTGAATAAAACTTTATATTTTTGTTATTCCATCTTCGTTTTTGACTTTTGTTTAAAATAATTATCAAAGATTCGTTCCTATATTTTGTCGAATTCTATGCGCCGCTGTAGTATACTCGGATCTTTCTAGTGTGATTTCATAAGGGTTAGCTGAATTTTCAGGTGTTGAGGAAATCAATTCATCACACATAAGATTCGCTTTAAAATGGAGACATATGTTATGCAAACAGCAGCAGACATTTATAATTTGTGCAGCCTTTCCTGGGCTGTAATGGAGCTCTCTCGCACCAAGAACACATCTCCACCTATTTTTTAGTACTCCATTCGTGCGTTCAATTATGTTGCGAGAGCTTGTGTGAACCTCATTAAACTTGCTCTCTGTCGACCCTGGAACTGGTGACCTATGAGCGGTCAAAAGCCATGGTTCCAAAGGATAACCGGCGTCCCCTATAAAGTTAAACAGAAATCAAGAAATTATTAAATAGCTTCTTTTATAAATTATTAACTTACCAAGAAGCCAAACATTTCTTGTACCGCTTAAGTACTCCTGCTCTAAGAGCATCCTTAATGAGCTTAAGTTCCAAATGAAAGAATCATGACACGCACCTGGATGAGAAGCGTCGACATACTGAATTCTTAATTCATTGTCACAAACAAGCATAACATTGAGGCTATATTTTCCTTTCCTGTTGTAAAATAAATGTTTGTTTTCAGAAGGGGCAATGATCTGAACGTGCGTTCCGTCGACGCAACCAACAATTCCAGGAAAGTTATGTTTTGTGTAAAACGCCAATGCAACTTTTCTTCTTTCTGCAGTCGTTTGGCATATTTGTATCCAATGTGGACATAACTTCTCCTCAAAAATATCAAGAACTTCAGCTAGCACCTTACTGAAGCTAGATTGAGCCATACCAACACTATTGTCGTTTCCGACACCTGTTTGATAGCCTCCTTCAGCGAAGAAGCGTAAACACGCACTCAATTTGATTACAGGTGGAATTCCAAAGCTCTTTCTAGTTGGTCGACTAGAACTGGTGAGTACATCCAACAAATATTTAAACGCAGCTTTGTTAACTCTATAATACTTTTCAAACCTATAAAAACCAAATAAAGATAATTATAGAAATTAAAGTGGGCTTTCACGGTTGTATACTTACAACTGTTGTGGCATCTTCATGGGATTTGAAAAGTCTCTTAAAGATTTTCTGATGGCCCTTGGCTGTTGGCTATCGCCTTCTTCATTTTGTTCTTCACGTAAAATTCTTGCCGCAATTGAAAACATTTCTTTTAAATCTTTTTAACTCAAATTCAATTTTGTTCGCGAGTTCTTTTACCTGTCAAATACTACGAAACAGCTGATTCGAAGATTCAAATTTCTCATTCCCCATTTCGAAGGGAAAATTGACTTCCCGGGAAATTCGGAATAGGGGAATTTTACTCCCGGGAGATTGGATTTCCCGGGGAGTTTTTTCCCCGGGAATATTTAGAATTGGGCTGTTAGTATTTAAGTTTTAAAATGCTCCTACAAAAAACAAAATCAAAAAAGTCTGGGGGTAGTTTCAAAGAAACGCTAGATACCAACAGTCGTATTTATTAGATTTTTGTCTACTTAGACACTGTCTAACTATTTTTAAATTGGTGGAAATATGCTTTATTTAATAAAAGTAAATATCACATTATTCACGGTTAAGACAATCAACTCTTGTGTCTAAGTTAGGCAGCTATTAGACAACAATAAATAAGGTTTTTGAACACATTTCCCAAAGTTGGACAGTTGTCTAAAGTTAGACAACGTTTACAAATAAGACCACAAGTCTAAAAAACATCAATTAGAACGATCCTTGGCGTTAAGTATGGCATTAAGCAAATAATTTAAAACAAAATAAAAAAAAAAACATGTTTTTTGTTCTTGTTTGTTGTTCTTTTTTTAACAAAAAGTACAGCCCTGTTATTCCGATTGACATTAAAGTAATTTTAGCATAGAAAAATTGAAAATAAAACTGCTTTACAAAAAATTTCCCTTTTGACTTGATTTTTTTTTAATTTTAATTTTAGATAAAATAAAAACATACTTGAGGGTAAAAATGATTTTGTCTTTCTCTATAAGTAGATTCAAAGTTTAAACTCGTTTAAATTATAAAAGTCACTTGCATATGATGTAAAAAGTTTTGTAAGACACCCTCTTTGTGGAATCAAAGGTGCAGCAGCAGTAGCAGCATCAGCGGATAAAGTGCATGGCAATATTGGCTTAATATTGCAAGAAAAGTTGCATCGTTATTGAATTCAATCAGAGAAAGTAGAAGAGATAATATCTGCTTAGGGAGTTGAAAACTAAAATTTTTAAAAGAATAATTTTAACTGAGAACAATTTTAACTGAGTATAAATCCAAATAGAATAGAAGAAGAGAAGAGTTTAAGACTTTTATGGAAATAGTTAAGCCATCTTTAGGGTAAAAAAAAAAACTTTAGGTAATAGGTATATGGAATGTTAAATCATAGAAAGGATTTTTAGAACTTTCTTAATAGAATTTTAAAATAACGAATATTGACAGAGTATAGAGCTTGTATTTTGGATCTGATGGGTTTATAAGGAATCAAAAATGAGTAAACAAAAATCGTTTCTAATGTAATGAACAAAACACAAATAAATTCAATCACATCCACAAAAACACATTGTTTATTGTGCACTGCACTTGCGGGTACCAATAATTTTCCTTTATGAATGTACAACATTTTTTATATAAATTTGGAAATTTTTTCGAATAAAATTTTATTATGATTATGATTTTTTAAACTATATATAAATTGTTTTAAGGAGAAAAATTCAAAATAATCAAATGGTAAAAGAAGTATGTAATGTTAATTTATCTCGAATATATCGATGGATTATATTGATATCCTTGCAACTTTGGTGTCAATTTATTTCCTGCCTCTATTTATTGCTCTTTTTTCAGGTATTCATAATTTGAAGTAATACTCTTTACTTTGAACCTAAATAACTTTTGTAAAATCATACGAGAAGATGTTTTAGAAATTCCTATCTCGTAAAAAATCAAAATTACAAGCAAAAGCAGTGAATTTTTAAAATAATTTTACCCGGTTTTCTTTTTCTCGTGCGCATTTGAAACTTTCTACGGAATGCAATTCGTGTCGCATGACTCTAATTTTATTCTAAATATTTTTCTAATTAAATTCCTTTACTTTTGGTATTCAATAAATAATCGAAAGTCGATTTTATTTAAGCTTTATAGAAGTTTGTCTAATAGCATCTAAATTAGTCAGTTTTCATTTGAAAATTCATTACCTTTGTCGGTATTTTGGACCCAGTGAAGTGAAATTGAACTTTTTATGAGACCCTATCACGATAACTAATTCTGCTAATCAAAATGTAACGAATTTAGACCAAGAACTTTAATTAACCATATAAAATTGTCTTTATGAATGACTTTAAAGATGGCATGGTTAAAATTGGATTTTTATTTAAGATATCATTTTATGTATGTATATGTCTAAAGTTTGAAAGATAAAAAGTTAATTAAGTTTTGAAAAAAATTATTAATTAAGTAAACAAAAATGTTTTCACTTATTTTAGCTTTTATTTGATAGTAATAATTCTGAAGTGGCAAGACGTATTGTAGGTATTTTATTTAAACGTCGCTGATGAAGTTGATATAAAAATGATCGAAGAATGAGAATTTTAAACAAAATATTTATTTTTTTAAATAACTGATAATGAATAAAATAAAGTGAAATATGTAAATAATACCTATGTACATATATAACTTTAAAAAAATAATATATTCTTCTTCTTTTTAGCTTACCCGCACTAATGCAAAAAAAACAACGAACGCTTGATTATTTTAAGAGCTGAATAATAATCTTGTGCTATTGATTTTCTTACAACGATGATTTTTTTTTTGACTGTAGAAGAGCCTACCATCAGGAAAATTTAGGAAACCCAAACCTCATGTATGCATATATACAGTTTTAGAACTATAATAATGACAACACTGTCATTCCTCCTTAACTTTCCTTCACTTGCAATTTCCTTCCTTCCTTTACTTGCTATTTATTATTTTCTTCTTTCCAAAGTCATGGGAAAGCCGATTTCTCACCATTTATGTATATCCTGTCCTGTAGAATGAAAAGTTCTTAATAATCAAAGTTGTCCCGGTCACACTACACAATACTTTAAAGGTAATCATGTTCATTATGGAATCCGCAATACTGGATCCGCAGTGAATTGCAGTATAGTGTTCTCTTTTCTTTTCACGACATATGAGTAAAGAGAAAAGAGATCCCTGCATTGCGAATCACTGCGGATCCAGCATTGCGGATTCCATAATCGACATGAATATATCATTAGCGTTTTCGTTTTTGTTAAGTTCTGCGCATCTGTCAGAATCGCAGAAATGGTGGATCCAGTGCCCATTCTATTGTCTAATTTCAATATTTTGCGGTGGTTTCTAATGATATGAGTAAATACATAGTTCTTGTGGGCACTCGAACATCCATTTTTAATTTGTGGCACTTCCAACTTTGACAATCTCCGCAATATATTACCTTAGAATCGTGTATAATGTGGTCCCCGGTGGCTATCATCAAAGCAGAACCCACCTCCTACAAATTTAAGGGAATATCACTAGCTTTTTCATTTTTGTTTAGTTCCGTGCGTCTGTGAAAATCTAAAGGAAATGGCGGATACAGTGTGTCACTTTTCTTGTCATATGTCAATATTCGTTCTTCTTTCCAATGCAGCGAACGAGCACTCGATCCGTAATGTTTAATTTCTGAAACATCCAACTTTGACAACCTGTGTATTTATTACTTAAGATGTGTATACTGTGCCATCATGTTATAGGTTCCCATGAGCGACCCTTGCATCTTACATCAAAGAAACTTAACAGCTTTCAGTTCTTCATTTCGTGAAATGACCGAAATAGACAACGCACGTCGCCGTCGGCAAAACAAAAACACTACCAACAGTCGTATTTATTTAATTAGATTTCCTTAGAACACTCTTGGGTAGTTATCCAGCTATGCTACTGTCGAATTTATAGTCCCATTCTAAAGCTTTGCTAACTTAAGCACACTGATGTACAACTCCAAAATCAAAAATACTTTTTTTTTTTTGTTGCGAATTTTACTCGATTTGATGAATTTGACCTTCATGAATGAAAACGGCAAACATTTAAAGCGTCACCTGATACTGACACTTACTATTAATCATGGGACGATACAAGAGGTATTGTGAGAATCATTTTCATCTAGAAATACCAACCTAAAAAAATTAATTTTTGTTACTGTGGCCGTATATGTATATATATGTATATATTAATTGAATATATTCTTTTTCAGGTTGATTTTTTTGGGATTTTTGATCACTGTGCGCGGCAATCTTTTATTTCTCTCATTATTTTATAAAATTTTACTACACGATATTCCACGGCTTTTGTGTATAATTGTATTCCATGGCTTTTTTTAAATTTTGATACGAGTATTTATTACACTTTTTCAAATCTGATGAACAAATTAAAATAATAAAATTTTCCTCTTTATATAAATATGTTTGGTCGGTCTATGTATGTTATGTACACACATACATACATACATATATGTAGATATGATAAAATGCAAAACTCATTACTGATATCTGTTAAGTACATCTCGTCTGCGAAGCTACAATGATGTTCACGTCATATTATAGTTTATTTATCTCTGATAATAATGATTCATGAAACCCATCACAATCACATCTCAAAAACAAATCAAAATTTAAAACCATGGAAACTGAAACAAGAGGGCAGTGGAAGTGACTTTCATGGTTAGTGATTTAAAAAAAAATTTAAATTAAAACCGAGTCCCTGTTTCCACAACAATTTCATGCCGTCAAAACTCCAGCTAAAAAATTACAGATAAAATGAATTTATATATTCACTTAATCGAGAAGCTTTATTAAATTCTCAGATCTGCGAAGAAATTTATCAGCGAAATTCCAACCGACACTGATGTGCACGTAGTGCAGCAGATGAGCATCGTTCAGACAAAAATGGAATGGTTAGGTTGGGTTTGGGGTGAGGAGATTTTAGGTTGGAGTTGGAGCACCAAAATACCAATCTTCCTGACGATGATGTAGAAAACAATTTTCAGAGTGATTCTTGGACGTTCTGTGCTGTGAATCCTCGTAGAAGGTTTAATGCAAAGATACTTTTTTTTTTATTTTTTTTTTTCTAACTGCAGATCGGGCACTTGATTCCGGCTGACATAAGTTTGAAGTGTTTTAGCAGTTTGTATACAACGTAAACAATAACAAAAAAAAAAATAACAACATTATTGTAGGTATACTGTTGGAAGTTCAAATATTTATGCATCTCTGGCATAAGATTGGACATTGGAGAGATAGAGTTTTGAAAATAATAGATAGTTGTGAAAACTTTTCTTTGAGCATCCAGCATGTTTTGGGATAAGCTCTTAAACTGTTCAAAATCAATAAAAATATAAACTTGAGGGAAATAAAATTTCTTAGAAAAAAAAGGAAGGATGCTCTTGTGGATTCAAATTTTAAAACGTTTTACTAGACAGGAAGCTCATAAAATTCAATGGAATTTTTAATAATTTTTATTTTTCCAAAATAAAAAGTAAAATTTGGTAGGTCACGAAAAAGGAATTTTTACTGGCACATAATTATTTTAGTACTTAGATAATAAAATAATTTTAAAGATCCATTAAAAGAGATAAAGAAACTTTTTGAGGACAATAAGCTTTCTCTCAACATTCTATGGCAAATAACTTTATTTTTAGAATAAGCAAGAAAAACCTGATTTTCCTCAAACGAAAATAATTAAAATTGAGAGATTTACTTACGTTAGTAATTTATGAAAAAACTTGTAATAACGTAATATCCACTTGAATTGCATTATTTTTAGTTAAATAGATAGATACTAAGATGCATGGAAAGTTATGCATTCGTTAAAAAAAATCACAAGATTTTGTTCAAACTTGACATTCACATGAAAGGAAAGAAGAAAAGCTAGTTTTTGGTAGTTCTGTCAGTTTCTCTGTAGAGTTTGAACCTGTAAGTCAACATTTTTTGAATATCGAGAGAAAAATGGAAGATTAATTAATTAAAAATATAATTTAATTTAAAAAACAATAAAAATGTTTATTTTTTTACTTCCATTATTTTTTTTTTTTCATATAGAATCTTCTAGAGAGTTTAATCAATAAAGGTTTTAAAAAAATACATATGTATGTATTTTGAAAAACACTTACAAAAAAACTTAATTTTTCATAGTTCCTAGTATTTTTTTAACTATATTTTGAGTTTTAATTTACTAAAAGGATCCATCATACAACTGCTAACAAAATGTAAAATCCTAATCAGCAATACCTCGCATTAAACCATTTTCCTAAAGTTTATTAAGAAAATATGTTCAGTATAATATTAGTTAAAAATGTTTCAAGAATTTTGAATTGAAATAAATTACATTTTCTTAAAATTGATAAATAAAAAAGTTTAAACTGAAAATAGACGAATGATTTCAAAAAAAAATATAATTTATTTTTGATATATCAAAATTATATTTAAATCTATCATTTTGATAGATCGTCTATTTTCAGTTAAAACTTTTTTATTTATCAATTTTAAGAAAGTATAATTTTTATTTTTATTAAAAATTCTTGAAAGATTTTTAACTCTGTTAAAGTTCATATAAAAAAAAATAATGAGTTATAGTTTTGGACAGAAAATCACAGAGTTTCAA